>CAWUFW010010170.1:0-720879 GCA_963921515.1 Calotriton arnoldi
CGCTGTAAAGGTACTGGACCCTTGCCTCTGTATATTACCATCAGGAGACTTTACATAAACATGAAAAATCAAAAATGCAATTAATATTTAAGCCAATAAAGAGAGTTGTGAGTATTTTAAAGGGTTTTATTTTCTAGTTAAAAGTTAAAGTTCTCTGACCCTTTATTCATTAGTCAAATATCAATCAGGTTACAGAATTGAAAATAGGAAAAATAGAATTAATACAAAACATATTATAGGTTGCATACAAAGCACTCCATTAGGAGGAAAAAACCATAATTCTATGTCAGTCAGAACTCTTTAAAGAGTTTCAGGAAAAATATAATTCAAGAGTGAGTTTTGCAAGGCTAATCAATAATTAATAATTGGCAAAAATCTCCCATAAAGAGAAATAAATGCATAAGACAAATAAATCTTTTCAAAACTAATTAGTTAGTCAAATCATAAACTTAGAGTTTTAGCATCTAAATCTAAACCTTTTCTATCAGCTGCACTCTCTGCCCTGGTCTGTTCATCTGTCCTCTCTGTGTTTACAGAGAGAGGCTGCTACTGAAAAGGCTCCTCCTTCACAGACCACAGAGGAATGTGATCTGCCTTGCCACAAATATGACATACAAGGACTCTCTAAAATAAATATGAGAAAGAACCCCCACCTCCCTCTGTCTCTCCTCGGACGCAATCTCCTCCCAGGCTGCACCCGCGACATTCACGTACCTAACCCATATGATGTCTGGTCTCATCTGCTTCTTCTCCTCTCCTCCCTCTAAGACTAAGGCTGCCACGCCCCCTAAGGGGTCATTATTTATACTCTAAATATTGGCTGACTACACTAATAATGTTGCAGTTTCAGTAGAAACTTGCACTGTGATTGGTTAGCATAGATGACATGAGGGTCTCACCATCCTGTTCTCATTGCAAATCCAACCCATACCAGTTTTAACAAAGGAAGCGTTAATGCTTAATACAGTCTTATTGTTTCACCATCAATAATTATACAAATATGCAACATTAAGGCAGAAAAATGTATCAGTCCATTTCCTCCTTCCTTTCACATCACACGCAGGAAGGATACTTTCCACAAACACTGGTACATTGGCACGATAACAAGAATGTACAGTTCACTGTGGCCTTGACCCATGTGTCTTCACTTGAGGCACTTGGCAGTTCTGCGCATGCGTCTCTCATTCAGTACAATTCTCAGCCATGCTGGATTCCCAGGCAGCCATTTTATGGTAGGCCAAAAACAAAACGAACACAAAAGAGTATTAATTTATGAAATAAAACCCATTATGTTTACCTCCCCCATACTAGTACCCTGTATTAATTATTACCTAGCAAAAGCTATTAGTTTAAAGCAGCTTTTCTATTATTTGTGCACCACATGCAAAATGTGCAATGTACAACATAGCATAAACATGCTCTAGTGCAAATTTTCAAAGCGCAAACAGTTAATACATACTCATAGCAACATGCTCTAATGTTTTAGATAGCTTTTCATGCAAAATGCGTTTGCCCCATGTGTAGTGTTGGTGCATGGTTGATTAATTAATACACATTATAAAAAGATGTGTTATGAACTGAATATGCATTGTCTAAATATGCAACAAAGCCAGAGTCTCTTGAGACGGGAACAGGGAGTGTAGATTATAAGGGAAAGGAGCTGGGCAAAGCTAAAGAGGCCACAGTGAGCCTTCTAAAGGAAACTGAAATCACGAGTTTTCTACACTGCATAAACACATGTTAATACAGCACAAGCATTTCAGACTGAAAGCATTTTGACCAGGCCTCATTTTATATTTCATGTGCCATGTGTTTTCTCTTGCACCAAAATCTGCGTGCCAATTTAAATGCAGTCTGTCTGAAACACAAAACAGAGCAATGCTTAATTTGAGAAATCTAGCTCTATCAACTCACCCTTTGATGATAACAAATCATGAAACCTCAAATGATGTGTAAATCACACTTATTTATTTTCACAAGTGACATTTTTATTGCAAAAGCTGAGCATATAACAATTTTACCTCTATTTTCTAAGGCAACACAAGTTTTTGTCTGTAATCAGATCATATATAGCCAAACTAAAAGTTTAGTGCAGAGTTCTGTAAGTAGCTTCTTGGAACTGTTAGTCTTCTCTAAAATAAGTAACTAAAATAATAAAAGGAAAATTCAACAGGACAGTTCTCTTTTCTATTTTGTTTTCTTCTTTTTCTTTCATCATTCAATGATTCTTTTCTCTTCAGCTCTTGACAATTCTCAGTTATTGTTTCAGCCTTTCTTTTTCTCTTTGTCACCAGCTTGCCACCAGGGTGGCTCATACAGTTCATTCAAAGTGGCATTCTGTACTTTTTCCATGCATTTTGACCACTCAGGTGCTGAGAAACTCTGACAGAGCACCATCAATTTTTTTGCACTTTTTCAATCCAAGCCTTTCACTTTTATTTTTACTTTGATCAGATTCAGATGTTTCAGCTATGGGTGCAAATGATTTTTCAAAGGACCACTCCAGACGTTTTGGATACCCTTTCAGCCAGCTTTTTCCTACCTCCACTCGTAGGCCCACAGCACTAATTTCTTCTTCAGAGGCTGCATCTGACTCTTTCACCCTTTGGACACCGCTTTCATCTGAGTCAGTTTCCACTTTTTGCTTTTCCAGTGCCACTTCAATTTTCTCTAGTGCTGCTTCAGACTCTGTGTGTTCCCTTACAGCTTGACTGACCCTCTTCTGTGGACTTTTGACCACTGCTGGCATATCTTCTTGAAGAGGAGCTGTTTTATCAGGGGGACACAGGACCATACGTGTGTGAGAGGCATGCACCCAATTTGGAAGGCCACCACATTTCACAACTGTCTTTGCCAGGATCATTTGGAACAGGTCTTTCCATTTCACAGCATCTCTCAGATAAAAGTTTTGGCACCATTCATTATGCAGATCTTCTGTAGCAGCTGCAATCTGGTGAGAAACTGCACGCTCCACATCAGTCAGACCTTCACAGCAATGGCTAGTCTTTTCATCTGTGTTTTTCACAAGTGCATTTGCATTTATAAATTCAACCCACTTCAGTGATGCTGAAACACAGTCTTTTGCAAAGTGTAACTCTGTGCTGTCTTTGTGTTGCTTTATTATGCTTGAAACTTCAGGCAGAGAGTTAAAATCCAATCTTTGTCCATTCTGTTGTTCTGCACACATCATCTTTGAGACCTCATTATGATCTGATTTCAGAGAAACTGGCAATCTATACCTGGGCATCAGTTTTTGCAATAACACATTTGCTACTATGCAGTAGTCATTCTTCTCAACATAAACAATATTCTTTTCATATTCACCTGTGGAAATCCCATTGAATGTATAGGCTAACAGAATACAATTTTGTGCAACTGAATTGGTATTTCTCTCTCCCATGACAACAGTGACTCCCATTTGAGCAGATATACTGAATGTTATGGTAAGGGCAATCAATTTCGAATTTTGGGCTAAGGTAACTACTGAAAGCCATGAAGTTTTGACAACATAATGTATAGGAAGCACAGCATGTGTTGCTCCTAATGTGTCATTGTTACCTTTCAAACATGGGCCATCTACAAAATGGACATTGTTGGGCTGAATCAGACGTTCATCCTTAAAGTCTGATCTTGGCTTTATGAATATTTTCATGACATCTAGACACTCATATTCAGTTTCATTGATGTTGGGATCAAAGGTCATTGGGAAATACATCACAGACCCTTGAACACATTCATGTTTTTGAACAGGCACTGAGAGAGCGCAGCCCTCCCTCTCACTGCAAATTGGTGTATTTTCTTTTAAATAAACTTTTATTCCTAGTGCTGGGGCCCGACACTTTTTCTCTTTCAACTCTAGGAATGCTTTTGTGCAATTGTTGTCCAATGGAAGCGGATCAGACACATCCTTGTGTGTCAGCCTCAGTAAAGGCTTAGCCACTAGGGAAAGGTTTGGTAACCACTCTCTACAGCAGCTAACCATTCAAAAACTTCCTGACTTCTTTTTGAATTTGAGGTGGATTCATCTGGTGAATTATTTCCACTCTCTCTGGTGACACCTTTCTACCTCCCTTTCCAATTATTTGTCCCAGACATTCATCTTCTTTTTGACAGTACTCCTGACTATTCTTATGCAATGGCACTGTGACATGAACTTGACAAAAATCAATAACAGTAAGCCATTCTTCAGCACATGGAATGTGAAAAAATATGTTGGCTGGATTTGGTACCACAGGACAACATAGAAAAGTTATGCTATTAATCTCCTGCACTAATCTGTTCTTTTCATTTAGTTTCTGTGAACCTGTGATCAGAAAGTTACATAAACTTACAATCAATTCCATCAAAAATCCTTTTCTCATTTTATCTCCAATTATTGGTAAAATTTCTGCAACTGATGGTGTTCTTGAATACATGTCATCTGGTTCTAATTTGAATAAAACATGTTCTGCACATTTTATTAATCCGACATCCTTCTCTGTGAACTCTCTTATTTCTGTGTTTATTATTTCTTTCAAATCAGAAGGTAATTTTTCAACTGTCTTTTCTGAAAACAATGCTACAGCTGTCTCTTGTTTGGCCATTTTAAAATGTGCATCCTCATCAGGAATCTGAAAATTAACATCATCTGGTGTACAGTAATCTGTGCTGTTTAATTTGCAAAACAATTGTTTTCCCGCCAGGCCTGTATCACCAACAGCAGATTGGTAACTTTCCTCAAATGGGCCTATTTTTGCTGCAAATTCTTCAAAAACTGGGTTTGTAATTTCTCTTTTTAAAATTCCTACAACTAAATCTGGACCCTTCACTGTTTTCACAATGGACTTGGTAAATTCAGAATTGTTAGGGATAAAACTCTCATTTTCAAATACAGCAACCTGTTGAACTGTGTTCTGATTTTGTTTCTGGAAATAATTCACATTTGCTCTGGACAACTTATTAATTTGAGCATTTTATATATTTTGTGGGACCATTTGGGCTTGAAAAACTCCTGCCATTGGTACCTGTTTCTGAACTGACATTTGCATTTGCTTGGCTGACACATCTTGCACCTGCATTTCTCTCTGTGTTTGCGCATTTCCAACTGCTGCATAATGTTTAAATTTAAATTTCTTCTTCCAATGCTCAAATCGGTTATAAAGATGGCAAAAGAATACTTTTTCCAGCAGTGCAACATCCATACCTGAATTTGCACGAACCAAAACACCTTTACTTCCATCCTGTGATCTTTTAATCTGTACCCAATTAACATCCTTTGCTGGCACTCTGCCCTTCAGGAAAGTAATCACTGCTACGTTTTTCTCCATAACAACAGAAAATGATGGTGCATTCATGCAAACCTTTTCATCGTCTTCTCACCTGACCTTTGCACAGCAACTTTATATTTAAACCACAATTCAGTCTGCATGGCAATGTCAAAGAACATTTGCAAATTAATGCACAACTCTTTTAAAATTTCCACAAATCCATCAACTTGTGGGTACCACAGCATAAGTTTGTCTCTCAATTGTGGGAATGTGTTCAGAAATGCTGCAAGTTCACTTTTGTTCCGTGGCACATGAACATGCACTTCTCCCACCTTTTCTCTCAATGAGTAAGCAAAAGCTTCTCCCTCATCCTGCTTATTATTTTCCCTAACAAGGTCTGGTGGTTTCTTTTTCTTCTCATGTTTTCTTGCCCACTTGTCTCCTAATTTCTCAAACCCATTGCATTTGAAATTATATTTTATTATTTCTGCAATGTAAAATTGCATTACTGAAGAACACATTTTCTCATTTGCTTCATCATTCATATGTACCCTGAAACTTTTCTGAAATGGAAAACTTCCTGAAACATCAATTTCATATTTTTGAGCCAAATCAGTCAGTCTCTCATGTGTAGTTACTGCACATGTAGCTGTTTCCTTACTCATGGAAATTCATTCTTTTTCCTGACACTGGTTCACATTTTCATTATTTAAACAGCAGGGACTGTTAATTTCTTCATGTTCAAATGTTCATTTTAAAACACTAAGCTGTCTCTCTTTTTCAGGGTCTGGGTTAATTTGTTCCCCCATGCACTCTATCTTTTTAAG
Organism: Calotriton arnoldi; assembly: GCA_963921515.1. Taxonomy (NCBI): domain Eukaryota; kingdom Metazoa; phylum Chordata; class Amphibia; order Caudata; family Salamandridae; genus Calotriton; species Calotriton arnoldi. Next base: position 6,074 of record CAWUFW010010170.1, read on the forward strand.
CACTGCTGCTTCCTCACAGCAGGTTTGAAAAATCCCATCTTCAAATATATTCATTTTACCCTGGGCTGCAGATGTTGTAAAGACCAATTTTCCCCCACCTTTCAGTGCTTGGACTGTCTGGGGTAATTTCTGTTCAATAATCTGTGAATTCTGAGTTTCTGAAATAAACCCTGACATAATTACTCCTTCTGCAGCTCTTTGAACTTTTTGAGTAGGGACCATATTAATTGGGACAGTCACAATTTGTCTAGGCATTGCCTGTGGATCTGCAGTTTGTAATACTTGGACTGAATCAGTCACATTTGAAGTAGTAATACCTGGAGATATCACTGTCAGTGCTGAATCAACAGTGGGTAAATCTGAAATGTCTGCACAGTTCTTTCCATCTGTGTTTCTCTCTGTTTAACAGAAGCAGTAGCCGCTGTAGTACATACTGGTACACTATTTTCAGTATTTTTAATGGGAACCACATAAAGTGGCAGACACTCAGTTAACAATGCATCCATTATTTCATCCCCTGAATCACTATTTATTTGAAGCTTTTTGTCATCTTTAATTTCCTTCTCTCGTATCTGGTGCTTTACCTTTTTATCCTCACTTGCTTTGTCTCTTGCTACCTTTTCCCACATGCGTAAAGCCTCAAATTGTGCAGCTCTAGATGGTGTCTTTATTTCACATAACACTTCCCTTAATTTGTCAATAATTTGCAATTCAAAAGTACCATCTTTTGGAAACCTCAAAGGACCTTCTTTTTCAGGAATCTTGCACCATTGGTGAACCCACATACATGAATTTTGTCCCAAATTGGTAGACATAATCAATCAATCAATCAATCACGGCATTTATAGAGCGCGCTACTCACCCGGGAGGGTCTCAAGGCGCTGGGGGAGGGGTAAGTTACTGCTCGAACAGCCAGGTCTTGAGCTGCTTCCTGAAGGCGAGATGGTCCTGGGTTCGCCGAAGGTGAGTGGGGAGGAGTTCCAGGTCTTGGCCGCCAGGTAGGAGAAGGATCTTCCTCCGGCGGTGGTTCTGCGGATGCGTGGTACGGTGGCGAGGGCGTGGCTGGTTGATCGTAGCTGGCGTGTGGGCGTGTAGAAGGACATGCGGTCGTTGAGGTACTTTGGGCCCAGGTCGTGGAGGGCCTTGTGTGCGTGGGTGAGGAGTCTGAACGTGATTCTCTTGCTGACGGGGAGCCAGTGCAGGTCTTTCAGGTGTACGGTGATGTGGCTGTGTCGGGGGATGTCCAGGATGAGTCGTGCGGAGGCGTTCTGGATGCGCTGGAGTCTCTTTTGAAGTTTGGCTGTGGTTCCGGCGTAGAGGGTGTTCCCATAGTCCAGTCGGCTGGTGACGAGTGCCTGGGTGACGGTCTTCCTGGTTTCAGTGGGGATCCATCTGAAGATCTTGCGGAGCATGCGCAGGGTGTTGAAGCATGAAGATGAGACGGCGTTGACTTGTTTGGTCATTGATAGGGAGGAGTCCAGGATGAAGCCCAGGTTGCGTGCGTGGTCCGTTGGCTTGGGTGCGGTGCCCAGGGCCGGGGGCCACCAGGAGTCGTCCCAGGCGGAGGGTGATGAGCCCAGGATGAGGACTTCCGTCTTGTCTGAGTTCAGTTTAAGGCGGCTGTTCCTCATCCAGTCGGCGACGTCTCTCATCCCGTCGTGCAGGTTGGCTCTGGCGGTAGTGGGGTCGTTGGTGAGGGAGAGGATCAGCTGGGTGTCGTCGGCGTAGGAGATGATGTTGAGGTTGTGTCGGCGTGCGATGGCTGCGAGGGGCTCATGTAGACGTTGAAGAGGGTCGGGCTGAGTGAGGATCCTTGTGGAACGCCGCAGATGACTTCGGTGGCTTCGGATCTGAACGGGGAGAGGCGGACTCTCTGGGTTCTTCCGGCGAGGAACGAGATGATCCATTCCAGTGCTTTCTCTCGGATTCCGATGTTGCTGAGGCGCTTCACTAGGGTGCGGTGGCAGACGGTGTCGAACGCCGCGGAGAGGTCCAGGAGGATGAGGGCAGCTGTTTCCCCGTTGTCGGTTAGGGTTCTGATGTCGTCGGTGGCTGCGATAAGGGCGGTCTCGGTGCTGTGGTTGGCCCGAAACCCGGACTGCGAGGGGTCGAGGGATCCATTCGTCTCGAGGAAGGCGGCAAGCTGTCTGTTGACGGTCTTCTCGATGACTTTGGCCGGAAACGGAAGGAGCGAGATGGGGCGGTAGTTCTTGAGGTCGGTGGGGTCCGCCGTTGGTTTCTTCAGGAGGGCGGTAAGCTCGGCGTGCTTCCAGCTCTCCGGGAAGGTGGCGGTGCGGAAGGAGGAGTTGATGATGTCCCGGAGATGGGGTGCGATGGTGGCGTCGGCTTTGTTGAAGACGTGGTGTGGGCAGGGGTCGGTTGGTGATCCGGAGTGGATGGAGTTCATCGTGCGGGTGGTGTCTTCGGTGTTGATCGGGGTCCAGTTGCAGAGGGTGGTGGTGGCGGGCATTGGTTCGGCGGTAGGGTGCGTTGTTTGTGCGTTGAAGCTGTTGTGTATGTCGGTGATCTTGCGGTGGAAGAACGCGGAGAGTGAGTTGCAGAGGTCTTGCGAGGGGTGATGTCGTTGTTTCCGGCGCTGGGGTTGGAGAACTCTTTGACGATGCTGAAAAGTTCCTTGCTGTCATGGGCGTTGTTGTCCAGTCGTTCTTTGAGTGCCGACTTCTTGGTGGCACGGATCAGCTGGTGGTGTTTGCGGGTGGCGTGCTTGAGGGCGGTCCTGTTGTCTGTGGTCTGGTCGAGTCGCCAGGTTTTCTCGAGAGTGCGGCAGTTCTTCTTGGATTCCTTGAGTTCGTTGGTGAACCAAGGGGTTTTCTTGCTTCCGGGTCTGCTGGGAGGGTTTTTAGTGGTGCGAGGTCGTCGGCGCAGGCGGTCAGCCACTTGGCGAGGTTGCTGGCTGCTTCGTTTGGGTCCGTTGTGTCGGTGGGTGTGTTCTGGCTGAGGGAGGCGGTGAGCTGCTCGGCGGTGATCTTGCTCCAGCTCCGGCGGGGAGCCTGTTGCGGGTGGTGGTGGGTCGCAGTCTTTCTGAAGCTGAAGTGGACGCAGCTGTGGTCGGTCCAGTGGAGTCCGGTGGCGTGGCTGAAGGAGATGTGCTTGCTGGACGAGAAGACGGGGTCAAGCGTGTGGCCGGCGTAGTGGGTGGGCGTGTTCACCAGTTGCTTGAGTCCGAGGTTGGCGAGGTTGTCCAGCAGGGCGGTGGTGTTTCTGTCGTTGTTGTTCTCCAGGTGGAAGTTGAGGTCCCCTAGGAGGATGTAGTCGGCGGAGGGCATGGCGTGCGGGCTGATGAAGTCTGCGATGTCTTCGCTGAATAGTGTGCGTGGTCCCGGGGGTCTGTAGATGAGGGTGCCTCGGAGGGTGGTCTTGGGGTCCGTGTGTATCTGGAAGTGTAGGTGTTCGGCGGCGGTGAAGGTCTCGTCGGAGTTAGTCGAGATGCGGATGGTGTTCTTGTGTACGATGGCGATGCCTCCTCCCGTCTGGTTGACGCGGTCCTTCCGGGTGATCTTGTATCCATCCGGGATGGCTATGGCGATGTCAGGCGCTGAGGAGGCGTTCATCCAGGTTTCGGTGAGGAAGGCGATGTCCGGTGCTGTTGCGTCGAGCAGGTCCCAGAGTTCCACGGCGTGCCTGTGGACGGAGCGGGTGTTCAGCAGGATGCATTTCAGGTGGTTGCTGCTGTTGCTCGACTTGGCGGAGGTGGTGCACGTCAGGGGGCAGGTGAACCGGCAGGTTTGGCAGGTGAAGGGTCCGTGGGTGCGTCTCGGTGAGGCTCGGTAGCAGGCAGGGTTCCGGCCGGCATTGAGTGCGGTGAGTGTGGCGGCGTCGTAGGTCCGTCGAGTGGTGTTGCATCGGTGGGATCCAGGGGTTCTGGCGCTGGGCGCGGTCCAGTCGCGGACGGGCGCAGACGGGCTTGCCTTAGGCGCGCCTTCGGCGCGCCAGCGGCGCGCCCGCTGCGCACGTCCGCTGCGCGGCCGTGCAGCGGCCGCCATTTATGGGGAGGCGGGAGGCAGGGGCAGCGAATGGGCAGTCAGGGGGCGGGGCCGCAGGGACGCAGCGGCGGGAATGGCGATAGGCAGCGAGGGGCACAGAAGGAAAAACGGGGGGAGAGCAGGTAAATCACGGGCACAACAACAGTGGGGCAGCGAGGGGCACAGAAGGAAAAACGGGGGGAGAGCAGGTAAATCACGGGCACAACAACAGTGGGGCAGCGAGGGGCACAGAAGGAAAAACGGGGGGAGAGCAGGTAAATCACGGGCACAACAACAGTGGGGCAGCGAGGGCACAGAAGGAAAAACGGGGGGAGAGCAGGTAAATCACGGGCACAACAACAGTGGGGCAGCGAGGGGCACAGAAGGAAAAACGGGGGGAGAGCAGGTAAATCACGGGCACAACAACAGTGGGGCAGCGAGGGGCACAGAAGGAAAAACGGGGGGAGAGCAGGTAAATCACGGGCACAACAACAGTGGGGCAGCGAGGGGCACAGAAGGAAAAACGGGGGAAAGCAGGCAAATCACGGGCACAACAACAGTGGGGCAGCGGGGGCACAGAAGGAAAAACGGGGGGAAAGCAGGCAAATCACGGGCACAACAACAGTGGGGCAGCGAGGGGCACAGAAGGAAAAACGGGGGGAAAGCAGGCAAATCACGGGCACAACAACAGTGGGGCAGCGAGGGCACAGAAGGAAAAACGGGGGGGAGAGCAGGTAAATCACGGGCACAACAACAGTGGGGCAGCGAGGGGCACAGAAGGAAAAACGGGGGGAGAGCAGGTAAATCACGGGCACAACAACAGTGGGGCAGCGAGGGGCACAGAAGGAAAAACGGGGGGAGAGCAGGTAAATCACGGGCACAACAACAGTGGGGCAGCGAGGGGCACAGAAGGAAAAACGGGGGGAAAGCAGGCAAATCACGGGCACAACAACAGTGGGGCAGCGAGGGGCACAGAAGGAAAAACGGGGGGAAAGCAGGCAAATCACGGGCACAACAACAGTGGGGCAGCGAGGGGCACAGAAGGAAAAACGGGGGGAAAGCAGGCAAATCACGGGCACAACAACAGTGGGGCAGCGAGGGGCACAGAAGGAAAAACGGGGGGAGAGCAGGTAAATCACGGGCACAACAACAGTGGGGCAGCGAGGGGCACAGAAGGAAAAACGGGGGGAGAGCAGGTAAATCACGGGCACAACAACAGTGGGGCAGCGAGGGGCACAGAAGGAAAAACGGGGGGAGAGCAGGTAAATCACGGGCACAACAACAGTGGGGCAGCGAGGGGCACAGAAGGAAAAACGGGGGGAAAGCAGGCAAATCACGGGCACAACAACAGTGGGGCAGCGAGGGGCACAGAAGGAAAAACGGGGGGAAAGCAGGCAAATCACGGGCACAACAACAGTGGGGCAGCGAGGGGCACAGAAGGAAAAACGGGGGGAAAGCAGGCAAATCACGGGCACAACAACAGTGGGGCAGCGAGGGGCACAGAAGGAAAAACGGGGGGAAAGCAGGCAAATCACGGGCACAACAACAGTGGGGCAGCGAGGGGCACAGAAGGAAAAACGGGGGGAAAGCAGGCAAATCACGGGCACAACAACAGTGGGGCAGCGGGGGCACAGAAGGAAAAACGGGGGGAAAGCAGGCAAATCACGGGCACAACAACAGTGGGGCAGCGAGGGGCACAGAAGGAAAAACGGGGGAAAGCAGGCAAATCACGGGCACAACAACAGTGGGGCAGCGAGGGGCACAGAAGGAAAAACGGGGGGAAAGCAGGCAAATCACGGGCACAACAACAGTGGGGCAGCGAGGGGCACAGAAAGGAAAGGGAGACAAGCAGACAAAACTGGCACCGGGGCCACAAGCGGAGGGCGATCTTACCTACAGGAGCAGCGGGCAGACAGCACAGGCGGAGCTGTGTGGTGGGGGAGCGACCTACCTGGCAAGGTCAAGGGTCGCCTTGCACGGGTGTTCCTTCAGGAGCATCACCAATTAAAAACAAATTTTTCACTTTACCTCCCAACAGTTTCTTTAAACCTCCAAACATTTTCATTTCTGCAATAGTTCAATGCAATTTCTTTTCTCCAATGCGGTCAGTTTCAATTTCAGTCAGTTTTACTCCTACCGCTGACCCTCCACAAAATTTTACTGCAATATTTTTCTAACTTTTCTTAATCAAAATTCTGTTAGTAACAACATAAAAACATTCGCTACTCTGTCTGTTCCACTAAATAAAGGATAGATTTCTTTTCACTGCGAGTAACACATTCCGCTTACTCTTCACAAAGTAAGAACTTCTGTTTACTCTTCAAACACTACGAGTAAATCCCTTCCGCTTACCCTTCACTCAAGCTCAGAAGAACCTGCTACTCCTTCAGTGTTACCCTTTCTAGGTGATATAACACCAAAGTTTCACCAGCGAACTCTTTGCTATCAATCACTCTCACTTTTACACAGAAAATAGTCCCTACTTTAACACTGCCAGCCCTACCTAGCTTCTCAGTGTTATTCCAACAGACGAGTAACCTCACTGCAGTGTGGCTTCTGTCACCACCCGCTATTCATTCCCCGGGAATTTTTACAAACAACATAAAACAAGACACTAACTTTTCATGTTAAGAACATATAACCAATAATCAAAAAATTCTGTCCTATGAAATTACCAATATAATCAATACAACCATCAAGTCAAAATGAGCAAAATTTCACCAACAGTCAAAACCTTACTATTTTCAACACTTCAAAAATACATCCTAGCACATTAACAACATTTCACAACCCTATTGATACTCACACCACTCCAGCAATCGCCTTCTTGCATCACCTTCCAGTACTGCTTTGCCAGTCTTCAGGTTCTGAGCATTGGAATCAGGACTTTCTTGTGAGAATCTGGACATTTAGCTAACTTGGGCAATTATTTTACTTCCCTCCTAAGGTCAATGGTCCATTAGTCGAATAGTTGATGGTGATATTAATAATCCTTAATCACCAAACTAATCAATAATGACCATCCTCTTGCAACCAGAAACTGATGCAGCGATAATTTCACAGTAATTTCTCAATGCAAAACCTCATTTACCTTCTAATTTACCGCTGTAAAGGTACTGGACCCTTGCCTCTGTATATTACCATCAGGAGACTTTACATAAACATGAAAATTCAAAAATGCAATTAATATTTAAGCCAATAAAGAGAGTTGTGAGTATTTTAAAGGGTTTTATTTTCTAGTTAAAAGTTAAAGTTCTCTGACCCTTTATTCATTAGTCAAATATCAATCAGGTTACAGAATTGAAAATAGGAAAAATAGAATTAATACAAAACATATTATAGGTTGCATACAAAGCACTCCATTAGGAGGAAAAAAACATAATTCTATGTCAGTCAGAACTCTTTAAAGAGTTTCAGGAAAAATATAATTCAAGAGTGAGTTTTGCAAGGCTAATCAATAATTAATAATTGGCAAAAATCTCCCATAAAGAGAAATAAATGAATAAGACAAATAAATCTTTTAAAAACTAATTAGTTAGTCAAAGCATAAACTTAGAGTTTTAGCATCTAAATCTAAACCTTTTCTATCAGCTGCACTCTCTGCCCTGGTCTGTTCATCTGTCCTCTCTGTGTTTACAGAGAGAGGCTGCTCCTGAAAAGGCCCCTCGTTCACAGACCACAGAGGAATGTGATCTGCCTTGCCAAAAATATGACGTGCAAGGACTCTCTAAAAAAAATATGAGCAAGAACCCCCACCTCCCTCTGTCTCTCCTCGGACGCAATCTCCTCCCAGGCTGCACCCGCGACGTTCACGTACCTAACCCATATGATGTCTGGTCTCATCTGCTTCTTCTCCTCTCCTCCCTCTAAGACTAAGGCTGCCACACCCCCTAAGGGGTCATTATTTATACTCTAATTATTGGCTGACTACACTAATAATGTTGCAGTTTCAGTAGAAACTCGCACTGTGATTGCTAAGCATAGATGACATGAGGGTCTCAACATCCTGTTCTCATTGCAAATCCAACCCATACCAGTTTAATCAAAGGAAGCGTTAATGCGTAATACAGTCTTATTGTTTCACCATCAATAATTATACAAATATGCAACATTAAGGCAGAAAAATGTATCAGTCCATTTCCTCCTTCCTTTCACATCGCACGCAGGAAGGATACTTTCCACAAACACTGGTACATTGGCACGATAACAAGAATGTACAGTTCACTGTGGCCTTGACCCATGTGTCTTCACTTCAGGCACTTGGCAGTTCTGCGCATGCGTCTCTCATTCAGTACAATTCTCAGCCATGCTGGATTCCCAGGCAGCCATTTTATGGTAGGCCAAAAACAAAACAAACACAAAAGAGTATTCATTTATGAAATAAAACCCATTATGTTTACCTCCCCCCCATACTAGTACCCTGTATTAATTATTACCTAGCAAAAGCTATTAGTTTAAAGCAGCTTTTCTATTATTTGTGCACCACATGCAAAATGTGCAATGTACAACACAGCATAAACATGCTCTAGTGCAAATTTTCAAAGCGCAAACAGTTAATACATACTCATAGCAACATGCTCTCATGTTTTAGATAGCTTTTCATGCAAAATGCGTTTGCCCCATGTGTAGTGTTGGTGCATGGTTGATTAATTAATACACATTATAAAAAGATGTGTTATGAACTGAATATGCATTGTCTAAATATGCAACAAAGCCAGAGTCTCTTGAGACGGGAACAGGGAGTGTAGATTATAAGGGAAAGGAGCTGGGCAAAGCTAAAGAGGCCACAGTGAGCCTTCTAAAGGAAACTAAAATCACAAGTTTTCTACACTGCAAAAACACATGTTAATGCAGCACAAGCATTTCAGACTGAAAGCATTTTGACCAGGCCTCATTTTATATTTCATGTGCCATGTGTTTTCTCTTGCACCAAAATCTGCGTGCCAATTTAAATGCAGTCTGTCTGAAACACAAAACAGAGCAATGCTTAATTTGAGAAATCTAGCTCTATCACTGGCGCCTCATTGGCTGAAAGTTGGACCTTATAAAGAGGACAATGGGTTAACAAAAATTCCATTCCTTTTTCATTGGTTTCTATGTACTTTTTTCTGTACTGCTATATAAGATACCGTGGGACTCCCACCATGACGACGGGGAAGATTCAAGCATGTGAATCTATGAAAGATGTCAATACCAGAGAGCCACAATGTACAGGTAAGTAACTTGTTTTTTGCAGCACATAAAGGTGTTTTCCGGCATGCAAATCAGCTTTGCATCATGTAGGTAGTGGTTGCGTTACGGCACTTGTGCCATTCTCAACAACTCTGCATCATGGTGCACTGTATCATAAATGTGGCGTATCAATGGCGCAGGGAAATGCCACAACACAGCTCAAATATTTCTGATGCAACACTGTGCAACGCAGTGTAGGGTCAATAATGATAAATTTGCCCCTAAATGTGTGCGCTGAATGTAAGTGTGTCTGTAGTGGCACAATGCATGGAGGTAACAGTGCTGGAGAGTATGTGTGCTGTGAAAGTATACTAAGTTCAAGTGGGCCTGCAATGCTACATTACATGGAGAACCCTGGGTTCCAATTTGGGAAGCCAAGGCCTGTCTGGTGAAGACGTGAGGACTAGAAGAATCCACTCAGACAGATTTGTGCAGTGATGTATTCCTGTGAACTGGGTGGGACACACAGTGGAGGAAGGGAGAAAGACTCACCCTTTGCATTTCAAAAGGTTGCTCTTTGATTCAATGATAGATCACAAGGAAGGGGCCTGGACACATCTCAGAAAGTAGATGGGACTGATAAGGAAATCATAAAGAGAGGGACTGGGAGCCCAGGATTTATTTTATTTTTATATTGTTTTTATTGGCATTTCTCAAGTACAACAGCAAAGAGCACATGTGCCGTACAAAAAGATAATACATATCATGTCCATTTGAGCAGATAGTATGTGATATATCAACGGCAAATTTACAACCAATCTCTAAAGCAAAATAAACAACAACAATGCAGGGTTGCAGGAGCGTAAAATCCAAATGTTGTGGGTTACTATATATGCCAGCTGGTGCATTTCGTGGGAAGAGTGCTAAAGCCTTTCAATCTGTGAGTTCACGGTGTGACAGTAGATAGGCATGGAGTGGTTGCCAAACGTTTTTGGGTCGGAGGCAAGGGGTATCAGTGTTGAATAAACATCACTAGTGGTATGGCAATACATCAGGTCTCTCAACCATGCCTTCACAGTCGGGGGTGTAGGACCCCCCCCAGTGCAAGGATACCTGTCTCTTGGCCAGCAACAAGGCGATAGCCGTAAAGCGGCGCATTCCAGACCCCAGCGGGTGTACATATCCCAGCAATGCCAACAGTGGGGAGGGTAATAACTCTGAGTTCACCATCAGCGTTAGATGCTCAAAGATTGCCTCCCAGAACGCCAGGACCGGGGGGCAGTTCCACGCCAGATGGATGAAGTCAGCATGCGGTGCCGCACATTTTCAACAGTTGTCAGACCTAGTTGAATCCATTTTAGCAAAAAGCTTGGGTGTGACATAGGCCCTATGTATATATTTATAGTGGAGAAGCTTATGCCTGTAGTTGTTGGAGACATAGCGAGTTTGCTCGCAGCAGAATGTCCACACTGTGTGTGTGAGTGGATGCCCCAAATCCGCCACCCAAGCCGCACATGCCCCCCCGCCCACCACAGGGCAAAGAGACTGGGAAAGGTGGTACAGCCGGGAGACCTAGTGTGTGCTATTGGGTGATGTAATTATTGTGGATAAGGGAGGGAAGTCCTGCGGCTCCAGCACTGAGGGGCATATTGCAGCAATTAGAGAGGCCCTAGTCCTGTGTATTAGAAATTTGTCCAATATGGATATGTCGCGATTCTCCATCATGTCTGCAACCGATCGTACCTGACCCTCCTTAAACGCATCCCCAACCACCCGAATTTGGCAGCGTGAAAGTGCGTGTTGTGTTAGGCTTTCGGTGCTCGGGGATACCCAGGGGTTGTTTGGTAATGGCAAATGCAGGAGTACAGGTGATCAGCCTTTAAATATTGATGAAGTCTCTCCCAGGCCCAGTAAGTGGTTTGTAATGTGTGAATTTCCGTTGGTGTCCTTGTGAGGCCCTTCGGTAAGAAAGCAGAGAGGGGGCAGGGACGGGCCTGAGAGTGCTCAGGCTTTAGATACTGCAGTCGCGCATCAGGGTGGTACCACAAATAAGCGTAGTGTACCTGCTCTATGAGATAATACAGGTAAAAATCTGGTACTCCAAAACCGCCACGCGAAAAAGGCATTGTGAGTGTCTGCCACCCCACCCGGGCCCGATCCCCAGCCCAAACTAGCCGAGTCAACAGGTCTCTAAGTGTCGCAAAAAACATAGTGGTAAGCAGAATGGGGATATTTAAAAATAGATAAAGCAGGCGCGGCAAAACAACCATCTAGATAATGGCTATCCTGCCCACAATTGACAACGGAAGGGTTATCCAGCGGTCGATCTGTGTGGACAAACCGTCCATGGCAGGGCCATAATTAATACGGATCACTTCAGAAGCTGTGCGATGCAGCAGAATACCGAGATATCTGGGAGGCTTGTCGCACCAGCGTAGCGGGAAATCAAGTGCAAACGGCAGGGTAGCATCAGTCAATGGATAGACCTCTGATTTAGTACAGTTAATGACAAGTCCAGAAAAAACTCCAAAATGGACCACTTCTCGTATTATTGGAGAAAGATTAACAGCCGGGTCATGCAGGAAAAGCAGAATGTCATCTGTATATAACGAGGCCAGAAGAGGATCCCGATGGAATCTAATTCCCCGCTGGAGATGGCGCTCCTGCAGGCGTCTCACTAGAGGATCCATGGCAATTATAAATAAAAGTGGCGAGAGGCCATCCCTGCCTGGTACCCCGCAACAGGGGGAACTGTTCTGTGAGCTCTCCATTGAGACGGAGGCGTGCAACTGGATGGGTGTACAGAAGTCGGACCAGGGTACTGATATTGCCAGGAAAATCCAGTTTGTTGAGTGTTGGATACCAAAAGGGCCACACCAGGGAATCAAAAGCCTTTTCGGCATCTAGCAATATCGCCGCGGCTGGGAGTTCTGGGTTAATCTGGTTGACGACTGCAAATATTGTGCACAAATTAACTGCGGTTGATCTGTTGAGGACAAATCCCGTCTGAAGCGGGGAGATTATACGATTGATTAGAAGCGGTATACGGGTCGCATGTACTTTTGCCAGGATTTTATAATCTTGATTTAATAGTGATAGTGGGGGGGGGAGCATTCCCACCTCTAGAGCATTGGCATAAACCTCCAAGAGCTGGAGAACTAGCAAGGTTTTATAAGTCTTATAGAATACACCTGTGAGCATGTCCGTACCAGGGGCGCGTGATCCATCAAGGTCATCAAAGGCTTGGGCTATCTCATTTTTGCCAATAGGAGAGGCTAAAAATTGCTGATCACCGCCCTCAATCCACACCATAGCGATCTCATCCAAGTAGTCGGAGAGGGAATGATCGACAGGCGGGGAACTTGCTGCGTATGGTCGGGCGTAGTAAGAGAGGAAAGCAGCACGTATGTCCTCGCCTTGAGTGATCTGGGCACCATCATCTAATTGCAGTAGTGTGATGTATGCGGCCTGTTGCCGGGGTCTGAGCAATCTAGCTAGAGTCCGCCCCGGTCTCTCTCCAAACACCCGGGCACACGTGTACTTCCCCATATAAGCCATCTCACGAGTGGCGAGCTCCTGGAACTCTTCCAGAAGCCTAGCGCGCTGATGCAGTGGAGGCGGCGAGCCACCCTAGGATGCCTGAGCATCGAGTTTCCCCGCAATGCCCTCTCTGTGACACCTAGGTCCCGCCGTATAGTGCGCAGAACTCCCACCTGTTTAGTGATACAGATGCCACAAATGAATACTTTGAAGGCTTCCCACAAAGTAGCATATCAGGACACTGAGCCCGTATTAATCTTAAAGTATTCTACAATCGCCTCTCGCACATCACTCTCAAACATCGCGTCAAGCAGCGAATCCACCGGAAACCGCCATAACCTGTGTGGACGCGCAATACTGGGCAGAGTCAGTGTCAACATTATCGAAGAATGGTCGGACAGCGTACGGGGCAAATAATCTGTTGCCTGAGAGTTTATCAAAAGGTCCAGAGTTAAATACCAGGGATCTATACGAGACCATGTACTATGCGGTGCAGAATAAAAAGAGAACTCTGTATCGGTCGGATGCTGGTGCTGCCAGGCATCAGTCAGTACGTGCTGTTGCAGCAGGTGCAGAAGCTAGTCTGTAGAGTGCGATTTTATAATGCGGCCTGCGCCAGTGGTGTCGGAGAAGGGCTGCAAGGTTAGATTGAAGTCCCCCCCCAATATGATAGAGTCAATGGGAATGGCAGAAATGTGGGAAGACAGGCCTGCAAAAAACCAGGCGCATCAACATTAGGGGCGTAGATATTGATTATGAGTACCTGCTTTGCACCAAGGCTACCCGCCACCAATAGATATCTTCCCTCAGGATCTTTAATTACCGTGTGAGCCTCGAATGGCAGTGTTTTATGAATCAAAATGCACACACCACGGGAGTAGGTACTGTAACTGGCAAAGAACCTGTTGATGACCCAGTTAGCCGCAAAACGATTATCAGAAAGTGGTGCGTAGTGAGTCTCCTGCAATAGCGCTATTTGCACCTTGTGCCGGGTTAGATAGGCCAAGACCTGCCTCCCTTTTCGAGGATTCGATAAACCCCTCACATTCCATGTCATGCAGCGCAGTTCCATTACCCCCGCCCCTCCTACCACCCTGTCTCAGAAGCTGTGGTATCGAACCCATAAACATATAACATAAAGCAGCCGGCAATAGCGTAACATGATATCCTGCATTTTCAATTCAAACTCAAAATCACAACATAACGTCCCCCCCACCACCTCCCACCCACATCGGATAACCCCCCAACATGTATCCAGTGAATCCCCATACCTCAAGATTGAGAATATAGGAGATCTCCTAGGGGGAAGGCAACGCCCGGAGCAGGCCATAATACATAACACAAATATTGCAATGATTGTGTGTAACTGCAATTTAAGAATAGTAAAGAGCAAAATGACATTAATAAAGGATATTGCATCTCGCCGACTTGTCCCAAGCCAGAGAGACGCAGTTCAGATAGGGACTCAACATCAGGTTGTAGACAGCTGGTCCGTGGCACAAAACAACAAGTACAAGCGGGGAGAAAGAGAGCAAAGTTATTTCCCAGGGGGAAGAGTTGTGTTCAATTTGCACTGCTTCCAGAAAGCAGTAGAATCTGCAGGAGTGTCAAATATGTGGGTCTTCCCATCGACCTGAATGCAAAGACCGGCTGGGTACAACATGGCATAGCGGATGTTTGCTCCCTTCAGCACACGTTTGATATCCTGATACTTGCACCTAGCCTCCTGCACCAAAGGTGTGAAATCAGGATACAGTGACAGCGACATCCCTCGATATTGTAGATCCTCAACCTCTTTGGCCTTCCAAAGGGCCACATCCCGGTCACGATAATTAAGGAGTTGCGCAATAATTATACGCGGGGGCCCCGGAGGCTGACCTGGGAGCAAGTGAGCGATGTGCCCGCTCAACTGCGAATGATCCAGAAAAGGCATCCCTTCCAAAGAGGTCTGCGAGCAGCCGCTCCACATAGGACTCAATGGGACCTGTGTTGGTGGAATCAGCCACCCCAGAGATGCGCAGGTTGTTGCGACACGACCTCCCCTCCAGGTCCTCCGCTTTGGAGGCTGTTGTTTTGAGGAGGCATTCCACACAGTCCAGATGCTTGTTCATAGCTGTCTGTGCATTCGCCGTATTGGAAATGCGCTTTTCGGCGGACTCCATGCGGGCCTCATGTTGCTCCAGGCGGCCATGCATGGTATCAAGGCACGCCGCCAGACTACCAAACGTGCATCAATAGCTGAAAAGCCTGCCTGCAGCTCCGCCACTATGGCTGCCGTCCCTTCCACATGCGGCTGCTCCCCATCAGGTGGATCAGCGTGGTCCGGGAGGTCCCCTCGTGCCATGGTGTCACCGCCCTCCCGTCTAGGAGTTTTAGTGGGCTCAAACGGAAGCTGGCGCTGCTTAGGGTCCTGCGACCCATAGTGAGGCAGGTAAGAGCTGGCAGCAGTCCTAAATCGCAGTCGCCAGATGAACAAAGGTGGAAAGGGGTGCTAGGCAGGATCGCAATCAGCGGAGGAGCTATGGCGCAGGCCACTATAGATCTAGTGGGTAATGTCCAGGTACTCCCAGATCATAAATTGGGATTAATAGTTGAAGATACAGTGGCGAGCACCCCACAATTGAAACCTGCTGTGGAAGGGCCTCAAAGGTAGTGATAACCGTACCTGTGTTGCTGCCAATTTAAGTGCCAGGGAAACAGTGTCTAAGCATGAGCCCTGATGGGCATCAAATGTGCAGTAATTGCACTTAGCGCCCGCGGGAGGGCTGATGTCAATGGAGCGCAGCGTCAAAGGCAGATGAGGATTAACGCCGGCATCCCACCACGGTGCATCGCCAGAGCAGCAGCAGAAGGCACGGTGCGGCTGCAGGAGAGCCCAGTGCGTTACTCACCACCTCGCCCCCACCCAGGGGGCTCGGTGGATTGGGCCCGTCGCAGCACCATGCCAGGCCGGAGATCTCCAGCCTCAGTTGCTCAGGGAGGCCGCGCCGCATGGCAGCGGCCCGCCTCCAGGCCCCTGTCGCTGCGGGGCCCTCAACCGTGTGCAATGCCGCTTCCGGTGCCCCCGCCAGCTTCAGTACACGCCACTCCTGTCAGCAGTGCGTGCCCACCATCAACAGCAAAGATTGCTCCTCCGGGGCAAAGGAAGGCAGTCAGATCAGCACGGCTGCTCCAGAGCTCCACGATCAAGCCGCCATTTCAGTGCTTGGTCTGACCAGGCCCTCCTGGGAGCCCAGGATTAACACTTTGATGTACACGTCACTGTGGCTGACATTCAGTTGTGAACTCTACTCACCCCCATGCCCTGTATTGTGGGACAATCATGTTTGGAATCTTTCCTGCTATGACAGACAACCTTTCAAGAGGAAAGAGGGTAATGAAAAGAATACACTTCAAAAGAAGCAGAATCCCAACATAAAACCTTAAAGATTAAGACCCTGAATCACATTTGTTGCCTGGAAATGGACTATAAGAAGGGTAGGTTGAGACCCTCAATCTTTGTCATCTTCCAAGCAGCCAGAAGGGCTGTGTGAGAAGGCGAAGCTCTGCAAGAAATCTGCCTGTGACCAGGACTGGGAGGCCAAGGCCTGCTAGTCTCCCTGCTGGGTGAGAGGACATTACCCAGGGAAACCAAGACAACCTGCCCTGGAGCACCTGACTGCGTGCCAAGACTAGTGTGCCCTGTAAGGAAGAGAGCGCTGGAGGGAGCAAGGTCCAGTGGAGAGCCCTACCATGAGGACTCCCTGTGCGAGATTTGAGGTTTTGGCTGTGCACCGATCGGGTAGTTGCCAGTGTGCAGGATTGTTTTAGGTGACTCCCGAGCTAGGAGATGGCCATCATGGACTGAGACGTGCATCGAGCGATGCACGGGGAGTGCCAAGCCTGTACTGCCTTGTGGTGAACCCATATGTAAGAAGGAACCACCGTTGAAGTAACTGTGTGTCCAGCAACTGCCCTAAATGCCAGGGAGGTTCACCATGGTGTGGGTAATAGCACAGGAGGAGTCAACGTTGCGTTCACAGGCACCACGGCAACCTGTGGGCACTGTCAAGTGAACTCTTACTATCCCCACAGTCAGGAAGACATTGCTAACTGAAGATATTAAAGGCGTGGGTGGCATGGGGGAAAAGACGCCCACAGGTCTTGCGTGAACAAGTGATGACATCCAGAACTCTGATAAAACTGAGCAACAGCTTGTATAACCTTAGAGCTGCTTTGGGATTCCTTTCACATTGATTCTGCACATGTCCCTGCTCCCACCAATAGGATTTTGCCTATTCCATGATGCAGCCCGGCATGGGTGATGACGGCTATTTAAGCCACACCCATTGAGACGCGGGCACTTACTATTCAGGAGATTCACCCTAGAGAGAACCTTTTGGTGATCTTCCAGCTCTTCGTCTCAGCGATTTCAGCCCTGCAAGCAGTCTTCCATCTTGTTTCTCCTCCCCACAGCAGGCAGCTTCACAACCGCCACACCTAGAGGAAAAAAGAACAGAAAATAAAGGATTAGAAGTCATGAACAAAGGTGGTAAAGTGCAAGAGTTAGGTCAATGTTAGGAACTGAATGACCATATACTTCCGTGGTGATGAGGTCAATGTTAGGAACTGAATGACCATATACTTCCCTGGTGATGCTTGGGTTCCTGGAACCTAGGAACTAATATCCGTAAAAACAAAAGGAGAGACTTGTTAGGCAAAGGAACATTGCGACAGAAATCTGGAACTGTTGCACATTCCAGGTGTTGTATTATTGTTCACAAACAGTTTAAATCTGTATATTATGCATCTGATTGTGCACAGTTTATTTAACACTCAAACTATTGAAGACAATCCTGAGGCTAGGATTCTCTTAATGGAGAGTGCAGTAACTCTTGACTTTGCAAAGTTCACTTAATCTAAAAATCATCATAGAACTGATTACCTGTCGGTATATTACTTTGGGTTTTCTTCTTAATTAGGAGGGGGTGACGAAAACCAAAACAAACCATACCACACTCATATTAGATACAGTCCTCATCACACCTTAAGACACCACTCATTAGGACAAGAGGGGAAAGAGAGAATATAAGGGGAGAGTATTTAAGATGTGAAAATGTGAAGTCAAGTGTGAACCTAAGAGTAAGGAAATAATGAATCTAGCGTGTTTCTGTTTAGTCGAAGGTACAGGCATTACATGGGACCCGTTCAGTCCACATCTTTCCAGACCACCTCCAGATCCACTCCTCTGAAGACCCCAAAAACAATGCTGGGAGCAATTGAGCTTTCAAACTCTCTCTAATTCTATTCCTCTTTCCCCTGATGCGCCTGGGTCCATAGCATAAAGAAACTCTTTGGACAAGTGAGTTCGGCAAAGGCCTTGGGATATTACAGCTTGATGACACATCTCATCCCTACAGGACCTATAACACAGTTTAGTGCTTACCTTGACACAACTCAGTATGCCATAAAGAGCTGCCGGTACTAAGGTACAAAAGGTTCGGTCCGTTGCCTGGGACTAGAGTGAGGCTGTGATCAGCGGGTCGAGCCCACACAACAAGATCTGAGCCCTAAGGACTATGGAGGATGCCAAGGAAGATGTCACACCCTCACTGGGCTCCAGTCAGGAGCTGGAAGATGGAAATTCACCCCCCACCACTCTGTGGAAGATTGACTTACTGCTTCTTCGCGTGCTGGGAGCTGCTCCGATCACTGGGGAGATCTGGTGGCACCGCTCGACAGAGGAAGCCTGGGCCTGGCAGGTGCTGCTGTGAGTCGCCCAACTTCACAAGTTCTCGTGCTCAGGGTGCCCACTAAAAATGCCAAATGCCTCCCTGATGCAGGAGCGGTAAGACTTAAAATGGGCCTGTGGTGCCGCAGGGGACTTGTGGCTGAAGGTGCTGCAACACCGTAGACACTTTTGAGCAAGTCCTAATGTGTCAGAAGGGGAAATCTTGAGTATGGCCTACTAGTGAGCAGTCCTTGGATGTAGCTACCACTGAATTGGGAATAACCCCGACCACAGTACAGGGAAGAGAGTGAGACAGGGATATGCCTAACCTCAAGGGGGTTGTGTTATTACTCATGAATCTCATTATACCTTTGAATGTGTAGAGTTAGAAATAAGATACTTATTTTTCTCATAAAAGTAGTTGACTGGATATTGATTTATTGACAGTACTCTTTGCACTTTGAGTTATGAGTCATGCTCACCCACCCGTATCTACATTTCCCTCCTCCCCCTCGGAGGGAACCTTTGACAGCATACAACTAAGAGTAAAAGTGCGGAAGGGGTACTTGACCCAGTTGCTCAGGATCCATAGTAGGTTGGGCCCCGGGACATCAGGAGTAAAAGGCCTCAGCCACCACAGTTGGGGCCAGAAACCCCTGCATGGCCTGTGGCCCTCTGAAAGGGGTTCCGACAATAACATTACTTTCATCTTTGTTTTTCAGTGAATTTCTAAGGTTTTTGTTCTTTGTAATGTAAACTAAGATCCTATTACCATACCTAACTATAAGGTCTCTTTAAGCTTTGTTTTCTTTAGTGAATTTCTGGGGTCTTTTTAATTATAGGGACAATGATATTACCATACCCATACATGACCATAATGTCTATTTAACCTTTGATCTTTCAGTGAGCTTATAGTTTTTTTTTAACGTATTCAGCCAACATCTCCAATGCTCAAACCTTCACCCATTTGCAGCAGGGGGTTAGCATAGGCCCACATCATGCTGATGGACAACCAGCCACATCCTGGGATCAGTGGTCACCTTGCTGCCACTGCCCATGCTCCCCTCCTGCTTGCCCTTCGTTCTCCATCTGCTTGCCCCTGCTCCTTCTTCCTGCCCTCCCTAGTCAGCTTGCTGGCACTGTCCCCTCCAGGCTGCCCTCTGTTGCTTATTCTCCCTACCACCCGCTCTCCATTCCCCATGTGCATGCCTGTGCTCCCCTCTAGCCTGCTCTCCATGCCAAGGCTGGTTAGCCCTCCATGGTCAGCTTGTTTCCTTGTCAACTTGTAACCTGTTCCCTACCCCCTGCCCTCCATTCTCCACGTGGATGCCTCTGCTCCACCCTTCTGCCTTCCATGATACACTGTGCTGATGCTACCCATGCCAGCATGCTCCTCACGGTGAGCATGCTACTCCTGTCTCCTCCTCCATGCCCTTTTTCTCTGTGTGTGCCTCTTTCACTTTCCTTCTGCCCTCCATGGTCTGTTGTGCTGCTGCTGCCCACTCAGGCCTTTCCTATGTGGCCCGCATGCTGCCCCACATTCTTCCTGTCCTGCATGGTCTTTTGTGCCACCACTGCCCCTTCCGCTTGCCCTCCATGCTTAGCTTGAAGCCGCTACCCACCTTCTTCATGCCTTCTGTTGTCCAAATCCATCCCCTGCCCCTCTATCCTGCTCTGCATGGTCTGATGTGATGCCAGTGCCCTCCCACTTGCCTTCTGGAGTTAGCTTCCGGCCCTGCTCCCGCCTACCCTCTGGTGTCAGTTTGTGTGAGTCTGCATCAGGATGCTATGTATTGAGCACTTTATGAATAATGCCTCATTATTTCATTTTTTTTCCATCCATTTTGCCCCCTCTCTCCTGCCTTCCACAGTCCATTGTTCTGCCACTGCCTCTCCTGCCAACTATGTGTGGTCTGTTGTGCTGCCACTGCCTCTCCCACCTGCCCACCATGGTCAGCTTACTGCCTCTGTCCAGTCACCATGGCTGCCATTGCCTGAGTCTATGCTCCTATCGCTCCCTCCGGTCCTCCATGGTCCATTGTGCTGCCTCACCCTCCTACTCTCCATGGTCCATTGTGCTGCCACTGTCACTCCTGCCCTCCCTGCATGATCAGCTTTCTGTCCCTGGCCCCATCTCCCTGCCCTCTGTTGTCTGAATTCAGCTCCCAGACCATCCATTCTGCCTGCTACGGTCCTTTGAGCATGCCCCTGCTACCTCCCTCTTGCCCACCGTGCTCAGTTGTGCTGCCACTAACTTTCCTGCCTGCCATATGTGGTGCGTTGCACTGCCTTTTCCTCTCACATCTGCCCTGTGTGGTTAGCGCTTCCCCTGACCCCTTTGCACCTTCCGTCCGTTAGCCATGTTCGTGCCGTTATCCCCTCTATACTGCCTTCCATGGTGTGTTGTGATTCCACTGCCCCTCCCACCTGCCCTGCATGATCAGCTTGCTGCTCCTGCCACCCTCTGACAGCCCTCCATTGCCTCTGTGGGGGCTCCTGCCCCTCCCTCCTGGCCTCCATGGACGTTGTGCTGCCATTCCTACCTGCCCTGCATAGTCAGCTTGCTGACCCTGCCTCTACATCCCTTCCCTCATGCCTTCTGTCGTCCGAGTCCGTGCCCATATCTCTTCCTTCCTGCCCTCTGTAGTGTATTGGCATGCCCTGCTCCTTCCTTCTGCCTTCCATGCAGGACCCTGCTCTTTCCTTCTGCCCTCCATGCAGGCCCCTCCTGCCTGCCCTGGTTGGTCATCTTGCTGCCCTTGCCTACTCCTTGCAGCCCTCCATTGTCTCTCCCTCCCCATAGTGTTCTAATGAATAACGAGAGCGCTAACATTATGTTTTTATGACAAAAGCATGGCACACCTACAATCATCTTGATGGAATCAAAACTGTAAAACCTAAACCATTTCCTTCAGAAGTGGCTACAAGTGAGATTTCTTTTGTCATAGAAATTATGGTTAGTGCTCTAAAAAACTAAAATTAGGACACATTTTCTGAGTTCTCAAATCGCAACAAAGGGCTTTTTAACAAGTTGCTATTTTATCCAATTAATCACTTGATTATTTGTCGCATTAGCGTTTTGCACACTTTTATCACCTGGCTATATTTGGGCTACGTGTGTGAGAGATATTTGGGCCACATTTGGGATCTTTTTTCAGGCGGCCATCTTGGGAGACTCTTTAGTTATCAAGCTTCCTGCTTTCTTCATTTACTGCAGTATCCTCTGTAGGAAATGCTTTCAGTTTCACTGCTTTAATTCCATCAAGATGACGTTCAGGTGCGCCACACTTTTGTCATAACTAGGCCTGGGCAGACTTTTTAATTCCACGGATGGAATCAGAAGAATTTTGTAATTCCATGTTAGTTTTGATATTGTAACGCAGAATTACTAATAAATTGCGCTGTTCCACCTGCGGAATTAATCTGCAGTGTTTGATTTTTAAACAGGGCTGGAACAGGGAGCAGTCCTATGTTTTAAATCCAATGCAGATTAAAATTTAACCTGCAGTGATTTCTAAACATAGAGGGACAGCTCCCTCTTCTGGCTCTGTTTGTAACCACTGTATGCACTTGAGAGGTATGCACTACACTCGAGGGGGCATTTTGCACTAAGAAAATAGCACCAAATGCGCACTCCACCCTGTTATTAAATTCCGTGGAAGTTTAATGTAATTCTGCATAATTCCACAGAATAAATTTCTGGCAATTCTGCCCACCACTAGTCATAACGGCAGAATCTTAGGACTCTAGTTGCTCATTGGAACAATGTGGTATAGCTGCAGTTGATCATCAGGGAGTTAACTAGCAGGCTGCTGGTGGTGTTGGAAGTACATCTTTTAGTCTGCACTGCAGAATATTTTACTGAAATCGATGAGGAAGAAAACTCATAGAAAATGTGTCCTAATTTTGCCTACTGCAGCACTAACCATAATTTCAATGAGAAAACGATCCCACTTATGTTTTTTCATCTCTAAAGGGAATGTTTTAGGTTTTCCAGTTTTGATTCAATCAAGAGGGCTTCAGGTGTGTCACAAATTTGCCATAAATAAAAATGTAAGCGCTGTAGTTGTACATTAGAACACTGGGAGAGGCTGCAGTAGAACACTGGGGAATCACCTGACAGGCTGCTGCTTCTGTGGGCAGTACATGTTTTACTCGGTATGTCAGACTTCATTCTCACAAGGCTGAGGTAGAGGGTGTGAATTTACAGAAAATAGGCTGTCATTTTAGATTTCTGAGCACCCTCCATAACTTACATCAGAAAATCATGAGAGAACCATTTCTCTCAAACATGATTCATCAAATCACACTAGTATTTTACAAAGGATAAAATTACCTTACAGTACATCACAATTAGGGGTGGGTGGAACTCGTGGAGTTTCACTCTGCGGAATTCCACGGAGTAACATGAAAACTCTGCGAGATTCCACAGAGTTCTGTGAATGAGCAGAAATTGGCATGTCGCGCTTTGAGCGCTGATTTTTAGTGCTGGAAGCTTGTTCTGCGCTGCAAAATCAGCATGAATGCCAACACGTGGTGCGCCAAAGGGCGTGCTTCTTTGTTGCCACTCGAGTAGATTTTTTACTCAAACGGCAGCTTTCTCACTGCGAACAGTCGTGACCGACCGCATTGAGAAAATCTCCTCGGGTGCCCTCCTAGTGCCCGAAGAAAATCGCACTGGGGATGCCAATTCTTGCTCACCAACTTACCGTTAGTGAGCTGTGCATGAGGAAGAACTCCGCCATGTGGCAGTTGGCAGAATTTGTCTGCAACTATGTGTTTGGCCAAAAATCCACACACTCTGCCAGCAGAGTTGAGTTTATCCCCCACCGCTAACCACAATACCTAATATTTATATGGTACCACCAACAAATGATTTATATTGTGGCTAAAATCTGTCATCACCCTTTATATGTGCTCCTTTTTGTGAGTCTTAAAAACAGGCTTTCACTTCAATGCATTTCAATGAGGACAATGTCCCAGAGTCCTGTAATGGTTGTCACAACATGTCCATGTTGTGGTGTCAGCGCACAAATCAGTCTCTCACTAACTTACCAAGAGCACACCAACGGCTCAGACCGGGAATGCAGTAGCCCCTTTGCGGACTTTGGTGCTCCCCGATTGGACCCATGTCTAATACATATAAGCTCCAATATAGGAATAAGCTAATAGCAGTCTCAACAAGAATGGCATACATGGGTCAAAGTTTTAAGGATTTATATAAAGAATTACTAAAGAAGAGTACATAAAATAACATCAAGGCATGTAAATCATAAGTACAAAGAACTCCGTAAAGTTCAATAGAAAATCCAGCATAGATCCATCTTGTAAGAATGGGAAATGGGGTTCCATTAAACGTTCTTTAATAGGATTTTAGACAAAGGATTTCACACATTAATACACAAGTGCATGGTTCTCAAGATGTTTAACAATGGGAAACTGGCAAGAAACATTTTACTACAGAATACATTTGATGAATCTCTCACAATAATATTACATTGGATTCAGAAGGTCTATTCAGGTGACATGATTTGAAACAATGTATATGATTCGGTCTGGGACAGTTAGGTTGTCCTTGGTTAGGTACATTTTGATCAGAAGACTGGGAAAGTTCTCATCTTTCCATGTAAAGCTTGCAATTCTTTATTAGAGCAGAAAAACAACAACAACAATCATGTGGTGTATTTCAACATCATTTCAAAATGGTAGAAAGCACAATTTCAGTTCATATTAGCTAAGCCTGACTTCAAATACATTAGAAGCTAAGAAAAGATAAAAAAATGTTCACAACTCCCCTCTGATGATTTCTAAATCTTCACATATACATCTTTATTACAACACAGCTTTTATCAACTTGGTGTTGTTTTCCTTTGATTCTCCCAAATCCTTCATAGTGTCATAGAGTTCACTTTGCATCTCTTCAACTTTTACATCAATTCTCTTTCGTTTTTTTCCTTTCGTTGCTAACAGCTTTGCAATATTTTGGAGAAAAGAGCACATATTCAACACCAATTAGTATGATCAAAAGAGGTGTTAAAAGCAGTTTCAGTATTCCTCTGCCTACGCTCCCTAATCATTCACCTATCTTTGCAGATCCCCTTCCAATCAGTCCGAATAATGAACATATCCCTTCTCAGTCACTTGTTTCTTCCAATTCAGTTAGTTAATGCGTGATATTGGTGATGTTAAGCTGATTATCTATCTTCAGAATGTATGCATACCACTCCATTGCATGAATTACTTGGCAGACTCCACCTTCCGTTGCGGGAAGCAAATCTAATGACCAGTGATTTTGCATAATCATAGCTCTCATAGCAAGCAATTCTTTATTAATAACAGTTAAGGGACCTGCAGTATTAGTAGCAAGAATGTCTACTAAAGACAATAGCCTCCTGATTTTAATATTCTTTAATGCAACTCCTACTGCGGGTGCAAATGCTCCACAGATATCCCTAAGTATCTGCCTAAAGTCACGCTTACGCAATTTTATGTAGCTGTGAAGGGGTGAATTTAGCTCATTAATGTGATAGATTCTTGGAAAGGCTAAAGCTGCATAGCAACTACCTACCCGATTGTGTGCTATCTGCAAATAAGTTGATTTACCACATACATAATAAATACCCTTGATACTTAACTCCAATTGTCCAAAGGTTCTACCTCCCGCTAAGTAACTATGCTCACATTAGGAGGGGCGTGGCCAAGCAACATGGCCGACAGGATGTGAGCCTCGCTGCTCCCGGCCGGCCCGCCTAATAATCCTACATAATCCTGCCATCCGGACTCGCAAAAACAGCCCGGAATTTTGAAAAGATATTAAGCAGCTTACGGTGCTTACATCCCAGCCTACCTACACAGCCGAATCCTCGAGGAGGAGAAGGAGATCGGGGCCTGTGCGGGCCTCGCACCGGGCCAGGCTCGGGCGATGGAGTGGAGCAGAGAGGTTTGTGCGGTAGGAGCCCGTCGGCTGGCTGCACCTGTGGACTGCAGCTCGTCGGATGCTGATTTGAGGCCCTTGCCTGTGGGCCTGTGCCCCCAGGCCGTGGGTGAGAAGGCGGGGTGAAGTCAGACGGGCCCCGGCAGCTGTAGAGTACGGCTGGAGAGACACTGCAGCGACTGAGGAGGCCACGCCCCATGCGCCGACTGCGCATGAGGAGCTTGTGATCACCTGAGGGACCCCCGCCAAGGCATGAAGGTGAGCGGGGGCTGAGACACTGCCTGCTGGTGAAGTGGGACTTTCGCGGCTCACGGGGAGGGGCCGACGACCACAGAGGACAGCGGCACTGTTGGGCCCACGGATGTCAAGCGCGGGACAATCTGGCAGGTGCTGAGGTTGGAGGAGCCGCCCCACCCGCGATGGAGTACACAGCCCCTTCCTGGATTCTGGGTGCTGCCGGGGGGCGCGCTGACCCGGTGCCGATCCGAGGCCTTGCGGGGAGCTCTGAACTAACAAGAAGCAGTGGGGGCACCTGGATCTGTAGCACGGCTCCTGAACAAGCGGACTCAGGGGCTGCACAGGGGGCATAGCAAATAAGTGGGCACCGAATCCGGGCCTCTTCCATCGAGGTCTGTCCCAGCCAGAGCCCCGCATCTCTCTTCAGCATACCTGATCCCCCCAGTTTCAATGAAGAGGTGAGGGGACTGCCGCACGTGCTTCCAACCTTCCGATAGACAGAGCGCTGGACCGGGGGCGACTGGGGGATGGCGATCTACTTGCTGCTCATGCTGGGAACTGGTGGTCCCCAGCCCGGTCGGATGGAGCTCAGCGCAGCAAGTCCCGGTGCTCGGGGGTGTTGAGACAAAGCCTGGGCGGGCTCCAGGTCCCCCAAATCAGCAGGAAACATGGGCAAGGCAAGGGTGCCCGCGCTGGGGTTCCTAATACCAATACCATTACGCAATACACCACGCCAGGCCAACCCCCTCAATGCATCACGCGACAAACGACAGGAGGAGAGGAAGACGGCGGGGAGAATGGCGTCGAGCCCTTGCGGGCTGAGCTCCTAGCCACTATTCAGGGCTCGCGAAAGGCACTGGAGAACCAGATAGAGGCAGTATCAATAGACGTCAATCTCTTGTGGGCGGACCTCCCGAAAGTGGCAGCCAAGGTATTTATAGCAGAGGAAGACTTCTCGGGACTTAAGGGCGAGGTGGCAACTTTAAAGAGACAAGTAGCTCAAATGACCTCCACAACGAAGGCTCTGGAGCGCCGGGCCGAGGATGCTGAGGCCCAGGCCAGGCGCAGCAATATTAGCGTACTGGGATTTCCTGAAATGTCGGAGGATAAATCAGCGGAACAGTTCCTAGACCATTGGATCAAGACCCAGCTGCGCCCCCGGGTCTCTCGGACCTCTTTACCATAGAAAGAGTGCATAGGGCCTTGATGCCGCCACAGGGTGCTCGGCCGCACACATTCATTGCGAAAGTACTGAACTACATGTATAGAGATTGCATTCTGCGGGCCGCTAGAGAACGACAGGACATATCTTATGAAAATAACCAAATATCAATATATCAAGACTACACGAAACAAGTGCAGGAGCAGAGAAAGTCGTTCCTTGGAGTTAAGCCAAAGCTAAGGGACAAGCACCTCCAATACATGCTGTTATACCCCACAAAGCTCAAGGTCCTTGCTCAGGGGAAGGCACACTTCTTTGAAATTCCTGAGAAGGCATGGGAATGGCTGGAGGTCTGAGGGGATGTACTCCCCCCGTGGGAGCGGTGGACCGGAAACGGCAGTGGGGACCGGCGAAAGGAGTGCAGCGCAAGTGGAGTGGAGTGGAGATCCCAGACGCAGTCCCTGACCTGGAACAAAGGGTGACGGTTGAGAGCGACAGCACTATTCTAATGAGATCTGATGTACCAGTGAGCTCGGACATTGAGGGGGAGCCAACAACCTCAAACGTTGGGGAGCAGTCACAGTTGCTGGGACCGACAGCTGAGGTAGTCCCAGAGACACCGCTGGAACAGGAAGCAGATGCGCATGAGGAATAAGGGCCAGGAGGCCAGCGTGGGCTGGTGGGACCCGATACATCGAGTAAATGTTTGGCTTTGTAGTGTGGATGGGCAGGAGATGTCTGGCCCAGCAGGTAGTTAGGCTACTGTAAGGGAATCCCAGTGGCTGTTGCAAGGGGGTTCCGCCCTGGGGATGAGGGGATCCTGACACCAGGGCATCAATTTATGGCATGGGCTGAGCTTAGTTTTATGGGCGGGCGGGTCCGGACAATTCTACCTGTGAGGGATGAGAGTGATGGCCCCAGTGGGGCGAGTTAGGGTGATGTGTATGTCCTGGCACATTCTTGGGGTAGGCATTAACTGAAGCACTGTTGCTCGCACAATGTCTGTGCGTGGGGGTTGAGGTCTTATTTCTGGAAGTTCTCATGTTCAAATTTGTTATATAGGTATGCACCATAATATGTCAGCAATGGGTAAGCTGGAGCTAGCATTGGGCACCAGCACGAGGCTCTTCTGTCATGGGGACAGAGTTAAGGTTCCTGACCTGGAATGTCCGGGGCTGGGCACCTGTACTAAGAGGCATAGGTTGTTAACCTTCCTCAAACGCCATCACATATCTATAGCGTGCCTCCAAGAAACACACCTGGATGATGTTGGCGCAGCCAAGGTAGCTAAGAAGTGGCAAGGCCAAACACATCATTCCTCCTTCTCTATATATGCCAAGGGCACGATGATATGGGTGGCCCCGGACATACCTTTCACCCCCACTTATAGTGAGTCTGACATAAATGACTGGTACATCCTTTTTCAAGGCACCCTAGATAGCAGGGAGTTCACTATCTTGAATAAATATCCACTAAACACTGATGACCCCATGTTCTTCCAGGTCATCCAGGATTTGCTGGCTAACGAGCTAGATGCCCCATTCATATAGTTGGGAGACTTCAATTGTGTCCTCGACTCTCATCTAGGTAGGCCCCCCCCCCAAATCCGGAACTAAACCCAAAATGACTCAAAAGCTCCGGGAAGTCATGCACGAGCTAGATATTCAGGACATTTGGCAGGAGGCACACCCCACACTCCCACTTTGTACATGTCACTCACTTGCTCACGGAACGCATAGCAGGCTTGACAGGGTGCTGGCCTTGGGCACTCCGGCTTTCCCCAAAGTAGAAGTGACCCCTTTGGCACGTTTTCTGTCTGACCATGCTCCGGTATGTTGCTCGGTGAGGTGGGGGTCCCCCATACTGGGACCGAGGAGATGGAGGTTACCACCGGATCTGTTTGATGATCCGGTGGGGAGGACTGCCCTCTCAAAGGTAGTAACCGACTATTTGGCCATGAACTGGGGTGGGCCGACCAGTAGGGCAACAGAGTGGGAAGCTCTCAAGGCAGTGGCACGGGGGGCGAGCATGGACCTGGTGAGTGGGGTGAGACGAAAGTTGCTGGAGGAACTCAACAGGGAAAAAAAGTCCTAACCGAGATACAGACTGGAGATCCGACTGGCCTGGACATGGTAGAGCGAGAAATGTCCCAACACATGGGTATAGCAGGCATCTGGGACAGACTAGATAAGTACACATTGATACGGTATTGCCAGAGGATGCATGCTGAAGGGGATTAATCAGGGTGCCTGCTGGCTTGGATCCTGCAAAAAGAACAAACAACCCAGCTGACCACCACTTTGATGGCTGAGGGAGGGAACCTAGTCCACACCGGAGCGGAAATACTGGAGGTATTTCAACATAATTTGCAGCTATTCTACACTGCAGACCCAGGGGTGAATGCGGATCATTATACTCCCCTTCTTGGGGAGCTGGCCCTATCACAACTATTGCCCATGGGAGTAGCAGTGCTGGACGCTAAAATATCTGTCGAACAAATCCAAGAGGCACTGAGATCCATGCCGGGGACCAAGGCCCCTGGGGCTGACGGTTTCCCGATGGCCTTTTTGCAGGCATATTTGGGCCAGTTGGCAGAGCATTTGCTGCAGCTGTATGAGGAGGCCTTCGAGACGGGGCTGCTGCCCGACTATGTGAGAAGGGAAGATAGTTATGCTATTAAAACCTGGGGGGAATGACCAGGACCCGACTGCGTATTGACCCCTCACCATGATCAATACAGATATCAAAATCTTATGTAAGGTTTTGGCAACCAGACTGACCCCACACATGGGTCACCTAGTCCACCAGGACCAGTGCAGGTTCATACCATCCCGCAAAACGGGTATGAATATTAGACGGCTGGCGCATATTATGCACGAGGTGCGACATAGCGACGAGGAATTAGCTCTCGTGTCTATAGCCCTAGAAAAGGCATTCGACTGGTGGACTGGGGATATCGTCTGGAGGTACTGAGGGTGGCCGGCTTTGGTCCTCGGTTCCGCCACTGGGTGCAGATACTATATACAACGCCTAGTGCCAGGGTCCGGGTGGGACATAGTAGGTCGGGGGAATGGCAACTGGGGAGGGGTACGCGCCAGGGTTGCCCACTCTCACTGTTATTATTCGCCCTGGCAATCGAGCCCCTGGTGATCTGGGCACACAGGGAACTGGGGTGCTGGGGCATTAGCACGGATGGAACCCCACATATCTTATCCCTATATGCTGATGATGCATTGTTTTACGTCACCTCGCCCCGGGAGGCCATCCCGAAGCTCCTTCGGGTATTGGAAGAGTTTGGCTTGTGTTCGGGGCTGTGGCTAAATAGACATAAATCACTGATCTTTCCTCTGGCCCGGCTGGCCAGCCACTCCCAGGATAAACTCCTGCAGCTGAGATGGAGCATTTCAGATACCTGGGTATACAGGTGGCAATAGAGGAGGCACAAATACTGCAACATAACGTTTACAAGACGATTGAAGCCTTGAAGCGCTCAGTGGGTTTTTGGAACACACTTCTTTCCTTAATGGGAAGACTGGCAGTGGCCAGAATGGTGGTGCTGCCCTGCTGCCTATCCATATTGCAAAACACGGTGTGTCCCATACCCAGGCGGATATTCAAGACACTGGATTCCATAGTAATAAATCTTTACTGGGCTGGCCGTCAAAGCAGATTAGCACTTGCTACACTGAAACGCACGTGTGAGGATGGTGGGCTAGGGGCACCACGGCTGGACCTTTATTACTAGGCCACACAGTTACATCATGCTTCCCGCTGGCTAGATGAAGGGGACAACTAGGAAAAGAGGTTACTTTGTAACAGGGTCCCGGCTGCCAGTCTGCCGTCGTTGCTGATGGAGGACGTGGGAATCTCCATGAAGGAAGTGGCCCTTAGGGGCCACCCGGGTTATTTACAACCACCTGCTATGCCTTCCCAAGTAATGAAGAGTCAGTCAGACAGCAGAGAATACAAACAGGCTTTTATTAGCAATACTCTGCTGAGGAGTCCAATCTGACCTGCACCCTAAGATGTCTGCCAAGGGACTGGCTCCCCAACAGTCTGCAACACCTAATCATTCCTCCAAGAACCTCCAACCACGCCCACAGTAGAAAGTTACCAGCTTAGGCCAGACATGAACAAAGGAGGCACAGAAGGATGGCTACCACCTGCCAGATGGGTACAGGCTTATCACAAATTCAAGGTTACCGTGCTGGGCTCAGCGTCTCCTAAAGTGGGAGCAGAACTACACACTCGGATAGGTATGTGAGGGCAGAATGGTCTATTCATTAGTAAGCCGGGAAGCAGCCTTGAACAGAGAAGAAAATAATAACTAAATACAGTGTTCTGCTGAGGCAAGCAATACAAATAATGAGGCCTAGTTCAGGCACAGCCTAATAGGGATTACGAAATACAAAATGGAGTCACACTCGCTAACTAAAGCTTGCATGTTGCAGGGATAACTCAGTGGGTTGCATAACGTGAATACGAATTGTGTCTATTTAGCCACACACTGCTATATAACATGAAACGAGTGTGTAGCAAGAATGGGGTTTTAAAACCTAACATCCGACACAGTGCCATATGTGGTGAGGCAGACTGCGCGCACCTTGGCAGCACTTTGTAGAGCAAAAATGGGGTTTTAAAACATAACAGACCCTCCTTTTAGCATTGGTGGCTAAATGCTTTATTGAGGCTATCCGGTAGGGTCTTTACAATTCTAAGTGGGGATAAAGAAAATGCATCAACACTGCGTCATAATCAGAACTATTCAAATGTTCGTTATTAAGCAGGGAAACTATAATAGACGTGTTGACCTAAAAGATATCTACATCAACGCTCATCAACCCTTCTATCTGCTTCTGAAACATGATCTTAGCATTTGTATTGCATGGATGTCCTTTCCTTAACAGTTAATGTACTTACGCAGTAGATGCAACGAACTGGTAGACAGTGCATACAAGGGAGGGCCTATTTGTCGTGTCACATATTTTCACATTGTACCTGAGGGTAGGTACAATACGTAGATGGGGCAACAAATACAGTGGGGAAAAGAGAAAAGAAAAACAGCATTTGCAAACCATCCCCTCGGATGCTAAGTATGAACTTGTGATCCACAGGCGAAGCGAACATTATGAGGCGGGATCTAGGACGGTGCCTATTGTCATGTTCAGTCTGTAAATGAAGTTGTATGTTCTCACCCATCTTAATCTCCCCACCCCTGGATACAAAAACGAACTGTCATATTAACTGTCATGACAGGCATCTGCCTAATGTACACATTCTTTTGGAGTGCGCAAATCACAAAATGCATTATCTAGGACTGGAGAACGGAATTGAAGGTACACCAATCTGAGCACTTGTATTATCACTTTATGTCCTCCAGTGCTCCCCTGTGCGAGGAGCCAAAGTAATAAACATGTTCACAAGAGAAACTGGTGCTGTATGAACTTGGGAGTGCACAGGATACTTCTCATTCAGGGAGTAGGATGTTCCTAACACTATTATTAGCACAATAACAACTATGGATGCAACTTGTACTTTCTATGTACTGACCCCGCTCTGAACAGGGAGGTGCAAAAAGGGTTATGTTCCTCATCAATTGGGTGACCAAATGGATACATGGTGATTGGGAGAGAAATGTAACACAATGGAATTGGTGACCAGGGAACAAGAGGATGGGCAAAACTCTTCTTTCCAGTGTCTTTCAGAGAGCCATCACTGGCAGGCTCCTATTGTTCATCTGGCATAGGCGCTGTTGAGCACCGGCGGTGGAGCTACTCGTCTAGCTCTTTCTGGAAAAATCCTCTTCACTCAGGATAGGGCACCCTCCCTCCTGGGAGGACACCCTCAACTAATCCTGTCCAGTGTCCAGGCCAGTGCACCAATCTCTTTTTCCCTACTCTATCGCTGGCACCTTAGACAGGGTACCTGCACCCTATTCTTCATCCATGAAGTCCATCCCTACTCATTCAACTTTCCCTCTGGTGCACTGTCCTTCTGTCGGGGCGCAATTTGTGCCTCAATACTCTGGGCACAGGGGGATCAAGGAAAAATGGGGTCAGACTCAAGAGGACCAGGGGGCAGAGACTCAAACACAGGCGAGCCCACAGGCTGGGCTCAATGGACTAGGACTCAAGCACAGGTGGACCAACAGGCTGGGGCTCCTGGATAGCCCCGCTCTCTGTGTTGTTTTTCGGTGGTACTGCCTCGTCCAGCACTTCTTTGCTCTGCAGCTCCGCCTCAATCATATTCATGGATGTTCCATAACAAGCAGCCAGGCTGTGCATCACGTCCGGGGCCCCTCTTTCTATGACTGCAGGGTGTCCCGGACCTATTAGTGGGTAGAATGCAGAGTTTTAATTAACTGGCAAGGATAAAACTTTATACAATTTATTTTTTTCTCCCAACACCAAGTAATGGGGTAAGCCTTAATTCATTTACTAAGCTCTGAAAGAACAAGTCGGACATACTTTGGATCGTTGCATCTGTCCATTCCTATATTATTCGTCTGAAGAACCTAAAAGAAAAAAGAAAATGTGTGGTGCGAAATTATTGGGGGGCATACAGGTACCCTTCCTAGTAATGTTCATCATGTGCACCATACAGTACCCAGGCTGAGCAATGTCTCATCCTGACAATGTGCCATACTTTCAACTTAGTAGTTTTCAAAAACACAGGTCTGAGAGAGGCCACTAGGGTCCTCAGGTAGCCTAGGCTACTGAATTATTCTGAGCAGCGTTAGTCAAGTAGAGCAATGCTGAGGAGTCCGCGTGGCACTGGTTATGCAATATATGCTGGGACACAAGGTTTGGGGATGACATCACATTTATTAACGGCATAAATGGAATATCATAGTAAATTTCATAGTAATAGTTCTGGTGCTCACATAAAAAGTGAAAATGCGTGAAGTGAGGGGTGCCAGTGACATTTAAAATTTACATTGCATTGACAACAACAGTTAACAAAACTCCAAATGAATTAAATGTAGTAGTGGAGTTTTGGTTGTAACGGTCGACGGCGTTTCGATCTCAAGAAAGTGAGACCATCATCAGGACGAGATAAATGTGAGCAAGTAGAATTTGTTGGAGTCTGCTTGAGAAACAAGGACACAATTGGCCAGATCAGGGATCTTGGTATTGTTCGGCAAGAGGCAAGTTTGGAGCCGGACCGGATGGTCAAGGGGGAGGGAGGCACGAGCGGTGCAGTAGATGGAAACTGTGGGCCAAGGGGACTGTTGGGCGGCCGCGGGGACCACTTGAAGAAGGAAGCAGAAGACCCGTAACAAGGTCGGGTCGAAGGATGGACCCCGTCAAGCGTGGGTGTGGGGGAATTAATTCTTGTGGTTGGCAGCAGTAGATGCGCGTGAAGTTAGGAAGTCTTCCGGGAACAATTCTACAACCAAAACTCCACTACTACATTTAATTCATTTGGAGTTTTGTTAATTGTTGTTGTCAATGCGGTGTAAATTTTAAATGTCACTGGCACCCCTCACTTCTCGCACTTTCACTTTTTATGTGAGCACCGGAACTATTACTAAGAAATTTACTATGATATTCCATTCATGCCGTTAATAAATGTGATGTCATCCCAAACCTTGTGTCCCAGCATATATTGCATAACCAGTCCCACGTGGACTCCTCAGCATTGCTCTACTTGACTAACGCTGCTCAGAATAATTCAGTAGCCTAGGCTACCTGAGGACCCTAGTGGCCTCTCTCAGACCTGTGTTTTTGAAAACTACTTACTCACCCCTGGTCAGAATACTGGGGTACCCTTGTTTCTCTAACATATACTTTCAACTTAGACATCTTGACTTCAGTACCCACTCAGCAGGGCCTGCTACATACATTCTCTTATTTCATGTTAATAATTTTCTGCAAACGCATTATTTCTTCCCACATCATCTGTTGCAACCCAGTTACTCAGGCTAACTAATAAAGGATTTGTGATGTCTCTACAACTGTATGTAGTGTTGTGGTATCATAAGCAATAATGGTGGTGCCACCTGGGTATTCAAACGAAAGCCACTGACATATAGTTCCCCTTAAGGATGAGATAAGGGAACATCAGTCTAGTCTACCCGTCCTTTCATCTCCATCTCAATTCCAATTCCATCAATTTACAGAAAGGAGGGGCAGTAACATGGCGGACTTCAAGGTGACAAATTTTCCTAATCATGACAATTTTTTCATACAGAGTTATTTTATAGCCAATTAGACGTGCACTGGTGAGGTGCTGTGTCTCTGTTTATTCAAAAGCATGTGCACAGCATCCTGTGAAATGAGTGGCTAAAGCGAGCCCAACCGATTGTCTTATGGAAATGGCCACCGTCATTACCATTCCTATACAGCTCGGGCGGGCTCAAAAGACAGAAAGCGCACAAGCCGTCTTGCGTTCTTACAACACAAAACAGCATACAACAATATATGTACCACGCACAGAAGCCGAAGAAGAAAAATGCAGTTTCAAGTGTTAGGCATTCAGAGTTAAGGCTCATGCACCTCATTTAATATGTTAGTCCCCTAGTCGCCAAGGAGCTAATCTCCTACCCTCCTTCGACAGTAGGTGACCTAAACAGGTGACCTCCTGTCGACAATACTTACCCCTTTTAAAAAGCAGACTTCCTAGCCATTCAGAGCTAAACACAAGAACAATTTGTTAGAAATGGTGGTCTCTAGTTGGCAGAGGTAGGTACCTCTGCCAAACAGGGACCCTTCCCTCCAGTCAGGATAAGGGGAATACACACTTTAGATAACCCCTACTCACCCCCCTTAGTAGCTTGGCACGAGCAGACAAGCTCATCCGAAAGGCAATGTACAAAGCATTTGTACCAACACTCACAGTAACACAGTGAAGACAGCACAAAAGGGCACTACACCAAATACACATCCTCTTCTTCTGTCACACTGAAACAAGACATTCAATCTACAAAAAGACAGAAACGCACAGTAAAGTTGGACAAGAAAATATCTGCTTCCTAAAAGTGCTGTGTTCCAACACAGACTTTAAAACCATACTTACTAAAAGATGTATTATCAAATTCTGAGCTCATTCCAATTTTCTATCTTATCCCTATGAAGGATATACTCGTGAAATGTTACAAAAATTCTCCATTCCGTCCTATCAGCAGGACAGCCCTTCAATAGTGAAAAAGGAAAATGGTGTCTTTTCACCACACACTCCACACACACCCGCACACATCAGCAAATATCCCACTCCTCACATATACCGCGCCCCACCCAGGGGGGGGCCCTGGGCCCACCATAGGGGTGCCCTATGGACAAACTGCGCGCAGGCACTGCGGTGGCAGGCCCGAGATATCTTTTCTGGTACACTCATGTGGATGGCACAATCAGCGCTGCAAGCCTACTAGTAGCTATTTATTTAGCAGCCCTGGCACAATCAGTGCACTTCACTAGGGATCTACTAGTAAAACCAATATGCCAATCAGGGAGAACCAAGCACAATATCAATTTACACAGAAAGCACTCGCACTGTGACACTGATCAGCAGTGGCAAAATACCCAAAGCATCTGAACCAGCAAAAACAAAATCTAGCACAGCATCAAAAACATAGGCGGTAGAGGCAAAAAGTCAGGGAAAACCACCCCAAGGATGCCATGTCTAACACTATGTAACTGTACTGTCCCGACAACTTTGCTGTGTGTCTGAAACGATGAGCAAGTACCTACCCCTTTTAAACCTGTTTATGGATGCTCCGTCCTTCTTCATAGTCCTAAGAAGCGCAGCAGAACCTATGACTCCTACCAGTCTATGTGAAATCCGGACAAAGACCTATGTTTGAAATAAATAGTACCGCCAAAGAATGTATTTTAGATCGGTGATAGAAAAACATTGAGCAGCAGAAGGAACCATTAGCAACGGCATAGCAATGGCTAGAACAGCAGGATGTAGGAAAACCACTTTTGCATGAACTTCACACCAACCAATCACAGAATTGTAAACACAATCAAAAGAGTGGGACTATTACTAACTACCAGCCGTCTCTTCACCAACACCTTTCTCAACCAAATCCTGTACCATACACAACAAGGCTCGTGAAATCTGTAGGAATCCCAGCTCTACATCGCCTGTTGCCCACAATGTGGATGACACATTCGCAAAACTCGGGGGGGGGGGACAAACACCATTCACTACTTACATTGAGGCCCGTCATCACACAGTCACCTGCTTGAGAGCAGTAATAGTAGGATGCCAAACCCATCACATGCTCACCACAATTAGACATTAACTAAAACAGAAATCCACTGTAAAAAGGACCAATAATCAGAGCAAGAAAGCGCAAAACATGTGCTACAACCAATGTGTCTGAAGCACCCACCAAAACACTCATAGCACTGAGCTATGTTAAATACGTAACAGAAAGAGGCAATCTATTCCTTTTAATTCGCAAAACAAATCTTTTCCTGTCAGGCCTGAATCACAAACAACAAATTGGTAACCTTTCTCAAATGAACCTGCAACCCTCTCTAAAACTTATTTTGTAATTGCTCCTTTTAAAACCCCAACAACTTTGATATTGCACCTTGTATTTCTGCTCCTTAAACAACACATTGTAACTCTCTTTCACTCCCTGCAAACGTCTTTTCTAAGCAAACCTTTCTAAATCCATCTGCCTTTCAAACTTTTTTTCCCTTTGTGTCTCATGGCTCTGTCTGCTGCTGTGCATGTCTCACTGAAAACAGCCCAAACCAGATGAGGCTGTATATTCCTGCCAGCTAGAGAAATTCCATTCTTATCTTCAAGGCCAAACAGCAAACCTTACGTTAATGAGTCATGAGCGTGTATTTCATTCCTCCTACTGCACTTTGAAAATGCGTGTCTGTTCAATCCACCTCCAACATACACAAAATCAGAATTAATTAATTAATTGAGTAGCATCAGACTGAAACATCCCAACACGCCCACATTCCTTTCCATCCTATTTCGCCTTTGTGAACCTCCTTTAGCCACGTTAAAAAAAAACGAAATCTAACATAGACTGCCTCTCCCATTTTTCTACATCTCTGTCTGCTTCTCTGCAGTTCCCTGCACACTGAGCCCCCTCCTTGGGAATTTCTCTCCTATCTGAAAAGGCCGCAGCCAGCCTGCCAGGACAAACTGAATTCACGAGCTATGTTTTCCAACCTTGAAAATCCTTTTCATTCAGACAAAAATACACGCTGCCTGGAGTGCTTGAAACACCTTTTCCAAATTAAATACACGTTATATTGCGATGTCAGTTCCACACTAAACACATCGGCATCTGCGCAAGGCCCATTCATTCAGCCTTTACTTTCATGGACCAAACTTTAAAAATACAACTTTTATGTCTATAGCTCAGAACAACTTTCGCCATTTCGCAATGTCCAAAGCTAAATATGAGATCTGGGCGCCATCAACGCACCCCTTCTTTTCTCTCTTTTTTTTGCTTTATTTATTACGTCATGCTCTCTTACTGTCTCACTTCACATTCTCTCCCATTGCACATTCCTTCATCCTTTCTCACACCACTCATCCTATGTAAAGTAAAAAAAAAGAACAAACACATATATATATATACATACACACACATTATCACTATATATACATACATATATATATATATATATATATATATATATATATATATATATATATACATGTATACACACTATCACCATATTTCTTTCTTTTAATTGTTCAAAATGAGGTGCCGGCTGAGGACAAATTAAGCTCATTCCAAGTATTTTCAAGAAAGGGTCCAAATGCATTATTTTGCCTGGCAAAGGAATTACAAGTACTTTTCTTCAAAAGACAGTCCATGCAGACCGTACCAAAACAAACTGATGGTGCACCATATTCACAAAACACACTCACAGACAAAAAAAGAAAGCTCTCAAGAGCAGTCCTCAGACTGCGCCATGGCAAGTCAGTCCTCAGACTGAACTCAAAACAAGTCAGGCTCTAGCCTGAACCAAAACAAGTCAGTCCTCAGACTGCACCAAGACAAGACAGTCCAAAGACTGTACCAAGACAAGAAGACAGGCTCTAGCCCCAGACCTTTTTCAAGAGTAGACCAAATTTCCAGTTGGCCTGGCAGATTGTTCGCAAACAGTTCCAGACCTTTTCAAAAGTGGGCCAAATTTCCAGTTGGCCTGGTAGGTTGTTCACAAACACTCTGTGTCTTTTTTTAAAAAAAAGTCCGCAAACCCACCAAGTTCAAACCAAGACAGCCCGAAGACCGTACCAAGACACAGCACGTCTGCTCGTGCCGTTCAAGCAAGGCAGTCCGAAAACTGCACCAAGACAGTCTGGAGACTGTACCAAGACACAGCCCCTCGGGTAATGTCGTTCAAGCAAGACAGTCCGGAGACCGTACCAGGATACAGCCCGTCGGCTAATGTCATTCAAGCAAGACAGTCCGGAGACTGTACCAGGACACAGCCCGTAAGCTCGTGCCGTTCAAGAATGGCGCCATTTTTTCAAGAATCAAATCACTCACCTGGTGCACACAGGTCGAGTCGAGTTATTCTCCACTGCCAACTCTTCGGACCAAACGGTCAACTCCAAGGTTTCGCCTTCTCAGGACCCCAGCCGGTGACCACTAGACGAGAAGTCGCCCGATCAGACGGGCGGGGCAGCTGCGAGAACCAAGCTCGATCGTGTGGGGTACCCCGATCCGCCCGACCGACCGGACGCAACCCCGACCCTGCAACCCGATTACGGGCGAGCTGGATCACCTTGCAGGGTCCCTGTTCAGGCACCAACTGAAGGAAGTGGCCCTTAGGGGCCACCCAGGTTATTTACAACCACCTGCTATGCCTTCCCAAGTAACGAAGAGTCGGTCAGACAGTAGAGAATACAAACAGGCTTTTATTAGCAATACTCTGCAGAGGAGTCTAATCTGACCTGCACCCTAAGATGTCTGCCGAGGGACTGGCACCCCAACAGTCTGCAACACCTAATCATTCCTCCAAGAACCTCCAACCACGCCCACAGTGGAAAGTTACCAGCTTAGGTCAGACATGAACAAAGGAGGCACAAAAGGATGGCTACCACCTGCCAGATGGGTACAGGCTTATCACAAATTCAAGGTTACCGTGCTGAGTCTCAGCGTCTCCTAACGTGGGAGCATAATTACACACTCGGATAGGTATGTGAGGGCAGAATGGTCTATTCATTAGTAAGCCGGGAAGCAGCCTTGAACAGAGAAGAAAATAATAACTAAATACAGTGTTCTGCTGAGGCAAGCAATACAAATAATGAGGCCTAGTTCAGGCACAGCCTAATAGGATTACGAAATACAAAATGGAGTCACACTCGCTAACTAAAGCTTGCACGTTGCAGGGATAACTCAGTGGGTTGCATAACGTGAATAAGAATGGTGTCTATTTAGCCAAACACTGCTAACCTAATATAACATGAAACGAGTGTGTAGCAAGAATGGGGTTTTAAAACCTAACATCCGACACAGTGCCATATGTGGTGAGGCAGACTGCGCGCACCTTGGCAGCACTTTGTAGAGCGGATCTTAAGACACGCCCCATTTCACAGGGACCTATCAGTGTGGGATCTCTCTCCAGTTAGGAAAGTGATGTCCAATATGTCATACTGGGCTTGGCAGGAGGGGGGGGTGCAGCGTGCTGCAGACCTATATCCAGGCGAGAGCTTCATGACCTATGAACAGGCATGTGTAGACTTTGGGCTGGGGCAGGGGCAATATCTGCAATACGCCGGGCTGTCTAATTTACTTAAGGAGATATGGCCCACACACCCCTCAATCTCGAATAATACCCAGGCCTTGGATGTATTACTCACATGCAGAGCTGGGGGGCGTATCATCTCCCTGTTGTATAAGGCCATGAGGGCTGATGGGGATGATACTCCCCCCAAGGGCGTTCGCAGCATGGAACGCAGACTTGGAGGAGCCCCTAGAGGATGGGGACTGGAGAATAGTGGGCGTTCTCACATGCATGATCTCATGCAACGCCCGCTTTGGGCTCGTCCATTATAACTATGCGCACCGCACCTACATGACTCCGGAGAGACTGCATTGCATGGCCCCGGAGAGATCCGACGCATGACCGAGGTACCATAAGGAAGGGGCTAATTTTGTGCATTTGGCCTGGGAATGCCCTGAGGTACCACTCTTTTGGCCTGAGGTGGTAGAGAGGGTAAGGAGAAGCATTAGTTCTTGGGTGAAGCTGGGCACTCCCACTGTCTGCTGGGGTTAATACGTACACCTAAAAAAACAAAGCAAGACAGCATATAAGCTCCTTCAACTACTAATAGTGCTAGCGCGGCATAGAATAGCGATTACCTGGATGGGGGTGCGGGCCCCTGAGGTCACAGCATGGCTGAGAGACGTGCACAAATGCACACTAGCTGAGGAGGCACATATGAAAGCGTGTCATAAAGATGAGAAACTAGAGGAGGGTTTAAGATCATGGAAGGATCTTTGCCTCGATTTTCTGGACGAAGGGCCACAAGCCAGCCCACAGAGTTCATCCGGGGGGGACAGCAGCACGATTTCAGAAGGGGAAGGGGACTAGATGGTGTACACGATCGAGGGGACTCCCATGAAATTGCTCATATTATGTGAAACTGCTGGGGCTAAGTCTAATGTGCACATGCTTATGCTATCAATAAATGCTGACATTGGATTGTACACCTGTTATGTGTGTTGCTTAAACCGTACAAATAAAGTTAATTAAAAAAAAAATACCTCTTGATGGCACACTTATTCGTGCCAATTCTAATCATCAAAGACTCCGTACAAAGGGGTGATATAGAACATAACATATTCACATAATATTCACCATTGGATTATTCCCAATAGCCCAGTAATTCAGATATCTGCCATTATAATTTTGGATATGTTCTATACTAGCTTGGCTTCTAATAAAACCTCTGATCAAACTAGAAAAGAAAAAAAAACTATGCTCACATTCACTCCAACCCACTATCTCAACAGTCTCATTCCCCTATTCTTTCCTGATTGTGTTATAAAGTTCCCTTCTTTGCGACATCAATGCTTAATCTTGGGGGTGGCTCCTTAAAAATGTCTTCTCCCTTTCTGATAACGTGCTCTGTATTAACTTTTTACTCCTTTTCTCTTCATCTAATCTTATCCTTTCATTCAACTCATCTACAAAACCCCTCTCATCTTTCCTAATAATGCATGCTTTCGTTAGTAGCACTCTTGTTAGTCATGGGAACAAAGAATTTAATCATGTACTCAAGCTGATCTCTTGGTTTAAAGGCCTTAGGGGAACAATATGCATGTTTAGTAGACCACAAATACATATTTGTATCAGTCACAATGGATACATTTTCTTCAGGTTTGTCATACTCAGTATATAATAGTTTAATGGAATTCAGATGATAGAACGGATTAAGGAAAACAGCACATGAAAAGGAGTGGGACAAAGGTAAATAGAAATATGTATCCCTCTCAACTGTGGAGGTCATCAGATACGAACAGACAAAGCATCATCATCATCTTCATTTTGGTTTGAAGAACCATAAAAGCAGATAAGAACAAATACAATAATTACAGAAGTGCACAATTTAATTACAAAACTCAATTTGCTACAATACGGTTAAGTAGACTGGTATAAATTCCAAACAAGATTACATCCTTTAGCACAAATGGCTGATGAATCTAACAGAGTACCCCCAATAATATATCTA
This sequence comes from Calotriton arnoldi, assembly GCA_963921515.1. NCBI lineage: Eukaryota > Metazoa > Chordata > Amphibia > Caudata > Salamandridae > Calotriton > Calotriton arnoldi. The sequence goes on from CAWUFW010010170.1 coordinate 48,484, forward strand.
CGTAATAAAACAGGGTGCCAGAAAGCAAAAACCTCAAAGAAAGTCCTGGCTCCAGATGAGTCCGTCATGCCATCCGGCAAACTGAAATAAAACCAATAGGAGGGGGCTCAGATATGTTAGGTATCACCAAAGAATTAAAATGCATAGTACACATTGTCAAGCAACAGAGAGGATAAATGAGATTTAAAAGTTCATAAAAGATTTTAGACCAAATGCTGTGTTTAAGGTAACTAAAAACAATATGATATAAAAAAAAGTACCTAAAACACAATTTATAAAAAAAAGAACATGATACTCTATTTTTTCAATCCCCTGGGCTGAGGCAGGTCTGGCTTTACACATTTGGAGACCCCTAGCCCCCCTTAATGCTTTTCCTCAGGTGTACTAACATCAGTGGCACGAATGCGCTTGGATCGCCATATCCAGGCTGCCTGGAGGTATCTTGCAACCTCAAATACTACCAGCTTAGAGGTGTCAGATCTTAAGAGCCTAGTGGCAACCAAGTAACTCCTAACAACCAAGGATCTACACAAGGGTAATAATAATTTTCTCCTCTGTGCATCATACGCTGGACAGAAGAATAGAAAGCGGGATAAATCTACTCTAGCCCCTTACACGCAGAGAATTCTGTGCTCTGATAGGCCTCATTTGCCCACTTAACACAAAAGGCCATAATGGGTAGAGACTGGTATCTATATTGCAAGAACAATTTCCTGTCCAGTGCAGGGGTGATCTCGTCAATCATGTCCTCATAACTGGTTGACAACTTAAACTCCAGAATATCCAAAGCCAAAGTGCCTCTACTGCTACCTATGACCTCTTGATGTACCATCTGCCAATAGGCCGATTTAATTAACATTTTGGAGCCAGGAGTGAGGGCCTCTGGTGCTTCCCAGAAAATTCCCAGACCCAACTTCCTAAACAAGGACCTAATATGCAAGAGCCATGGTGTCTGGTGGATGCCGGAAAGGACTAATATATCTTTGAGGATGTGTCTATAAGCATCCAAAGCAGTTGAGGTCCAAATCCTATACCAAGTCAGTAACAGGGGAAGATCAACCTTCCAAGAAATGTTCTTGAATGCCAAATCTAGGTGTAGTGGGACCAGTGGAGTGCTTTTTGGGAGCGCAAATAGCTGCATGATAGGCCTATTCTCGGAGTGAGAGAGGACACTCCAGTTAGCGTATCCCCAGATCTCTGCTCCATATAGAGCTGCTCCCAGAGCCTTGATGTTATAAATCTCAATTGCTGGAGCAGTTTTTTTTTTAAAGAATTGTATTGTATGTCTTTAGCAGTTGAGATGAATAGTGCAATAATGAACAATCAGCTTATAGATCTGCATGGAACAAACTAGACGTGGTGTTAGCCTTAGCCCTAAATACTCAAAATTTGATACCTGCTCTATTGTGGTTAACACAGAGTCTGCAACTGTAAGTTTTAGTTCTAATGGGGTTAAAAACCATACATTTAGTTTTCGTACTGTTAAGTTCCAATCCCCGCTCTAGACAGAAAATGTTAAAGTCATCCAGCAACTGTTGCAGACCTCATAGTGATTTGGACATCACGAGAGTGTCGTCTGCAAACAGCAGAGCAGGCGCTCTCCTGGCCCCCACCTTGGGCGCATCACATCCATCCCTGTCCAAGAGGGAGTACTTATGGGTGGGGTGTCCCCCCAACTTGGTTCTCCTCGTGCAACCTCACCAAAATAGCCAGTAAATTGTGTGGAATGCCCATCCTATCCAATATTGTCCAAAACGTGGCACAGGGTACTTGTTCGAAGACTATGCATAGATCAACGAAGGCGACAAAGAGTCGTCCCGTTTATCGTCACAGTCTTCCAAAAGAAACAGGTGAAGCAGAAAATCTGGTCTACTGTGCTAATTCCGCTCCTAAACCCTGCCTGGAACTCGGATAGGACAGTTTCCTCCCCTATCCGCTCTATGATATGGTTCAAAATTTGTTTACAAAAAAGTTTCTGAGCTGCATGGATGAGACTAACTGGTCTATAGTTGCTAGGGACGCTATGCCGCCCCTTCTTGTATATTGGGATAATATCTGCCTGCCTCCAAGAAGCAGGGACAGGCATGCCTTTCAAGATGGCAATTGATGGTGCATGTAAGGGCCCCAGATGCCTAGATTTTGTTTGTAAAGCTAATTAGGGATCTGGTCTGGATCAGGTGCCTTCCCTAATCATGTAGAGCTAATAGCCTTTTTTGTCTCCCCAAGAGTTACCTCTAAGTGTACTTGTTCCTTGAGTTTTCCCACCAGCTGGGGATCCACTTCAACCCACCCCTGGTCATCCGAAAAGGAACATAAATTACTAAAATGGGAAACCCAATCCTGGGATTGTACAAAGTATTCCACAGGTCTCTTGCCACCATAGGAACACAAATCTAATTTGGCCCAAAATTTTACGTTGTTCTTCGTTGTCAGAGTATGGGACAATTCATCTCAGAGAGAATCTTCCAAATACATTTAGGGCCTTTCCATCTCTTTCTTATAACTTGCCCTACAAGCCACAAGCTGCGACCTATCCATAGTCTTAATCACTTGCAGTAGTAGAGTTTTGGCTACCCTACATGCCTTAATATACCAGGGTGATTCTTTCTGACTTGTGTGTGTGTGCTTAATATCTTGGGTCAACAACTCTCTTATGTTGTCAAAGAAGGGCTCGTGGACTTTTGCCAAAAACAACACTCTTTCCACTGGGGCAAAGTTGTTCAATGATTCCACATGCTCTGTGGCCATAGAGTTAACTACCTCTACGAGTTCGGGATGCCTTTCGACTCAACACCATTTGATGGCCTTACCATTGTTGGAAAGTTCGACATTTCCTATTTGGGGACAGCCCTGGGCTATCAGGGTCTTAGTGAGGGAGCCCATCAGGGCCAGACTAAGGGCATTGAGGTCACTGTAAACCCTTTCAAGGACCACCATGTCTTGAACATAACACCAGCTCTTCTGGCTAATTTAAAAATAGTCAATACGGCTAGTGTTGCCAGGCCTATTAAAGGTGTACTTGCCATCAATGTCAGATAAGGTCCGCCCGTTAGTGGCTCTTAAGTCGAAAGTTAGGGTAAGAGTAAGTATCTTGGCTGCCCTCGGGGAAGATCTAAGGGCAGAATTCTCCATTTCCGATCTTGCTCTGCCAATAGATCCATATCTAGTGAGATGAGTGGTTCAAAGGTAGCGTTTAGATCACCTGCTATAATGAGATCCCCGCCACTGGTATGTTCCATCAGAAAATCCTACATTCCTCCCAACAATCAGATTATAAACATTAACCAACAACAGAGAATTGCTGCTACTTAAATCAGCTCTTCCAGCCAACATATCTGATGAATTTGCCGGTAAGTGCCTTACTAATCAATGTAGGTCTGTGCAAATCCGTTTTGCCAGGTCCCCTGAGGGCCTGCCTCTGAATGATGGAAGCGCATGGGTATAAAAAGAAGTATACCCATTCCTGGTGACAAGCACCATGCTCCAGGTCTCCTGAATGTGGCAGATATCTTTTTCTATGAATTGCCCCCAATCAGCGTCCCCCAGCTTAGAGCCTATCCCAGCTACATTCCAGGACAGGATTTTTATTTCCTTACCCTCAGATATTTCCGTACTCTTTGTAGTGGACCCTCTCCCTCGCAGAATCTCTCCTGCCTACCAGGAAGTATCGCACGCCCAGCTCCCCCCAGGTGGTTCTGCTCGTGGGTGCCATTAGGTTCGCAGGACTATGTCCCACTCACTCTGTCTCTGGATTCACGCCTCTCCGGGGCTCTTCCTCAATAACTGTGTCCCTTTTCTCATGGTTGGGCCCCGGAGAGGTGAGGCTCAGTCAATCGATGTGTCCCAGACCGATATACCTAGCATGGTCCTGGAGACCACAACTCAAGACATCCCCCGTGATGTGGTCGCCCCTGGATCTGATCTGGATCCGGGTGGGGGCGTGACAAATCCTGCGAGCATCCCAGGACAATAACCCATCGACCAGACCGCAGTCCCTCAGAAGCACCCTTACTTTATCATCAGGCCAGCCAGGGTTTTAAATACGCTTTGCTCTTAGGATGTTGCTCCTAATGATTCAATAGCACCCCTTCACATGCCTGAGCCAATGAGTGACTTTGTTTACCAGAGAGACCTGATCTTCCCAACACTGAAAAACCACTTTTGGAACATGTACCATGAAGAACTGGGTATATTTGTAATTAAAGTGCTGGGGTCTCATGCCCTCTAGGCTCCTACTAGCCTGGTATTGAGGACAACTAGAGCTGTACAACATGCGATAAGCTTGATGGATGTGGGGTGCAAGCCCCCTATTTTCTGAATCTTGTGGGTCCTCAATCTGACGCACTTTGGCCTACCCCAGATTTGGTATGAAACCCCTTCCCCTGCCAGTACTTCCTTCATTCCTATACCCCCCACCTACGTCCCCAGATCTTTTAGGATTCGTTTGTTCTGGGAGACCACTACCAGGGGGCTGGAAGGTTGGTTCTGTCACGAGACTCTGGCAGGCAGGGCCTGTTTGGGATAGGATGGTTACCCATGCCCGGAGTAGAGAGATAGTCTGGAAACCAACTGGAGGGCAGCCTTGCCTTGCACACAAGTGTGTACTTGATGGATTCTCCAATCCCCCCCCCCCCGGGTTATAGCAGCCATGGCAGATTTGGAGTCCCCCTTGAATGGCTTAAACCCATAAACTTTTGCTTCTAGGGTTTTTACTAATCCTTTTAATGCTGTGATCTCATCCCTGAGCCCATCCAATCACCTCCAATAGATTTGCTGGATCTGCTGGTGCCATAGTTAGACCAGACAGAAACCCACAACTCTTTCTCACTCACATCACTGATCTGTGAACATAAAACAGCAAACCTGTTTTTACAAATTTCATCTGGGTACACTGTAGACACAACATTGTCCACTGCTGAGTGGTCCAGTTCATTTTGGGTCAGGTGTGGGTTCATGGAAAGTTCAGCCGGCGGTAAAAGGGGCCTAGTTTTCCTGGTGAACATCTCTGAAACTCTTCTTTTCTTTGCAGGGCAAACCTGGGATTTGGGCAAGGCGGCCCTTCGGCTTCGGCCCTTCGGTTTTCCCATGACTTGTCTGGAGGCTGCACTGGATATATATGATCTCAATACAAACTCAACCTCTGAGTGGCCAAAAGAGAATTTTATGTATTAAACATGCAGTAACTTACACTAGATGAACAAGGGATGGCCCAGCCCAGCCTCTTCTGGGCGCTGAATGGCGCAGATGGGACTGCCTTTGGCCCAGGCTTGGCCCGGGCGCATGTGTCCCGCGCTGCAGTGCTGCTAAATGTGCTTTATAGCGCATCACAGGAAGCCTGTTCCCTTGCACGACTCTGCAATGGGGCTCCTGGTGCTGGGTCTGCTGGTTGATGGAGTCCCCTATGCTCCTTGGGGTCTATGGGGGCCAAACACACACCTCCTGCAGAAAAACAATCTTCTACTTGCATAATGTTAACAGATTCAGCTAACATTTGAAAGTAAACCTTATAACCACAAACGCCTTCCGGATGAGGAACATGTGAGACTTTACCTCCATGCACCATTTAGCTAATGACAAGGTTAATTGTTGTGTTCACAGTAATACCAGAAGCATTTCTACCCAGTAGAGGGACATCTAACATCCACCCAAACACAGAAACAAAGATTGCAACTACGAGTTTAATTTTGCAGTGTCGCTGCGCCATTTTAGCTTAAATCAGATCAAGCAAATACGTTGTTATTTCAGAAGAAGTTATTAATCCTCCTCTCTACCCCATCGTCACTACCCTATCTTGAAGGATACATGGGTTTTTTATTGTGCGTCAAGCAAAGGCCTAAGGCTCTAAAATCTTCTAACGGTTACTCTAGCTCTCTATCCACCCCTTTCGACTTTTGACAGCAATTTGGCGTAAGTTGAGCCCTCTTTGTCAACGTCAGTCAGTCATCAGATTCAATGTCAATTCTTGCAAGATATGTCCATTCGGGACTTGGATACTTGTAGGTGATCTTTCTCTCTTTTTTAAGTTGTTTTGAGTTTGTCAGGTCTGAACTCTCGCCTTCAGTGTCTGGTTGATCTGGAAGTTTACATGCTAACCTCTCTTATAATTTCTAGTCGTTTTGTTGCTGTTAACAGACTCTTTCAGTTAGTCTTTATCCTGGGCTAGCCTTCCTTTGTTGATGCACGATCCTTAGAGGTGCTTGTGATCTCTGGTTCCGATGAAGCTGATTCACTTTCAGAAGTGGAGCATTCTCTGCCAATGCAACTTTCCAGTTCCTGTGAACCTGACTTCGACATGCATGGTTCGTTCAGCTCTTCATGAGTTCTCGCTGTCTCTGTGGATGCGTATTCGAACCCAGTGTTTGGCGCCATCATCGTCACCAGGATAACACTCCATTGAGGTTGCTCAATAGGAGCTCTCAGACAGGCCTTCCTCTTCTTCTTTGGATGCCTTAGAGACTTCAAACTTAGGTGGACCGAGGAGTTAGTTGATATTGGCTCCACTTCCTCTTCCCCTCTCACCCTCTTGGTATTTTAGGTGTGTATTTAGTTCGGCAGACAGGCACACTTTACAGTGATGTTGGTGACCAGGATCACTTGGTAAGGACCTCTCCAAAGACCTTCAAAACATGATTTGCGAACGTGTTTCTTCACGTGAACTCAATCACTGGGACCTGGAAATTCTTGTCCACCTGGAGTAGCAGCATCACCTGATGTGAGAGAGAACTCACCACATCAGCCAATCCCTTGCATTATTCAAGAACCAGATCATCTGTGATATTCACAAGAGCAGCAGCAGCTGGAATGGAAGGAATTTGCATGGCTCTTCCCATCAACACCACATGAGGAGACAACCCTGTTCATCTACAGTGCATGCTTCAAATGCTGATCAATACCACAGGTTGCGCGTTAGGCCTTCATTTTTTAAACAACTTCCTTGATCTGATTCAAGATGAACTGGCATCCCGAAATGTGGAATTACTTCTTGCAATAGTTGTTTGGTGACTATTAGACTGTCACTCAAACGGGGAAATAAGCATACAATTACAAGGATGTACCTTAATTGATTGCATTGGGGCATCTCCACAAATCCCCTCTAAAGACAGTTGAAAGGACTGTCAGACTTCCCTTTAGAGCTTATGATCACTACAACTTTTTTGCTCACATATTGTTTCTGACAGATTGCACAAGGTTGGCACCAATTTTCTGCCATTGATTGGAAGTGTGGATTATATCAGAACTGTTTGAAAGTTGACCTCTTCCTACATGCGTTGGTCCGTGCATATGTCTTACGAGAGCAGGCAGCATGAAATCGGGAAGTACCGTCTTTCCATCAGTGGACACCTAAAAATTACTAGCACATTTTACACACCCCATCTTTTCCCATCTGCCTTTTCAAATTCTGGGACACTATGTTGCAATTCTCTTAGCTCATTGAAAGTCTGTACAGTGCTCAACAGACTACTAGACACAGTTTCTCCCTCAGCATTGCACAGCTCATCCATGTGAAAGATGCTAGACTCAAGAGCGTAATATTGGGCGATCTCATCTGCATAGCAGTTGCCTCTGGTAACAAAGTCACTTCCACTCTTGTGTGCAGCACATTTCACCACTACAGTTTCCCTTGGTAATTGAAGCGCTTCCAAAAGATTGGTGATGTATATAACCTGTTCTTAATGGGTCAGCTGGCAGAAGTCATAAACTCTCTCTGTGACCACAACTGCCCAAAGTCATGCACAACACCAAATTCATACCAGCTGTCGGTGTAAATGGTGACTCACAAGCTTCGGAGGTGCAACAGGTTCTGGTAAGGGCAATCAATTCTGCTACTTGTGCGGGCGTTACATGGCACAGGTAGGGTGCTTCCACGACCTCACTCAGGGTGCACACAGCATATGATGCTCTCAAGATGCTGCATCAGTCTGTCAGACAAGACCCATCATCAAACAGGGAATGGTCAGATTCAGGGAGAGGAACATCCAGTATGTTAGGCCTTGCTTTTGTGCAGAACTCAGTAACCCTTATCCAGTCATGGTTAAAATCTCCCTCTTCATCTCCCTCTGGGGTTCTAGTAGAAAAGCAGGGTTTTAGGTATTACAACTCCTGATAAAAACATTCTCAGAAGTCAAAATGATTCTCTCATTGCGGGTTAAGTGAATGTTAGTCAAATTTTGTTAGCAGGTGCGAGTCATGAGGATTTCAATTTAGTGTGGGACCATTACAATAAGTGGAAAACCCATCACTATTCCTTCAGTTTACTGAATGCTAAGGCTGACAGCTGCAACTGTTTTGAGACAAGCAGGCAGTGCTGCGGCTATGGGATCAAGAGTAGCTGAGAAAAGCCTATGGGACACTTTGTCTCTCCATGTGTCTGTGTCAGCGCAGACAGGGCACACCCATCTTGCTGATAAAAGAGTACAAACTCTTTGGTGTAGTCTGGCATTCCAAGAACGGGTGAGCAACACAATTCATCCATTTGCTCCATGTCCCGTAGTTTTATCTTGAGTCCTCTCCCAACTAACCCAATGGACCATACTTTGCCATGCATACTTTTAAAGTAACCACTTACAATGTGAGAGGCCTCAACAATCCACACAAAAGATGCTCTATCTTGAATAAGCTGTCTTTCCTGTCTACAGATATAGCCTGATCCAGTAAACTCACCTACTGCCAGAGGATCAGTCCTGTATTAAATCTTTTACCTAACCAGGGTAATACTTCTCTTCAACTGTTAAGAAGGTGGCGGGAGTGGGGATCCTAATAGCTAAGATTTGACCCTTTCAGGTAGAAGACACCCTTAGAGACAAAGATGGGAGGTAGGTTACCATCCAGGAAATTCTGAGAGCTACACCCTTGATCACAGTCTCACTATACTGTCTCAATCAAGGTCAGGAATCCTTTCTCATTGAGGTCATCCACACTCAGCCCCTCTTATTCTAGGAGGTGATCTCAATCTGACCCTCAACAAAGAGACAGCTATAGACAAGCACGGTCGGGCCATACAGTGATACTATCAGTAGGAAGCTGGCTCTTTATATTGTTGGAATAGGTGAATACGATGTTAATGAATACCATGATATGTGCAGGCCTGACAGCGGCAATACCAATAAATGCAATATCAATGTATACCAAAAACTGTGCCCGCATGACCATGCCAATACCCATCAATGCAATATCAATATATATAATAACCTGTAACCACACAGTAGCGCAGACACCGGCAATGACAATATCAATGTATGTCACAATCCATGAACCAATGATGATACTCTTACTAGTAAGAACAATTTTGATGTACATTATGACCTAAGCAAACATAACTGTGTCAATACCAGTAAGAACAATGTCAATGTATGCTATGACAACTGAATGCACAATGTTAAGGATGTCAATAAAAACGATTCCAGTAATCATTTTATTTTCAGGAGTTCTAATGAACTCACATCATTGCTGTCGGATTCACCCATGGTGACCTCCTCCTCAACCCAGAGTCAGAGATAAGGGTTTAGACAAGTTCTACAGCCCACACTAACACCTATCGAATACCAGGTCACACGTGGGGTCTCTCTTAACCTAAAGACAAACGCGCACCCAGGGAAAACCCTGATCGATCCCACAGATAGATAGTTGCACCACAAACAGGTCCGAGGAAATTTGCCCCAAATAAAACACATTTAACCAAAGGCTTGAGTTCCCCAAAAACACCACAAAGCTAGATACCACATGTAGATAGGAACAGTCAACCAATCAGGACACTACATGCACACCACGTGTAGTGATCACACGCTCCTCATGCCGGACAGCTAGACACATACACACTGGCCCACACTAGCTCTCCTTGAGGTCGAGAGTCATCTGTGTCCTTATCAGATGCCTGCATTTGTTGATTTATGACTGAGATGCTTTTTTTTAATGTAGAAAACTGCTTTATTATACCTCATGAACAGTATATAACAACGGCCATAACTTTGTACACTGAGAGACTTTGAGCAGACGAACTCTGTCGAGGCTCTCCCGGCCATACGTTTAACTAAACCAACTTGTTCCTGTTTTGCCAAATGCCTGTTGTCTTTTCATTTATTTAAGGTAAACTCATACCAGAGCAACAATATGATATACCAAAAATAAGTATATCATGCAAACAGTCCAGGTATTCTCTTATGAGTGGACAGGGGCTTGCTCTAGCAATCCCAAGGCATTCTTCTAGGGGATAGTATGGTCAATCAATCAATCAATCAGGTTTCTTAAAGAGTGCATATAATCACTCATTAGGGTCTCTAGGCGCTGGGAGGTGGTTCTGCAGTACAGTAGAAGAGCCAGGTCTTGAGGTCCTTCCTGAATTGAGGCAGTGAAGGCGATTACCTGAAATGTAGAGGTAGAGAGTACCAGGTCTTCGCAGTGAGGTAGGAGAAGAATCTTCCTCCAGCCAAAGTCTTGTGGATCCGTGGTATGGTGGCCAGGGCCAGTTGGGCAGAGATGTCTGGTGGGTGTGCAGAAGGAGAGGCGGTGGTTGAGGTATGCAGGTCCGGTGTTGTGGAGGGCTTGGTAGGCGTGCGTGAGGAGCTTGAAGGTGATTCTTTTGTTGATCAGGAGCCAGTGAAGGTCTCTCAGGTGACCAGAGATGTGGCTGCAGCGGGGAATGTCCAGGATAAGTCTGACGGAGGAGTTCTGGATGCTCTGCAATTTCTTTTGTAGTTTTTGGGTGGTGCCGGCATAGAGTACATTGTCGTAGTCGAGCTTGCTGCTGATGAGTGCCTGGGTGACCGTTCTCCTGGGCTCGGTGGGGATCCACTTGAAAATCTTCCAAAGCAGGCAGAGCGTGTGTAAGCAGGAGGATGAGACGGTGTAGATTTGGCGGTTCATTGAGAATCAGGTGCCGAGGATGATGCCATGGTTGTGTGAGTGGTCGGTGGGTGTGGGGGGGTTCGAGCACTGTGGGCCACTAGGAGTCTTCCCTGGTGGAGGGATTCCTGGTCGAGCAGCCTTAGGCTTTTCAAAGAAGAGTGCTAGACATCTGCAAAATACACACAGTCAATAAATGATGCACACGACTTAAAGGAGATCCACACCAATTTATAAAAATAACTTGCATCTTCATATATAGTAAGGCACCAGAATTAATATGATCAGGTAAGTACGTTTTGCAAGAGAAATACGTTTGTTTTAAAAAGTTGACAGTGAATTTTTCAGACGCTGCAATGTTATCCTATGGAAAGAAAAAGAAGTATGGCATTCGGGTAGAGTATGGCAACTTACAAGACCAATCTCCTGGACTTAGAGTGAGTATGGGGCAAAGACCAAGGCAACACCAGCAGCACTAGGGTGGCCCGGTGCATGGGTGCAATAAAGCGTTGGCTGCCCAATGTTAGTCAATGAGGATCAGCTGTGTGAAAAGAGGCTGCAGGTTTGGACTGGGAAGCCAGTCGGGCTGAACTAACTAGGATGCTTAAGCCTCATGATGCTCAGGGACATAGGGACACCTTTGGTCCTCTTCTCCATGGGCCAGGGGCAATGGGTGCATTGGTGTCCTTAGGCATCAGGTTTTTGTCACTAGGAGCAGTCGCGGTAGAGGGAGCCTGCAAACAGAGGCTGCAGGCGACATTGAGAAATCCACAACAGGGAAACCCAAGGTCGGATTCGGGTGTGGAGGGTCCAGGGACCACATTGGCACCGTTGGCCCACTTCAACTCTGGCTAAGCAGCTCGGTTGCAGTGGTGCTTTCTGGAGTTGGGTTTTTTAGGTTTTGGAGCCTCACAGTTTTTGTCTTGGTACCTGCAGGATGCAGGGGAGCAGCTCCACTACTCCACAGGAGTTCCTGAGTTTCTGGAGAAGTGCGGGCAGTCCTCCCAGGCTTTTAAGGATCAACAGCTTGCAGAGTGAGTCGACTTTGGTGCAATTGTCGATGAGAGACAAACAGGCCGGCAGGGATCATGCCAAGTCAGTTGCTTCTTCTGTTGTTCTTGCTTTCGGGGGTCTTCGGTCCTTCTTCTTCTTGTGGTCAGCAGGATCCGATTTCCTGGTGCCAGGGGCTCCACTAAATACTGAATTTAGTGGTGTTAGGGGAGTGTAGGGCAGTAGTCAAGGGGCTACCTACCCCTGGGGTCACTACGCCCCCTATAGGACCACTTCCTGAGGAAAGTGGGCATAACTCTGTCCCAGAGATCCTAATTTTGCCATCACCAAGATGGCTAACTCTGAAAAGTCGCCTCCACTTCAGGTAGCACAATAGGGCTGCTACTAGCGTGAGGGTGGATACGCCTATCTTACTAGCTAACTTTCCAGCCTGTCTAGGATCCAAAGGGCTCGGGACAAAGGTGGTCTGCTTCCTCTCCTGTGAGGGGAGCCAGATTCGCATACCAAAGGCAGTGGGCTCTTTGAAGCGCCCCTGCCTTGGAATGCTAATCAGCAGGTCATCCTGTAAAGGGGGTGTAAACATCCTCTGCCTGAGCAGGCTTTGCTTCTGACCTTCTGAGAGCAAGGGCCCTCACCCCTGAGGGTCAAAAACTTGTCTCTGGTGGCAGGCTTCTGAGAACCAGTCAGTCAGCCCACTAGTAGCTGGTAGGTTTTCAGGGGGGCATCTCTAAGGTGCCCTCTGTGTGCATGTATTAATAAATCCAACACTGGAATGAGTGTGGGTTTATTAATATGAGATTGTTGATGCCAAACATCCCTATTTTCAGTGAAGCCCTCATGTAGCTGGGGAACTCATGCTCACCAGTGTCATGGACATGTACTTACAATGGCTTCCCTGTTCACTTGTATTGGCAGCAATAGAGCTGACCAGCACGGGGCATATCTGCTCATGCAGATATGTTTTCAAATGTAGTATTGTGCACCCTGCCTTAGGGCTGCAAGGCCTGCTGGAGGGGTGACTTACATATCCTACATGCAGTGTATGTGGGTATGGCACACAGGGATGTGTGCCATGTTTTTACTTTTGTCTGCACCAAGACACGCAGTCTGTAGTTGCAGTCTGTATGTGCTTGGTGAGGGGTCCTTTAGGTTGGCACAATTTTAGACTCCTTGCCCTAGGTACCAGAGGTACCACTTACTATGGACTTCCAGGGACTGCTAAAGGTATTGCCAATTGGGGTACAATTGCACAGTTTTGAGTACAAGATCTGGCACTGGGGGCTGGTTTACAGAAACCCAGTGCACTTCCAGTCGAAATCACATCAAATACTAGACAAAATGTGGGGGTGACCACTTTCCTACACTATCTGTAGCTGGGAGGGTATGTTTGGAAGAGGTGGACCTAGTAGATGCCTGGTGACATTGCCATCCACTGAGCATTGCTTTCTCACACTATTCTAGAGCACATAAAACATATGCTCGCCTCGACTACTTTCTGCTCGATAGGCGACCTACTTGATGCCACACAAGAACTACTGACCTTATCGGACCTCAGTCCGGTGACTTGCACACTTTCCCAAACATGCAATACACAGGTCAGAGCCATCCACCTTTGGCGTCTTCAAGACGTTCTCCTCAAAGACCCAGTGACGGTCGCTAACATCACCTGATGTGTTACAGAATATATAAAAAATGCCAACGCTGGGGACACATCGGCAGCTACCCTATGGGATGTCCTGAAGGTGGTTCTCAGAGGGAATTTTATTGCAGAGGCCACGCACCTGAAACAGCTGAGCGATGCCCTCTTTCGGGAGCTCAAGGAGGAGCTTATAGCTTTGGAACAAGATTACAAGTGCGCCCATTCCCAGAAAACATGGAGGAAAATCATCAAGATTCGAGGTCATCCTAAACTCCTTAAGGTTGCCTTCTCCCTCGCCTAGTTAGATAACAAATATTATGAACTGGGGAATACGTCTGTGAAATTATTAGCCACCCTGCTCAGAGCCAAACAAGCCCACAATAATATTACTGATGTCAAGAGTCGGGACGGGCTGATACTCGTATCTGACCCAGATAAGGCTGAATGTTTCCGGGCTTTCTATTAGACACTCTACACAAAAGAGAGCACTGACCCACAGTTATGGGCCTCCAATCTAGTGGGAGTTGATCTTCCCAGCCTTAGTGTATCCAGCACGGAATGCCTTGAGCATCCTATAGCAAAGGAGGAAATATTGTTAGCCATAGTGAAATTGCCCCCATCCAAAGCACCAGGACCCGACGGCTTCACTGCTGCCTTCTACAAATCTTTTGCGTCCCCCCTCCTTCTCCTGCTACTGAAGGTATACCAAGAAATTATACGAGAAGGCTGAGTGACGCCCTCCATGTCAGAATCCACCATTTCCCTGATTCTAAAACCTCGGAAGGACCCCAAAGAGTGCGGCTCCTTCCACTCAACATCTTTACTCAAAATCTACGCTAAGATTTTTACCAAAAGAGTTACACTGTGACTTCAAGACGTGATGGGGGATCTAGCACACCCAAATCAATCAGGCTTTATACTTGGGCGACAGGCGGCTGATAACCCCAAAATGGCACTTCTTCTAATAGACATTAGGCCAACGAGATGAGACCATTGACTCTTAGTCTCCCTGAATGTGGAAGAAGCATTCAACAGTATAGACTGAGATTTTATATCAGAGGTCCTGCAGAAATTGGGGTTTGGGGACTCTTATTAATTGGCTTCTGGCAGGCTATCACTCCCTGAAAGCCCACATCTGGCTGAATGTTTTGCTGTCTCATTGGATCTCTATATCCAGAGGGACCATGCAGGGATGCCCCTTGTGGCCCCTCCTATTTGCTCTTACACTGGAGCCCTTAGCCCAACGCATCCAGGCAAACCCCCTCATCATGGGAATCAAGTTTAGCATGCAGGACACAAACCTCACTATGTTTGCAGATGATATATTAGTCTTGCTAACTGCCCCACCTGACGGTGGAGTTGGAGGCCAATCAGAAAGTCTCAGGATTCAGATCAACATAGTGAAATCAGTGATCCTCAATCTCATTACTCCAGTGTCCGTCTGAGCCTACCATAAGCAGACATTTTCCCTTCACTGGGCTGAGACCCACATCGACTACTTGGGAATTGCACTAGCCCCTACCCTGTCCCGAACACGAGACATGAACCTACAATGCTTAAAGACGGTGGTGAAAGCTGAACTTGGTAGCTGGAAACACAAAGCGCTGCCCTTTCTGGGCAGGGTGGCAGCCATCAAGATGGCTATTCTCCCCAAGATCCTCTACATCTTTCAGACCTTGATTCTCTCGATCCCTAAAGATTACATAGCAGAGCTTCAGTCACTCTGTTACACATACATTTGGGAGGGGAAAGCCAAGCGTATATCTAGGCACCAATGCACTCTCAAACCGCAGATGAAGGAGATGGGCGTCCTAAACCTGGCATACTACTATGCTGCTGCATACCTTCTATTCCTCATCCACTGGACCAGGCAAGAAACTGAAATGGGGTGGGTGTATGGTAGATCATACTATGGCGGCAGGGCCCCTGTGGGAAATTCCATGGGAAATCAGGCCTCAGAAAACGGGCACCCTATATAGATCGCCTATAAATAGGGCTACCCTGGAAGTCTGGGACAAAGTGACGATAAACAAGCATTTGCAATGCAATAGGTCTCGCATTTGCGAGAGTTAGAGCTATTGGCATTGTAAATTGTAATGTCTTTTACCCCTGTGTTATGTTTGGAGTGTTGTGGATTTAAGTGGTGTGGAGGGGAATTATGTGGGTTGGATTAGAATTGTTTTTGTGGGCTAGTTTGGGGTGGTATTGTGTGGTGTGTAGCGTATTTGTGTAGTGGAATTATGTGGCGTGGTGAGCAGGGGTGAGAGCTGCAGAAAATAGAGGTAAAGGAAGATAGAGAGGGATAGGTAGTTTGTGCACGAAGTGGTGAATGAACTCTAGACAGAGGACCAGCAAGAGTGTATGAGAAAGAGAGAGAGAAGTAAACAGCAGGCCACAGAGGTAAAAAGAGGGAGAGTTTATGTATGCAGAAGACACATGCAGAAAAGGAGGAGAGCATGGGTTTGAGGGACATAAACATTTGAAAAGGCACAGGAAAGATATTGTGCTCAAAGTCCTGAAGTGAACCATATGACCGAGGCAGCAAGAGTGGACGAGCAAGCAAGGTGAGAGATGGTATGAGAGAGAAAGAGAGAGAGACAGAGACAGATGAGTGGGAGGGGCCCTCAGGGAGGGTGAAGAGAGAGGTTGACTAGTGCACACCGTGAGGAGGTACCGGAAGGTAGCATGTGTGAGCAGGTACTATAGAGAGGAGATAGAGAGTATGAGGGAGGGATGAGAGAGGCAGTGGGATTGCAAGATGAAAGGGGGTAGTGGGAGTGTGAGGGAGAGATGGGTTCTTTTGGAATTGTTCGTTTTGGAATTGTGTGGTAAGGAGCTGTGTAGTGGAAATATGTGGCATGGTGTTCTGTAGAATTATGTGGCTAGTAATTAAATTGTATTAAGTGTAATGGAATTTTGTAGTGCTGTGCTCAGCTGGTGCTGAGGTGGTGCTGTGCTAATTCTGAAGAGGTGCTGATTGAAAGCAGATTTGCAGCCGAGGTGATGCTGCAATTGTGCTGAGGTGGTGCTGAGCTGATGCTGTGGTGGGGCTGCATTGGTGCTGAGTTGGTGCTGTGCTGGTGGTGCACTGATGCAGAGGTGGTGCCAAGATGGTGCTGTGCTGGTGTTGAGTGATGCTGAAGAGATGCTGAGCTGGTGCCGATGAGATGCTGCGCTGGTGCTGAGTGATGCTGTGGAGGTGCTGAGCAATGCTGTGCTGGTGCGCTGATGCTGAGATGTTGCACAGGTGGTGCTGTGCTTGTGCTGAGAACCAGTGAGGTGATGCTGAGCGTTGCTTAGGTGGTGCAGAGAGATGCTGAGATGGTGCTGCCCTGCTGCTGAGTGATGTTTTGGTGGTGCTCATAAAGTACACTCTTAATTATGCGCTGCAAACCTAAGGTTTGCATTTAGAGGAGCCGAAGGCTCACAAAGAATGAAAGTTTGGAAACAAACGTTCAGAGAGCCCGATAAAGACCAGTCTCAGTACCTGCTGTGTAGAACTGCTGGTGCTGAGCACCGTTAGGACCCGGCCCAATTAAAGTCCTGGGATGAGGGTCACAAAACATTTCCCAAGAGTAACAGCCTCTATGTGGATTAACCCATCACCAAGAAATTCACACCTGACAATGCAGAGGGCGTTGAGGACGGTGGGCATGTGCTATAGTAAAACTTGATATTATCACTGTCCCACTAAGTGAAGAGTAAGGAGCAGTAAAGTGAACTGTTTAATAATAGTTTCTAACAGTTGTAACATCTTACTAACTTATAAAATATCCAAAATAGCATGATTCAGGCATAGATAATATTGTGAGGCAGTTACGTGAGACAAGGCATTTTTTTCCTCCTTTGCTCTGTGTTGTTGGAGCACAGTTAGACACTCTCTGGCACAGCCATCATTACAGATGTATGCATCAGATATATAAAATGAAAAATAAACCTCACTCTTACGTCATTGTCAGACTCAAGAAAAAGATTACTCGGGGAATTTCCCACAATGTAAGCATGAAAGTGTGGACCGTCCCAGCATGACACTTGCACGTGGTACTTTAGAAGCCCCCAAAAATACAAGTGATGGAATGCACACCTTTTGTTTTTCTAAATTAATAATTTTCAAGAATGCTCATAGGTAAGAATTTGGTGTGCTGGCTCGTTTTGTACTCTGCCCCAAATGCACATAAATGAATTCCAAAACTGTCTGGTGCGCCTTCACAAACCAGTGAATGAGCTTCACCACCATGTGAGCAAAAAGATAGAAGAATCAATAAACATGAAACCAATTATTATCCAAGTAATCCAGTTTAAGCCATATTTTATCCATTTCTTCAGTCCAGTATATACACGGAGACAGCGTGACTTCCAAACTTAAATGCTCAAGCAATGTCCATCCAGGCCTTAAACATCAGCACATTAGAATTCACGTCTCATCCACCATCTAGCTATTAACACAATGCATTTTGGGCTGAGAGCCCTTTGTCAGGGGTAGCTGTGGTATAGAAAAAAGTCCATCAGCAGTCATGCATTATCTCACAAGATGCTAACTCACATAAACCATTGACGTGCAGTGTATACAATAAATACACGAACACCAACGTGCCACTAATATTTCCACCTCAAAAACTTGTGTGTTTACCAAAGAATGTCAAGTGATGTTTTAAACTTAAACTGCAGTAACAAATTCAGTGCTGAAATATACATACTTTATTTTGTTGTTTTTTTTTTGTCCTCATTTGCCTCAAAACACCATTCCACTTGCGCCTTATCTGGAGTGTCCTGCCCTTTTGCTGGGAAATGAAAGAAAGAGGATTCACACTGTACCACCCTAGGTATGTGAAGACCCCTTCTTCAAAGCACATTTTCTGCGAGCAACCCTGTTCCTTAGAAAAGTGCCAGCCGAGGCGGAGTAGGCTTAATCATCGGACCCCTGATCCAACCTGCTTCCCTGTTGCTCAATCCACCTTAGTAGAGGTAACCAGAACTCATACCTTCTATGTCCCTCGTCCGAAATATCCAGTCTGGCGATGCTCTTTACAGATAGTAGCCAATCCTCGTATCGAGGAGGGGTATGGGCAACCCACTGCTTACAAATTTCTCTGTGTGCCAGTACTATTGCATAAAATACCAGCTTCGCATGGTTTTTGCCAATTTTTAGTTGAGGGTCCAAACATCCAAAAATAATCAGCAAAACGCTTACCTTAATTTGGATCTTCAGAATATTAGACAAGGCTCTACTCACACCCTCCCAGAATATCTGGATCTTTGGGCAATGCAAAAACATATGCACATCGTCTTCTTTCATGCAGCAGCATTTTGGACAAGCCACATCACCTCCCTTTCCGAATTTCGAGAGTCTTTGCGGTGTCCAATAAGCCCTGTGGATGGTAAAAAGATGATTTCTCCTTAAATAGGCAGGTTTTACTATTTTGTACATCATAGACATAGATACTTGCCATTGGTACTCCAGCGAGGTCTCCGGCAAGTATCCTCCCCACAACTCCACCGGCACAGTAAATTCTCCGTCTTCCAGCTTGATCATCAGCCAGTACCACACAGCAATTTCTTTCTTCACGACAGTCCCCAACATCAATTTCTCTTCAAGTTCATTCTGATCACCTACTGTTGTGCCTGGAGATTGGTACCAGCTCTGTATCTGAAGGAACTTGAACCTTGAGACCTTATGATCCGTCTTTTGTTTACACTTCTCCCTTGTCCATTCTGGAGAGCCTGGAGAATACCAAATGGGGGCTAGATGACTGAAGTACGGAAGTTTTAGAGTTTTCTTAATCTTATACCATGTCTCAGCCATTCCCCATAGAATTTTTAGCCTGACCTTCTTAAAGTATTTCGGATCGGCATATTTGTGCATAAAGCCACATTCCCCTCCTTCCACCTGCTTTAGCATCACCGCCAGTAGCCTCCTAATCTCTGAGCTAGTGCGTCTGTCTAGCAGCATTTTCCCATTCTTTAACAAGAAAGCCCAGCAGTAAAATAGCAAGTCTGGTAGTGCTAGCCCCCCTTTTTCCACCCTCCTTCTCAACTTCTTCCATGCTATCCGCGGCCCTTTGGAAGACCAGATGAAACTACTAATCTGACTTTGCATCTTCGTGAACCCCTCCTTCTTAAAGGGTAAAGGAATTGCATCGAATAGGAAGGTAAACTTGGGGAGGACCATCATCTTTACCAAATTAGCTCGGCCGAATAAAGTGAGTAGGACACCTGACCAGTTTCTCAACAAAGCACCCACTTTCTTCCTAACGTTTTCAAAGTTTTCCTTGGTTAGCTTGTGTAGTATCCTGTCCATGTTAATGTTATCCCATCCTCGTCGTCAAATAAATGTAGTAAGGAGGTCCACGCAGGTAGGATGTAGTTCAAGATGTTTTATTGTAGTTAGTTACAGGTTCTGTAGAGCAGCCCCACCAGGAGCAGCCTGCCTGCTGCTCAGCCCATTCTCAACTGTCACTTCACCACACAGGCTCCAAACATTTTGAACCCCTGAAGGTGTGTACCCAGAGTCCATGAACGTAAAATGATAAACAATTCTGTAGTAACGAAGTCCACAGCCAGGATGTAGTTTTACGTTGATTTATTGAGACCAGTTACATGTAGATAAGTAGTAGAGATACAGCCCCACCAGGAGCAGTCTTCCTGCTGCTCAGCCCATACTGTTTTACGTAGATTTATTGAGACCAGTTACATGTAGATAGGTAGTAGAGATACAGCCCCACCAGGAGCAGTCTTCCTGCTGCTAAGCCCATACTCCAACTGACACACTCAAGCATCCAGGCACCCAAGCATTCCATTCAAGACTCTCACACCAACATTCCATGCATCACATTCACACTGGCTGAGCAGCTAGGGAGTAAGTAACCAGATACATACAACACAGGTTACTACATACCTTCCCTTCTTCTACAAAACAAAAAATAGCAACCTCCAAGAAGAGGAAGGTTCAAACAAGGAGAAACCCAGGAAATAGAAAAATGGAAAAGAAGAGAAAAAGCAAGAAGAAAGTGAACCCAAACGTGAAGGGATCATAGCAAAGAGACCAAGAAAATCAAGCGTAAGCAAGGAAGAAAAAGCACCAGAGAGTAAGCAAGAGTAACTACAAGAGAATATGAAATAAAAGGTTAAGACCGAAGTACAAGAGAAATGGAAAGAAAATACAGATAAAATATACATGAGATGTACAAAAAGTACATGCAATAAGAATAAACAATGTAGAGGAGATGCAAAGATAAATATACATAATGTATAAATTATCCACCCAATATCCTCCAATAAATTTTTAAAAGAAAACAATAGAAATGGGTGAACACCCAAACTGACTTTCCCCAACATACAGGTGAATAAATGGACCAGAAACATGGAACATCTACACCAAACAAGAACAACAAAAGAAATGGTTAAGGGGAAAGAAATGTTGACAACTAACCAAACAGCTAAACAGGCCTAGGAGCAGACAACCAACAAGCGTGCACAAATACGCACATACGATACACATGGGACTCAAACCCATTAGAACCTCTAAATGAAGGTTAGAAAAGTGTAAAAAACAATAAAACACCTGAGACTAAAAACTCATTAGAACCCCTATGTGGAGGTTAGTGTGAACATACAATTGAACACATGGGACTCGTACCCAATAGAACCCCTGTGTGGAAGTTAGCTACGTGCACAGAACACAAAAACACATGGGACTTGTACCCATTAGAACCCCTTGTGAAGGTTAGATACGTGCACAGAACAATGTAACACATGGGACTCATACCCATTGGAATCACGTAGATGGGACTAAAACCCACTACAAACTGCATAGATGGGACTAAAACCCCTGAAGGTGTGTACCCAGAGTCCATGAACGTAAAATGATAACCCGTGTAATGACAACCCCCGTGTAGAGGTCACATACTGTGAAATGTAGTAATGGGACTATAACCCATAAGACACACCCTGTGAGAGGGTAAAAGTGTAAGAGAAAATGGGAATAAAATCCATAACCTACCCCTGACATAAGGGCTTAAGCTAATGTGAATGGGACTGACCCCAAACAGACACACCCTGTGTGAGGGTAACAATGTACGAGAAGATGGGACAGACCCATGACCTACCCCGAGACGTAAGGGCGTATGATAATGTGAATGGGACTGGCCCCAAACAGACACACCCTGTGTGAAGGTAACAATGTACGAGAAGATAAGACAGAAACCCATGACCTACCCCAAAACAAAAGGGAGGTTAGCTATGGTAAGCTACTGTAAATGGGTCTGAACCCATGATCACGTAGGTAGTCACCATTCGTCGCCAAATAAATGTAGTAAGGAGGTCCACGCAGGTAGGATGTAGTTCAAGATGTTTTATTGTAGTTAGTTACAGGTTCTGTAGAGCAGCCCCACCAGGAGCAGCCTGCCTGCTGCTCAGCCCATTCTCAACTGTCACTTCACCACACAGGCTCCCAACATTCCGAAGCGCATCATCACTCCAACATTCCATGCAGCACACAGCACAAACACACTGGCTGAGCAGGAGGTGAAAATGGTATAACATTAACATGGACAGGATACTACAGCTTGGTAATATCTTGAGTGATCTTAACTCCTAAGTATCTCATTTCCTTTTTAACCTTCTCGTCCCCTACCTCTGTGTTCCAAGCCATTATCTCTGTCTTCTCTTCATTGATGTCATAGCCTGAGATCTTCCCAAAGTCTGCAGTTAGTGTCATCACGTGACTCAGAGTTCTCTGTAGGTGTGTCGTATAAATTAGAAGGTCGTCTGCATATAAGCCTAATTTCTTCCCCCAGCCTTTGTATTGGAATGGTAAAATATCTGGGTCATTCCTGATTTTCCTTGCTAGCGGTTCGATATATAGATCGAACAGTAGTGGCGACAAGGGGCATCCTTGCCTCGTGCCCCTGGTGATCCGAACGGAGTTTGTCAGGAAACCATTGACCAGCACCTTAGCTTCTGGTACGGCATAAATTCCCGCCAGAGCCTTGCAAAGGTTTGTCCCCAGGTTGAGAGACTTCACCGCAGCTTGTAAGAAGACCCAGTTCACCCGGTCGAAAGCTTTAGTAGCATCTAACGCCACGACTGCAAGTGGGAGCTCGTATGCAATAGCCAAATCTATAGAGCCGATAAACGTGTAAGTCAGCTCTTTCAAAGATCTTCCCCGTATAAACCCCTTTTGATCTTCATGCACAAGCTCAGAAATAACCCCATTGAGTCTTCCTGCCATAATTTTCGCGAAGATCTTATAATCGCAATTTAAGAGCGATATTGGCCTATACGAGTAACAGTAGTTCTTGGGGCATTTCCCTGGTTTCAGAATTAATGTAATGATGGCCTCTTTCCACGATTCAGGCTTTTTAGCTCCTGTCAAAAACAGCTCATTGAAGATTTTGACTCGGGTAGGTGTTAATGTGCTAGCCAATGTTTTGTAGACTTCATGAGGCAGGCCATCCGGTCCGGATGCCTTTCCTTTCTTGCCCTCCCCAATTGCCTGTTCTACTTCCCTCATATTTATCCTTTCATTCAGCTTCTTGCTTCTATCATCCGTTAAGGCTTCAACACAATCCTGCTTCAGCCAAGCCATCGCCTCTTCTTCTGAAATTTCCAGCTCTTCCTGGTACACTTTTTGGAAATATCTAAAAAAGGCTTGCTCAATCCCCTTCTTATCTCCTAGTAGGGTCCCGGTTTGCTCACCCCTAACCTGTTTTACCCTATTTCTCACCTGATCATTTTTGGCTTTCCATGCCAGCAACTTACTGCATCCTTCGCCATATTCAAAGTGGGTCAACCGACTGACCTCCCATCTCTTCCTAACCCTGTCTTTTAAAACTGCAGTTAACTTTCATTTTACTTCCGTTATTTCCAAAAGTAAAGCTTCCCGATCCCCCTGGCTTATTCTTGGATTGACCAGTTCCTTTTCTAGTGTCCGCACTTGCTCTTCTAATATTCCAACTTCTTTGTGGTACAACCTCCTTTTTGCCGACGCTAAAGCACCTAATCTGCCTCTCAAATAGGCTTTGTATGCATCCCATCAAGGAAGATCCCAGATTGCTTTCAAAGAACTCTTTTGTCTCCCTATGTAATACCTCTCTGACTTCCTCCTCTAATAGGATTGTGCGGTCCATAGTCCATCTAGATTGCCCAATCCCCTCGCCTAAGCTTAAGTAGAGCATCACCACTGAGTGGTCTGACAAGTATCCTCCACATGGTTGATTTCTTGTGCCAAATCTTTCAAACTGTTATCTATTAAGAAATAGTCAATCCTCGACTGATGGCTGTACTTCTTATTATAGAATGTATAACCTCTCTGAGACCCAGCCCTCTGACGCCAAATATCGCAAAGGCCCATTTGCTCCATCATTTGTCTAATCAGCCCTGACATTTTGGGATTTACTGCAGCCCTACTATTTGTAGATCTATCCAAAGTTTTATCCAAAACGGCATTGAAATCCCCAGCCATAATAATCGGACCCGGGAAGTTCAATAGTTCAGTGAACAATTCCTCTAGAGGGGCAGTGTCATCCTGATTCGGGCCATAATACCCCACAAGCGTGAAACTGTGCCCTGAAATCTTCAATTTTACAATGAGCCACCTTCCCGCTTTGTCCGAGACACTGTCCTCAATAGAAGTTTTTGCATTATGTTTCACCAAAACTGTCACCCCCTTTGTCACAGCTGAATGCCCTGTGCATACTGCTTGTTGAATCCATCTTTTTGCTTTAAAGATCTCCCGGCCCTCCTTCCCCTTCAGGTGCGTTTCCTGTACAATAAGGATCTGCGCAGGGCAATCCTTTAAATACTGCAGCACCCTCTCACGTCTTCCCCGCACCCTGAGCCCATTCACATTCCAGGATAAGATTTTTATAGCATTTTCCCGTCTCTCACCCATCCCCCTTGATGTCTGAATGTAAGTTCCGTGTTAATGAGGCTTGTGAGGATTTTTTATTCTTTTTTCCCACATGCTCCCCACCCAGTGCTCCCTGTACCCCCTTCCCCCGGAAAACCCATCTCTGACTCTTCATGGCTTAAGCCCTATGGGTCCCCCCGAAGTGCGCGTCTTATTCTAGTAATAGTTAATAAGCAAAAAAGAAGATAAAATTAAAAGAAATGTATGAAACAGCCCAAAACAATTTGAAAAAAGAAAGTGCAGTCATACCGGGGTATTCGGATTCCTATGCCCAAAATTACTAGCCACCTGGCTGCAAACTTTCAATAAACTCGTCTACCTCCTCAACCGAGCGAAAGGTGTGCATCTTATTATTCAACATTACTTTCAGAAACGCAGGGAATTTCAACTGCACCGAGGCACCCAACCTCCTTAGTGGTTCGATCCTCTTCCCTAGTTCCCATTGCCTGTTGGAAGTAACGCTCGACAAATCAGATCTGAATTCATATTTAACCCTGTCCACCTCAATCGACTTTTTGCTCGAGGCTTTTAACAAAATCTTCTCTTTTAATGTGTACGTGAGGAAATTCACTAATATTCTCCTTGGCTTAGTCCTATTTGTGTTTAGTCTAAAGGGGGCTCTATGAATCCTCTGAATGTCCTTAGCTATCTCCTGCTATGATTCCTCCAATTGTAGCTCTCTTTTAATCAATTGAACTATGTAGGACTTAATATCATCCCCTTCTTTACCTTCCGGGACCCTTAAAATCTTCAAATTGTTCCGTCTTTGGAAGTTTTCCAGTCTTTCCACTCTATCTTGCTGCTCTCTCTCTTTCAATTTTAGCCCCTCTATCTCAGCTCTCTTGGTCTGCACTGCCTCTTTGAGCTCCCTTATTTCCCCTTCCAGGGTAGCTGTTCTGTTGCTCAGATCATCAATCTTCCTTTCCAGGGTTTCACAAGCCAACCTTATCTCTCTCTGGTTCGTCTCCGAGACTTCAAATCTAATTTTTATCTCAGTGGTAAGTGCTGCTAGAAGAGCACCAATTGAGGGGTCCTCCTTAGTTATATTTTTAGAACTGTTAGCAACATCCTCACCTTCTTTCCTCTCTTTCTGGGGCCCTCCACTTCTAATCTGTTTCGAGCTTGTACTTGTTCTAGAGTGGTTTGGTGTTTCAGATTCTACCCCCTATAAATTAGCACACCCCTCCCCTAAGGCAACTGGGGTATCTGAAGTGAGAACCTGGAACCGATTCGGGCTCATGTCCTTAGTCCAATACACCATGCACCTTGCATCTGAGGGTTCTTCTTCTTGTACCTCTTGCTCCTTGTTCACCAACTCCTGACGCCCTTTGTTATTCGCCATACTGCTTTCTCTCAAAATTAGTGTTTTTGGTAGGACCTTAAAAAAGGTCCTAAGTGAAGGAGTAACCTTTATCCTCTGCTCTAGAGTATGTTTTATTTTCAGCACTTTTTTTATGACTTAGAAGAACACGAGGCACTGGTTTCTCCCTGGCTGGGGGCTTTTGCACCTTCAATTTTTTTTTACCTTCCCCCCTTCCTCCTCATCCCTCCTGAGCCTGGATTTACAAGTCTTCTCTCCCTCCCTGCACTCCTTAGAGAGTATCTTGATATCCCTCTGTCCCCCTCCAGATATGCACTCCCAACCAATGTTTTCCTCTTGCCCTTACCAGTCTTGCTGCTTGTGTGCTCCGTGGCTTCACACACCTCTTGGAGCTGAATCAGGCGTGTAGGTGGGGTTATCTGGCTTGTACATTCCACACTGCCAATTTCACGATTCTCCTCGCACCTGACAGCGTCTCCGCTGCCGCTGCCTCCTCTGCCCCAGAAGGAGATCCTCGTGGCAGTGCACCACCCTCTACGCAGCTCCAGTGCCACCCTGACCCACGGCTGATCCGCTGCCGTGATTGCTCGCTAGACTTGCCCGACGCGATCCGCTTTCAAGCCACCATTGTCCCGCAAGGGCTGTCCAGGTAGGATAATCTCTATATCATTTGCAAACTTCACCCCGATTTCAAAAGAATGGCTGTTTTCAATCTTTTTTCCGCAAAATCACATAGCGCACTCTGGGCTCTCCGGCGACCTGCCTCTAGCCGGCCGCCATGTTTTCCTTCAATAGTTCTGAAATATACATTCTCTAACCCCATGTAAACAATAAACCCCATGCTGAATCCCACCATAAGCATGACCCAATTGCGAATTAAAGAAATATGGACAAAACATAAAGTAAAAAAAGGAAAAAATAAAAATAAATAAACTTACAGTGCTCCCAAACTTTTACATCGTGAGCATAACCAAGCATTTTTAATCACAATGAATCCAAGACAATTTTGCTCAAAACCCACTGGTCGTTCATAAACCCATTCTGGCTCGCGCAGGTGAAACCCATCCATTTAAACACCCTGTGTAGTTTAACAACATGGGACTGTGAAAGCTAATCCTAAATAAACATAAGAAAAATGTTAACAACCACCGCACAACCTACCGTGCTCACATGCAACTACGTGAAATGCTAAAACACGTCAATGTCTATCTCATATCCTAATTAATTAGACAACTTCTGTAAAACAATGTTAAACAATAAAACACCATAAATATTCCTTGTGAACCATGGACTGTTATGTAGACTTAATATGAAATAATAATTAACGTGCAGAAAAACAATTCTCACCAAATATGTTTATTAAATCTCACAAACACTGGATGATGAAGAAGCAGGAGTTTATTTAAGATGCAGAAACACCGACTTAACAGCAGGTCGCCCAAACCTCAAAGAGTGATCCATGACATTCTCATGCATCACTGCATTCCGAGGCATGAGCCAGGATTCTACAAATGCCAGATTACAACACATCCCCTTTACAGTAAAATAAAAATAAAATACAAACAAAAACAAAAGAGAACATGAAGAGGGAGAGAAAAACATAACATAAAATTAACGATGGTAGATGCATGGTAATTGTTATAATAACCTGAGGAAACAAAAAAACAAAACATCAGTATAAAACATAATCCTTCAGCCTTGTAGGCAGATTTCTGCACCTAACCGCAGAACTGTCTGCTTGACTGTCACCAGCATCTTCACACAGAGGATCACAACTATCAGAAGGAATAGAGACATGAACATTTGGAAATTTGCCCGTATACCTCACCAGCCTGGACATACTCCACGTGCTGCCAGTGTCAACTTTCACAAAAAATTTTCTGATAGCAATAATGGTATAAGTACCCATGAAGTTTGAGATCCCCTTACAAGTGTGTCTAGGTTTCTTCACCAGAACCTGATCGCCAAGACACCACTTCCTTCTTTTCACAGACATTTTAGTAACATACCTTAACTTGTATTTCTGCTGGTAGTCAACAAGTCTGGATCGTCTTGTTTCAATAGAAATACTCTCACTGTTAGACCCAGGCAACCACGCAGGATTCAATTTAGAGGTAGCTTTCCTTCCCCTTAATGCTTCAAAAGGGGACCTCTGGGTGACTAAATTGGGAACAGTGCGGTGAGCCCACCATGTATCTCTCAAAACACTACTGAATGACAGCCTTGATTCAAGTGCACGTTGAGCACAACTTTTAACTACTCTATTCATTCTCTCAGTTAAACCGTTGGCCTGCGGTGCATACAAGGCTGTTTTTTGGTCAACTATGCCAAAATCTTTAAGAAACATGCGCATTTCTTGGGACACAAATTGTACCCCATTATCCGTGACTAAGAACTTCGGAACACCTTCAGACACGAATACATCTTTGAGAAAATCAATCACTGTTTTAGTATTGACAACAGACACACACTTCGTCACCACCCACTTGGAGGTATAATCTACTAATAAGATGACAAATCTTTCATAGGAGGGCATAAGTTCGAAAGGACCAACTATGTCCAAGCCTAACTTAGACCACACAGTATCAGGAACCTCCACAGAAGATAAGGGTGCATGACTGGTGACGTGAGATTTGTCATTGGTGGCACAGGATAAACAATCTTTAACTACACTTTCGATCATGTGATCCATACCTGGCCACCAGTATCTCTCTCTCACACGAGCTTTAGTGAGACTTCTTCCTAAATGACCATCGTGGGCAAGATTAATTATCTTGTCCCTAAAATCGATCGGAGGGACTACTCTGTCACCCCTCATAAGATTGCCACAATAGAACGACAAATCATCTTTCACGGACCAAAACGATCTCATATCATGATCAAGGGTCTTATAATCTGGCCATCCTTGGTTTATCCACGTCTTGAGGGATGAAAACACTTTGTCCTTTCTCACACTGTCCAACCATTCCTCATTGGACTGAGCCTGCTCTGCCACCCAGTTCACATTCTCAACTTCAATATCACTCTGCACATGTTCTAAAGGCAGGCGAGAAAGACAGTCAGCAGATCGGTTACTCGAACCAGGTATATATTGTACTCGGAAATTGTATTCCTGGAGTCCTTCACTCCAGCGTTTAAGTCTGGGAGTCATGTGTTCATTGTGATGACAGGAGAAAACTTGCACCAGGGGACGATGATCCGACCTAACCAAGAATGGAATACCCCAGACGTAAAATGTAAAATGCCGCACAGCCCAAAACACACTTAAAGCCTCCCTTTCAATACAGGAGTAATGTACTTCAGCATCTCTGAGCACCCTGGAGGCAAAGGCAACCACTTTCTCTTCACCCTCCACCACCTGAGAAAGCAGAGCTCCCAGCCCCTTGAGACTGGCATCAGTGATCAAAATAGTTTTACGGTTGACATCAAAGTGCCCCAAGGTGGGCATTTTCCCAATTTCACACTTAATGTTGTCAAAAGCTTTCTGACACTCAACAGACCACTCAAAATGTACTCCTTTCTTGAGTAAAGCTCTGATAGGTTCAACCACACTTGCAAACCCCAATACAAACTTAGAGTAAAACTCAGCGAGACCTAAGAATGACCTCACTTGTTCTTTATCTGCGGGAGTAGGAGCTTTCACAATACTTTCCACAAGCTCCATTTTAGGTTGGATTCCCTCCCCTGAGATGACATGGCCAAGGTATGTAACTGATCTCAAACCAATACAACACGTTTGTTTCTTCACAGTGAGCCCTCTCTCTTTCAACCATTTTAACACACCAATTAAGGTCGCACCATGTTCCACCTCATTCTTTCCATAGATCAGGATATCGTCCTGAAAAAACAGAACGTTACGCATTTCACCAAGGACTACCTTCATAACGCTCTGGAAGCAAGCCGCAGCTGACGCTAAACCAAAAGGCATTCTCAGAAAACGGTAAGCCCCCAGAGGTGTTACAAAGGACGTGAGATGTCTAGAGTCCTTATGCAGAACAATCTGGTGATATGCAGACGAGAGATCCAACACACTGAAGATCTGAGCTCCTTTAAGCATGCTGATCGATTCTGAAATATTAGGGAGGGGTTGCCGATCGACCCAAATGCACTCATTTAACCCTCGCAAGTCCACACACATTCTGACACTGGCACCACCATCTTTAGGGGCCAAAACAATAGTGGCCAACCGGATCACTGACATAATATCGAGGAAGAAAATATCGACCTGACAAAATATCGAGTTAAAAATATCGAATACCAAAGTTACGACTCCCTATCTACAAACAGGTAAGTACAAAAATATTGAATCAAAAATATCGTTGTAAAAATATAGTTAGTCAAAATATCGAATTTTTTAATCTCTTAAAAGTAATGTAAAATTAATAAGATAATAAATATAATTAAGTAAAAGATACTTAAAAATACTTAAATAACTTTCAAATTAATAAATAATTAATTTAAGTAAAAAAAATAAACATACATTTTTATTTTTAATACATACATATATTAACGTAATATTATAAAAATATTCAATATTTTTAACGTAGGATAGCGGGAGGGTAAAATTTACTATTCCCACTCCAGTGAGTGCAACAGTAGGGAAAGCGTTGGATAGCGTAGGGGTAAACATTACTATTCCCACTCCAAAGAGTGCAACAGTAGGGAAAGCGTTGGATAGCGTAGGGGTAAAAATTACTATTCCCACTCCAGTGAGTGCAACAGTAGGGAAAACATTGGATAGCGGGAGGGTAAAAATTACTATTCCCACTCCAAAGAGTGCAACAGTAGGGAAAGCGTTGGATAGCGTAGGGGTAAAAATTACTATTCCCACTCCAGAGAGTGCAACAGCAGGGAAAGCGTTGGATAGCGGGAGGGTAAAAAGTACTATTCCCACTCCAGTGAGTGCAACAGTAGGGAAAGCGTTGGATAGCGGGAGGGTAAAAATTACTATTCCCACTCCAAAGAGTGCAACAGTAGGGAAAGCGTTTTAATCTCTTAAAAGTAATGTAAAATTAATAAGATAATAAATATAATTAAGTAAAACATACTTAAAAATACTTAAATAACTTTCAAATTAATGAATAATTAATTTAAGTAAAAAAAATAAACATACATTTTTATTTTTTAATACATACATATATTAACGTAATATTATTAAAAATATTCAATATTTTTAACGTAGGATAGCGGGAGGGTAAAATGTACTATTCCCACTCCAGTGAGTGCAACAATAGGGAAAGCGTTGGATAGCGTAGGGGTAAACATTACTATTCCCACTCCAAAAAGTGCAACAGTAGGGAAAGCGTTGGATAGCGTAGGGGTAAAAATTACTATTCCCACTCCAGTGAGTGCAACAGTAGGGAAAACGTTGGATAGCGGGAGGGTAAAAATTACTATTCCCACTCCAAAGAGTGCAACAGTAGGGAAAGCGTTGGATAGTGTAGGGGTAAAAATTACTATTCCCACTCCAGAGAGTGCAACAGTAGGGAAAGCGTTGGATAGCGGGAGGGTAAAAATTACTATTCCCACTCCAGTGAGTGCAACAGTAGGGAAAACGTTGGATAGCGGGAGGGTAAAAATTACTATTCCCACTCCAAAGAGTGCAACAGTAGGGAAAGCATTGGATAGTGTAGGGGTAAAAATTACTATTCCCACTCCAGACAGTGCAACAGTAGGGAAAGCGTTGGATAGCGGGAGGGTAAAAATTACTATTCCCACTCCAGTGAGTGCAACAGTAGGGAAAGCGTTGGATAGCGTGGGGGTAAAAATTACTATTCCCACTCCAAAGAGTGCAACAGTAGGGAAAGCGTTGGATAACGTAGGAGTGAAAATTACTATTCCCACTCCAGAGAGTGCAACAGTAGGGCAAACATTGGATAGCGGGAGGGTAAAAATTACTATTCCCACTCCAAAGAGTGCAACAGTAGGGAAAGCGTTGGATAGTGTAGGGGTAAAAATTACTATTCCCACTCCAGAGAGTGCAACAGTAGGGAAAGCGTTGGATAGCGGGAGGGTAAAAATTACTATTCCCACTCCAGTGAGTGCAACAATAGGGAAAGCGTTGGATAGCGTAGGGGTAAAAATTACTATTTCCACTCCAAAGAGTGCAACAGCAGGGAAAGTAATATTTTAATATTTTAATAACAATTATTTAATTATCAATACTAATAAACATTATTATTAAAATTAATTACCAATTACAAAATATTTAATAATTAATTAATTATAAATACCAATACAATGTATTTATTCAAAATGATTGAGCTATTAATAATTAATTAACAACCAATTAATATTCAATACCAAAAATGTATAAGTAATAAAAAAATACCAATTAATAATTAATTAACAGTAAATTAATTATCAAAACAAAAAAATTATTTTCAATAATTAATTATTTACAATTAAATTACTTCCCACCATATCCCCCTATCAACCCACAACCCGCTACAAATAATAAATTAATAGAATTAACATAATTATCAATTAATCAATTAATAAAAATGAATTACCAATTAATAAAAATTAATTACCAATTAATAAAAATTAATTACCAATTAATAATTAATTAACAATAAATTAATTATCAAAACAAAAAAATATGTTCAATAATTAATTATTTACAATTAAATTACTTCCCACCATATCCCCCTATCAACCCACAACCCGCTACAAATAATAAATTAATAGAATTAACATAATTATCAATTAATCAATTAATAAAAAGTAATTACCAATTAATAAAAATTAATTACCAATTAATAATTAATTAACAATAAATTAATTATCAATACCAATAAATAAAAATAAATATTTACTTAATTACAATTAAATTACTTCCCACCCTATTCCCCTATAAACCCATAACCCGCTACGGAATTAAGTGACGCAAAAATTAAATAACATAAAAATCATTGCTTTAAAAAAATTAAACATACATTACAAAAACTAATATAAACTTTTAACACATATAATAACATACAAAACACTTTGAAAAAATTCGATATTATTAAAAATTCGATATTTTTTAATGCCTATATTTTGTACTTAGATATTTTGACAATCGATATTACTTACCTTAATTTCGATATTTTTAATCGACTACATTATGTCCATTCAATATTATGTCCATTCTATATTTTGGATTCGATATTCTGTCCATTCGATATTTTTATTTCGATATTATGTCTATTTACCGGCCAACCATTCCGAAGCTTCTATTTCCTCAATTTCCCCAAGTCCAACAATCTTTTGAGCTCAACCTTCAAAGGCTCCATCATCATTTTGGGTACTCTCCTCACCTTATGTACACAGGGCACAGCTTTTTCCTTTAAAATTATGCGATGCTCAAAACCTTTGAGACATCCCAGTTCATCTGTAAAAACTTCAGGAAATTTGTCAAAGTATTCTTCCCCATAACTCTCATAACCAACCAACATGACCTGATCTCTAGGTTCTCTTGCACTCGGATTAAGTATAATGCCTAAATCACGCTGGTGTCTCCACCCCAACAAGTTATCACCCCTTTCTGCCACATAGACTTTTCCAACCATGTGTCTGTTCTTAAATTGAATTTTGGCTTCAACATATCCAAGAACATTAATCTTCGCACCCCCATAACTGACAGGATTAATATCAGGAGACATAAGTGTTATGTTGTTCAACCCTACTCTTTCATCCCACTGCTTATTACCAATCATTTTGAAAGGTGATCCAGAATCAGCCAACACCACAAAATCGTATCCGTCCACAACAATATCACATTCTGGCATCACTATTTTTCCCTCATCAACACCACCATCACCTTCCTTGACATTCAAGAGAATGGTGTGTACAGTTTCAGACAAGTTTTCAGAAGTACGGCTTTTCCCAGAGGATTTACAGACGCGAGCAAAATGCCCCTTGATACCGCAATTCTTGCACACTGACCCTCTGGCATAACAGTTGGGATAATTGGAAAGATGCGAGAAACTTCCACACCTAAAACATCTTAATTTTTTAGAATCGTTGACATTTTTATCATTAACATTACAATCTGCGGGGGCGTGGCTTAGCCGTGGAGCGTGATGGCGGCTCGATAGCCTAGCTCGGTAAACTCCTGATCTTCTCCTGCAATCCGCCTCACTAATCCGTCTCCCGCTCGGCGGGTGGGCCTTCTAAACAGTTGTGGGTGCTGCTGAGCCCAAATCTGGCCCTCTCGATCTGGGAGATACCGAGCGGTTGACCACTGATTGGGCGGCCCTACCGTGCTCCGAGACTGGGAGCTGGCATGCTGCGGAACTGGGCATGGCGATGCGGCCTCTCCAGCCCTCTGGCGACGCGAGGCAGTGGCCCACCCCGGAGCTCCGAAGATATCGGAGCGGCACCGGGGGCCGGGAATCGAGGAAACCGTTGACGTACTGCCGATATCAGCAGACAATGTGAGCAGGGGGCTTGCTGAGGGCGGAGGCCACGCGACTACTGAGGGACGCCCGGAACGTCCGGAGCTCAATTACAGACTGCTCCTTGCTCTAGAGATCTAGAGGCCTGCAATACCTCTCCACTTCAACGCCCTGCACACATTGAAACGGAGGCGCGGCTCTGGACCTGGGGGGGCGAGGTGTGAGTGCCTAGAGGACATTGGAACGCTTGTTGGTGTGTGCGATCCTGGCGGTGGACGCCCCGCCTGCCTGCCTGCTCCTGGCGAAGGGCTAAGACTCTGCCCTGAGGCACCTAACTTCCGTGGCTGGAGGGGTCACAGAGGGGCGCGTTCCCAGACCTGCAAGCAAGACGTAGTGAACGGTGCACTGGGGATAACACAGTGGACTAGACCCAAACGACGTAACGGAGGCACAGGCACTCATTGGGACAAGAGCTTTAGGCTCCTGAGCTGGAATGTTAACAGTCTCTGGGACAAATTGAAACGTAGTATTGTGCTACAATATATCAAAAGACACACCCCAGATGTTATAGTCTTTCAGGAATCGCACCTGGTGGGCAACTCCTGCAATGCACTGAATAGATGGGGCTACCGTCAGGTCGCCCACTCTGGTTTCACAGCGGGCTCCAGGGGGTGGGCATAATGTTCAAAAAGTCCTTCCCGCTCTCCATACAGCGCACCTGGACCGACGACAAGGGCAGATATGCAGCAGTTTCAGGGAGGTGGGAGGGAAGGTCCTTCACACTAATGACAGTGTACGTTCCCCCGGGGCTACAGACTCAGACTTTCAAAGACTTAGGAAAAATACTGCTGTCTTTCCCGGACGGCTGCCTGGTCATGGGTGGAGACTTTAATTCAGTTGTATCTGGTTCCCTTGATCGGCATCCCCCCGTGACATAGGTCCATCACGCAGGTGACTCCCGGATTTCCTAGACGCATTGGGCCTTATGGACGTGTGGAGGGCGTACCATCCCGACAGTATCCAACATACCTTCCACTCAGGGGCACACAATAGTTTATCCCGCATTGACTACCTGCTGGTCCCGGCAGCCCAGATGGGGGGTATCCGGGAGGTTAGGCATCTAGCATGGGGCATTTCGGATCACTCCCCCCTGTGGGCGGAATTAGTCCTGGGAGAGAAAAAGGGGGGGAGAATAGCACCAATTAACCCCTGGTACCTCCGGAACCCTGTGGTCAAATCGGCGCTCTTGCAAGCCATCGACAACCTTTTCCTAGAAAACAAGGACTCGGTGCGATCATCCCAAACATTGTGGGAAGCCTTTAAAATGGTACTGAGGGGTCAGGCGCTCTCATTAATTGCAGGGGTGCGAAAAGAAAAGTCCAAGGATCTAGCCCATTTAGAGAACGAGATCCTCCTCCTAGAGGAAGAGAACGTAGGGGCGATGACACAAGACAAATTCCACGCATTGAAACTCAAGCGAGATGAATATAAATCCATTGCCACCGACATGCCCAAGACTTTGGGCAGAGTTAGAGATGGGAAAATGTACGACCTGGGAGATAAGGCCGGGAAGTTACTGGCTTGGTTGGACAAGAAGGAGCTGACTAGTAGATTAGTACCTGAATTAACAGGCGAGTCAGGCGAGACACTAACAGATCCACAAGCAATAGCCAACGAATTTGCCGACTACTATCACTCTATCTACCGAGCGACCTCCTCCCGCTCTGAGGAAGACTCACATGCCTTCCTATCAGACATACAACTCCCCAGACTAACCGCGGAGGAAACGGAGGCCTTAGACAGCGACTTAACAAACGACGAAATAGCCCAGGCGATAAGGAACCTCCAGGGGGCAAGGCACTGGGCCCTAATGGCCTACCGATTGAGTTGTACAAGTTGAAGCCTGACACAATAGCCCCGCACCTACGAGCCATGTTTGTCGATAGCCTGGAATCGGGATTGCTTCCCCATGACCAGAGGGTAGCTACTTTGGTAACCATTCACAAAGCGGGCAAACCTAGGCATAGGTGTGCGTCATACAGGCCAATTTCTTTATTAAATGCAGAGCCCAAAGTCTTGGCAAAACTACTGGCGAGCAGACCAGCCCAGGTGATAGGCACCTCCTCCCGCTCTGAGGAAGACTCACATGCCTTCCTATCAGACATACAACTCCCCAGACTAACAGCGGAGGAAACGGAGGCCTTAGACAGTGACTTAACAAACGACGAAATAGCCCAGGCGATAAGGAACCTACAGGGTGGCAAGGCACTGGGCCCTAGTGGCCTACCGATTGAGTTGTACAAGTTGAAGCCAGACACAATAGCCCCGCACCTACGAGCCATGTTTGTCGATAGCCTGGAATCAGGATTGCTTCCCCATGACCAGAGGGTTGCTACTTTGGTAACCATTCACAAAGCGGGCAAACCTAGGCATAGGTGTGCGTCATACAGGCCAATTTCTTTATTAAATGCAGATCCCAAAGTCTTGGCGAAACTACTGGCGAGCAGACTAGCCCAGGTGATAGGCAATTTGGTGCATCCTGACCAGTCAGGCTTCATGCCTTACCGAAATACGGCGCTAAACCTGAGAAGACTCCACGGAGTAGTGAGGAGACAGGACACAATCCAAGAAGCTGCTGTGGTGGTCTCACTAGATGCCACAATGGCATTCGATACCATCGAGTGGCCGTACCTGTTCACGGTTTTGGTCAAGATGGGATTCGGGCCCAAATTTATCGGGTGGGTGCGCCTCCTGTACACAAAGCCTTTAACACAAGTAGTGGTTAACAACAAAAAGTCAGAGGTTTTTGCACTGGGCCGTGGCACTCGGCAGGGTTGCCCCACTGTCCCCCTTGCTTTTTGCCCTCACCCTGGAACCACTCGCGGAATGGATCCGTGGAGATCCCGTAATCCTGGGACTGAAGTGGACTGCAGATTGGGAGGACCGCATCTCTCTCTATGCGGACGACATTCTGTTGTATCTCGCGTCCCCTAAAACGTCGCTCTACAGAGAGCTTAACCTATTCACAAACTTTGGGAAGTATTCCGGATATACAATCAATTGGAGAAAGTCCCTTTTGTATGTCCTCAGTGGCGAGTCCCCTCCCCTGCCCAGGGGTTGTCCTATCCAGGTAGCGAGGGAGGGCTTCCAATACCTCGGGATATTTATCACGTCGAACCCCAAAACTAGCTATGATCGTAACCTGCTCCCAACCCTTCAGAGACTCAAGAGAGACGTGGCCAACTGGAAGGCGCTGCCGCTCTCCCTGCTGGGAAGGGCAGCACTGTTTAAAATGATGTCGTTACCGCGTTTCTTATACGCACTTCAGAACTTCCCGGACCCGGTCCCTGCGCAGTGCTTTCGGGAAATAGAGAATCTCCAGAGGGAATTGCTCTTGGATGGTTGTCCCAGCATAGCCTTGCCAAAGCTAGTCCTCAGTTGGTATGATGGGGGGATTGGACTCCCAGATGTAAAAAAATACTACTGGGCGGCGCACCTGGTTGCTGTCAATCATTGTACATACAGTCGCGGGGATGATCCGGGCTACCGGATGGACAAATGGTTACTGCAGGGTGGTACCTATAACTCGGCCCTATACTCCACTCCCAAAACAAGAAACAAATTTCCCGTAACGGGACCAACCAACCACACTGTACAGGTATGGCATGCAGCAAATAGAAGTCTCGGGTGGGATCAGAAACTCCCATTGGCCACTCCTCTGTGGGAATCGGAACAATTGGGTACCCTTAGAACTACGAAGGGGTTTTATAAATGGGACTTAATAGGGATTACAAAGATCGGAGACCTTTGGAAAAAGGGTGAGGTGGTCTCATTTGCTCTCCTGCAACAGGAATATGGCCCATACAGAATACTTCCGATATCTACAAGTGAGGCATGCGCTAACATCACGACTATCAAAGGGCGACTCTCCCCCAGAATCCTCGCCATTAGAGGACAAATTACTTGATGGCTACATGCCAACAAAAGCAATTTCTCTGACTTACAAGAAGTTGATCAATAACGTCCCGGATCCCCTCAAACTGGTCCGGGAGCGCTGGGTAAGGGACGGACTAGAACTCGATGATGAGGAATGGCAGGAGGCGGTAGCCTCCCCACGTGAGGTTGCGATCTCCTCTAGACTGCGGCTGGTCCAACTTAAGATCCTTCACAGAATTTATGTCATGGGATCTAGGCTCATTAGTATGGGCAGAGCAGACGAGGGGATGTGTAGAAGACAGTGTGGCCTAGAAGGTAAGTTCATGCATATCGTGTGGGAATGTGTGTATGTTCAACTCAACTGGGGGAAAATTCACGACTGTATGGGGGAGGTCCTTGAACTCAACATAGGACTCGAAGCTAAAAGATGTCTTTTGAATGTTTGGGAGCCCACAGACCTAAACAGTAAGGATAAAATATGGGTCACATTGGCCAAAAGGAATATAGCTCAACTGTGGGGTGCTGGGGTGCCTCCCACGGTGGAGGCCTGGAAGGCAGATATGGACTGGTGCATGCTTAGACAAAAAACTGTGTATGTTGCACGTGGGTGCCCCAAGAACTGGTCTTTAATATGGAGCAAATGGAACACATACCATGGTAACATCTGTGTCCCCCCTGTTGCCCCCTCTCTTGAAGACTCCGAAACAATTTAATTGATGTAAACTATCATCTATGATTATATTATGAATCAATGATATCCTTGTGTGTGTACCTTATTTTTGCATCATCCCTTCCAATCGTGATCAGCTATGTCAATTCTCTATTGTTTAATAAAAAGATTTATAAAAAAAAACATTACAATCTGCACTAGGTTGACGAGCGTCTCGCTCTGTTCTTAAAAATCCCTGCTAGACCCACGTTTATTACGTGCATCCTTCTCTGCTCCTTTACCCTTATCATTAGAGGAGACTTTAGCAACATTGTCATAAGATATTGAACAGTCAGAATCCAATAAGGCATGCACGTCCCCTTGACCATCTTTCTTTTCCTCTCTGTTCTTCCTTATTTCCTTTACCCACGTAGAAGTATTCTCCATCCCTTCTACAATAGCAACGGCTTCAGATAAAGATGGATTTTTAGATAATAGTTTTTCTTGTACTCGAGCACTGTTGGTACATCTCACCAACTGATCCCTAACCAAGGAATCAGATAACTCACCGAACTCACAGGTCTGCGCGAGAGTCTTCAGAGAGGCAACATAACTTCCCACCCGTTCAACTGGCCCTGGAACTCTGGTGAAAAATCTATGTCGTTCTAGGACTAATTTGATACGGGGACCAAAATACCTCTCTAACATAGTCATTGACTTCTCATAGACATCCGCAGGCTCTCCGTCAACATTACCAACTAGAATTAAATCCATGCTGTCTTACATGTTTCTCCCTTCCACACCTAAATTGTGCAGAAGTATGGCTTGTATTCTAAAAGCAGAAACTTTTTCTCCACCAATAGCCACAATATAAGAATCAAAAAGATTCCTCCATCTCTTCCATGGAAGAACTGGATCTCCTTTTTCTGATAAGAACGCAGGAGGTTGAGACATGCTAGTCGTAGTTGCCATGATGATATATGCAGAGTACTTTATTTGTAATAAAAATTAGGAGATGTGCTTAAAATTGATCACAAATGTAACTTGCTAAATATAAGCACAAGCAACAGCATGAAGAATAGTCTCAACTCAATAAAAACAGTGAAATGCTGGTATCCAATGCTTTCCATGAAATGTCAATAGACTCCAGCCACAAAGTAAGTAGGAAGAAAAACAAAATGTGGGCGATCCAAGACTCAAGAGTTATAAGTAAAAATAATATAATGTCCCTGCCAACTCTCACCGTAACACAAATCAGCAGCAGTTGAGCTGTCAAGAGGAAAATTTCTTGTGTCTTCACATGAGGCTCAGAAATCACTGTGACGAGGTGTTGTGGGATCAAAAACGGAAGATAATACTTCCAAGAAGGCAGCACGCCTCGTAGTAAACAACGTGATCACATACACGTTGGAGTGCGGCGTGCGTCTCAATGAGATAGAGGCTTGACTCGCAAGATTCCAAGGAGTGCGTGTGATGAGGCAAGAGAACCCTGAGAAAATGCACTTGTTGCAGGGGCTCGCGATGCGGCCGTTGGTGAGGTAAGCCTCGCACTTATCTAATCATTTTAAACAAGTAAAAACTCACGGTTCCAGTTCAATTTCAGCCTCAATCTTCAGCCACAGCATAGATAACAACCTCTATAAAGGCTGCGATCATTTAAATCATTTGTAATACGAACTCCAAACAAGCAGCGTAGACGAGCAGGCAGGCAGGCGGGGGAATCGGTGTTGATGTTGCCTGTCCGCAAGACCAATCGTCGCCAGTATTAAATCTCCCAAACACTGGATGATGAAGAAGCAGGAGCTTATTTAAGATGCAGAAACACCGACTTAACAGCAGGTTGCCCAAACCTCGAATGAGTGATCCATGACATTCTCATGCATCACTGCATTCCGTGGCATGAGCCAGGATTCTACAAATGCCAGATTATAACAATGTTCAAATTGAAATGTCAACTTTAATAAAGCAAAAATGAATGCTCTGTAGAAAAATGTTCACAATTATTATGTGAAGGTCGCTCCCCACTGCTGAACCTAATGAGGCTCAATGTTCCAAATACTCTCCAGGATGGCATTTTTCGTTATTCATTTAAAAGCCCCTGCCTGGAAAGGAGCACGTCCCAAAATTGCAAGGCAGGACCTGAGCAGAGGAACTCTGTTTGTGAAAGACATGGAACACTCTTTTGAATGGTAACCTCTGGTACGTTACCGCTTTTTCAGAAAGCGCATGTGATTGGTGCGGGAAGGAAGGAGCAAGCAGAAAGGGGAATGAAGAGGATATGGCTTAATGGCTGGAGCGGCACTTTGATGCTGTGGAACCGGGTTCAAGCCAGCGGTCTGGTACCTTCAGAGCGGGGGTACAAAAGTAAAAAAAAAAAAAAAAAAAGTTAAAACAAGTAAAGGACTGTGTGTGTATAATAGAGGAAAAAGCAATAAAGCGATCGAGAAAACAAGAGAGGAGGCGAAAGGGACAGACGGGCAAAAATACAGCAGAGTGTGCATAGATGGAAAAAGAAATTACTGAAAGCGACGGGAGAAAACAAGTGATGGGGCTGAAGGGACAGACGGGTAAAATGCAACCTGAGGTGGAATAATATAGTACCTGCATCAGCAGAGGATCGCTAATCAAGTCAAATTAATCTGTACTTTAGCGGTGCTCTTTAGCTAGAAACGGAAGTGACGTAGCGGGTCCTGAAACCAATTAGGAGGCAGCAATGAGGAGCGACGTTGGAATCAACCTATAATAAGTAGCAGGTGGGATCACAGTGCTTTTAGTAAATACAACAGGTCTTGCAGACAGCGCATGCGAATGGAAAAAAAAGTTACTGAAAGTGACGGGAGAAAACAAGTGATGGGGCTGAAGGGACAGACGTGTATAATACAACCTGAGGTGGAATAAATAGCACCTGCATCAGGAAAGGAGCGCTAATCAAGTCAAATTAATCTGTACTTGAGTGGTGCTCTTTAGCTAGAAACGGAAGTGACGTAGTGGGTCCTGAAACCAATTAGGAGGCAGCAAAGAGGAGCGACGTTGGAATCAATCTATAGTAAGTAGCAGGTGGGATCACAGTGCTTTTATTAAATACAACAGGTCTTGCAGACAGCGCATGTGCGCTGACGCTCAACCTAAAAAAAGGGCTCACGTCCTTTCCATCGCTCTTTACTCCTCTCTGGGGGAGTGATGACTTCTTTCCAGGTTTAGATAGAGGTAATTATAGTGCCTGGCTGCAGGGAGGTTGTTAAACAGTGTGTGATGTTTTTGAGGGAGACTCCATTAAGTCTTTTGAACAGATTAAGGTACACTATGGACTTTTGGTGGGGGAGCGATTTTGTTATCTTCAATTAAGGCATAGGCTCCTCTCCTTGGGGATCTGGCAAGGAGCCATCTGAGCTCTCACCCCATTTGAGAAATATCTACACCATTGCTCGGGTGATGCCCATGCCACGCCCAAGATCTATGCTTAGTTAAACATCAAAGGGCACAATAAAAAAATTCCCTTCTAATGTTCCTGGGAAAGGGACATAGGCAATCAATCAATCAGGGAATTGTAAGCGCGCTACTCACCCGTAAGGGTCTCAAGGCGCTGGGGGAGGGGTCCTTAGGTCTGTCTAGCCGAAGAGCCAGGTTTTGAGGGTCTTCCTGAAGGTGTTCAGGGAGGGGGCTCATCTGATGTTTGCCGGTAGCTCGTTCCAGGTCTTGGCTGCAATGTGGGAGAAGGATCTTCCGCCTGCTCTGGCTCTGTGGATGCACGGGGTTTCGGCCAGTGCAAGGTTGGAGGATTGTAGGTTTCTTTTGGGTACGTGGAAGTTGATTCTGTCATTGAGGTATTTGGGTCCGTTGTTGTGTAGGCACTTGTAGGTGTGGGTGAGGATTTTAAAGGTGATTCTTTTCTCCACTGGGAGCCAGTGGAGTCTTTGTAGGTTCTGGGTGATGTGTTCGTGCCGGGGGAGGCCGAGGACGAGTCTGGCAGCGGTGTTCTGTATTGTCTGGAGTTTGCGGAGTAGGGACTTGTTGATGCCGGCTTAGAGTACGTTTCTGTAGTCCAGTCTGCTGGTGATGAGTGCGTGGGTGACTGTCTTCCTTGACTCGGGGGGGATCCACTTGAAGGTCTTGTGGAGGATGCGGAGGGTGTTGAAGCAGCTGGAGGTGACGCGTTGACCTGGCGGTTCATGGTGAGTGATGAGTCGAGTATGATGCCGAGGTTCTTGGCGTGGTCTGAGGGGGTAGGTGGGCTTCCGAGGGCGGTCGGCCACCATGTGCAGTCCCATGCTGAAGGGGTGGTGCTGAGGATGAGGACTTCTGTCTTCTCGGCGTTGAGCTTCAGGCAGCTGTTTGTCATCCAGACTGCGACGTCTTGCATTGCTTCCTGGAAGTTGAGTTTGGCGGTGGTGGGGTCTTTGGAGAGGGAGAGGATGAGTTGGGTGTCGTTAGCGTAGGATACGATGTTGAGGCCGTGTTGTCGGACGATGGTTGCGAGGGGGCCATGTAGATGTTGAAGAGTGTCGGGCTCAGTGATGACCCCTGTGGGACTCCGCAGGTGATTTTCGTGGGGTCGGAGAGGAAGGGTGGTAGTCTGATTCTTTGGCTTCTTCCCGTGAGGAATGATCGGATCCAGTCCAGGGCTGTTCCTAGAATGCCTGCGTCGTGTAGTCTGCTGACTAGTGTGCGGTGAGAGACGGTGTCGAAGGCCGCTGATAGGTCGAGTAGGATGAGGGCTGCAGAGTGGCCTTGGTCCAGGAGGGTGCGGATGTCATCTGTGGCGGCAAGTAGGGCGGTCTCTGTGCTGTGGTTGCTTCGGAATCCGGATTGGGACGGGTCGAGGACGGCGTTTTCTTCGATGAAGCGTGTCAGTTTCATGTTGACTGTTTTCTCTGCGACTTTGGCTGCGAAGGGGAGGAGCGAGATGGGCCGATAGTTCTTGAGGTCTGTGGGGTCGGCGGTGGGCTTCTTGAGCAGGGGTCTGACTTCTGCACGCTTCCAGTCGTCTGGGAAGGTTCCTGTTTTGAAGGTGGTGTTGATGGCGCGCTGTAGTTTGGGTGCGATGGCGGCCGTGGCTCTGTGGTAGATGTGAGGGGGGCAGGGGTCGGTGGGGGCCCCCGAGTGGATGCCTTTCATGGTCGAGGCGGTGTCTTCGGTCGTGATTGGTGTCCAGTTGGAGATGGTGGGCCGGCTGGTGTCTCTGGTGGGTGGGGGGCCGTCTGTGAGGCCTGGAGGGTGGTCGACAAAGAGGTTCTTGTTTGCAAAGGGGAAGGTGCACCGATCAAATGAGTCCACAATGTTACCAACTTTTCCAAAGTGTATTTTCTTTATTTTGTATCAAAAGGAGTTTAGAACAGCAAAAGTCAGCCAACGCGTTTCGTTCCTATTGGAACTTCATCAGGGCTCATATATATTCATCAAAGACATGGGATAAATCGTCACCATTGTGTTGCGGATCACAAGCCACCAATCCAAGGTTTGAAAGCTTAAAATTAGCGTATCCTTACTTATCTGTAAGTGATGGTACCAGATCTATCCTGGATATTAATCAAATTTATGCGATCCAAAACCCTAGGTTGGGTATATTCAAGATTGGGAAAACACGCCCCTGATACGGCGTACTTCAATGTTCCTATTCGGGGTTGTGATTTTGAGGTGGAGGTACGTTCCAAGCTTGTAGCAGAGGTCTTGGGATGGGATGATGTCTGTGGCTTCGCTGCGTGGGTTGGTGAATTCTTGAATGATGCTAAAAAGCTCATTGGAGTTGGTGGAGTTTGCGAGGATTTTGTTTTGGATGAAGTTCCTCTTGGTGGCTCTGATTTGGTTGTGGTAGTCCGTCATGGCGTCCTTGTAGGTGGTGTGGTTTTTGTCTGTCTTTGTGT
Source organism: Calotriton arnoldi (assembly GCA_963921515.1). Lineage (NCBI taxonomy): Eukaryota > Metazoa > Chordata > Amphibia > Caudata > Salamandridae > Calotriton > Calotriton arnoldi. The sequence goes on from CAWUFW010010170.1 coordinate 93,030, forward strand.
TTCTCCAGTTCTTCTCCAGGCGTCTGCAGGTGCGCCTGGTTTCTTGGAGAGCGGTGGTGAACCAGGCGGCTTTCCTGGGGCGATGTATGCTGGGGTTGCTCAGCGGGGCGAGCTCATCTGCGCAGTTGGTGATCCAGGTGTGGAGCTCTCTGGCTGCTTTGTTTGCATCGGATGACCAGGTGTGGTTGTTTCGGGTGAGGGTGGAGTTGAGTTGCTCGTCGGTAACCTTGCTCCAGTTCCTTCGTGGTGGGCGTGGGGCTGGTTTGGGTGCCTTGGGTTTGTCGACGGCGAAGTGTACGCAGTGGTGGTCGGTCCATGGTGGTTGTGTTGTGTGGCTGAAGTGGATGCTGTTTCCTGCCGCGAAGATAGGGTTGAGGGTGTGTCCTGCTCTGTGGGTTGGTGTGTTGACAAGTTGTTTCAGGCCGATGCTGGGGAGGTTGTCGCGGAGGATTGTGGAGTTGGGGTCGCTGGGGTCGTCGAGGTGGAATTTCAGGTCTCCGATGAGTATGTAGTTCATGGAGGCGATGGTGTGGGGTGCGATGAAGTCGGTGATGGTGGTGGCGAAGGGTGTCCAGGGGCCGGGGGGTCTGTAGACGAGGGTTCCTCGGAGTGTGGCTTTGGGTGTGGTCTGGATCTGGAAGTGCAGGTGTTCGGCGGAGGGGAGGATTTCGCTGGAGGTGGTGAGGCGGAGGGTACTCTTGTGGGCGATGGCGAGGCCCCCACCAGGGCGGTTGGGGCGGTCTTTCCTCTGAATCTTGTATCCGTCCGGGACGGCGGTGTTGATGTCGGGCGGAGGATGCGTTGGTCCAGGTCTCTGTGAAGAAGGCGATGTCGGGCGAGAGGGAGTCGAGTAGGTTCCAGATTTCCACGGCGTGTTTGTATACGGAGCGTACGTTGAGGAGGATGCATTTTAGGGTGTCGCCGGTGTTGGTGGTGTTGGAGTCCGGGGTGGCGGGGAGGGCAGTTGAGGCAGGAGAACTGGCCGTGGGTCATGTTCGGTGAGGCCTGTTGGCATTTCCTGTGTCTTCTGGGGTTGAGTGCGAGGAGGCTGGTGGCGTCGTAGTGATGGATGGTCGGAGATCCAGGGTTCCTGGTGCTGGCCGCGGACGGGTCGCGGACGGGCGCAGACGGGCTTGCCTTCGGCACGCCAGTGGCGCGACCGCACAGCGGCCGGCATTTTATATGGGAGGTGGGAGGGAGGTACAGCTGGGAGGCGGGAGCGGGAAACGGCGGAGAGAAGCGGCCGCAGGGGCAGCAGCGGCAGGTGGGGGAGCGGAAAAACGGGCGGAACGGCACTAAAGAAAAAACAATAAGTTCACAGTGAATAAAAGACAAAAACAGGCGCAACAAGGCAAGAGACAATCAAAACAATCAGGAGGCAACCTAGGCTCGAACCCCTACCTGCCTGGGCAGAGGCACAGCACGGCAGACCAGTGCTACGGGGGGAGAGAGCAGGTCCCTGGCCAAGGTCAGAGGTCCTGCTCGCGCTCACCACGCAGCGGCCGGCATTTTATAGGGGAGGTGGGAGGGAGGTACAGCTGGGAGGCGGGAGCGGGAAACAGCAGAGAGAAGGGGCCGCGGGGGCAGGTATAACCTTAGATGAAGATCAAAGGGACGAAACACATCTCCAAACACATAGCGTCACACAACACACGGGAGGAAAGGAAACGCTAGCAAACAGTTTATACTGTTGGCACAACAAACCTGTTAGTTTAGCTAAAATGAAAGCAGGAGGAGACTCGCGCTGCTGGCGCTGTTGATGGAAGGAGGTTACATTATTACACTAGTTGTGGTTTCACACATGGGCCCATTTTGGGATTCAGTTCTCACTATTATCATGCAGATCAAAGGGTCAGACCATGCTAGTTGTCCAGAAGTTACTATTTTGGGTAGTCCTGCTGATGAGATATATGCCTTAAGGGGGAGGAAAGGGTGTTTGAGCTCCCACTTACATCTTGCTGCCAAGCAATTCATCCTATTGCTCTGGGGCCAACCCGTGCCACCGAGCGAACTCTGTTGGCTTGAAAAACTATGGTGGCTCCTCTGCATGCAAAAACTGTCAAGTGGAGCCAAGCCGATGTCCAGGAGTTCACAAAACAATGGCAACAACTGTTGGATTACAAGGAACTGACATGCCCTAAATGGCCAGCGTCCTGAAAATCTTAGAACACTCCAAGATTGATGTCTATTATTCCTCAGTTCGCTCCTCTACTAATGACGCCTCTTAGCTCCTTACTATTTGCATGCGCCTTTCAAGCCTTTTGTCCTTGTAGCAATGCCAATGTTTCTTTAGCTCCTGCTTCTTCCTTTTACAGAGTATCGGAGAGTGGAGGGGACCAGGGGAGGGGGGTTTGTTAGGGGTTGAGTTTATTATTTTGCTGACATTTTTTTATTAACATAAATTCCAATAAAAATGTATTTGACCTAAAACGTAAAAGTACATATCCAATGTTTTAATTAGATTGCACCCTGCCCTATGGGCTGGCTAGGGCCTAATTCAGGGGCAGCTTATATGTAATTAAAAGGGAGTTTAAGGGCAGTTTAACACTGCCAGCTGGCTGCAATGGCAGGCCTGGAACATGCTTTAAGAGGCTACTTAAGTGGGTAGCACAATCAGTGCTGCAGGCCCACTGGTAGCATTTAGTTTACTAGCCCTGGTTATATAGTATACCATTTTAGTAGGGAATTATAAGTAAATTAAATAGGTCAGTGTGGTGTAAATCAATATTACCATGTTTTAGGTAGTGAGCACAAGCACTTTCGCACTGGTTAGCAGTGGTAAAGTGCACAGGGTCATAAGTAAGACAAACTAAAAAGAAGTCAGATAAATAGAAGTAAAGGCATACATTTTGGGGGAGCCCCACTCCAAGACTGACAGGTCTAACAAAATGCTTTCTCCACATCCAACAATAGCAGAACACTGTCTGCTGAGACCTCATATGCCCTGAGAAGAACAAGGTGGAGACACCTCTGGCAATGTCTTGTACTGTGGTCAAGAATAAACCCATTTTGGTTGTGATGAGCCAAAGTGAGCACTACACCAGCTAGCCAGTTAGCTAAAATTTTCGCAAGTATTATCGATTCCATATTAATTAAAGATATGGGACAATAGGAAGAACAATTGCTTGGAGGTGTGTTCGGCTTGAGAATGACTACTATTGTTGCCCCACACACATTGTATAGAAAAGAACCAGTCTCAAGTACTCCCACAAGCAGGTTGCAGAGATGAGGGGCAAGTAGCCAGGAGTACCTCTCAAAGAACTGCAATGTAATGCCATTGGGCCCAAAGTTTGCCCATAGGGCATGTCCATTATTGCTTTCTTTATTTCCTCCTCTGCAATGGGAGAGTCAAGCATAGCTCTGTCAGTCGTGATAACATGGGCGTTGGTAGATCGCAAATTATTGGGTGGGTGCACTCCACGACAGGGGGATGCCTATGAGAGCATAATGTTTTGTAATAAGAGACAAAGGCTGCAACAATACTTATTGATGTAGTGATCTCTCGACCACACGCAGCACTTACTGAGTGAACTACTCTGTTTATTTTATCTTTGTTGGCACTGGCTTGTAACATCTCATATTTTATGAATTGGATGCCAGGCACAGCTCGGGTCAGTAACCAGAGCAGGGAGTCCCTGTCATTTCAAATTAGTCTGATAGTTCCTATGACATGGATCAGCTGCCCCCAGGTGGGGAAAATCTCCTTGGTGACCTGCCAGCCTCAGAACCCCAGGCGGCACAAGCAGTCCTGGTACTCTAAACTAGGCACTGCCACTAGTTTTCCACACTCAGCCCAGCATGCGCAGGGACCATGGGCCACCCAATGATCACATTGGGATGAGATAATGGAGGCCGCCTGTGGCATCCAGGCATGGCCACATACTCCCAGTAGAAATGGTAAGGGACAGGCAAGGCCCTTACGGAGGCTATGGCTAACCGCTTAGTCCCCTCATTTTTTATAAGGTGGCACTAAAAGTCCCAACAAGGGGAATAGGCAATATCCACTGTCACCTGGGGATCTCATGCAAGCAGGGCTATCCCATGTGCGATGAGGTCAGATTCTGTAGTGCCTAGGGTGAGGAACAGTGTCTTACTCACACAGGCAAACTGGGGCGGGAGGTTATTACCTGCTACAGACCCTAGGAGAATTCCCAAATGCCTCCACAGTCTTTCTGTGTGGTCTAAAGCTCACCTGGGCCCAATCCATGTAGCTGTGAAATTTCGAGGAGGTGGAGGATTTTAAAGGCAGAGGAGGGAGCTATTGTAAAAGGAGATGAACCGCTTCCAGGAAGCCTTTAAGAGTTCTTTTATTCAGCCTGCCACAACGTAATTTTCCCCTCACCAGCCTCACCACAAACTGACCGGGATTTCAAATAATGGCATTCTAATAGAACCTTGTCAGCAAGGTTCTGTTACATCAGCACAAGTATGACACATCTTACCCCTTTCATGTAACAATAGACAATGAGAATATAGCACTGTAAATACACGTAAATGTAAATAAATGCAAAAATGTCGAAATGCACATTCCCCTATAACTAACAAGGTAATAAATGTCACAAAAATAAAATAGGTTAAGAAATAGTTTAGATTAAGAAAATAGGTTAAACCTAATACAATAGTACTGAAACCAAAGCTCAAGCTGATCCTATCACATAGTCCTTCAAATAAGCGGGAGTTTCCTTTTTCTCCTCACATGACCATCCCTTCTCTCACCTTCCAAAGCTCCTCCATCACATCTACCATCATCATTCCCCTGCCCTTGTCTGTCCATGAAACTAGACACACCTTCTCCAGCCAGCATAAATCCACTATATCCTTCATCACTTTTCACAGCAGATCTTTCACATTTGCCTCCTTTCTGATACAAAGCTACTCTGCATCTATTCCACTTATTTCCATTCTCCAAAACAATCTACCACTCATACACGTGCTTGACCATGAACGGACCCATGAAATTGAACAGGCCTCTTCCAATGCATCCATCCTTGACCTTCACCCAATTTCCTATCTGAATTTTAGAATCTTTACGTCCCTCCCAAGGTACACACTGTTCCTCCCTACCTTCCAACCACCCAGGAACCAATTTTGTCCTTGCTTTCGACCTCTCATTAAATCAAATGGAGATCTGTCAAGTTCCTTATTCACAGTGGTACGATGCACCCAGTCTACTTTCTGGACTGCCACAGCAACATCTGTTCCACTCTACATGGCCAACTGTATAGCCCCCTTGACCATGCGATTCATTATTTCCGTAATGCCATTGCTGTGCGGATTATGAAAGGCTGTACAATGATGCTTAATACCATGCACTGTCAAAAACTCCTTCATTTCACAAGAAGTTAGCTTGGTGCCATTATATGGTAACAAATATGAGGGAAACCCTCCCTCCTAAGAATCTCACGTACGTTGACTATAGTACTTCTTGTAAAAACATCCTTTATGAATATGACCTCCAACCATTTGGAATAAGTATGCATCAAAACCAAGGCAAACCTCACGGCCTGACTCACCCCAGCCAAGGGTCCCAAAAAATCCATACAAACTGTATGCCACCCTTTTTTAAGTTCCTGAATATGACTCATTTCAGATTGCACACCAACCTTCAGCCTTTTTTCACTCTCCCTACAATCCAGACACCTTTCTACACATTGGGCAATCTGCACATCAACCCTCGGCCATCAAATGTTGTCCTTCACTCTCTTTTGAGTCATGCTCTGCCCCAGGTGCCCCTCATGTGCCAACTGGATGGTTTTTCTTCTAAGATTTTCTGGTGGTACAAATCGGTCCCCCCTCATTAAAACAATGCATTCACAGACAAATAATTTGTCCAGTAACTTAACAATGGTCTCACAGATAACACAACAGTGCTCTCTCCTGCCTCCAGTCACCACCATCTTGCAAAATCTTATCCTTAGTCATTTCCTGCACCCATTCTTCCCTACAGAAAACACCTACTCCATAGCGCATCATCTACCAGCCAAGTTACCGCTCACTCCTTCTCTTTATTGCGGACTGCCTCACCGTCTACAAGCTTACAATTCACACAATCATGAAAGAGCATCAGCTTGAGCATTACACCACCCAGGAATGTGTTCAACGGAATACAGGAACTCTTGTAAATGAGCCGCCAAACTTGCTAACCTTGCTGACCCCTTCCCAGCCCCTCCAGGAGTTAAGACTTTTATCAGCAGCTTATGATCCATCCTCATTTTGAAATTTACACCCCACAGATATGATCTAAAATATTCCGCTAAGCAAGCCGCCAATGCAGCCAAGTAATTCTTCTCAGTCTCCATCAGTGAGTGTGACACAAAGGCTACAGTCTTCTCCACTCCTCCATGGATCTGGGATAAAACAGCACCCACTGGCATCAACAGTAGGAAAAATGCTCAATGAAGTATTAAAAGGTACCAAGATTCCGGCATCACACACATCTTGTTTGAATTTTTGAAAACAAGTCTGTTGGACCTTACCCCACCTGAGGGCACACCCTTTTCTCAACAAAACCTTAAAATCCTCTGTTTTGGTTGCAAATGTATCTACACATTTTGCATAATATTCTATGAGTTCCATAAATGACCTCAGCTGATCTTTCTGTTTGGGCTGTGGAGCTAACTTTATTGCTTTCAAAAGATCTCTCTTTGGTTTCACTCCACCACCAGAAATACCATGGCTCAAATACTCAATTTCTTCACACAGGAAAACACACTTCTCTTTGCAAAGGGTAAGACCCACATTCATCACCTTTCTGAGCACCTTCCTCAAAATGTTATTGTGTTGCTCCACAGTTGCTCTGTAAATTAAAATGTCATCTTGGAAAAATATAACATTTGTAAAACCCTCAAATACTTGTGACATCATTCTTTGAAAAACGCTTGCCACAGAAGGTAGTCCAAACAGCATTCTTCTGAAACTGGATGTCCCATCCATGGTGATAAAAGCCATCACATCTCTGGAGTACTCATGCAATTTAATCTGATGGTAAGCAGTTTTCAAGTCTAATTTTGAAAAGTACTTACCACCATTGAGCAAAAGAAGCAACTCATTAATGTTTGGGAGTGGAAAGTTGACCGTTATTATATTCTGATTCACACTGCATAAGTCCACACAAAACCTCAAGTGTCCGGCTGATTTTTTAGCTATAACTACAGGTGAAATCAAACTAGAAGTCTCCATTGGTTCAATTATGCCCTCCTTCAACATTTCATGCAACATCAGACTGACTTCCTCTCTTACCACTGTAGGATCCTTCCAAACCTTGTGCTTTACTGGTACTGCACCGGGTTTCACTTGGCTCTTGTGGACATACTTTTTCAAGACCCCTGACTCCTCATGAAAGACTTCTTTCACTTCTTCCAAAATTCCTTCAGCATTCTTCTCCTCCACAACTTGTTCTGAAACCTTCGGGTTCACAATAATACTAAGATGATACTGATGCATCCACCCTAGGATAGGTGATCCATTGTCAGACACATATACTTTCCCTTGTGTTTCATGTGTCTTGAACTTTATTGAAGAAATAAAATACCCCAGGGTATCAATTTCTTCCCCATGATACCCTCCTGAACGAATATCTTTGGACAATAAAGCAATATGTGACCATGTATCATAAAATATATCCTTTGGAATAATGGTGTACTTTGAACCAGTGTCAACCATAAGCTCTACATTAGAGGTTCCTATGGTGAACCACGCTTTGGGCCTAGTTTTCCTTCTCTCTGCTCCCTCATCATCTCCCAAACTCAAAATGCGTTCCATTCAAATTCCACGATCGCACACAAGCTCACTCCTCTCATCACTTGTCACCGCCACTTTGGACTCAGGTCATTCTTTGCACATACGTGCTTAATGCCCATTGCATCCATATCAACAACATTCTTTGCCAATGGCACAGCATATCTTGGTCTCACTCCCGTGAAAATTACTTCCATACCTATTGCACCTATTCGAGTTAAGCTTATTACCTGAACTTTTCTGCATTCTTAGGGCATTTTTTCCTACAGCCCCAACATTGCTGCTTGTTTTGTCAACCTCTCCAACCTCTGCCACCCCATCATTCTCACTCAAACTAGTACTTGGCTGTTTGCTCATCTCCCGCATACAAAATTAAGACCCTTCCACAACCTTTGCCATACCAATGGCATCCTTTAGAGTGGGATTCTTTGCTGCCCACAAACATTCTTGTATCTTCCTACTCTTGCATTTAACAATAAATTGATCCTTTATCATTTGGCCAGCAACTCTCTTAATTTTCACACAAACTCATCAATCGTCTCTCCCACACGTTGTGGTTGCTTATAAAACTTTACCTCACCATCACCACATTCGTTTCTTTTGCAAACCTAGTACTCAATCTAAATCTAGTTTCCCTATACACATCAGTAATCCTTGCACCATTATCCAGTGCTGGTGGCAACATTTTAAACATTCTTTGTGCTACCGAACTTAATGAATTCAATAGTATCGCTGGTAATACCCAACACCTGTCTTGAACCACTCACCCCCCAACACCTGGCTCGCAGTCATGCCAGGAACTTCATTAAAGATAAATCGCCTTCCTCGAACACTCCAATACTCAAAACACAGTAGCTTATGAAGGGTTGAACCCAAACCCCTGACTGATGCCGCGTAATCCTCTTGCTGCATGCACTGGGTTTAATGAATGAAACACACTCACTGAATTTGTCACTTGACAGGCTGAAAGCAGTCGGCTGGCCCTCCATTGACAAAAACTGTTGTAAAAGGAGATGAACTGCTCACAGGAAGCCTTTAAGAGTTCTTTCATTCAGCCTGCCACAACATCACTTTCCCCTCGCCAGCCTCAGCACAAACTGACAGGGATTTCAAATAATGACATTCTAACAGAACCTTGTTACCAATGTTCTCTTACATCAACACTAGTATGATAGGAGCCCAATGTAGTCTAGGGCCGCAGCTCCCTAACAGCACTGGGAAGTGGCAATGTCCACCTGCCCATCCAGGTCTCACACCACTGTGCCTCCACACACACTGGAGCGATGGGCTGCAAAGCGCAGGCTGCAGGTTGGTCAAGAAGGTTCAGACAGCTGAGCTGATCCAGAGCCTCTTCCCAAACGCCGGCAGTACAAACCCGACAGGGCAGAGCAGACTCCAAAAGCACGGACCCCAGGTAGGCACACATCACACACACACTGCCAGTCTCAGCAATGCCTAGGGGCCTCACACCACAGATGCGCAGCTCACAGCCCGAGCCTTTCTAAGTCATGGCTGAATTAAAGTAGGCATCAGGAAGGAGTTAGGTGTGATGCACTGGCATTTATGAGACCTTTGATGGCAGCAAAAATAGTGAACTGAGACTGGTCAACTAGTAGTGTAATTCACCTGTCACCAATTTCAGTGACTTCTTTATGTTCTAGGACTGATCTAGAAATGAATCTGTGGTGGTGACAGCGTGGTCTGGTGACAAAATGGTGTGTTGTCAGTTTCAGTGGCCTCATTGTATTTTTGAAGGGAAAATGGTTTTCCTCTTGACTGATTTAGAAATAAAGCAAATTCTTTTCAGTGACTCTCAAGACAGACCAGGAAACTGCTAAAAAGGATGAGGGTTCACCCAACTCATATGTACAGGACCAAATGAGAGCCTGCAAGTTGAATGAGCAATTGAATTCAGCACAATAAGAGCACCTCATGGACTAAGTGCACTATCTTTGGGGGGGGGGGCACCATAAGTACAAGCTTCTGACAATAACCTGCTGCGGCCTCCATCATCACACCTGAAAGAAGGAGAGGCAATAGGCTCGAGCACATCAAATGCTCCTCATAGATTGAGTGCGCTTACGGCAGAACACCATTAAGTACAAGCTTCCAACAATAACCTGCTGCGGCCTCCACCATCATACCTTAAAAGACAGGTAAAAAGGCTCGAGCACAACAAATGCTCCTCATGCTGTTTCTGGAGCAAAGCATCATGGGTGCCAGCCTCTCACATTATCCAACCGTTGGCCAGAGTCTTCACATGACAACAAACTAAAACCTTTCCATCCTGCAGCTGACCTCACAACAGCAGTTCAAGCCCTTGTGCTATTGAAATAGGATTACGGCAGTACTACCCTGGTGGGCCTCCCACAAACCTCCCTTGCACCATTAAAGGCTACACTGAATGCAACAGCTATGCTCATTACTGGTTCTAAAAGAAGTGTTCACATCACCCCGACCTCCAATCACTAAAATGGCTACCTTTCGAGGCTAGAATTAATTTCAAAATTGTTTGTATGACCGACAAAGTGCTGCACTACAACACTCCTTCCTAAATGACCCAAAAAAAGACCCTATCAGGTGGAAACAGATCTTCTAGAGTTACTAGCTCCTTACTTCTTAAGCCACAAAAATTCAAGAAAAATAAAACATACAACAGATCCTTCTCTGAAATTGCACCAAAAATATAGAACTCTCTCCCTACTGAGATCAAATGCAACCCATCCACATCCCTCTTTAGGAAGGAAGTTAAAATGTTACTATCCAACGAATTTCTCTCGCACTGAGAACCTTCCTCCATCTCCCCCTGCCATCTGTTCGTTGCCTTTTATCATGCCAGTATATGTTTGGACCTGGATTCACGCTAGTCTATATTCTCTTATATTTATAGTCTAAATACTCTCGGTTTATCTTATGTGCAATCATATCACTGCCTACTAAAAACCCTGTTAATCATATTCTGCTATTTGTATATCATTTTTTATTTTCTATGCTCATATATTGTATCATCATGTGTTCCTGTTCTATCCATTATTTTTGTACACTGCTGTAAAGCGCTCTGTCACCCAAAAGGGTCTTGTTTGAGCTATATAAAACATAAAAAATAAATAAATAAAAATGCCTAACTTAAGAGAAAGGTACAGTAAAATTGGTCCAAGCGGAAGGAAAGGATTTGTAAAAACGACATCACGCAAAATAAACACATACTCCAAATAAGTATTGTGAAATGGACAAATTTATATCATGTTCAGCAAATCAAATTCAATCTGTACAATTCAAAAAGGTGTTTCAAGATAGGGTGAAGATAACAAGTGCTCAAGGAGGTGTTCGTGCGAAGATTGAAGGATGAAGATAAAGGATATCACAATATTTACATTTCGTATTGGAAAAAAAACTGTCTAACCGTCAGTTATACATGTAAATAACTGAATAAAACCACAATAGAGTGAAGAGATACAGTAAATTAATTGCTGTCATCTACATGTGGATATACTTGAAGTACAGTTTGATATAAAGGACAGTTGACGTTTCGACCGCAATGGGAATAGGAGGAACAATGATTCCTTGTAAAGGGGTCTTCATCAGGGCAGAAGGAGCCACCTTACTTCCACTGTGAAGGAACCAGTGGGTAAAAGAAAATTGGGCCCTTAGGCTCCTATGCCAGAAAAACAACAGTATTCACAAATACGTCAGAGGTTCATAGATGTGAATGGCGGGAGGTCGGCAGCAAATGGAAAACCTCAGTAGCATCGGCGGGATATGCTTTGAAAGAATCCAAGAAGCACGAGACGCTTCGGGATTCTTCCCAGATCACAGAGATCTTATCAGATTCATTCTGATCTTACGCATATGGCAACTATCACGCTTGGTGGACTGTCCTTTATATCAACCTGTACTTCAAGTTTTTCCAATACAAAATGTAAATATTGTGATATCCTTTATCTTCATCCTTCAATCTTTGCACGAGCACCTCCTTGAGCACTTGTTATCTTCACCCTATCTTAGAGCACCTTTTTGAATTGTACAGATTGAATTTGATTTGCTGAACATGATATAAATTTGTCCATTTCACAATACTAATTTGGAGAATGTGTTTATTTATTTATTCATATGTATTATGCCATATATCATGGATGTCTGGTGAGAACACATGACAATGTACTAATATCCTGCCTTTTCCTGTGTTGTCGCAGTAAATGCAGTTGAACTGTCTCATGTCAGCAAATGTATCTTCAATGTGCCAATATCCCACACTACGGCCCTAACGTAGTTGTCAGTCAGGTACATATGTTTGCCCAGGGCTTACACTAGGCTGTTTCCATTGGAATAAGTACATGACTCTAAAAATAATCACATATGGATGTAGATATTAAAATGAAGTCGAGGAACTGGATTTGAAATACATGCATTTGTAATCAGCAAATGTCATCAGAACAATGTTAGATGTCAACAGTAACACTGTGCTCACTTACTCTTATATGTCTCAATTTTTCATTTGGCATCTCCCTCATCAACCTTCTCATCCCATCCCCAATATCATGCATGTCAGTTTGTGACGCATCAGATAAAGCACCATCTACCAGGGGAAGAAGAAATGCAATTCCAGGGACCAACCCCTTTCTCATGTAGGCTGTCATCCCAGTGGCACCCAACATTACTGAGAATGAGGAGATTATTAGCCCTATTTAGGATAACCCACCTATCACCACCTCACTGCTTCATACCAGTCTCCATCGTCGAAGTTGCTTCCAGATAGCAAATTCCTAGGTTAAAGGAATATGTTAGCAGTTGCTGGTCTTAGATATAAATGAAAATCCATCATGACAAGGACAATATCCCCAGGTGAGCCTTGGGTTCTTCCCATATGGCAGTCCCCACGTCACAACCTCCCACTAGCCAACCTTCCACATCACATGCATGGTGGTAGAGTGAGATGGCCATGCATGCAACGTGCAAGGGGTTGCACTGGGCAAAGCCTCCTATCTGGGAGAAGGAGTTTTTTACTTAGTAGGGCTCGGTCCGATGTGAAATTGAAAACATGAATTCAGGCATTCCATCAACACCCACTTGCGGACTTTTGACACCCATCTGCAGAGAAGAGAGTTCACTGAGAGACACAATCAGCTCCTGGAGGATGAAAAAATACCTCAAGACATCTTTCAGTTGTACTGGCAACATATCGGGATGAGGGAGGAGAATTAGAGGTAGCATAATAATGTCTTACATCTGGTTCAGGCTTTTGTTTCTAGGATATTTCAACTAGGAGAACTGAGTCATGCCCCTGGTACATCGGGTACAAAAGAGGTACTTGCAGGGTTCCCCATCACTAGTCACCACCAGCCCCCAGTGCTTATGCTGGTCCTGATCCAAACAAGCGCTGTTGTGCGGACGTGAATGTCAACCTCCTTAACACATCGTGCATGACTCCTTTTTACCATTTTCACACATCACAACCCTTTCATTGGAGCGGAGGAGCCCCGCCCCCGCCACCACCAACAAATAAAACGATAATAAAACGGGTTTTAAAAATTTTATTATCATTTTATTTTAAACCCCTGGACCCGCCCCCAGGACTCTGACGAGTCTTGGGGGCGGGTCCAGGGGATGACACTCCTGGTGGGGAAGTGGTGGCCACTCCCTTCACTGTGCATGAGGGTTTGGCCAGCCGCCTCAGGCCGGCCAAACCCTCATGCACAGGGAAGCACTCTCCAGCCCCAGCTGCATTGCTGGGTACCTGGAGAGAGCAGGCTCCCAGTCTGCCTGGGAGCGCAAGTGTTCAGGCCCATCCCGACACTGCTTTCATGCAGCATCAGGATTGGCCGCAGTGCATTCTGGGAGCCTATGCCCAGAAGACTGAAGAGCGCAATGTGGCGGGAGACAGCGACAGCGATCAGGTAAGTTTATTTTTACTTTTTTGAACCCGAACCCTCCTCCCTCCTCCGGCCTGGCCCGCCTCACCACTTTGGAAGGGGATGGGCCGCTACTGGTGGGCACTCCCTTCACTGTGCATTAGGGTTTGGCCGGCCGTCTCAGGCCGGCCAAACCCTCATGCACAGTGAAGCTCTCTCCAGCCCCAGATGCGTTGCTGGGGCTGGAGAGAAGGAGGCACAGGTTCTCAGTCTTCCTGGGAGCGCAAGTTGCTGGTGCTCAGGATTGGCTGCAGTGCATTCTGGGAGACTGTGCCCAGGAGACTGAAGAGCTCGATGTGGCAGGAGATGGCGGCGGCGATCAGGTACGTTTATTTATTTATTTATTTTTGTACCCGAACCCTCCCCCCCACCTCCCTCCTCCAGCCCGCCCCACCCTGCCACTTTGGCAGGGGACGGGCTGCTACTGCATGTATGGTCACCCATATCAAACATAACGTTATGTGATGCATTGTAATGAAACCTCTTCTACACTTCCTTACACTATGAATATCATCGCCTTACCTTTATCCTGTTTGTCATCTCTTGTTCATCTGTTCTTAAAGATGTGGATGTCTTCTTTTCCATCAAATGCGTACATTCTAGCATGTGATAACTGCAATTCTAGCTTCACATTAACAAGAACATCAATAGGAATACTCACACAGCAACTAGGAGATACCCAAGGTGTGTCTTAAGTAAAGAAAAAAAAATTATTAACAATAAATGATGGTTGTTGAAAAAGGGGCACTAGACATGGAATTATTGGTGAAGGGAAATAAATGTAAAAATGTGGGGACAAATTAACCAAACTACTGCCCGAGTCCAAGAAGGGGGCTGAATTTGGAGAGTGGTGGGCAATGAAAGATAAATGTTCCAAGGCAAAATTACATTAGGATATTAAAATAAAAGTAATCAAAGTGAAGTCCATTACAAATTGAAATACCCAAATGTTCCATGAAAAGCCTTTGAGAAAGAAATATCCAACTGTATATCCACAGTTAAAATCCAAAGTAAATGTCACGAATCTTCCAAACAAAAATAAATGTCACTCCCCTAACCCAGACATGGTGTTGACATCGCATTTTTGAGTTGGTGGGAATAATGCTGCCCATTTTCTTCCCTGTCAGAGGCTACCCTGCGCACCACATTCTCTGGCATTGGAATATTTAAAGTTGATACAGAATCTGACACCTCCTGATCGGTTGTATACACAGGGGCAGAAGCAGGGATGGTCGTACAAACAGCAGATGTAAAGAAAGGAGTTGTGTGTCTTGAAGGAAGGCATAGTAGCAGTCAGGAGGAAAACAGGCTGCCCACCTTCCGATGGTAGGCACGCTCCTTAGTCATGGTTGGAGGGGACCAAGTCAAAACAAAATGGGGTAAAGGTCGATACTAGTGTCTGTTGAAGTGAATGGCTCGGGAATCACCGACATTACACTCTTGCTATATTAGTTAAGGTAATTCCGCATGTGGTCTATAAACATTCGCTGCATAGATTCTGAAAAAAAGCAAAAACGGAGGAGACTTAAAGGAGGGTGTATGGGAAAACGAGCCTTAATTCATAGAGGAGTCCATTAGATGGAAGATATTACTTCACGCAACCATCGCTTGCAACACAATTTTTACCTACACTGTACTTTCTAGGCAGGCAGTTATAAATGTATGAATATTAGGTTAAATAAGTTAAATTGCCATTTTTAGGTGAGACACAACAATTATTTTACCTCTGTAAGTGAGATGTGTTCATCTGTGTTTTGTGTTCACCTAGCTGTGTTTGGGATAGATAGATAGATAGATAGATAGATAGATAGATAGATAGGTTTTTATTGCACAATTAATTAAAATCATTTCAATCATCCACGGTGCTGCCAACAACGGTGTCTCAGGATTTTAGGTATAGGTAATAACATAGTCCACTTTTCCTCATTGTTATGTTATATTACATCGATTTGTAATAGCACACTAATCACAATTGAGGCTATCCAGGCGCTTGAGCAGGTTTGTGGGCGTGTGGTCCCCGCAGTGTTGTTCGAACAGCAAGGTCTTCAGCTTCTTGTGGAACTCAAGAAGTGAGGAAGAGGCCCAGATGCATTGTGGGAGATTGTTCCATGATTTGGGTGCGATGTATGAGAACGAGTGGCCTCCTGCTCTGTTTTTGTGAAAGCGGGGTGGGTGTGTGAGTGAGCATGATGCTCAAAGTAGACACCTTGTGGGTTGTTGAACGTGTATGTGGCAGTTCAGGTACACTGATCCAATGTTGTGCAAAGCTTTGTGTGCATGTGTGAGGAGTTTCAATTGGCTATTGTTATTGAATGAAGTCAGTGGAGTTCTCTGAGGTGGGGTGAAATGTGGGTACTGCGTGGAAGGTAGAGTATAAGTCTTGCAGCAGCATTCTGGGTGGTCTGAAGTCTGTGTGGGAGCTGCTTGAAGATTCCGGCGTAGAGTGTATTGCCGTAGTCGAGTCTTCTTGTGATGAGTGCTTGCGTGACAGTTCCTCTGGTGTGGTGTGGTATCCATTTGAAGATCTTTCATAGCATATGAAGGATGTGAAAGCACGCAGTGCTCACTGTGTTGAATTGTGCCGTCATGTCAAGCTTGTTGTCCAGGGTGATGGTGGTGGTGGATGATGGTGTTGGTCCTAGCTCTGTCAGCCACCAGGTGGCGTCCCATGGGGTGGTCTTGTTTCCGAAGACCAATAATTCTAGCATGTCGGATTTGAGCTTCAAGCAGTTGGTTCGGTTAACACCTGTTCTGCTACCATGGTCATGCAGTTGGTGAAGTTGGTTCTGGTTGTAGTTGTCTTATCTGCCAGGGAGAGGATGAGTTGGGTAACATCAGTGTTGGAGATAATGGTGATGACTTGGGATCGTATGATGTTGGTGAGCAGTATCATGTAGATGTTAAACAGGGTCGGGCTGAGAGGCGATTCCTGGGGGGACTCCACAGATCAGGTTCTTGGTTCCGATGCGCAGGGTGGCAGTCTGCCTCTTTGGGGTCTTCCCAAAATGAAGGAGCAGATTCGGTTGAGTGCGGGTACTTGGATTCCGATTTCTTGGAGTCTTCTGACGAGTGTGTTGTGTAAGACTGTGTTGAATGCCACGGAGAGGTTGAGGAGTATGAGGGTTGCTGTCTCTCCTTGGTTCAGGATGGTCTGGATGTCGTCGGTGGCTGCTATGAGTGCTGTTTCGGCGCTGTGTTTTTTTCTGAATCTTGATTGAGTGTCGTTCACTAAGTGGTGTAGTTTGAGGTGGTTTGTGAGTTGCTTGTTGATGGTCTTCTCTTTCACTTTGGCTGGGTGGGGGAACAGGGAGATCGGATGCAAGTTGCTCAGTTGGATCGGTTCTGCTGACAGCGTCTTGAGGAGGGTGTTGACTGCTGTATGTTTCTAGTCTTCCTGGAATGCAGCAGATGTGATGGAGGTGCTGATGTGGGTGAGGACAGTACTGATTGGTGATGCTCCAAGGTTGTAGCTATGGTGGGTGCATGGATCTGTTGGGGCCCCTAACTGAATGGCCTGCATGATCGTCGCTGTGTCTTCTTTGGTGAGAGTTTTTCATTCAGGCAGATGGCCGTCTTGGTTACTGATGGGCAGTTTGGGGATGAGATGGCTAGGGTCTGGTTGGTGTGTGAAGATGCAGTAGATATTTGTGATTTTGCTGTGGAAGAGGTTTGATAGGTTGTCGCAGAGTTCTTGGGAGGGGGCCATGCAGTTGACAGAGGGCGAGGGTGTGGTGCATTTCTTGATCAAGAAGATCTCCTTGCAGCTGTTGAAGCTCCCTTCCATGCATTCAGCTAGTGTTCTTTTCTTAGTGTCTCTCAGTTGATGGTGGCGTCTGAGTGCAGGTGGTTCTTTTAGTGGTTTTGTGGCTGGATCTCCGTTTTCTTTCTAGCTGTTTGCAGTGTTGTTTGGAATCTCGAATGTCTCCGTGTACCAGCTGACCTGCATGTTGGTTCTTCTTTGCTTGTTGTGTTTGATGGGTGCCAGGGAGTCTGCACAGTTCTTGGTCCAGGTGTTGAAGCTGGTAAAATCCTCGTTGCGGTTATCCATGTGGTTAGGTTGGTCCGTGCTGAGGGCGTTGAGCCAGCCTACTTCTGAGATTTTGCCTAATGTGGCTGTGGCTGGGTAGGCTGACACTGGTGGGTGTATTTGCTTGCAGTGAGGTGATTTGGAAGTGGATGATGGTGTGGTTGATCCATGTGAGCGGCAAAGTGGAGTTGTATTTGATGCTGTCACTGGTGGTTAAGATGGAAGCCAATGTGTGTTGTGCGATGTGTGTTGGTTCTGTGACGAGATTAGGTTATTCCAGTGTTGTTCAGGCTTTCAAGGAGTGCTGTGGAGCAGGGGTCGGTTCTGACGTCTGGGTGGAAGTTGAGGTTGCTAAAGAGTATGAAGGCTCTGGAGTCAATAGTGAGAGGGGTGATGAAGTCAGTGATGAGGTTGGTGAAGGTAGCTCGTGGTCTGGGTGGTCGGTAGGCACGGGCTCCATTTCGAGTGAACTTGTCCGAGATTTGCAGCTTGTAGTGCAGATGTTCCATCAATGGTGTGGCACTCTCCGATCCCCGATCATTGGCTCAGCACTGTCCCAATACTGTGATACCATGTCCAAGCTTGCAGCTGTAATCTTGAAGTCACAAGTTGGTCATGTAGATCCAGAGACCTGAAGGGAGTGAAGTGGTGGAGAGAGATGTCACATGCATCATTCACTGCAGAACAGATGTGTAGAATTACGTTGCCATAAAATAATCTAGATTTTTAATTCGGCAACTGATTGTTCTGTAGGGGGTCAATTGGGAATGGGGTTATAAAATGTGAGAATTACTGTAGAGGCATGCACCAGTTCATATGCAGTCCCACTCTGATTTTGCTGTATTTACTGGGTTTGTTGATTTTGTGGACTATTGCCTTCACTCCAGACACCTGTGTTTGACCTGTTGTCCACAGGTTCAAATCCCACCAGGTCCGCTCTGACATTCCTCATTCCAAAATTAGTACTATTGAGTTGGGTAACAATAAACACCCGCTATTCAGCATCAAGACGCCTCAAAGGGTGACATTTTTACTTTATTATCTTATGGTGAGAAATTGGGTTGTTGGTTGACTGGTGTGAGCCCTGGTCAAGCAACAGCCACAATCCCTTGCAGGGTAAACCACAAAAGTCACTAAAACAACCTGTGCTAACCCTGGGTTGCTGCTCTAAAAAAGCAGTCAAGCTTAAGTTAGAGACAATGTGTAAAGTATTTATGCAGCACACAAACAGTAACAAAGTGAAAACACAACACAAGAAAAATCCCACACAAGTTTAGAAAAACAGAGTACATGCTAATAAATTGTTTGACAGCAAAACAACAAAAATCAAATTTGTAGAAAGGGAGTTATGAATTTTTAAAGTTTTTGGTAAAAACTAGGGCCTAAAAGATCAAAGCACCAACCGTGGATATTTATAGGTGCGAGTCCGGGTCAAAGTAAAAAAATATGGCCGACCGCGATTGAGCACGGTTCAGATACAGGAAGTGTATTGAGCCCGGTCAGCCCTTACCTTTGGACTTAGACCAAAATCTGAGAAAAAACGTGTTCTGAGAAGGTAAAGTTCAGCGGGGCAAGGCCACAGGAGGTGTTCAAGAAGGGAGCTTTGTCATCAGAGAGCATTGGTTCGAAGCCGCAGTGAAGATTTCCACATTTGGATTTAGTCTCTGAAATGGAAGTCAAAAATCTCCAGCAGGACGAGGCAGAGTAGCTGAAGACAGTTCCACTAGGCTGGATATTCCTTTGGCGGAGGACCGCTGAAAAGGATTTACAGCTGTGGTGAAGAACATAGCGCGGGAGGTAGCAAGGTTAATCAAACCGGCGATGCACCTCGGGCAGATAGACAAGCAGGTTGGTCCCGGTCTCCTCCCGGTTTTCAGAGCAGTTTTTGGCCAATATTTTTCCAAGTCCTCAGTTTTAGAATTTGGTCATCTGAGCAACTTTAGTACCACAACCAAGGGTCCAGGACTGGTGGGGCACCACTTGGGTGTTCAGGACTCACTTATGCTGGGTCCAGCTGCAAGTTCAATATGATGGGAGCCTTTTGTGTACAGAAGGCCAGCAAAGTGCACAGCAGGTCACAGCAGAAGACAGTCCTCTGAGAGTCCTTTGGCAGGTCCAGGAGTGAACTGAAGAGTGGGTATGAAGGTCCTATTTTTATATCATGGTGCCCTTCCTCTGTAAGGTGGGAGAAGCTTCCAGAAAGGATCTTTGAAGTGCATGGAATTTCCTGCCTCCCCTGCTCTGGCTCCGAGCTGACTGCAATGACAATATGGAGGTGTTAGATCCTTTGTGTGAAGGCAGAGCATATCCTATTCAGTTGCAGGTGGGGCTGTGCTCAGCTGCACCCCCATGCTGCCAGCAGATGGCCCATTGATGCACACCTAATCCGTCTATTGTGTGACTGTCTGGGAGGAATTCACAACATCTAACTGTCAGCTGCACCCAGTCATGTGACCCAAGACAGGCTGCAGGTGCAAAAGGGCTATGGGCGTATAAATGCCAACTTTCTAAAAGTGTTACAGTAAACAAATAATGGACGGAATGCTGACAATGCAAACATTCTTCCCCAGTCAAAAGATCTGGGTTAAATCCATCGTTCTTTTGCCCGCTACGCCACCTCAGTTTGGACCCAGCCATATGCAAATCAGTCTTGACCCTGTGCCCCATGGGTCAGTCCAGACCGAACTGCCAGGCCAGATCCTCCCTGGACCAGAAACAAGCATCCTGGGACCGGTTTCAGGGTATATCACCCTTCTTCAGCCAGGCTAGCTTGAATCCAGTGGCACAGTGAGGAAGGGACCCACGTCTGGGCATACCCATCCCACTTAGGGCGAAAAGTGTTACAGCAAACAAATAATGGACGGAATGCTGACAATGCAAACATTCTCCCCCAGTCAAAAGATCTGGGTTAAATCCATCGTTCTTTTGCCCACTACGCCACCCCAGTTTGGACCCAGCCATATGCAAATCAGTCTTGACCCTGTGCCCCATGGGAACAGTCCAGACCGAACTGCCAGGCCAGGTCCTCCCTGGACCGGAAACAAGCATCCTGGGACCGGTTTCAGGGTATATCACCCTTCTTCAGGCAGGCTAGCTTGAATCCAGTGGCACAGTGAGCAAGGACCCATGTCTGGGCATACCCATCCCACTTAGGGCGAAAAGTGTTACAGCAAACAAATAATGGACGGAATACTGACAATGCAAACATTCTCCCCCAGTCAAAAGATCTGGGTTAAATCCATCGTTCTTTTGCCCACTACGCCACCCCAGTTTGGACCCAGCCATATGCAAATCAGTCTTGACCCTGTGCCCCATGGGAACAGTCCAGACCGAACTGCCAGGCCAGGTCCTCCCTGGACCGGAAACAAGCATCCTGGGACCGGTTTCAGGGTATATCACCCTTCTTCAGCCAGGCTAGCTTGAATCCAGTGGCACAGTGAGCAAGGGACCCACGTCTGGGCATACCCATCCCACTTAGGGCGAAAAGTGTTACAGCAAACAAATAATGGACGGAATGCTGACAATGCAAACATTCTCCCCCAGTCAAAAGATCTGGGTTAAATCCATCGTTCTTTTGCCCACTACGCCACCCCAGTTTTGACCCAGCCATATGCAAATCAGTCTTGACCCTGTGCCCCATGGGAACAGTCCAGACCGAACTGCCAGGCCAGGTCCTCCCTGGACCGGAAACAAGCATCCTGGGACCGGTTTCAGGGTATATCACCCTTCTTCAGCCAGGCTAGCTTGAATCCAGTGGCACAGTGAGCAAGGGACCCACGTCTGGGCATACCCATCCCACTTAGGGCAAAAAGTGTTACAGCAAACAAATAATGGACGGAATGCTGACAAAGCAAACATTCTCCCCCAGTCAAAAGATCTGGGTTAAATCCATCGTTGCCCAGACGTGGGTCCCGTGCTCTCCATGCCACTGGAGTCAAGCTATCCTGGCTGATGAGGGCTGAAAGCCCGAAACCGGTCCTAGGATGCTTGTTTCCAGTCCAGGGAGGACCTGGCCTGGCAGTTCGGGCTGGACTGTTCCCTTGGGTGCAGGGTCAAGACTGATTTGCATATGGCTGGGTCCAAACTTGAATGGCAGGGTGAGCAAAAAAACGATGGATTTAGGCCCAGATCTCTGTACTGGGGTGAATGTATGACATTGTTCTGCATTCTGTCCATCAATTGTTCTTTTTGCATTTGTCACCCTGAGTGGGACGGGTATGCCCAGACGTGGGTCCCGTGCTCTTCATGCCACTGGAGTCAAGCTATCCTGGCTGATGAGGGCCGAAAGCCCGAAACCGGTTCTAGGATGCTTGTTTACAGTCCAGGGAGGACCTGGCCTGGCAGTTCGGGCTGTACTGTTTCCTTGGGTGCAGGGTCAAGACTGATTTGCATATGGCTGGGTCCAAACTGGAATGGCATGGTGAGCAAAAAAACGATGGATTTAGGCCCAGATCTCTGTACTGGGGTGAATGTATGACATTGTTCTGCATTCTGTCCATCAATTGTGCTTTTTGCATTTGTCACCCTGAGTGGGACGGGTATGCCCAGACGTGGGTCCCGTGCTCTCCATGCCACTGGAGTCAAGCTATCCTGGCTGATGAGGGCTGAAAGCCCGAAACCGGTCCTAGGATGCTTGTTTCCAGTCCAGGGAGGACCTGGCCTGGCAGTTCGGGCTGGACTGTTCCCTTGGGTGCAGGGTCAAGACTGATTTGCATATGGCTGGGTCCAAACTGGAATGGCATGGTGAGCAAAAAAACGATGGATTTAGGCCCAGATCTCTGTACTGGGGTGAATGTATGACATTGTTCTGCATTCTGTCCATCAATTGTTCTTTTTGCAACTTTCTAAAAGTGGCATTTTCAAAATTGTAATGAAAATTTTGACTTTTCAATTAAAGAGAATTTATCATTATAATTTCATAGATACCAAACATGACATAGTGATCTGCTCCCAATTGGAAATGACAGCCTATTAAATGTAATAAGAAATTTCCAATGTTATCCTATGGTAGGGGTAGGCCTCACAGTAGTGAAAAATGAAATTAGGAGTTTTCCCTGCTAGCACATGTAAAACTAAAGAGCATTTGTCCAATCTTTTAATTACAATGCTCCCTGTCCCATGGGCTACATATTGCCTACCTTAGAGTTGACTTATATAATAGGGGGTTATATTGCTAAATTGAATTGCCAGTTTGAAACTGCATTCATACTGCAATGGCTGGCTTGGGACATGTTTTAATGTGCTACTTAAGTGGGTCATAAAATGCACAAATTCCCTTTTAAGCTCAATGAGAAAGCAGAACAATGATTCTGAAATTAAATAAATCTTACACGATAACACATCTGCACTATATATGTGGGAACACAGAAAACCATGAATATAAATTGTGAGGAAGGTATACCATGAATTTTTTTTTAACAAAAATTATTTTTAAAAAAATTATTAAAAAATATATTAAAAAATATAACCGACTATGCAAATTATAAAAACATTTTATTCAGATATTTGTATATTAAAAGCATCATAAGCACAAATTTAAAAGCATGTACATGATCTTGTGAGAGACTGTTGGACTTGGCCCTTTTTGGCAGGTTCAACCCTAAACTTTTTGCCTGGCTCTTAGCCTTTTCCCTGTGCAGTGTTGGTGGTTTTTGGCCTCTGCGCACTTTAGCACTGTGGCCCAGTGTAAAGTGCGTGCACTCTCTGAGTGCGTGTGGTGAGATTGTCCTGTCCTCCCATAGGAATGCATGGGGGATATGTGTGTCCATGGTAATTCCTGGTGTGAGAGGAGTGCAGGGGCGAGTTTAGTATGTGCGAACTCGTGAGAATAAATGCTGCGCAATGGTGTGCGCAGATTTATTGTGACTTGTGGAGAAGTGCCACTTTTAGAAGTTGGCATTTATGTGTGCTCTGTGTCTGCCTGCCTGATGTGAATTGCATGTCTGGCTTGTGAGTGACAGGGGCTGGGAGGTGTGTGTGGCTCCAGGAGGGGCAGGGTGAGTCAGCGCAGGGCTGAATAGAGAGATCTGCATCTAGATGGGAGGGAGGAGTTGCACATGGGACCTGAATAGGGCTGTGCCTTCCCTCCACAATGCTGGCTCCGCCCCCTGTGGTGCGTCTGCTCCATGAGCCCCCACCTAACAAAGGAGAGAGGAGCTGAGCAAAACAAAGTGCTCCAAAGCTCCCCCAAACCAGTTCTAACTGGTATCCTCAGCCCTGTGCTGTGTCACAAGAGAAAAAGGGCATATAAATATAGGGGCTGTGACCCCAGAAAAGTGTGCTGGTGTTCTTGTGCTTACCTGGGCTGGGGGGGAGACACTGCCAGGAGGAACCGCCGTGGGACCCAGCTGCAGCTTCTTGGGGGTCCCTGCGTGCTGGCCTGCCTGGCTGCGCCCTGCTGGGGTGTCCCCAGCACCAAAGACTTTTCCTTTCTCTGCCTGCTGAATTCCTTGCCCAGCCTTTGCCCTGGACGTTTTTTGGGCATAGCACCTCGTGAGCGCTGTAGTTCCATTGCCCCAGAAGAGTGAGGAGCTGGCGGCGTGCAGCGCGCTGCTGCTGTGATCCTAGAGGGAATCCCGACGTGGGGATTCCCCCTCATTGCTGGGGAGAGCGGGTGCCCACCCCGCATTTTAATTGCCTTTAGCGGGAGCCCACCCCACTTTATACTTTAAATTAAGAGGGAGCCCACCCCTCATTGCCGCCAAGAGAAAAGAAACGGCCGCCGCGATCGCGAGGCGACCCGGAAGCCAGGCATAGCTGCCTGTTTGTGGGCGGGGCGCTCCGCGAGCGGAAGGAAGCGGACGGGAGCCTACCCCGCGCCCCTGTGGCCCAGAGAAGAGTGAGGCCGAGTCGTGCCGAGAGCGGGAGCCTACCCCGCCTTCGTGCACACCAGGGAAGAGAGGCCGCCGGAAGGAAGGAAGTTCCGTCCGGCAAAAAGAAAGAAGCAGGAAGCAGACGGGAGCCTACCCCGCGCTCCTGTGATGAAAAGGAGACGGAGACCGCCTGAACAGGTGAGGAGGGGCCCGGGGGTGAGAGAGAGCCGAGGTACGTTGTCGGTGCCTGCCCCCACCCACAGGGACCCAGAGAAACCTGCCAGTGCGCCCCCCGTGAGTGAGGGGGGGCTGAATGCACCACAGTGGTGGTGCCGCTCGAGGCACATTGTCGGTGCTTGTGGCATTTTCCCAGCTGCGCCGCAGAAGCGGGCAGCTGCCACGTTTATGTTAAAGTCCCAGTGAGGCACAGTCAGTGCCCGTTGCTGCCACAGCTGCCCCGCATGACAGTGGGCAGCTGCAACGTTTGGGGCGCATTTGTAGGACCCAATTAAGAGTTCCCAGGGCACCGTAGTGCCAAGGCATTTCCCCCAGCTGCCCCACCTGACAGTGGGCAGCTGCAACGCGGGGCGATTGTGTAGGAGTCCCAGAGGGGAGCTCCCAAGAAGCACAGTGGTGCCAGGGATCATTTACAAAGCTGCACCGCAGTAACAGGCAGCTGCACCACGGGGGCATTTTTGGTTTTAAGGAGAGGCACAGTGAGTGCCCAGACCCACGTTCTGGTCCACAGCTGCCCAGCAATTAGTGGGCAACTGCCACGTTTAGGCTTGCGCAATTGCGCACCTTGTGTTTGCTGCTAAGGCAGCCAGGGGGCCCCTGTGTGAGGTCCTCTTACAGCCCGGACATTCTGGACATTGAGTTTTTGAGCCCCTGTGAGAGGCCAGTTGGCCCGGGGCCAGTTTTAGTGCGTTGTACCCCCGATTGGGGCACACTGTTTTTATGCCAATTATTTTCCTAAGGTGTCTATGCTTGTGATGCCTACTGTAATGCCTATTGCGTAATGTGTGAATGCTAATGAGGTTTGGGCCTAATGTAGTTTTATGCCTAAGAGGATTCAGGCGCAAAGTGATTTATGCATCCTCTGTTTTACATTGCAGGATCTCATGCTAAGTTCCTAACTTTACCAGTAGTTACTGGTTGTGTTTTATATTTGTATTTACTTACCTGTTCTGATGGGTCTGACCAGGGCCCGATTGGCCAGGTCCTGTATATAATTCCCCTGTGAATATTGCCTAGTGCCAGTTGGCACACTGTATATTATGTGATTATGTTTCTAATGTATTTATGACAATACAAAGGCTATTTTTTATATAACCTTGTGTGGAGTTCCTTTTGTGGTGTGCCTAGTGTGTTGCTGCTGTGAGAGTGTGTTGCGCAAACGCTTTACACATTGCCTCCGGGATAGGCCTGATTGCTCGTGCCAAGCTACCAAGGGGGTGAGCAGGGGTTATCTTGGGTGTGTAACTCCCTCGCCCTGACTAGAGTGGTGGTCTCTGCCTGGTTTTGGCGCAAGCCTTAGCCAACCAGAGATCCCATTTCTAACAGAGACCGAAATATTTAATCCATCAGTTAAGAATACAACATTCATACAATACTGAAACAATGATTCTGAGGAAACTGTCGACGCGGCGTTTCGGTGACACTTCATCTTCTTCAGGACAAACTGATAATTCCAATAATATCTGTATAAAAAAACATTACAACAAGAACCTATACACATAGTCGGTATATTACAAACAATTATTAAAAACATTATTTACAATTTTTGTTACCCACATAGCGCTCGCATTCTTAATATGAAAGCTACATAAACCTTTATATCACTACTGATCACTTATAGCATAAATTTGCAATTTAATGAAAAAGAGACATACCTAATAATTCATGTAGGGACACAAGTAAAAGTTGTCTCCTGCTGTTAATTGCAGAGTCATAGGGTAGATAACTCTGGGGATTTTTCTTAAATTGAATACTGCAAACAGGGAAACCATATGTCTGTTATAACACCCTTCAAGTTTAAAGAAACTATACTGTAAAAACCATGCAGAGGACCCACCTCGTCGGATAAAAATGATTATTGTGCCCGGATCCTGACAATGTGGTCCGTATATGTGATGAGGGCTTCACTCTAAAAAGAAGGATCAACAATGTAGTCACTACTGCTGAACCTATCAGTTGATGTTGGAAGAAAACATGAGGCGAGAGTCTAATCAATTGTTACCCCAATGCCACTCCCTTTTAATATTTAAAAAATATGGCATAAAGGCAAGATACCTGCCTAATGCTTCTGTTTATAAAGCACTGTATTTTTAACATTTATATTATCAGCAAAAAAGCCCAGTCTGTCAAATTTAGGACCCACGATGAAATCGATATATTTGTAATGACTTAAGTTTAGACAAGGATCTTATGGATTTAAAAGTAGTATGAATCAAAGAGGTCAATTTTCTGCCTATTATGCACTGCTGCCTCTTACCTAGCAATCTGAACAGTATTGCCAGTTGTATGTCCTGTCTTGTACAATTTGCAGGTCACACCGTTGCGTTAATCTTTTGGGGACAACGTGTATTGATAACTGCAAGGAAATTATCAATTGTAAGGTAGATGTCTTAATTACATTTGGAAATGAAAAAACACAAATGCTCTTTGTAATTTAATTTAGTAAATGCTCCGTCTGAGCAAACACCTCCCGCTATTTTTTACGTGTCTTTTTTTCAGAATAGTTATACTTATTATCAATTAAGACATCTACCTTACAATTGATAATTTCCTTGCAGTTATCAATACACGTTGTCCCCAAAAGATTAACGCAACGGTGCGACCTGCAAATTGTACAAGACAGGACATACAACTGGCAATACTGTTCAGATCGCTAGGTAAGAGGCAGCAGTGCATAATAGGCAGAAAATTGACCTCTTTGATTCATACTAATTTTAAATCCATAAGATCCTTGTCTAAACTTAAGTCGTGACAAATATATCGATTTCATCGTGGGTCCTAAATTTGACAGACTGGGCTTTTTTGCTGATAATATAAATGTAAAAAATACAGTGCTTTATAAACAGACGCACTAGGCAGGTATCATGCCTTTATGCCATATTTTTAAAATATTAAAAGGGAGTGGCATTGGGGTAACAATTGATTCTCTCTAGCCTCATGTTTTCTTCCAACATCAACTGATAGGTTCAGCAATAGTGACTACATTGTTGATCCTTCTTTTTAGAGTGAAGCCCTCATCACATATACAGACCACATTGTCAGGATCCGGGCACAACAATAATTTTTATCCGACGAGGTGGGTCCTCTGCATGGTTTTTACAGTATAGTTTCTTTAAACTTGAAGGGTGTTATAACAGACATATGGTTTCCCTGTTTGCAGTATTCAATTTAAGAAAAAGCCCCAGGGTTATCTACCCTATGACTCTGCAATTAACAGCAGGAGACAACTTTAACTTGGGTCCCTACATGAATTATTAGGTATGTCTCTTTTTCATTAAATTGCAAATTTATACTATAAGCGATCAGTAGTGATATAAAGGTTTATGTAGCTTTCATATTAAGAATGCGAGCGCTATGTGGGTAACAAAAATTGTAAATAATGTTTTTAATAATTGTTTGTAATATACCGACTATGTGTATAGGTTCTTATTGTAATGTTTATTTATTCAGATATTATTGGAATTATCAGTTTGTCCTGAAGAAGGTGAAGTGTCACCGAAACGGCGCGTCGACAGTTTCCTCAGAATCATTGTTTCAGTATTGTATGAATGTTGTATTCTTAACTGATGTATTAAATATTTCGGTCTCTCACGAGATCATGTACATGCTTTTAAATTTGTGCTTATGATGCTTTTAATATACAAATATCTGAATAAAATGTTTTTACAATTTGCATAGTCGGTTATATTTTTTAATATATTTTTTAATAATTTTTTAAAAAAATAATTTGTGTTAAAAAGATTTTCATGGTATACCTTCCTCACAATTTATATTCATGGTTTTCTGTGTTCCCACATATATAGTGCAGATGTGTTATCGTGTAAGATTTATTTAATTTCAGAATCATTGTTCTGCTTTCTCATTGAGCTGAAAAGGGAATTTGTTCATTTTATGTTTTACATACCCGTCCCTTTTCGCAAAGATCAGGGTCACTCCCTTATTGTTGCACACTACTTAAGTGGGTGGCACAATAAGTGCTGCAGGTCCACTGGTAGCATTTAATTTACTGGCCCTTGGTATTTGGTATACCACTCTACAAGTGACTTATAAGGAAATTACATATGCCAATCAGGTGTAAGCCAATCAACCCATGTTTAGAGGAGGGAGCACATGCACTTTAGCACTTGTTAGTAGTGGTAAAGTGCACAGAGTCCTAAGGCCAACAAAAATTAATTTCAGCACCAAAAATGGAGCTAAGTAGGCAAAAGGTTTAGGGAAAGACCACCATAAGGCTGACAGGTCTAACATTTTATAATATGTTATTATATGTTATGTTATTGCAGTCATGTCACCATAATTCCTGGCAACTAACTGACTTGCAATCACTGATTGATGGGAGCTAAAGCAGTCAATTGTTGAACTATGAAAGGTGAAATACACTTGAATGAAGTAGCCTTTGACATCACATGCAGTTTGTACATTGGTGTACTACCAACGTGGTCAATTGAGATAATGCTGTGCCCTGTGCCATGGTGGTTGAAATGCCTCATGTGTGCACTCAATAGGACCTAGCAGGCTAGGGACATGGGTAATGGCATAGAAGTGCCTTGCTTCCTGATATTGTCCTGCACTGACTGTGGCATGGAAATGTACTGGGGTCATTGACCTGGTGCACTTAGACTAGCATATTTTAGAGATGCTGGATGTGGCCAAGTTGCTCCTCTGAAAAGATCATGCAATCATTTCTGGAAACACATAAGAAGAGAAAAGCTATCCTCCCACTACCTGCTCCTCTCACATGCCATAAAGAGGGATTTTACCTGCTTATCCTTTTACTCCTCATCAAGTAATTGTTCCTCAGATTGAAGATCAATGTGACAAACACTTTAACATTGTGGGAGAAGTGGTATGTGTGTGGCTTGCTTTCATCTGTGAACAGGCTGTGTGTGATTGACTATTGGTATAATGAGGCACAGATGGTTATGATTGTCATACACAAGCTCTCGAAGTTCCCCACCTCTTTGAATTCACTAGTGTGTTCTACACCGATGTTAAGTAAAAATGAATTCTAATTTCACAACCAAACCCAATAAAAAATTTCAAGGGAATCAAATGAGGACTGTAGGAAAGTGCCTCTTTTGGACATGGTTAGCCCCTCTTTTTGCCTGGAAAATGATGTAATTTCGACTGGAAGTGCACAGGGCCCCTGCCAACCAGGTTCCCTGTGCCACTGGCTCTTTCCCTAAACTGTACCTTTTCTCTCCCAATTGGCACAACTTCAGTACCCCTTGTAAGTCCCGAGTAAATGGTACCCCTGGTACCTAGGGCATTGGTACTGAAGAAGGACCCCAAGGGTAGCAGCACAAGCTGTGCGACCCTAGGGTCCCCTCATCAAGGCCATGCACACTGCCATTGCAGACTGCATGCCTTGGTGGAAACAAAACCAAAGAGTCGACATGGCACACATTCCTATGTGTCATGCCCACAGACACTGCATGGGATATAGGTAAGACACCCCTCTAGCAGGCCTGTTAGTCCTAAGGCAGGGAGCACCATGTCTCCTGTGAGGACATATCTGCATCAGCAGATATGGCCCTGCAATATCCATGTCAATTCTTGGATATTGTAACTGAACAGGAAATCCATAAGGAGTACATGGGCTCGTCATTACGAGTTCCCCAGCTCCATAATGGCTTCACTGTATTATGGGATGTTTGGTAACAAACATCTCATCTTAATAATCCTGCACTGATTCCAGTGTCATGTTTATTAATAAATGCACACAGTGGACCCCTTAGAGGGGTCCCCTGAAACCTACCAACCCTTAGTGTGGTCATTGACTGGTCTAAGCCAGCCTGTCACCATCAGACAGAGTTCTGACCTCATGGGGTGAGCGCCTGAACGCTCAGATCGAGAACAATGCCTGGCCTGGGCGGAGGTGTTCACACATCACCCCGGCCAGGAAGCGCCATCTGTGGCAGGAAGCTTCAAAGGACTTACCGCTTTTGAAACGTGACCCTAGCCTCACCTGATAGAGGGTGCAGGCCACCCTACTGTCCACATCCCCGTTTGGCAAGAAGACAGGTGGAAAAACAAAGAAAGAGTAGGAGGTGTACCCCCCTCTGCCAACTCCACCCCTCAGCTGCAGGAGGCGAAGTGTAGTATATTTTGAAGATGGTGGGACTTCTCCAATCAGGGCTAGGGCTATAAGTAGTGGCTGGCAGGGAACGGGAGTAGAGGGACGGGTGGGGATAGCGGGGGAGGGCGGGAATTACAACATAAATAAATAAATAAAAGTTACCTCCTCGCCGTGTCTCTCCTCAGTCGTCTCTCCTACGTCGTCCCTCGTCGTCTCGCCACCGGAACCAGGAAGCACACTGGCTTCATCCTCTAAGCCAATCACAACGTTGCAATACAGGGATGTGATTGGTCTGAGCGCCGTGGCTCAGCGCTCAGACAGAGAATGGGAGGCTGGGCATGTTCCCTACCAGGCTATGTAATGCAGCCTGGTGGGGAACATGCAAAGTGTGCAGGACTTATTGGCTTGTACCTGATCAAAGACAAGCATAAAGTCAAAGATTAATAGGAGAAGAAGCTTGGATGTAAATGGTTAATACACTGTGATGTAGTGTTCTTTAAAGAGGCTAGTCTTCAAAGATTTCCTAAATTAGAGCAATGTTAAAGCAGTCCTGATGGATGCCAGAATATTGTTCCAGATCCTGAGTGCATAATGGAAAAGGCCTACTGTCTTGTTTTTTTCTTTTTACACTTCCTAATCTACAGTGCAATGGTGTCCTGGGTGCAGATGTGCCAAGAACCACCAGAGATGGTGAGCTTATCTGCGAAATAAGCGGAGTGCTACTTGGGAAGGCTTTGTAAATGTCTAAATACCTAAACAAAGAAGGCAAGAAAGTAGGAGTAGGTCTACTCAACAGGCATGGTCTTGGGTTGGGTGTCCACCTCCCTAATTACTGACAGTGCTTCAAGGACAGCCAATTGCATTCTGATTGTTGCAGTTTTGTTTTGCTCCCATTGAACTAAATGGACAAACAAAGCTGGAATCAATGCTTTGTAGCCAAAATGTATAAGACTGGAGACAGTGTTTTTAATGGACTGTAGTGAGGTGGTCACCCTACTCTTAAATATATTCATATCTGCAGTTCTCTATAGTGTGAACTTTATGCAAGGACTTTACAAAACAGTGTGTTTGTTCCAGTTAACAAACATCATAAAACAACGAATTAGCAACTGGAAAAACAAAAGGAATAAGCAGTTTATATTCACAAATTAACAGTACCAGAAAAGTACTTCAGAAAAAAATCATCAGACAAGGATCATACAGCAATTAGTAAACAGAGAGAGTGAGCAGGTCGAATCAGGCTAGGCAGTTTGGGTCAGCCAAGTCAATAATATGACAAACTTCCTTTTTATAAAAGTGTCTCCCAAATTAAAGGATTTTGAGATCTCTTTCTAACTTGATTGGACAATGTAGCAACCAGCAATGTCTGGTTGGCTGAAGGGATGCCCCCAGCCAGGCAGAACCTACCGCTCCCATCAAGGGCAGGCGATTACGCTCACTCTACAATCCGTGCTCACCCTTGGGTAGCTTGGCACTAAGCAGTCAGGCTTATATCAAAGGCAATGTATAAAGCAAAGGCACAGCAGTCACTCGCAAAAAATACTCTGAGCGGCAAAAAAGAGACTTCACACAGGATGTATGTAAAAACATTTATATTCTACACACATATTCAATCATTATAACATGAACATCATATACTATTGGGCATAAAACATTTGGAAATATTACTAGCAGTACTAGGCCCACTATTATTGTTATAATATCAATAGTATGCACACTGTGAACAATTCCTTATCTAACACCCCCCCAACTGAGAGAGAGAGAGCGCACCCTTATGCAGTGCACGATATAAAAGATATGTACATACACGGAAATTGAATTTTTTTTAGCAGCACTGCGGGCCGGAGCTACGCGGATAAACCAATGTCAAATGTATCGTGCTTTTGGCATACAATCAAAGTATAAAGCGGCACCGCCGGCCAGTGTCTTGAATCGCAGGTGATCCGCACATGATCACTCCCACACGCTCACTCCACACCATTACGCGGTGCGACAGGTATCAGCAAGTCCGTACGGCATGCTCTTACACACAACGCACTCAGCACCCTAATGCTGTGCCACTGGCACCCAGCAGGTCAATGGATCACTCCCTGCAGACTCCAAGACCCCGGGTTCCCTCCACCCTCTTGTTCACCCTGATTGTCCTATACCCCCGGATGGAAGATAACCAGCCCCGCCTCCTGGACACTGGGCCGCACATGGCCGAAGTCACACTTAGTCTGGGCCTTGGGGAAGTAGGTGGGAATATGTAGCAGTTTTAGTTAGAGGGTAGACATAAACAAGGGAAGTTTAGAAGCCACTCTAAAGTTCATCCACAGGTCTCAAAACACAAAGGAGTCACGCAGTCTCTTGACCCGCCTCCGAGCTGTCTTGGAAGCATTCCTTCAACCCAGTCAATCTCTCTCGCTACTACCTGGCGCCAAGATGTCTTTGGGAGGGGCCAGGTGTGGAGAAGTCACTTTTTGGGGTGTTTTTCTGAGCTTTGTACTTTTTTATTTTTTCACTTTACTTCCTTATTTCTTTACCTTTCTTAGGTCTTTTTCCTGTTTCTTTTTTTTCTCTCTTTCCCCACAGCGCCATTGCAGAGCGTGGCACCAAAAAAAAGGCAGCAAACAAAAGGGCAGCAGCTGCCTTCCTTGCGGAAGGTGGCACCAGGAAGGGGTGCAGCTCCGTGCCTTGTTTTCAGAGGTGGAGGTGGCAGCGCTGGCGTTTCATGTCCAGCGCCACCTCCCCTCCAACCTGGCAGCAGGTGGCAGGTCTGGGTCCGGGTACAGACTAACAGAGCATCAGCAGTCTTGGACGAGGGTTCGCCAGGAAGTGTACCGCTGCTCTCGGGTCCGGCGCACCAAACAGCAGCTGATGCACCGGTGGTCCGATGTCCTGGACCGAGACCAGGACCTGCTGGACCTGCTAAGAATGGAGGTCGCGAGGCTCGGTGAGTAATTATTAATATTATTCCATACTATTGCTAATATTTTTCCCCAAATAGCAAGCATGTTGCTCACACGCAGGTAAGTTAAGTTTACAAATATTATGTGATTGTTATTCTAGACAGGTGCTCGGCGCTACCTAATCATACTTTTTGGCACTCGCTTGGGCTGATTATGTAAGAAGTAATGCAGGGACTCCTTTGTCCTGTTACTAAGATAGTGATAGTTAGTATTCGTAATTCAGTGGCGCGTGTCCTCTAACTTCAGTTCTTAGAGCATTTTTTGTAGCTCGGACAGTGGCAAGCAACCAATTTGGTGTATATGCATGCATCCATCTATGTATTTAAAGAAAAATGCAGACAAAGTGAATTGGCCCGTCTAAGGGGGTTGAGATTGCGAATGAGATAAGAAGAAGCAAACATCATTCATTGCAATTTATTAGTAATTCCAAAATCTTATTTACTAAATTTGGAATAGGGCTAGGTAGGTTTAGGGAATTTAGTTTAGGATATGATGGTCCACGATACTACTAGTTGATCTGATTTTAAAAAGTTCAATGTTATTGCGATTGCCTTTTCCTGCCCAAAAATATTTTTGAGAGATTATTTATTTTCCACCAATCTTTTTTTGTCTTTCTGTCTTACATCAGCATCCAGGGGCAAGAAGAGGGCTGCGGTGGGTGAGGGAGCTGGAAGTGCCTCCTAGTCCCAAAGTTCCTCGGCTGATGGCTCTGCTGGCCCATGTAAGTCCTCCTGTCGTTAACATTAATATTTATTTCCATAACTTTTGCCGCTTCTTATTTTGAATTATTACTTCTACCTGTTTCCTAATTTGTTTCCAAATCCTCTTCAATCTATCCGTTTCTAAATTATTGTTATCCCTGCATTATCCTTATTACTTATTTTCTACATTTCAAGTTTCTGTACTTCACTTCAAACTGTCTTTTTACTAGTCTGTCTGTAGCTTCCTTTATTCTGCTTTGTCAGTCAGCTTTCCTTCTGCCCTTATATATTTTGTGGACTGCCTAGTGATGATACTTAAAGACTCAGAGAACCCATTGGTCACGTACTACTACACTGCCGCGAAGATTGCATGCCCAAGTAAGGTATTCTAAGCATGTTTGTTGAGATGAGAAGGCTTTCTTTTACTTGCTCATGCTCAATCAGTAAAACGAGAGAGTAACCAAGGTTGCGTTGGACACCCCAAAGTTGTGTCTTAGCTAGGTCTAGTACTATAAGCAGCAGCTGGTGAACTAATGACCGTGCACCATGGCTGGAAGGAAGTATGAGGAGGACGGTCACATTGCATTTGCCAACCAAGACCATATATCCAGTTGTCCACTTTTTTATTTCTTTTCAAAAACTCAGATTCATCAATAGCTCTGCCACTCCATTACAGTTTGTCTTGAGTCTTTTCAAAAATTGCCACCAACAAAATGCCCACCCTGATATTTTTGATAGAAGCTACAGTAACCAAATTGTAGTGATGTGTCTGCTTGTATTTTGCTATAAAAAACAAAATAATAGGGGGAGTCGTATCTGGCATCTAAAAAATGTGTAATGTTTTTCTAGCTGCACCGACCATCAATGCTGGCACAAGTCAGTCTGCAGATGCGGCAGCAGTAGGGGGGTGAGGCAGCGGCAGTGGTGGGCAGTGGTAGGTCATATTGCTTGCTTATTGACAATTAATTATATACTCACTGAAAGGGTGTACTGTTGACTTGTTAACAGTTGAACACATTCCTCTTTAGCATATACAACGGAAGTTGAGTAATGGCCTCTTCTATCTGCAAATCAGCAGACAAAGTTTCATAAAGACCTTTAACTATGATGGGTTGATGGAAAAGGGAAAGAAGGATGGAAGAAAGGAAGGAGAAAGGATGGGTGAAATGTAATACGATTGGAAGAGAAGGATGCGTGGATGAAAGGATGCATATAGGTGGCTGATTGAATGCATGGGTGGGTGAAGGATTGATGGAAGGGTATCCGGGTGAAAGGATGCCTGCCTGGGTGGGTGAAAGGAAGCATAGGTGGGTAAATGCGTGTTGGTGAAAGGTTCGTTGAGACTCAGAGCCATGTTTGGATGGATGGATGGCTTTCAATGGTGAAGAGTAGACAGGATTGAGAGAATGTAAAACTTAAACGGTGAGTAGCAAAGCCAAGGGTGAAGAAGAATAATACCAGAAGAACAATGCAATGATGAATGGAAAAATCCTTGGAATTAAAAAGAAACAAGGGACTAGGGTGCTCCTCTGGAGTGGCGTAAATCTGACCCTTTACTTGCTTGAAATGGTTTTATCAAGGTTTTGATTCAAAGGGTTGAGATGGTATTTCAGATGTCTCCCTTGACTCACTGTAGTTTTCAAGCGCAACATATGTATGTATATTCCTACCTACCCACCCATCATCAATCACTTCCCCCCTCCTTACTCATGGCATTTCACCAGTGACACCCATGGTGACCTAACGGCTGCATGGTTACATCAGAGGCACTGCATTGTTGGCTGTGCAATGTGCGTCTGCCTCAGTTAACGTGTAGGCCCATTTACAAATTTCATGGCAATGCGAAAAATAGTTGTCCTTCCCTTCATTCCCAGTGCCCACTCAGTCACTACCTAGTACATAACTCCTTTCCTAAGTTCCTTCTGTCCCAGCCTTCCGTAAAATGTGAAAAAAGCATTCTTTGCATGCACCACATTCCTCTGGCCAAGTGATATATTTTATTATGGCTTACATAACGGATTACGTCTGTTCAAAAGTTTCCCTTTCTCAATTGCCAAACAAAGTGGCTCACTACTAGCAAAAGCTTAGGCACTTGATGATGATGTTCACTGAAATGTCTACCTACCCAGTCTAATCCCTCTAACTTACCCGGAGCAGATGAGGTTAATAATTCTTTTCCTTACTGCCAAACAAATCAATTTTTTGGGAAAAAAGTAATGTCAAAGTGTGATGACTGAGGGTGAGGCCAAGGAGTAAAGGAGGACTATGAGTAAGTGCCTTTGCATTTTTCGGATGGGATAGTCTGTGACTAACGTGCCAAATACAATATCCTGTTCCTTAATCCTTTCCCTGTACTGCAGTGCATTGCTTTTCCCACCGTCTACTTACGGGCAGACAGGAGGCTGTCTGTCTGCATGATTGTTTTTATATAGTACCTCATGTGATGTAAATCATTCATAGTAATTATTCATCTGCCTTGTAGACAGGGTGAAATTGAAAGGCATGGCCATGATAGGAATAAGATAATAGTCTAGAGCAGCTTCCCCGCCTTTAGACAGTAGCAAAGTAACGTGAGTATGTTTAGGGTTCCAGATGAGCTAGCATGCCTCTATTAATTTAGCTCAACAAGAGAGAGAAGAATATTAGTGTACTCCATAGTGCATTATGCCTGAAACTCTAATCACATCAAAATCGAATGGCCCGGGAATACCAGCAAATGTACTGCTACTGTGCCACTATTACATTTTTAGCTGTTTTGCTAAGACCATGGATTGCAATTTGTCTTTTTTCTTTCTTGATATAGCTACTCCTGCTGATCCGACTCCTAACAGGCAGGAGATTGCAGCCCGGACCCGGCAGAGGAAACTGGAGGCCATCAGGGCCGAACACCAGCAGCTGATGGTTCTGGAGGAGGAGGAGGAGGAGGCAGCAGCAGCAGCTGCAGATGCCCCGGGCCCCAGCCAAGCGCCCCAGTGCCTCCAGTACACCGTTGGCGCTGTCTGATGGCAGCTGCCCACCACAATTCCACCACTGCTGCTCCCCCTATTTCCGTGCATTGCAGCGCCACATTATGCAGAGGCTGGCATGCATGGAAGCCAGGCAGGAGGAACAGATGGAGACATTGGAGAGGCACATGAACACCATTAAGAAGCTCCTAGTCTGCAGTTAGTGCCCTCATATGCCCCTTTTTTAATCCATTTTTTGGTGGGTGGGCCTTGTTGTATGGAGAGGGTGGGAATGTGGGAGTTGAGGCATTTTTGGGATTTTCTTTATGGACAATTTCGTTTTTGAACTGTACTTTGTGGGACACATCTTGGGACATTAGTTGCGGACAGGAAGAGGGGTGGGCCAGTTGTGGGTTTAGCTTATATTGTTAGGGTATTAATAATATTATAGTTTTACATTATGATTTAAATCTTTTTTGGGGTCCTACTGTTTTACTTCGCACTGCTGCATTTGCTGCAGCCAGTTTTTAAAATCTGCTGAGAGTGTAACAACAAAATAGTTATGCGGTACCCTCCCTTGTCCTACTACCCTCTCCTCCTAGTCTCTGCATTCAGCAACTATATTAACCGCGAAGGACTCGGAGGGGGGGGGGGAGGGAATTTCCATTGTATATAGATTGCAGTTCAGCAATCAACCACAGTTCTTTTACCTGATTAGATGAAGTGAGGGCTGCATGGTTTCCCAAGGTGCCATGGTGGTGGTAGCAGTAGCAAGTTAGCATACTAACAGTGAAGGCATCAGAAGTGAGGTCCCACTCCCTCCTAGGTGAACTCAAAGTGTAGGATAAGGACTGTTCATCAAGGGAACTAACTAAATTGAAATACAAAATGAGTTAATGCTGTTATTATATGCAAGCTTTACAAAAAATTGAGACAGTGACCAGACTAGTCTACTACTACACAAGAAGAGAGACAAAAGAGAAAATATGATAGGCAATGCTAAATTGAATTAATCAGAACAATGGTGAGCTAGTAAAAGTTACAAAATGAAGTTGAATCAATCTGCGAATTGGACATGGGTAAGTTTTGACGCAATACAGTGCCTGAATGATGATGCTGGCAATGATGTTCCTCTGAAAATATTGAATACTGTTTTTAGGCGTGGATGGGTTAATATTAAATATGGCCAATGTGAGCTATACTCACAGCGGAAGATCCTCATCCTGCACTGAGTTGGTGTTGCTTTCACCACAGCCGTCCCACCAAGTGTGTGATCAATTAATGGTGTACATTTTTAAGTCACACCGCAATAAATCACACAGCCCGGGGGAAGAGGGTTAGGGGGTCTGGTGAATGGATGGGAAGGGGGATTTTGGGAAAGGTTTGATAAAGACAAACACTACACAAGGACAATGTTCATCTTGGCAATGAGAAGCCGACCATCATAAACGAAGGAATGATGAGTACAGGTAAACCAAACCAAATTGTCTGCCTGCTCCCAGAGAGACCCAAGTTACATTATATATCTAAATGTTCTGTGTTATAGAGCTTTGAAAGATAGCAAATATATTACAAATTAAATTATCTGTAGGAGTCAAGTGAACAGTACACACAGTTCTAATGATTACTAAAAGAAAAAATATACTGTATTGCCAAATTGGGAGTTTCATCTGCATTCCTCTTGGACTGTCTTTCAATATTGGGTGGCTGGCAGATGTGGTCCGGTAAGGTAAGTGTGAGTGTTATGTTGGTTTTCCAGTTTGGTGCAGGGTAAGAGGGCCTGTGGATTGGAAAACAAAAATGATAGTGTAGAATCAAGGAGAAAGAAAGAAGTTAAACTTCATAAGGAGTGCATTGAGAAAACTCAGAGGCAGCACAAGAGAGAAGAAAAGAATAGTCCTTTTTGCACTCATTCATTTATGCATGGTGTATGAACAATTAGGTGAGGACAATTTACAACAAACAAAAATCACAAAAAAATAGCCACATGTAACTATCGGTATCGGTCTGATCAAACTCGCAACTGTCATCATGATCATCAATTCATCATCATGAATCATATAACAATAATAAGTAGTCTAACAGCACATACATAATGTGATGATCATGATTAAATGTCTGTCTCCAATCACCTTCAACAACTGGCCCTCCATCGAACCACCACTTAGCTTCAAATTTGAGCCAGACAGCACTGAGCACACACATACCCAGTAACATTGCATTTTCCCAGTCAAGTCAAATCAACGTACTGCTGTCACTACTCACCACCACTACAAAGAATTGGGTAGGCCTGTTTAGGCCTCTTTAAAGTAATCACCAAATCGGTTGGCTTCAGTGAAGTTGAAAACGTACTTCTTCTGGTGGCAGTTCTCGAAGTAGTCACACCCACGCCCTGAGTCATTCCATAATCCCTGATCCTCTTGACTCTGAGTAAGGTCTCCAACTCCGTACCAACTGTGTCCGACTCAAATGCAATAGATTGACCTGTAGTACAATTTTGTTGTTGCACAACAAGAGAAACATTGAGTCATTTTTTGTGTAGACTAGATTTGTGTTTGCTTTATCTATTTTAAAAGGACTGGTTGGGTCTGACTCTTTGAGGAGTATAAAGCAGAAAACAATTAAACAAAGCAGTGTGGGGTGGATCCGGTGAAGAAATCTTGCTATCTTTCAAAGGGGAATGAAAAAAAAATCACCTTCATTGGAAAAATGATCAGCCGTCGGTAAGCCACCAACATTGTAAATCATCACAAACACATTTAAACGTAATAGTTACAGATAAACAAACACCAAGTGTCATTGGCTGCCACTACATGAATCATATCAACACACTCACAAACAACAATCACTCAGCGTGTAATGCATGCCATTTACCTGTTCTTCTAATTCAGGCGTGGTCACCGTGACCATGGTACATTACATATCCATTGTTCACGAAGCAGGCATTGGCCAGTCTAAATCAAATAATGTGGGGCAGTCCGGCTTGGGTAATAATGAACTAGGAAAAGATAGATAGTCACGGCCCAGGGTTGGAGGCAGGCACACATTTGTTTGTATCTCTCTATCCAATGTCCTTGAGGGAAATGGGTGGGGGGACTTCTTCACTGCACACTGTAGCAACTCCAATCTGACACGAGACCCGAGGTAGAACACTCGCGCACTTAGAGTGGTTTTACCGGATAAATTATTTTAAAAACGTATATTGCTGCTACTTTCACTGTTTTTAACACTTTTAATTGTTACCTGCTTTACTGGGACAGAGCTGTGTTCAATGCTTTGGGGGTAGCTGGGTTTACTCTCTTCCACATTCTTTGCACGTGAGACGCCAGGTCAGCGGTCTAGTTGCTGTTCCCGACGCCGACTCACGAGCATAAAGGCGCCTGATGACGCGACCGAGTTTGGGGCTGACACAAGACCCGAGGTAGAACACTCGCGCACTTACAGTGGTTTTACCGGATAAATTGTTTTAAAAACATATATTGCTGCTACTTTCATTGTTTTTAACACTTTTAATTGTTACCTGCTTTACTGGTACAGAGCTGTGTTCAATGCTCTGGGGGTAGCTGGGTTTACTCTCTTACGCATTCTTTGCATGTGAGACGCCGGGTCAGCGGTCTAGTTGCTGTTCCCGACGCCGACTTACGAGCATAAAGGCGCCTGATGACGCGACCGCACAGCGGACGCGCGCAGCGGGCGCGCCTAAGGCAAGCCCGTCTGCGCCCGTCCGCGCCAGACAGGGCCCAGGGACCAGAACCCCTGCATCTTCTTCCCAGAACCAGTACTGTTACTCCAGTTCACAGCTCAAACAGTTAAACAGCACACTGGGAACATCCTGTATGCACTCCATTTTACTTGAAAAGTTTCCCGAAAGATGCCTGTATTGCCGGTTTAAATTCTCTTCTAACATCATCGCGCACACCTCATCCAAGGATTCCTTTAAACTTCTTTTGTTGAATTGTAGATCCCTGCCTAAGCATACGATAGAGATAGGGATGCTCCTAAAAGATTCTGACCCTGATGTTTTGTTTCTTACGGAAACATGGCTCAATTCCAGCTCGGAGCCAGATATTGTTCAAGCACTCCCCCAGGGGTATGTGATGCAGAGGGTGGATAGAACAACAGGCAAGGGCGGTGGGATTGCCATCATATATAAAGAACACTTCACCTGTCGCCTGCTCTGGAACCCCCTCTTAGACTGTGAGAATGCCTATTTTACTATAGAACTCACTCCACACCTCTCCTTCACAGGCATTCTGATCTATCGCCCCCCCGGGGCAGTAGGGTTTTCCTGCAAATCTCTGCTAGAAGCAGCAGTTAACCTAGCCAGCACTGCGGCAAATTTTACTCTCCTTGGAGATTTTAATCTTCACTTCGATGATTTGGGAGCAGTAAATGCAGTTGAACTAGCCAGAGATCTTGCGGGCTTCCAATTGCCACAAAAAATTCTACAAGCTACACATGTTAAAAGACACCTTCTTGATCCGGTGTTTTCTAACTTAGAGGACCTTAAAGGGAACGATCCCATTCCTATTCCGTGGTCTGACCACCTCCTTATCCCCCTTTCCTGATCCCCTCAGGTTGCCCCACCCCTTACTCAATCCACACGGACCTGGAGTCGTTCTTGGTCCAAGCTTCCCTTGGACAAGTGGGTCCATGAACTAGAAAGAACCAGACCAAAATCTGATCTCTGTCCAGTCAAAGCCAATGACGACTTCTCTAACTGGATAGAGGAGTCACTGAATGTGGTTCTCCCAAAAACATTGATAAAGAAGACTGGCAGGCCTCATAAGTCCCCTTGGTACTCCTCCAAGCTGCGCATTTTAAAACAGCGTTGTAAGGTAATGGAAAGAAGCTGGAGGAAAGACTTTTTACCCAACAAAAAGTTGGAATATAGGGCAGCTATTAGCGCTTACAAAGCAGAAATAAAAAAAGGCCCAGGCCTCCTACTACGAGGAAAGGATCCTGTCAGCCACTAACTCTCCCAGAGAAACCTTCCTCATTATAAAAAAACTACTTAAAGCCCCCGTCCCGCCAGTGGCACCTGATGTCTCAGGCCTACGATGCAATAAACAGGCAGAATACTTCACCACTATGGTTCAGAATATTCTTAAATCTCTACCCCAAACGGACGAGGATGGTGACACCCCTAACAAGTACATGGATTCGGGTCCTCATTTAACTGAAAACCTATTGGAGGCCTTTCCCCCTTTACCCCAGGAATCACTCTTTACTTTGCTGTCCTTGGTAAAAAAAGTAGGTCGCCCAGGGACCCTGCACCTTTAAATATCCTGAAACGGGTAGCTCCGATAATCGCTCCCACCATCCTGGACCTGATTAATGCTTCATTTTCCACAGGAATAGTCCCTACCAAGTGGAAAAGGGCTATGGTGAAAACTAAAAAAACCTAATCTGGATCCTGCGGACTTGGGCAACTACCGCCCTATCTCCCTTCTGCCAGGAATAGGCAAGATCGCAGAGAAATACGTAAATCGCACCCTCTCCAATTTCCTTGAGTCTTATAACCTGCTTCACCCCTCACAAACAGGTTTCCGCCCGCGACAGAGCACTGAAACTGCTGTTAGCTGTGGTGGAAGAAAGCAGAAAGATCCTAGATTCAGGATGGTCCTCAGCCATTATACTCCTCGACCTGAGTGCAGCGTTTGACACGGTGAACCATGGCATCCTGGTTCACCGTCTCAGGAGCATAGGAGTAACTGGCACTGTGCTACAATGGCTGTGTTCCTTCTTGGAGGGAAGATTTTTTCAGGTTTTCGAGGATGACACTGCCTCTAAACCCATTTCTTTACTGTGTGGAGTCCCTCAGGGCTCGTCGCTTAGCCCGACTCTTTTTAATGTGTATATGGCCCCGTTGGCGGCTATTGTAGTCCTCTTCGGGATCCGCATGGTGACCTACGCCGATGATACTCAATTGGTGATAGCGCTTAACCAAGCAGATCAGAGGGCGAATGGCCTCAACTCTTGTCTTGAGGAAATATCTAACTGGATGGACGCATCTCACCTTAAGCTTAATGGGGGAAAAATGGAGCTCATGATATTGGGCAATCCCCTAAGCTTTAAATACAGCACCATATCGCCAGCTTGTATGGGCCCCATACCAGTCGCTAAGACTGAGATCAAGAGCTTAGGCATTTGGTTAGATCAGGACTTGACCTTCAGGGCGCAGGCCAGGAAGACGGCAGCTATCTGCTATGGACTGCTCAGAATG
The DNA here is from genome assembly GCA_963921515.1 of Calotriton arnoldi. Classification (NCBI taxonomy): domain Eukaryota; kingdom Metazoa; phylum Chordata; class Amphibia; order Caudata; family Salamandridae; genus Calotriton; species Calotriton arnoldi. The sequence continues at coordinate 136,654 of CAWUFW010010170.1, forward strand.
GCCCGTAAAGTGCTCCCTCTCCTCCCCTTCCAAGCCAAAACAATATTAGTCCAATCGCTCATACTCTCCAGATTAGACAATGGCAACGCCTTGTATCTGGGTGCTCCAAGTGCAGTAGTCATGAAACTCCAGACTGTACAAAACTGTGCAGCCAGGTTGTTGATGGGAGTTTCTAATCGTCACTCGGCTAAACCTGCACTTCATTCCCTTCACTGGTTACCGGTGCAGGAAAGAATCAGATTTAAGGCTTTGTGCGTTGCCCATAAATCCATGCAAGGGAACGGGCCGCCAATTAATTAGGCCATGATCCGTCCCTATAAGGCCAATAGGAAACTACGCTCGGACGAGCTGCATCTGGCTGAAGTTCTCAGGATTAAGAAGGCCAGAAGCGGTGGACGGCTTTTCTCCTATAACGCTGCTAAACTCTGGAACTCCCTGCCGCTGTATCTTCACAGGGAACCCAGTCATCTTGTCTTTCGAAAACAACTAAAGACACTTCTGTTCCCGTAAGTTCCACTTCCTCTCTCGTGTTCGGCCCAGCACTGGGAGGCTCCCGGGTAGCCATGTGCTATATAAATGTATTTTTCATTTCATTTCAATCTGGCAATAAAATGAGTCTAAGAGTAAGACGGTGGAGATGAATTAGTTAACCAGACCCAAACAAATAAAAGTAAATAATGTTCCGCTAGCTATATCTTTTTGGTGTTTTTAGGTGTCAAAGAAAAAAAGCAGATCAGCGATAGAGACTGAGAGAGAAAGTTCTACGGTAATTGGCCCAGGCCTAGTAGTCAGGGAAGTAAAGCTCGTCCTCAAAGTCTGGTGGTTCACCCAGAAGTAAGTTATTTAACACACTACTTCCATGACCTGAGTCTCCCTCATCTTTCTCCTGTCGTACTTCAGGTATGGAGTAATCCGGTGGTATGAAGTGCTGATTCATTTTAATCATGGTTAATCTCCCCAAGTTTTGGGGTGAGAAACTGGTCCTTCTCACTGTGACAACGGCACCAGCAGCACTGAAAACACACTCAGTGGAGACACTGGCAACCGGGCAAGCCAGATAGTTTATTGCCAGCCAGCTGAGCACTGACCATTGGCGCCTCTTTCCATACCAATACACCAATGGGTTTTGATCTAGGTAGACCTCTGTTGGGTCATCCAAGTAAGCCTGGACCATCCGCTCAATGGTCATTAGTGCTCCACCTTGCTCGACCTCTTTTGCCTTTGACTCTGCACTGGACTTAAGCCCTGACAGTAGAAACCATTCAGTTGAAGATTTTGGGACTGATGCTCCTGTTCTTGTTGTTGATGGTGTTCTTGTTGTTGGTTTTGGCTGCCGTGATCCAACAGCACTGCCCTCAGGCTCTGAACTTGAAGGCTGCCCCGCAGAACTTGTGCCCTGGGGGAGTAGGTCTCTAATTCCCTGCCATTCTTTTTCTAGAAAAAATCACAGCAGTGTCAACACCTGCAGATATATTTCCTCTAGCCCCCACAAAAGAGATCCAGTGTGCAGTGATGCACATGTAATCAATGGCTTGGCAACTGGTCCACATGTCCGTCATCGGGTGGATAGTGTGAACAGCACTCTGCTGCAAAGCTTGTCCAAGCAATTCCAGCTTATCGGTATATAGTGCTGGAACAGCAACTCTGGCGAAATAGGATCGTTTGGAAAACTTCCATTTTGGGCAGATGGCTGCCACAAATTAAAAAAAAAAAAACCTTTCCGAAAAAGGGAGGAGGTCCAGCGCTAACATTTTAGCCAGCTTTACGTTGTAAAAATGTGACACTGGGTGGTTGCGTTCATACTGACCCTCCAACCTAAATACGCCAGAAATAGCAGCCTGGGTTTTTTTCTTTTCTGGTACCACTGATGCAGGTGACTTCTTGAGAGCAGACAGTGGTAGGCTCAATGTGCATTTCAGTGGGGCAGTCTCTGTCCTCTCTTGCCTTGGTGTCTGGACCTGAATCTTGTGCCATTGCGATGTTGCTGATGTGGGCGATACTACTGCACTGCTGGGGAGAGGGCTGCTTTGCGTAACGAAAATGTATTCTTCTTCTTCACCTTCCACCGTGATCGGATCGGATTCCTTGCTCAGCCTTTCAGCCCCTTCTCCAACAACAGTTTTTTGTCCACTAAGGTGCGCCTCCCACTGTATCATATGTTGGTTTCTCAAATGGGTTGTTTGGCCCCGGTACTATAGTTTGTACCAAGCTTACCACGATTAACACTGGTTCCGCAAATGGTGCATATGGCAAAGTTCACCTCCTTCTTGCTGACCTTGAAGAAGTCCCAAACTTGGGAAATCAACTTTCTAACGCTTGTGCCACTGCCAATGTCGGATGAACTGGCAGTAGGTGGGCATTTTGACATTTGACTCTCTGCAGTACCTACTTCTACTGAAGTGGTTGTGGATGTAGCTCGCTGACAGGACTTTGTAAATATGACTGGCGGTGGTGGTGGTGGTATCTGTGGTGCCACATCTCTCCCAGCAAGTTGGGATGGGGTAACATCGATCTCCACTGGGGCTGGGCTAACATCCATGATGACTGGCCCGCCATCACCCTCCTCTTGTACATCTGCCTCCATAACTCTAAGGCGTTCAGGAAGCTTTCTTTTCCCTAGCCTCGTCTCATGGCGTGTATCACTCTCAGACTGAGGCGGGATCCAAGTGGTGTCTAGATCATCAGAGGGGGGGACTTGGAGTAGAAGATGATGCACTAACCCTCCTTTTTCTAGCTGGAGCTCTGGAAGACAATAAATCTTCTGAAAGGGCGGCATCCTCTACTTCCTCAGCATGATGCTCAATCTCCTGAACTGCTCTTACTTCAGGAGGAACTACTATTGGTGGTTGCGGCTGCGATTCTTATTGCCCACTTCTCTGAGTTTCCTGCAACGATTGGGTACTAGTTTGTGATAGAGGTAAGTCAATTTCAACATCATTGCTCGTGGGCATTGCCGTGATTAGACTGGCTACCTCTGTGACAGGCATGGGCTTGGGCCTAGATTGGGGTGGGTAAACTGATGCGGTGTGCTGCTCCCAACTTGCTCCCCAGAGGCCGGTGTGGCAGGCACAGTTTTTTCCCCAAAAAGGTCTGGGTTGACATACCAGTGGTGGTAAGCTCCTTCTCACAGGCCACTTTCTTGGTAGCACCTGTCTTTGGGCGATCTTGAAGCTGTCAGCAAGCAATGGCACTTACCTTCGCACAAGTTGAAGAGATGTCTATGTGAGGTGTGGGTCACGCATCACATCTGTCTAGCAGTATTGTGGGTGATGTTGTGTCTTGTGCACCTAAAAGAAAAGCAGCAAGAACAATATCAGTGAAACGTGTCATTCTTGCAGTTCAATCAGTAGTACAAACAAACAATATCATTTATTGTGGTCAATGGTTACTCTTATTATAAATAATTAACAATACAGTGTATCCATTCGTAAAACGGAAAACCACACCAACATAAACTTTCATGGTGGCTGACTGTACACTCAGGAAAGATAAGAAAGAGCAACAACAACAACATACAGCTAACAAATGACAATGGGATAATCCTTAGACAATGATTGCTGTTGTGCACCTATAGCAGACATGGGGTTGATTCATTGATGCCAGAAAATGGTTTAAAAAAATGTAAAAAAAAAAAAAAAATTAAATTAAAAATGTAAACAAATAAAAAAATTGTAATTAAAAAATAAAATTAACAATTAATTAATAAAATAAAAAAATAAAAACTATTTAAAAAAATAAACTTGGAAAAAATTACAATTAAAACATTTATAAATAAGTGAAGTTATCTCAAAGATATAATAAAAATGTATTAAACTTCTATGTCGTTGCTCAACCATCGATGCAAAAGCACACTGGCTGGCTACACAAAATGGCTGCCAGCCACATGGTCACAAGCAACAACAAGCAAGAGGGCATGGGGAACAAACTAAAAATAAGGCATGTCGGCCTGTGGGGAAAGCTCACTGGCTGGCTACACAAAATGGCTGCAAGCCACATGGTCATTGGTCACACAACAACAACAAGCAGCAAGCAAGAAGCCATGGCCACAAACAAAGAACACATGCAGGCCTATGGAAAAAGCACACTGACTGCCTACGCAAACTACCCGCCAGTCACATGACAACAAGAAGTCGGAGGCCTGGAAAACAATGAACACATGGAGGCCTATGGACACTGACTATACAAAATGGCCCCTGGTCACATGGCATAGGGGACAAAGGCAAATGGTGGACTATGGCAAACACACACAGGAGGCATAGTTAGACAGAGACAACACAGCATTGATTAATTTATCAATGCCAAAAACGAAAATCAACAGGGCAAATATTTTTACAACAGCACACATCCTCCAAAGGCATTACCCCACCTATACACTGTTTGCAGAAACAAAATCGATAAGTACCACAAAAAATACTTTTTGTATTTTAATCTAATGCCATTCGTGGCCTAGATGATGTTTCAATTTAACAGACACAACAGAAACCGTTGTTTTTCATGCACCCACTGCTAGCACTGGGCCTACTGGCTGGAAGGCCTATTCCATTGGCAGACTAGGCCACATAGTGCATTAATAGAATACAGCAAATTTATTAATAAACATGGAGAGAATGTACTAAACTGTGCAACATTTTTCCTTTACAAAAGAAGAAATATCACATGCAAAACAACAACAACAACCAGCAAGAAGGCATGGCCACAAACAAAGCGCACATGCAGGCCTATGGCAAAAGCACACTGACTGCCTACACAAAATGGCTGCGAACCACATGGTCAGAACAACAACCAGCAAGCAGGCATGACCACATCAAAGAAGACATGCAGGCCTATGGTTAAAGCACACTGGCTGCCTACACAAAATGCCCGCCAGTCACATGGCAACAAGAAGTCAGAGGCCTGGAAAACAATGAACACATGGAGGCCTATGGACACTGACTATACAAAATTGCCCCTGGTCACATGGCATAGGGGAAAAAGGCAAATGGTGGACTATGGCAAACACACACAGGAGGCATAGTTAGACAGAGACAACACAGCATTGATTAATTTATCAATGCCAAAAACGAAAATCAACAGGGCAAATATTTTTACAACAGCACACATACTCCAAAGGACTTACTCCACCTATACTCACCAAAGACCCTCACACCGCCAAAGCCCACCTCCACGAAGGAATGAAGGCCGTCGCCGAATGGATGAGGACCAGCCGCCTGAAGCTGAACTCGGACAAGACGGAGGTCCTCATCCTTGGTTCCAACCCTTCAGCCTGGGACGACTCCTGCTGGCCAACATCACTGGGAACAGCCCCGCCACCCACCGACCACGTACGCAACCTAGGGGTCATCCTCGACCCCACCCTCTCCATGACTAAGCAGGTCAACGCCGTTTCCTCATCCTGCTTCAACATCCTCCGAATGCTCCGCAGGATCTTCAAGCGGATCCCCACCGAAACAAGAAAAACAGTCACCCAGGCCCTCGTCACCAGCAGGCTGGACTACGGAAACGCCCTCTACGCAGGAACGACGGCTAAGCTCCTGAGACGGCTGCAACGCATCCAGAACGCCTCTGCACGTCTTATCCTCGACATCCCCCGACGCAGCCACATCACACCCCACCTGAGAGACCTGCACTGGCTCCCTGTCAACAAGAGGATAACCTTCAAGCTCCTCACCCACGCACACAAAGCACTCCACAACTCCGGACCAGCCTACCTCAACAGACGACTCAGCTTCTACACCCCCACCCGCCAGCTCCGCTCGACCAGCCTCGCCCTCGCCACAGTCCCCGGCATCCGGAAAACGACCGCCGGCGGCAGATCCTTCTCCCACCTCGCTGCCAAGACCTGGAACACCCTCCCCACCAACCTCCGACAGACCCAAGACCTACTGGCCTTCAGAAGACTCCTCAAGACCTGGCTCTTCGATCAGTAGCAGCACCACCCCCCTCTTCCCCCAGCGCCTTGAGACCCTCGCGGGTATGTAGTGCGCTTTATAAGTGACATGATTGATTGATTGATTGATTGATTGACTGTTTGCAGAAAAAAAACAAGAAATACCACAAAAAATACTTTTTGTATTTTAATCTAATGTCATCCGTGGCCTAGATGATGTTTCAATTTAACAGACACAACAGAAACAGTTGTTTTTCATGCACCCACGGCTAGCACTGGGCCTTCTGGCTGGAAGGCCTATTCCATTGGCAGACTAGGCCACATAGTGCATTAATAGAATACAGCAAATTTATTATTAAACATGGAGAGAATGTACTAAACTGTGCAACATTTTTCCTTTACAAAAGAAGAAAAATCACATGCAAAACAGCAACAACAAACAGCATGAAGGCATGGCCACAAACAAAGCGCACATGCAGGCCTATGGCAAAAGCACACTGACTGCCTACACAAAATGGCCGCGAACCACATGGTCAGAACAACAACCAGCAAGCAGGCATGACCACATCAAAGAAGACATGCAGGCCTATGGTAAAAGCATACTGGCTGCCTACACAAAATGCCCGCCAGCCACATGGTCACAACAACAAGCAGGAGGCGTGGAAAACAAAGAACACATGCTGGCCTATGGATACTGACTATACAAAATTGGGAACAAAGCCAAATGGTGGCCTATGGCAAACACACACTCACTCACCAGCCAGACAAAGGAGGCATTGGTAACACAGGGAACACAGCATTAATTTAGCAATGCCAAACAAAAATTAACAGGGCTAAAAATGTTTACAACAGCACACCTCCTCCACTTAAACACTGTTTGCAGGAAGAAAATAAACGTAAAATACCATAAAAAAACACATTTTGTATTTTAATCCAAGTCCATCCATGGCCCAAATGATGTTTCAATTCAACAGACACCACAGAAACAGTTGTTTCATGCACCCATGACTAGCACTGGGCCTACTGGCTGGAAGGCTCATTGGCAGAAGAGGACACATAGTGAATGAAATCAATATTGCAAGTTTATTTAAAAAATATGGAGAAAATGTAGTGAACTGTGCAACATTGTTCCTTTATAAAAGAAGACACATCACTTACAAAGAAATAACTAGGACCCTACTGAAACTACAAGCCATCCACAACAATACATTTTAAAAATCGATTAAAAATACAAATAAATCCAGGTACATGGCCCCAATCAAACAAACAACACCAGTTTTTCAACTTACTTGTGAAATCTCAAATACAAAGTCCTTAAATCCAATGGTATATGCAGCAGACAAAAAGAGCTTCAAATCCAAATGAAAAGTGACCAAGAGATGGACAAAAGCACTGGGAGGAGCATGCTTGACAGGAACAGTAAGTTGGAGACTCTGGGGCACTTCCTTCCAGTTGGAAAAAAAGTTTTTTTAAAAAGGACTGCTCGCGCAAAAAAAACGACGCCACATGTCCATCTGAGGAGGTTTTTTAACCTAAATGGTCATTTTGGAAAGATTTTGTTGCTTCTCGAGAGAATCTTCTCCAGATTGCAGCCGCATTAGATCCTGCACGTTCGGGATCGCGTACGGCAGAAAACATCTGCCAGAAGTCGCTGGCGCGCCCGAATGACGTGTTGGTGACCGCAAAATCTCGCGGGAGCATGTGGCCGGCTAGCAAATCTTGTGGTGCCCGCGAATAGCTCTGAAATTCTCGTGCCCACGAGCACCTGGCAAGTCACTCCTGCACATGCGAAAGGACATTTCGAACACAATAAAAAAAAAACCTGCGCTCCGTTGCAGGGTGCAGAGTTTATCAGTAACTCTGCGTTCTCCGCGGGAACGCAGAGGTGCCGAATTCTGCAAACTCCGCGAGCGGAGCAGAGTTTGACGGCCAGACCTAGTTGCACCAGACACTTCAGATTTCAAACACGGTGAGTTGCAAATTCCGCGCCTTCCTGGAAATGAGGCACAATGACTGGTGCACGTTGAGATGGGTTGCACCAGGCAATTCCAGTCAAACACACACAGGCGCAAGTTCTGCAGAGCTACATGAGGTAGAATGAGGCACTACTATGGGTACACATCCACCTCTGAGCGTCGCACCCTGTAAATTGGACACCACACGCAATGAGCAAGCAGTTGGCGTGTCGCACGACAGAGATACAGAATGATCGACAAAACGGGCTGTGTGGGATCCTGCAACCGGTGAATCACCACCACTTGATGCTTATGAGTCAGAGTCCCTGCAGTACAGGAACCACATGCCTTCAATGCGGCAAGATTTCTGGGGCTCCACACTAGACAATCTGGTCTCCAGACACAAGTTTTAGTTCCACGCTCACACATCGCTAACAGTTGGGATTCAGTTTACGACGTGGGCTCTTGGAAGGGGATCTCACCCCTTGCTGAAGGATGGCACCTGTAGGTATACTGTCATGTGAAGTTAGGGGTGGTTTAGGGGGTTTTCCTTTGAACCACAGATGTCTCCCCTAAATTGTAGGCCTGTCTACCATGCGACCAAGGAATGCAGATCCTAATCTTTTGTGGGGCCATGATCCGGCACCTAGAGGCTAAGTGTCAAAACCTCTATCTTTAATCTATCCTATTTGGCCCTCAAATGGCAGAGGTCTCTCCGTTTCTGTGGGATGCCCATGGTTTATGGCTGTCTCTTTGGGAATGCACAGATGTGCTCCCCCAACCCCTGGTTTCCACTGGAACCTGGCACCACGGTCCCCGGGATTCTTGGAGCATAGAAATGTCCATATTCTATAAGGGGCATTTCTACGCGATTATGCCAAAATTACTGTGTGCTAAATCCAGGTGAAATACAGCAAGCATTTCAGGAAAAAAACATTTCCCTGGGGTACATGACTTGGGGAAACCCGTAGGATCTGAGGAATTTCTCCCAATGTCCTCCTGCTCTGAACAATTGGTAACCTTTGCAAGTCACTACAGGTACGCAGTCACACCCCAAAAACATTGTGAAAACACCTATCATGACATATAAATGCAAATGTCAACACGGAAAATCAGGTGCCACTCAAACAATTTTGCACATTTTTTAAAAAGACACTTCACTAATACCATGCAATCACATTGCACAGGTTAACACCAGCATGCGGGCCTCAGACCCAGCTACCACTCAATCTGAAATTGACACATTCTCTTGCTCCCAATCTTTTCCTTTCTGAATGATGACATCTGCTTAAGGTTGTGGAATGGGAGGAAGTGAGGTGACAGCAACAAGTGACTGCAGTTGGACCTTAGGTAGCAGTAGACCTATGTTGGCACACTACAGTGGTGGTCAATACCAGAACAATTTTGTTTTCCACTACTGTGGACCTGATATGACTTTACACTAGCAACTCAGAACACTCAATAACTGTGACACAATGTCATGAATGTATACTATATTGTAACATCTGAGCAACATTTCCTCTGCTATCCCCTTGCCATGAAATTCCCAATATTTCAATGTAATGTCATCTTTTGGCCCTGCCTACCCTTTTTGGATCAGTATTAATTGTAATTGGGCTGAGTGGTATTACCACATGAAAGGATGCAGTAATCCTTTTCCATTCGACTTGAAATGAGGACCATATACTATCTTACCAGGCAGTATCTGTTTGCTGTATGTTTCCATCCCTGATACTTCATTGGATCATTTCATATGGTGCAGCTAAAGCGTTTCAATGAGGCATAGAATTTGTCTCTCACGTGGTTATCATATTTGTGATATGCCTGCTAGAAGCAATTGCATATCTAGAACTGGGAAATCTGCTCTAAGCAGATGAAATGTCTAAGTGGTATTTCCACCTATCTAGTCACAGATTCCTTACCTTTAAATTCTCCCCAGGTCCTAGACTGGTTCTGGAAATGTTTTACAGTAGTACCTCTGCAGGTCGATAGTGGGCATTGTGCGACTACATAGTGATGTTGTCCACTGGATGTGACGTCAACAAAATCCATGTAAGCCCTCCTCTGACACGCTGATGTCAGTTTCTTCTTTTCCGCTCTTTCAACGCAGATCTGGTAAGTGGTTCCTCAGGCCGTTTTTTGGCCTATCTCATCATTTTTGTTGACGGAACAGTGTGCCTTCCTTTCTCTCATGTCCGTGGGGCTCAAACCTTGTGGGTCCTGTGGACAGCAGATGTCAGCCACAGACCTCATGCTCTTTGTATGTGGTGCTTTGGGGAGCCCCATGAACCGGAGGAGTGCGACTTCTGTTGCAATGCCGCATATAGCTCTTAGTGGCGCGGTTGTCGCAGGCCTTGCGTAGTTCATTTTCCAGAGAACACTCGCAAGCTTGTTCCAGAAGCCATTTCCGTGGGCATCCCTTGCCCTCGATGTCCAAAGGTGTGTTGAGATGCAGGCGGTCAAAGTTGCGGCATCCCTGGAATTAACTGCATACGTTCCGCCTTTCTGATGCCCCTGGCTGAGGAGTTGGTGCAAGAGTCCACCCTGCACCTCCCTGCCTTCCCTGGAGCCGGAGCGACTCTGGACCAGATGCGGGAGTAGTATACTTCTGTACATGCCATCTCTGAGGTCTCCACCTCCCTCTGGTGTGCTTTTGAGCCCCAAGGATGTCAGCCCTGCCCCCAGGGACCTGGCCGGTCTTCTTCAGCATCCTACTCCATGCAGTTTTGTGGTACAGCTCGCTACAGCCTCCCCTGACCTCAGCGCCCTTCTTAACGTCCCTCTGGACAGGGAGTCCAGAGCCTTGACACTGGTGGTAGGAATATCTTCTCCACCACCAGCTCAGCATTGTGGTCACTTAATATCGCTTGCGTTCTGTGCTGATTTTCTCATTTCTATTCTGAATGAGACCTGTAGCGATCTTACCCAGATACTCCAGGATGGGCAACAGGCAGCTAAGTTGATAATACGAATGTGGTATGGATACCACGGACTGAGTAGGTTGAGCATGGCTCTTTCAGTGGCACTCCACCATTGTGCCGGGCTACGCACCACTTTGTTTTTTTGGAGGCTGTCCAAGTCACCTTGGTAGACATGCCCTTCGATGGCATCCGTCTGTTTGGCACACATGTCGATACTGCATTGCAGGGGTTTCCGGACAGTTGCAGTGGAACAGAATCTTAACTCTTAATTTCTATACCTTCTGCCTCCCTAGCTCCCCACGTACTTGGATAGTACGGGGGACGCTCGTCTTTGATTTCTTTCACATATGAGCCATTCCAGAGCAGAGTCCAATGGGTTATCTTTCCAATTTAAGCATTCCACCTTCTGGTGGCACCCTGTGAGGTCTTCGTACCTTCTGCAGGTATTAATATTTCTTCAAGCTGTCGATGGCGGGTTTTAGGTCCCGTTATCTGGGACGTATTTGCTTTGTGGCCCTCCGTGGGTTTCAACACCTGATGGTACAGGGTTTTCTTTTCTTCTGAAGATAGTCTTTATAGCCAAGTAATAATTTTATAGGGTATTTTGCTTGCATTGTGCGAGTGCACTGTTGCCTATTTTACCCGTTCTATGTGGACCATCTTCTGTATGCCTTATAGGCATTCCTAGGTATATTTATGGTACTTTAGTATCCCTTAGAGGGGATTTTCAATTATGAACCTCTGGAAAGATGGTGCATGTGGCTTTCCACCTTACGCCAATGCCCTTTTTCAGGTGTATCTCTTGTCACGCCTTGCTTCAATCCATGGAGCATTAGTTATACTCTATTCTGGCATTTTTCTTTTCCTAGCAGAGCAGTGGGCGGGTGGTATAGTCCTTGGCCTGTGGTATATTGTCCATCCCTGGCCTTGGTAGTGTTCCCACATAGGCTGTTCTTCTATCAGTGAGTTTTGGCATTTTTTTATTGTGCTGATCTCGCTATACCTTGGCAAGAGGGACTCCTGCCACTGATCTCCCATGCTTCCTTGTTCCTTGCCCATATTTCTGCTGCGGGTGGGTCATGCTCAAGAACCTGTTCTCCTGTACCGCCACCCTTGTTGTCATTAGACTTATTCCTCCCAGTGAGAGGATGTTATTTACTTATCGCGTTGAGGAAATGCCTTGTACCTTTGTTGCCACAGGCAACACTTCTACGAGAGTTCTGATACCACCCACAACATTTAGTTGCCTAACTGGTTATTCTTGAGATCTCACCATCTACTTCTTTTTCTGTGTTTGTGGCTGTCTTTCATCTTGCGTTCTGTTCTTCAAACATATGTTCCTTGAACCTTATGGCTCCGTCTCTCTTGGGATTGGTTTGCAAGGGTACTTGGTTGCTATTTTTGGATGCAATTTTCCTGGTGGTTCCTCTTACTCCTCCACAGGACGTGGTAATGTTTCTAACCCTCCGAGGTTATTATAAGACTTCTACCTTATTTTTAGAATTCTTTCTTCATGACAATTCTTTCCCTCTTGTTATGTCTTTCACTTCCTTTGAAGATGCGGGGTCTTTTTTCCTCCATATACGTTGGTATAATGAATGCTTTTGCTGTACTTAGACTTATGTCTTCCTGAATTTTTTTTGTGCCCTGCCTCCTGTAGAGACATCCTTTTCTGGACCCAACACTTATTGTTCTTGTATGCACTGCAACTCCTTCTGTTGGTTTAGTTTTGAATAACTGGTGTTTTGTTTTGTTTTTGAAATCCCACTTTCGTGGGGGCTTTGTCCCTAGATGACTATGTATTCTATCTATCGGCTGCCATTATTTTCCTGAAGTATGTGATGTTCTCCACATTCTCCATCCTCTTATTCAGTACTATTTGCTGATTACTCAGCTCCATCCTCATATATGTTTCTGACATCACTGTGGTGACGACTTCTGTCAACAGCCTATCTATCTATCTATCTATCTATGGCAGTTTTTTCTCAGGACAGCCAATAGTGATTTTGTTGTATTCGACATATGTCTGTTAAAGCATTGCTCAATGCTCTCTACATCGTGGATGATTTTTTAAATTCCTTCTCTTCTGTGTCTCTACAGAGCAGGTTTCGCTAAATTAATGGGTTTCTATGGCAAGGAGCTATAGCTCAGTGGCATGGCCTATTGGCTTGGGTCTCCCACGTAAAAGGTGAACATGATCAGATTCCGTCATCGGAGAAAACTAGTATTATGTTTATGTTAAATGTTATCTTCAGACACATTTGTGTTCCTCTGCCATGGGTAATGCTATTTCCATGCTTTTCAATGTCTTTATGACTTTAGTTGCCTGTGGTCCTTACCACAGTCCCTAGGGTGTAGCCGTTGCAGGAAATCTGCTCAGGAACAGAACTATGCTTGGGACCATAGAACATCGGCATGTAGGGACTGAGCCGCCATACTACCACAGTACCTATGAGCCCGAGTCCGACTAGCTATAGTGCCTCACTTGCCCTCTTAACCTTAGCAGAGAAACAAGTGAATTGGCACCCCAAAATACAACACTCTGGGCCCTCTCAGGGATCGCAGTAACAGGACACACCCCTTTCACTCTCTCACTTGTACTCATCCACAGTAAGATAACCAAGAGACACGAAGGAAATTTAGAATATTTATTTAAAGTATTGTGCTCCAAAATGCAGTATTTGTGTCACAATGAGAAAACAAATGCATACCAAAAATACTGTTAGCATGGTTAATAAACCATATACCATGAAAAGCCCGGTCATATTATAAGACAATGTAGCCTAAACCCCCTCCCCTTTACTGAAGCTATATGATTATATATAAAAGACCTCTGGGATTAGTGGCAGACCCCATACCTTATCATACATAGATGGAAGTTCTACATCTCAGCTGACGTAGCAATCATGTCTCAGCGTTCTCCGTTCAGTGTTCGTGTTTAAACTCTTATACTCAGCTATGTGACGAAACATGTGTGATCACAAACAGCAGCTGTGTTCTCATATTATGTCTAGGTGCTAGTGTCTGACCAGATAGAATAACAAGAGGCATTGTTGTATGACCTTGTCTATGGTGTTCGGACTAAATCCCAGGAAAAGAACAGAACATGAAAACATATGCAGGCTCCGTGTGCAAGTCCAGGGTGGCACAAAAGCAACCGTGTTTATATAGTAACGCGTGCAAATAAAAATGCACCCTACAACGTGCGCAATTTGGCTAACATAGGGAAAACTACAATGGGCCATGCAGGAAACACATGACAAAGTGTATGCTTTTGCTCACCTAAATTCCTAAGTGTATCCAGTCTCTTCTGTCTTATTATAAACTAGCTAGTTCTATTCAGGGATTTTTAGCAAGATCAGTTTGCAGACCCTCCTCCGGGGATGGTTATGCTATGGTATCCAATTCAAAGGTAAGGAATCTGAGGCTAGATGTCTCTATCAGATGAATAAGTTACTTACGCCTTATCTGGTAAGGACAGGATCTGGCCACAGAATCTTTACGGTCCATCCCATCCTCCCCATTCTGCGAACTAGTTTCTCTTTTTACCTAAAAGATCCCTTTCTTGGCATTGTGATGACTTTCATTGGTACTTTGTAATTGTTTGACACAATGATGTCTCTTTTTTGGAGCAATGTTTCCATAGGCAGTTTCTAAAAGTGGCTCTGCGTTTTTGGAGTTGAAAATAGTCACTGAAGAAACTGATGTCAGTGTGTCAGGAGGAGGGCTTATATGGACTCTGTCAATGTCACATCCGGTGGATGACGTGGCTATGGAGTCGTACGATGTGCAGAGGTACTGCTGTAAAACAATTCCGGATTCAGTCTCGCACCTGGCGAGAATTCAAAGGTAAGGAATCTGCGGCTAGATCCTGTCTCTACCAGATAAGGCGTAACCGACGGTAAGTAACTTATTTGTTAGGGAGCTTCAACTGCAACTTGTAATATGTTTTTTAAATATAGACCAGTATTGATTGTAATTGGGCTGAGTGATATTACCATATGAAATCATGCAGTAATCATGCTGCATATAAACTGCAATGAGAGGCATAGTCTATCTTACCAGACAGTACAGTTTTGCTGTATGTTCCCATCCCTCGTACTTAAAAGGATCACTTCATAAGGTGCCTCTCAACTGTTTCAATTTGTCTTTCATGTGGTTATCATATTTGTGATGTGCCTGCTAGATGCAACTTCATATCTAGTACTAGGGAAACTTACAACACTAATTTATCATGAGTGGGTATGTGTCCCAAAGCAATACTTTTCTTTAATACACATGAAATGTTTACCTGTCCCCCTCCACGGAGTCAAATTCAGCTCTGGTGAGCTACCCCCCAGTTAAGGTCTGTGTTTTAAGAGGATGCCCTGGCCAGGTTTCGAAATGTCTCCATGCAATCTTCCACTGTCCCAGGTTGAGAGGAGACTGCAGTGACTTTCTGGGTTACCTGCTGCCATATCTTCCCTTTCTCCTAGGCCCTAGTCTTTTGGAGCAAACAGTCCATGAGCTGGGGCTTCTCTTTTAAAATCTGTTATTCAGGCTCACTGAATTTGAAATCCCCATACAATTAGAGGCCATAGTAATCAGTTGGCTGGTTTGCATGAGTGGACAGCTTCTTGGAGCTATGGATTGTAAAGGATCGAAAATACTTAAAGTGGCAGACAGGAGATGTACTATTTGAGGCTGGCTTTCAGGAATAAAGGATGCTTTGAGTGTGGTGCTCATGTGACTCAAATGTACTCATATTCCTTTCCTCCACAACGGTAGTGGTGCTGACAAGCAAAAATGATATATTTCTTGTCTTTTTATATAATTTCCTGGTGTTGCGGAATTACCATGCAAGTATGATAATTCCGGCAAGTAATAGACTACTAATTGAAGGGATAAAAATATTCCTAGCAGTAATACTGTTCACAGTTTCTGTTCCTGTAAGACTGCAAACAAAAAAAATCATAATTCTGGTGTTTGTCCCCAGATTTAGCAGACAAAATTGTGAATATCATGTGCGGTATTACAGCACCCGATTTCTGTTTCACTCATAATCAGGGCGCTAGTGTGGGGAATGTGGTGCTTACAAAGCGCTTTATGAAGAAGTAGGCCACAGTGCAGATAGCTTAAGGCACTTCTAGTCTGGGTGCCATGAATGTACAGCATGCAGTACCAGGGTGCACAATGACAGGCAGGCAACCCAGTGCATTACATTTGTACCTTAATTCACATGCATAAAATAATACTACACAACAGGCACAGTTCCTATAAAGGCACGTTGGCAATTGCACTTGGGCCCAGGTCCCCTCTCCCTCCTTCTCCTTGGGGTCCCTCCTTCTTGGTGTTTAGCACGTCCCCTCTTTGGGTTCGAGTTATAGGGCAGGTATCAAGCCCCTATGACATAAGAAAAGGGCAGAAATGGGCTGTATCTATCAGATATGGTGCATTCCTTTCCTTTTCCCCTGCGCCGGTGCACAATGGGCTGCTGTGCGCCAACCCAGGCACTTTTGCACCATGGTACAAAGGTGCCTGCATTGCGGGGATGATTACTTTTGGGCAGGAAGGGATACCTTCCTGCACAAAAATAATCACAAGAGGGTTTTTCCTCCACATAGAAAAAGGAAAAACGAGGAGAAATAAAGATATTTCTTCTCGTTGTGCCTCCCTTACGCCTCACCTGGGGAGGCGAACGTTTTTGGCGCTGCCTCAGAGTTACGATTTCTCGTAAATCTGGGGCAGTGTCAAAAAGCCATGGATGTTGCTGGGAACGCCCCCAGCAACACCCATTGCATCCCCTTTTAACTGTGTTACAGGGAACGATATTTATGAGTTCCAAGTTATCTGGCAGAAAAGATTTGAATCTCTGGTGGCAGCCACTACCTAAGAAGTGCTAACTCTCTCAGGCTTGAACCTCCTAGATTCCGAAAACAAAAAACTTACACACGATCCTTTCTCCAGGGCATCGCCAAGGATCTGGAACTCCTTACCACCCAAGATACACTCTAACCCATCGACCCTCTTGTTCAAAAAAGAGGTAAAAAAGATACTAATGAATAGATTCCTTGCATAGTCTTCGGAGTCCTAGGACACAAGGGTTGTATCAAGGGCAGCAACTTTTAGATGGATCAGAGACATGTCGTTTACAGGAGAACCCTCGAAAACTCTGCTCCTCGGGGTACCTGGATCCGAAGAGTTTCAGAGCAGCAGCACATACCCACCATGAAGGTGCTAGAACAATGAAGACTAATGGAGTATTAATGGACCGACTGTTTTATAAGTGTGCTATATGGTGCAACAGCACATTGTGGCTCTTTACTTTGATTTATCTGTCAATACCTTTCATCTTGCTCATTCAACCCTATGTACAGCGCTCTGATACCCATGGGACATGTGCGCGCTTTATAAAACACTCTAAATAAATAAATAAATAAAAATAAGGCAGCATTAAATTAAAAAAAGTCACAAAATGTGACGTTCCTGTGGCTCAAGGGGCCTCATGAATGAGGCCCTCAGAGTTTTCCCATATTTGTTGTGGTACGGGTTGTTTGAAGTCTGGTGTGGCTCATATGAAGGTTCTCGACAGGCAGTGATTAATTGGTGGGTGATGTATTGCTAGAATAGTTCTAAATCGATACAGTGAGATTTAATCTAGGAGTTTGATAACGGTGCACTGTCCCGTTGTTTGTGGGGCCCTGTCTCTTATTTTACGACCTGTTATCTTGCAGGCAGGCGTCCCTTCACCAAGACTGTATACGCCTGCCATTGGGTCAAGTTTGTGGCAAGGTGTGCTGAGAAACTGGTTGACCCTCTTTCTGCTCCCCTTTATCAGGTCCTTCTCTTTATCCTTTATCGTGCCCAGCAGGGCTCTGCACTGGGCATCCTAAAGGGCTATCTTTCTGCTATCTCAGCCTTTCTGCTGATGCCCTATCAGCCATCCTTTTCAAATCCCCTGTTGTGAATAGGTTCTTGAAAGGTTTACAACACATGTTTCCACCTTTCCCATTATTCCTTTAGTGGGACCTTTCTCTGGTCTTAACTTTTCTGATGTGCGCTCCCTTTGAGCCATTACACACTTTTGCTCTCAGGCTCCTTACCATCAAGACTGCCTTCCTGGTGGCAATAACATCTGCCTGGAGGGTCAGTGAGCTTCATCATCCAAGCCTCCACACCTGAACGTCTATCCAGACAAGCTGGTCCTTTGCGCTAGAGCTTCCTTTCAGCCGAAAGTTGTCACTCCTTTTCATGTAGGCCGACCTACTTTTTACGCTCTGCCACATGACTCCAAAGAAGAGGAGCAAATTCACAGTCTGGACCCAAAAAGAGCATTGTTTTCCTACCTTGACCACACAAAAGAGTTCCGTGTGGGTGACCAGCTCTTCATGGGGTATGTCAGAGCGAAGAAGGGTAAGGCCGTGCAGAAGCGGACCATCTACCAATAGATCGTGCTCTGCATTAAAATCTGCTACTCATTGGTCAAAAAGCAACCCAGAGGGCTTGCGTGCTTATTCCGGCAGAGCAAAAGCTGCGACCACTGCGTTAGCATGCAGAGTTCCAGCAGCAATGTGGGCGTCTCTGCACATGTTTACCAAACTCTATTGCCTGGACACTCAGGTTCGTAGGGATGGGCATTTTGCCCATTTGGTCCGGCAGGACATCTTAGTGTGAAATTTTTTCGCAGACCCACCTCCTGGGAGGCATTGCTTGGGCATCTACTCTAATGGTAAGGAATCTGCGGCTAGAAGTATCTATCAGATGAACAAGTTACTTACCTTCGGTAATACCTTATTGTGTAGAGACTATCTAGCTGCAGATTCCTTACTGATCCACCCATCCTCCGTGCTCTACGAATGGATTTCCATGGTCAGGCCTTTCCCCTTTTAGAGCCCTAGTTTTCCACACCAGTGGTAGGGGTTTTCTTCGTGGCTCTGCACTCCTGGTGTGGAATGTCGCGAAAAGAAACTGACGTCAGCATGCTAGGGTAGCGCCTATATAGGCACCGTACATGTCACGTCCTGAGCGGACGACACCACATGGAGCTGAACTACGCCATCTACCGGCGCGCACGATACTGCTCACGAAAAATAGCTGGATCCAGTCTACTCCTGGGTATAATTCGAAGGTAAGGAATCTGCGGCTAGATAGAGTCTCTACCAGATAAGGCGTTGAGGGTAAGTAACTTGTTCATTAGAGACTAGTTGGGGAAACTAGAGAGGAGGGTAGAAACTGTAATTGACTCTGGAGAGGGTACTCTGATAGGAATTCAGGGAGGGAGTGCTGTGGTGTCGGCTCTCATGGCACAGGTTTTCCCCAGAAACACCCCCAAATTTGCTTTCATTTGTTTCTCCAAGGCAATGATTCCAACCAATTTCTAGGCTACGATTTTCACTGACTCCAGCAGTTGTTCCCTTGGATGGGTTAAGTCTAGCTGAGACTATGAGCTTGCACTTGGCTCTCCAGAAAGCTACGGTTGAGGAAAAGGAGAAGGCCAGGGTCTTAAACTGAGAAGCTGAGCTTAGCTTGCCAGGAACAAGATAAAGGAAGAGGGAGAAACAGAAAGAATAGGCCTATGAGGGGAGAAAGATGGAGCATGAGGAAGGAGAAATAGAAAGACAGCAAAAGGAACAGGCACGCGAATTGGAGCAACATACGATAGCTTGAGAGAAAGAAAAGTTCAGTATGGCAGCAGAGACATTTACAGCTGGGAAAAGCGCTTTCACTTCTATCTATTCAGGAGATCCTGCCAAGGTTGTAAAAGAGCTTGTGTACACATATGTGGAGAGACAAGATATTTTGTAATGGTTGATTATTTTTGAGAATGCTTGTTGAGCTTAGGATTTAAATGAAGTGTCAAAGGCAGCTACTCTTATAAGTTGCTTACCCATTGAAGGTGTGGCAGTTGTGGGAAGAATATTTGTGGCTGAGGAAATGATTTATGAGAGACTGGAGAATATTTAGATTAGACGGTTTGGGCTAAAGACATCTCAGTCCCAGCACAGATTTAGGGATAGTAAGAGAACATATTGAGTTCCATTTTGGACCTTGATTCATGGACTGTTGCATGATTGAAATGAGTTGGTGACAGGGCTGGAGGCCAAGGATTTCAAATTCCCTTAACCACTTAATGGCAACAAGCATACTCAGAGAAAAGTGCTCCAACCCATTTAGGCAAAACCTGTTAGATATGACAGAGAGGGAGCCAGTGAAGCTTTGTGTTGGCTGGCAAGCAGTTGATTAATTGGGTTAATAATGAGCTGGAGAAGCATGGCTCTAGACCAATGGGTGAGATGTACTCTCAATAGACTAGTTCTAAACCAGAGGGTAAAATCCAGGGAAATTCCCAAGGTTCCAAAGCAGGACAAACGCAGAAAGGGAATCTGGTTCCAAGTCATGAACTGCAGAAGAAAAAGGGAAGACAAGATTTTTTTTCCAAACTCAGGGTGAATACTTAAGAGTCACAAGAGAAACTGTCAGGTTAAAGGCCCTGTACCAGGTGCACCCACCATAGCGGGTGTGTTCACTGTGAGTAGGTAACCCGAGAGGGCCCTGTTTCACTTAACCCTAGGCACTGAAGAACATACACCAAAACATAATGGGGCTTGTGCTAGAGGCTAGAGAGATACAGGAGTTCATAGGGCTATCACTGAGAGGAAGTATCTCAAACCTGAGGAGAACCACCCTGGTGCAATGGCACAGGCTTAGTAGCTGGTGGAGAGGATGTGGAGTTTGCAATTGCCTGAGTTGAGGTAGAGATAAATAGCAAGTTGGCTATGGCTTATGTAGAGATTAAAAAGAAGCAATGTGCTGATTGTCTGTTGGCTAATGATTTAATTGCCCCTGGTTTACCATGTCAGCTGTGTTGACCAGTGCACAGGCTGCATGTCAGTCTCTGGAAGAGACTGGGACCATCCCAGATATGCACAGACCAGAAAAGTGTAGTGAGTGAATCAGGGCAGATTCTGCAAAGGCACTGGTCATGACATCCATTGCCCATGCTTCAGATGGAGGGGGAATGAGATTCTGAAGTGGACTAGGTATTTGGAGTCTAGGTTGCTGCCTAAACTGCATGAGCTGATAGCTGGCACAAATTGAGTGTCCTATGCTTGTAGGGCTTCAGAAGAAAGCCTGAGAAAAGGTCAGGAACAGAGTGGCAGGAAGACATTATGCTGGTTGTGGGGATGGACTGTGGTATAGTGAGCCCATGAATCCTGAGACAGGTACTAACAAGCGGTTTATGGTTCCACTAATTCACAGGAACTTCCTATTGCCACTGGCCCACAAAGAGTACACTTGGGCACTAAAGAGACACAGGATAGGTTGACCCTCTGTTCTACTTGTCAGGGATATGCAGCGACAAAGAGATTCTGCAGAACCTGTCCCACTGGTCAATTAAGTGGTAAGTAAGGAGGTAAGAATAAGGCACCATTAGTGCCTCTGCCAGTTGTAGATGTTCTGTTTGAGGGGGTGGGAATAGACATTGTTCAATCAATCAATCAATCAGTTCTTGTTAAGCACGGCTACTCACCCGTGAGGGTCTCAAGGTGCTGGGGGGAAGTTGAGGTTGGGGGGTTGCAGGTCTGACAGGACGCTGTGGTTCATTCAAAGAGCCAGGTCTTGAGATCCTTCCTGAATTGTGTCAGAGACGGGGAGAGCCTGAGGTGAAGAGGCATAGCATTCCAGGATTTCGCGGCGAGGTAGGAGAAGGATCTTCCTGCAGTCCTGGTCTTGCGGATCCGAGGGATGGTGGCGAGGGCCAGTTGGGCACAGCCGAGGTGTCTGGTGGGTGCGTGGAGTGAGAGGCAGTCGTTCAGGTATTCTGGTCTGGTGTTGTGGAGGGCTTTGTAGCCATGTGTGAGGAGCTTGAATGTGACTCTTATGTTGACTGGGAGCCAGTGGAGTTCTCCTAGGTGTTTGGAGATATGGCTGTGGAGGGGGAGATTGAGGACCAGTCTGGCTGCGGTGTTCTGCACGTTCTGAAGTTTTCTAAGGAGTTTCTGGGTGATGTCTGCATAGAGTGCGTTGCCGTAGTCGAGTCTGCTGCTGATGAGTACGTGTGTGACCGTCTTCCTGGCCTCAGTGGGGATCCATCTGAAGGATATCCAGGATTATTGACCCATTTGGCCCCTCCTCAGCGCTGGGCATAAAGTATCTCTTGGTTGTGGTTGATCATGCCATCAGGTACCAAGAGGTGGAGAACAACTGCAAAGCTAGAGCTCCCCTAGGGATCTTTTCTAGGGCTGAATTTCCAAAGACTTTGATTTCTTATTGAAGAACCAATTTTATCTCCTCTTGTATGAGAGACATGTGGGAGCAAGCTGGTGTGATCTACCACTTCTCCATTGCATACTATCCACAAAACAAAGGGCTAGTGTGAAGCTTTAACAAGACCCTTAAGAGCATAATGGGAACTCTATCACAGAACCTCAGGAAAAAGTTCAATCTTCTCATGCCACGTCTTCTATTTGCTTACTGGGAGATTCAATAGAAGAGAGTATGTTCAGTCCCTTTGAACTTCTGTTTGGGCACCTCGTTGGGGGGGCTTCTTGCCTTGATCAAAGAGGGTTGGGAAGGAACCTCTGAATTACATCAAAAGGATTTGACAGACTATGTGATTGGGCTTGGGGAAATTCACCTTCCATGAGTCAGGTGAAGATAAACCTTCAGAGTAGCCAGGAATTGATAAAGCGATGGTATGACCAGAAAGTGTTGCTGACTGCGAACTAGAAGGGTCAAGAGGTATTGCTGTTGAAGCCACTTTGTCCCAGAACCTTGGAGGATAAGGCTCTGTCCCACAAAAGGTAGCGCAGACATCATTTAAAGTCAACTATTGGTGGAGACAGGTACAACATGGGAGCCCAGAAGGGTGTGCAATGTGAATTGACTGAAGCCTTACCTCCGAAGAAATTACACAGTGGACATCATGGCTGTAGCAGAAGAAGCTGGGGCAAGATTGTGAACTTTTTCCTGAATTACTACACATAGACATGAATGATGGATCTGTGGAAAGGGTCCAACTTGTCCCAGATATGACACCTCAACAGCAGAAAGAATCTGGAGAGATGTTGGGATGGTTTTGTCATCTATTATCACTGCCTCAAGGGTTGACACTGATCTGTGTTCATGAGACTGACACAAGTGATAGTCTGTCTGTCAAATGCAAGACATCTTGCTTGTCTGACTGAGTCCAATAATGCATTAAGGCAGAAGTAGCCAAGATATTGGACTTGAGAGTAATTGAGAGATAATGTAGTCATTGGGCCTGCCACATGTTATTGGTACCCAAGCACGGCTCAACTGAGTTGCACTTTTGTGGGGACTACACAGTCCTCAGCAAAGTCACCAAGAATGATACACATCGGATACCCAGAGCTGTAAAGCTTGTAGACTGACTGAGTGCCTGCCACTTTCTAGTGATTGGACATCAGGGCAAGAAGAATTTGGTGTGTCTTACTTGGATTGCTCTGCTGTATTTAGCAATTCATGGAAAGACCAGCTGAAGCACCTAGAACAGGTCTTGGTCAGAATACAGGGAGCAAAACTGGCCATTAAGGCAATGAACAGCCAGGAGGGGCAGTCCACTGTATTCTGCCTAAGGCACAAGGTGGATAATGGAAAGATTTTCCCCTTGTATGACAAGATTGTCAGTGTTGGAGTGGAAAGTGCCCACTATCCAGACACAGGTAAGAGCCATTTTAGGACTCACTGGTTACTACAGGAACTTTGTAGGTGACTATGGGAGCATTTGACAAATTCGACTACAAAAAGCAGCCCAGGAAGGTAATTTGGACTGTGGAGTATCAGAAAGCTTTTGTAGGCCCGAAGAGAGCTCTATACAATGGCATTATGCAATGTCTCCTGACAACAGTCAATACTACTCACTATAGATAGATGCTTCAGACAAGGGAATTGTAGTGGTGATGGCTCAACTTGATTACAAGGGTTAAGAGCATTCAGTGGACTTTATTAGTTGCAGGTTTGCTCAGTGGCCCTTGAAGGTGCTGGTGCCAAATGGCCACAAGCAATAGCTCAATGACATATGGAAATCCCCCAAGTGCATAGCACATAGCCTTGACAGAATTGCTTGTCTGGTGGTGGTTTTGGAGGAAGAAAATGTACTGTAATACTAGCCTGAGAAGGGAAGTTAATCATGACATCACGACTTTGTAAAATATAGACCAGACCATGGCCTGCCCACTGGTGCCTAAACCCATCTGAGGCAAGGATATGCAATGCAGCAAGTAGTCCGTTGGGGTGGAGGTGAGAAGGGTGGCAGTCTGAATGCCTATATTGGGTTCTATTGTGTTCCCCAATGGGAGCCAGCAAGTGCTGGATGCACCAAATTCCCAGCCAATGTGTGGTCGGATATATACTGAGGACACGTTGGGAAGGATTTAGACATGTTATGATCCTGGCCCTTCTCCTGCATTGGGGTATGCAAGACTCCTTAGCTCTGAGATGCTTCTTCCTATTTCTCCTTTTATATGAGTAGCTGGGCAAGGGTTTGGACAGGATTCAATAAGAAGAAATAATTGATGTGTGCTTCATTGATGGTGGTGCTTACAAATGAGTGGGGCAGGGATTGATCAGCATCTTTATGCTAACCTAAGAAGGGCATTTAATCACGACATTACAACTTTGTAAAATTTAGGCTAGACCATGGCCTGCCCACTGGTGCCTAAACCGCTCTGTGGCAAGAAAATGCAATGCAGCAAGAAGTCTCATGTTGAGTTGGTGAGGGTGGCAGTCTGACTGCCTATTTTGGGTTCCATTGCACCCCAAATAGCAGCCAGCAAGTGCTAGATGCTCCCCATGCCCAGTCAATGTGTTGTCAGGATATATACTGTGGACATGTTGAGAGGGTTTCGACATGACATGATCCTGGCCCTTCTACTGCATTGAGGGGTATGCAAGACCCCATGGCGCTGAGATGCTTCTTCCAATTTTTCTTTCTGTATGAGTAGCTGGTCCAGGGTTGGACAGCATTCAACAAGAAGAAATGAATGATGTGTGCTTCCTTGATGATTTGTTTGTTTATTTAACAGTTTGATATCTTGGCATTAAGGCAATACAAACAATACATTGGTATACATTAAAAATAACACGTACTTCTTAAAACCTCCCTACACCATAAATGCATTTCATCACACCTATAAACATATACTTATTTAAAACACCAATCATAAGGACAGAATATTCAAAAACCACAATCAGGAGTTTCCCTGTAATAAGACGACATCCTTATTTGTGCAAAATACACTTGTTAATGTGCAAAATACGCTAACCTTAAGTACAGAATATTCTAAACCAGCACAACCCGGAATTTACCTATGGTATTGATAGAGCGCCATGCTCTCGTAAAATTTGTAGGGGTGCATCATAATCATTGTTAGTTTGCACCCGCATATATCTCGACATATATAAATGAGTGGCTAGTAAAATGTAATTTGAATTGCATTATTAGAGTGAATAAGAGAGTAGTCGTGTTATCATAATCATGCAAATGTAGTGTAGTATTGAGATGTGAGTAAAATGATGAATAGATGATTTAGTTATATGCCGTTGAGATGTAGTAGTTAACGTATATGATATTACATTGCACGTGTAGTTTACGTTTTGCATATGAAATATATGAGCCTATGCTTAAAGAAGTAATTAAGAATTGTGTGTTTAAATTGTGAAAAGGCCTGACTGCATATACGCAAAGGGAAGGCCTGATTCGTTCTTATGTTAGCTTATTTTGTAGGCAGAGAAGGTGTTCTCTTGGAAAGGCTCTCTGGGCACAGTTGGTAGATTCGTACAGAGGGAAAGTCTGTTGAAATGTATCTTCTGTTGCAGGTGCAAGGACATATGCCTTGTTAGCGAAAGACTGGCTCTTTGTTTCAAGAGTTAGGGTGGTGGGAGGCATTGAGATGGGAGTACACTGGAATGTAGGGATGATACTTTCAGCGGAGAAGGTGCCTGGGACTCAAGATCATCGTAACCGTCCTGGATGAAGTAAGAGTTTCGATGGAAAAGTACGAGAAGGAAGACCTGGCTGAAGAGGCGTGAGAAGGGCGTGTTCAATTGTATGTGCATTTTGTATTAGGGATAGTGCCCCGAGGGAGGAGGGCAGAGAAGAGGTAGAGGAGACCAGAGAGAAAGGCAGAGAGAGAGACTTTAGGAAGGAGCCTCTTAGAACGAGCTCGAAATGCTAAGTGAGTGTACTTCTTAGGAAGTCTTCACAGCTGACACCTTTTCTTTTACTCTTGCCTGGGAAATTCGTTAAGTAGGTATGTCACCTTAGTGATAGAGTAGGGACAGCTAATGGTTTTATGCTTATTTAGGTAAATGAAGAATAATATAGAGATTGGAGCAGTTATTGTTTGTTTAATACTTCTGGAGCTAACGATTCTTCTTATTATGAGTCGGATGAGACTCCTGCGTAGGATGCTGTTTGTATTAGTGCCCATCTATTTCTTTAACCTCGTGTTGAGGTGCTTGCACGTGCAGTTATTCTTGGCTGTAATAAACCCACAAAATACCCAGGAATACGATGGAAGAGAGCCAGCCACGAGAACAAAGCAGTGATTATGACGAGCGGAATGGTGCGGCTTGCCGAGAAATGTTGAGGAGTGCCGTGAAGGCGAGTTTGTTGAATGTAGTGAGACTAAAAGCAGAGGTAGACGAAATGATTAGTGGAAACCTGCCTTTGGAGAGAATAGAGATCTATGAGCCAGACGAGCTGCTTTTTGTAGCAAAGGACGTGACTCATAAAGCAAGGGCCGCACATGAGAAATTCGCGATACCAAAGGGGATGATGGACGGAGGGTTAGAGCAAATCAAACACTCACCCCCAGTCAACTGATCTGGGTTTAATCCATCATCATTCTTTAGCTCACTCCACCACCCCAGTTCAGACATGGCCATATGCAAATCAGTCTGACCCTGTGCCTCATGGGAACAGTCCAGCCCGAACTGCCAAGCCATGTCTTCCCTGGACCGGAAACAAGCATCCTGGGACCGGTTTCGGGTTCAAAACCCTCATCAGCCAGGCTATCTTGAATCCAGTGGCAAAGTGAGCAAGGGGCCCACGTCTGGGCATACCCTGCCAACTTAGGGCGAACAAAGCGATACCAAAGGGGATGATGGACGGAGCGTTAGAGCAAATCAAACACTCACCCCCAGTCAACTGATCTGGGTTTAATCCATCATCATTCTTTAGCTCACTCCACCACCCCAGTTCAGACATGGCCATATGCAAATCAGTCTGACCCTGTGCCTCATGGGAACAGTCCAGCCCGAACTGCCAAGCCATGTCTTCCCTGGACCGGAAACAAGCATCCTGGGACCGGTTTCGGGTTCAAAACCCTCATCAGCCAGGCTATCTTGAATCCAGTGGCAAAGTGAGCAAGGGACCCACGTCTGGGCATACCCTGCCAACTTAGGGCGAACAAAGCGATACCAAAGGGGATGATGGACGGAGCGTTAGAGCAAATCAAACACTCACCCCCAGTCAACTGATCTGGGTTTAATCCATCATCATTCTTTAGCTCACTCCATCACCCCAGTTCAGACATGGCCATATGCAAATCAGTCTGACCCTGTGCCTCATGGGAACAGTCCAGCCCGAACTGCCAAGCCATGTCTTCCCTGGACCGGAAACAAGCATCCTGGGAGCGATTTCGGGTTCAAAACCCTCATCAGCCAGGCTATCTTGAATCCAGTGGCAAAGTGAGCAAGGGACCCACGTCTGGGCATACCCTGCCAACTTAGGGCGAACAAAGCGATACCAAAGGGGATGATGGACGGAGCGTTAGAGCAAATCAAACACTCACCCCCAGTCAACTGATCTGGGTTTAATCCATCATCATTCTTTAGCTCACTCCACCACCCCAGTTCAGACATGGCCATATGCAAATCAGTCTGACCCTGTGCCTCATGGGAACAGTCCAGCCCGAACTGCCAAGCCATGTCTTCCCTGGACCGGAAACAAGCATCCTGGGACCGGTTTCGGGTTCAAAACCCTCATCAGCCAGGCTATCTTGAATCCAGTGGCAAAGTGAGCAAGGGACCCACGTCTGGGCATACCCTGCCAACTTAGGGCGAACAAAGCGATACCAAAGGGGATGATGGACGGAGCGTTAGAGCAAATCAAACACTCACCCCCAGTCAACTGATCTGGGTTTAATCCATCATCATTCTTTAGCTCACTCCACCACCCCAGTTCAGACATGGCCATATGCAAATCAGTCTGACCCTGTGCCTCATGGGAACAGTCCAGCCCGAACTGCCAAGCCATGTCTTCCCTGGACCGGTTTTGGGTTCAAAACCCTCATCAGCCAGGCTATCTTGAATCCAGTGGCAAAGTGAGCAAGGGACCCACGTCTGGGCATACCCTGCCAACTTAGGGCGAACAAAGCGATACCAAAGGGGATGATGGACGGAGCGTTAGAGCAAATCAAACACTCACCCCCAGTCAACTGATCTGGGTTTAATCCATCATCATTCTTTAGCTCACTCCACCACCCCAGTTCAGACATGGCCATATGCAAATCAGTCTGACCATGTGCCTCATGGGAACAGTCCAGCCCGAACTGCCAAGTCATGTCTTCCCTGGACCGGAAACAAGCATCCTGGGACCGGTTTCGGGTTCAAAACCCTCATCAGCCAGGCTATCTTGAATCCAGTGGCAAAGTGAGCAAGGGACCCACGTCTGGGCATACCCTGCCAACTTAGGGCGAACAAAGCGATACCAAAGGGGATGATGGACGGAGCGTTAGAGCAAATCAAACACTCACCCCCAGTCAACTGATCTGGGTTTAATCCATCATCATTCTTTAGCTCACTCCACCACCCCAGTTCAGACATGGCCATATGCAAATCAGTCTGACCCTGTGCCTCATGGGAACAGTCCAGCCCGAACTGCCAAGCCATGTCTTCCCTGGACCGGAAACAAGCATCGTGGGACCGGTTTCGGGTTCAAAACCCTCATCAGCCAGGCTATCTTGAATCCAGTGGCAAAGTGAGCAAGGGACCCACGTCTGGGCATACCCTGCCAACTTAGGGCGAACAAAGCGATACCAAAGGGGATGATGGACGGAGCGTTAGAGCAAATCAAACACTCACCCCCAGTCAACTGATCTGGGTTTAATCCATCATCATTCTTTAGCTCACTCCACCACCCCAGGTCAGACATGGCTATATGCAAATCAGTCTGACCCTGTGCCTCATGGGAACAGTCCAGCCCGAACTGCCAAGCCATGTCTTCCCTGGACCGGAAACAAGCATCCTGGGACCGGTTTCTGGCTTACAGCCGTCATCAGCCAGGCTATCTTGAATCCAGTGGCAAAGTGAGCAAGGGACCCACGTCTGGGCATACCCTGCCAACTTAGGGCGAACATAGCAAAACCAAAGGGGATGATGGACGGAGCGTTGAACATTGCAAGCACTCAGCCCCAGTCAACTGATCTGGGTTTAATCCATCATCATTCTTTAGCTCACTCCGCCACCCCAGTTCAGACATGGCCATATGCAAATCAGTCTGACCCTGTGCCTCATGGGAACAGTCCAGCCCGAACTGCCAAGCCATGTCTTCCCTGGAACGGAAACAAGCATCCTGGGACCGGTTTCTGGCTTACAGCCGTCATCAGCCAGGCTATCTTGAATACAGTGGCAAAGTGAGCAAGGGACCCACGTCTGGGCATACCCTGCCAACTTAGGGCGAACATAGCAAAACCAAAGGGGATGATGGACGGAGCGTTAAACATTGCAAGCACTCACCCCCAGTCAACTGATCTGGGTTTAATCCATCATCATTCTTTAGCTCACTCCGCCACAAGGATGTGAGTGATCCGGTACCATGGGATGAGGAGTGCTTGGTGTCATTCCTAAGACTGAGAGAAGATTTGTGCAGTGCACCAGCTTTGGGAATGCCCGATTACAACAAGGCTTTCTCACTGTTCTGTTGCGAGAGGGAGGGTTGTGCATTAGCAGTCTTAGCTCAGAATCATGGAGGTGTCCGTAGACCAGTTGCCTATTTTTCAGCTACTCTAGATCCAGTAGCTTCTGCGTTGCCCGGATGTCTAAGATCCGTTGCTGCAACAGGTGTCAGCATTGAAAGATGTGAAAGCATTGTAATGGGTCATCCTTTGACAGTTTATGTGCCACACTCGGTTGAATTGCTGATGACCAGAACTAAGACTCAGCACCTAACGAATAACAGGTTAACGAGGTATGAGCAAGTCATACTTGCCGCAGAGAATGTGACTCTGAAAAGGTGCTCCATCTTAAATCCTGCGACATTAATGCCCATACCGAATACAGATGATGAAGATTGTGCGGACCATGATTGTCTTGATGTGACTGAACTGTGCACCAAACCGAGACCTGACATTGTCGATGAACCACTGATTGACCCTGATGAAATTTTCTTTGTCGATGGTTCATGCCTAAGAGACAGTGTTGGTCAACTAAAAGCAGCGTTTGCTGTATGTACCATTTCGGGGGTGGTTGAGGCTGCTTGCCTAGAAGGAGTACACTCCGCGCAGGTAGCTGAGATCATTGCCTTGATTCGCGCCTGTTTGGCCGCTGACCAAATTCGAATCACGATCTACACGGACAGCCCATATGGGTTCGGTGTGGTTCATGACTTCGGACAGTTATGGTCTCAAAGGGGATTTTTGACATCATCTGGCTCACCCATTAGGAATGGAGAACATGTAAGACAACTGCTAGATGCATTGCAATGTCCGAAGGAAATCGCAGTTGTCAAGTGCACTGCGCATGGAAAGGGGGAGGATTTTGTGTCTTTAGGAAACAATTATGCGGACGAAGTCGCCCGCTTCTGTGCAGAACAAGGGTGCATATTTACAGAGGGTTACACAGGAGAGAGCCAAGAGAGAACCGAGCTCAACATGATGTTGGCCATGCCAGACACTTGGGAGGAATTCAAGCGACTGCAGGATAAAAGTCTCGGACCAAGAACGGAATGGATGGGTCAAAGCAGGATGTGAAAGAGGGGATGTGGATGTTTGGGTTTCCAGTGATGGGAGAGCGGTATTGCCAGAGAATCTGCTGAGCCCAATGGCGAGACTAATACATGAACCGATACATCTTGGTAGAGATGCAATTATGCGTGTGTTTAGACAAACGTGGTATAACCCACGATTTCGAGCGATTGCTGAAGCAGTTTGTCAGAGGTGTGTTACGTGTCAACAGATGAATGCTGGAAAGAAAACCGTAGTCACCTTGAGTCACATTGGAAGGTCAGGAGGACCCTTCAATAGGATGCAGCTAGATTTTGTAGAAATGCCTAAGTGCAAGGGGTTGAGGTACATTTTGGTGGTGGTGTGTGTATTCTCACGGTGGGTGGAGGCTTACCCAACACGCAGGTGTGACACCCTCACAGTGGCTAAGTTATTGTTGAGGGAACTCATCCCGAGATTTGGTTTTCCGACCTCTTTGGAATCGGATAGAGGAACACACTTCCACAGTGAAATCATGAAACTGCTTTGTGCGGCATTGAATGTTGATCAAAGATTGCATTGCAGTTATCGACCAGAGGCTTCTGGGATAGTGGAACAGGTTAATGGAACCTTGAAGGCAAGAATGGCAAAAATGTGTTCATCAACGTCTCTGAAGTGGCCTGACGCACTGCCGCTTGTGTTAATGAGTATTCGCAGTGTCCCCGACAGGAGAACTGGGTTGTCCCCTCATGAGATCTTGATGGGAAGGGCAATGCGGTTGCCAGCAGTACCGGCTACAGCATTGATAAACATCACTGATGACTTGATTCTCGATTACTGTAAAGGACTATCTGATGTGGTCCGTTCTGTGTCCCAGCAGGTGCAAGCTGCAGCTGTTCCGGCCTCGAGTGATCTGTGCCACGACCTGTGTCCAGGCGACTGGGTGCTTGTCCGAAAGCACGTGAGGAAGAGCTGTCTGGATGTTCGGTGGCGAGGCCCGTACCAGGTGATACTGGTAACGAACACAGCAGTGAAGTGTGGAGGATTGCCGAACTGGGTACATGCTTCCCATACCCGCAGAGTTTCAGCACCCTCGGAAGAAACAGCTCCTCTCGTGAATGAAAATCCAGCTGATGTGGCAGGGCCACATGAGAGGACAAGTCAAGCTGTGAGGGCCACTGATGCAGCTGGTTGTGCACCAGAGCAAGCTGAAGGGGGTTCCGACAACCAGAACCTCGACTCTGACTCGGATGACAGAGGTGGTGCAGTGGGTGGAGTGGAGTCAAATTCAGCAGAAGAAGGAAGTGGTGCACAGGGTATAGAAGGGGGAAGCGGAAGAACGACCAGAACTGAGGAGGCTTGGCCTGAGAGACAGAGGCGACTGAACCTGAGGTTGGCACCCGAAAGAGATCTTGCTCCAGTGTCTGAAACATCTGAATCAGAAGCAAGTGACGGAGAGCAGGCTCAAGAGGGTCGGAGGAGGTTGAAAAGAACGAGAGTACCTTGCCAGAGATACGTTACCCCGGAGTGGACTTACGCAGTGACTGATGCCGGGGGTAGTGAGTTCGGGGAGGCTGAGGTCCGTGCAGGTGGTCAGCAAGAGCCAGAACGTGGTGTTGAAGGTGGTGCTGTTAGTGCCAGGGCTCGAAGTCGAAGGAATACTGACCCTCACGGTTCCGAATCCCCCGCTTCTGAGTAAAATCCGAGAACTGGTTCTGCATCGACTCGAATTTCCGTCATTTGGATTTGAGCTGCCTTCACATGAAACGATAATTCTTCGCCTTGAACTTTTGTATCATGTTTTAGAAGCGCTTGCAGTTGATCTTATCGTGGATGAAGTATAAACTGTTGTAAATAAAAAGCCTAAAGAAGAAGATAACCTAGATCCGAGTGGAAGAAGAATAAACTTAGGGGCTTTCCACCGAAGAGGAACGAGAGCTAGGGAAGTCTTTTTCTGGACTATGTAAATAAGAAAACTGTAGTTGAAAAGGGGATTTCCAGAGGTTTCGGAGTGTTGCTCGAACTGGTTAAGCAAGTCACGTGTGGAGAAGACAGAGACTTTTGAGTGTTCATTGCTTATACCAAGAACTTTGAGAACTTTCGAGATCATGGAGGCTGTAGATCCACATCGTAGATCCAAATTGATTGTAGGCACATTTATAGGGGATGTGATAGTTTCTATAATCATAGTAGTTGTAGTTTCATATGCTGTTCTACACGAGCTGGCAGTGGAGGGGGTGCCAGGGACTCCTACACCCACTACACCTAGCAAAAAGGAGGGAAACATAGGAGCTGACAGAGATTTGCTAATAGAAGAGAGTCGTAGATTGCATGTAGATTTGTACAGAAGTGATTTTAAGCTTAATGCGTATGTCAAGCTGCTATATGAGTATGTAGATGCGATGGATGCGAAAGATTGTTATGTGTGTATGCAGTTGCCAGCTTCAGTGGATGAGTGTATTAGATATCACCATCTTCCACTGACTTATGGAATTTCGTGTAGTTTGTTATTGAGTGTGTTTTATGGGAGGGGTCACTATGAGTACTTCTTTTCCAACTATGACGCCGTGCTTTCAGAGGTTCCTGCCCATAAACATTTGAACAAGTATGATTATTACAAGGCGGACGATAGACTTGGAAAGTACTTCATACCAACTTCGACTTTAGATACAGCTTATGCCCATAGACACAATTTAACATGTGCACTAACAGAAGTAGAGAAGAAGTTTGTAGATCAGGTAGAAGATAGATATAGAATGTTAACAAAAACACGTCACACTGGGGATAGTCCTGTAGATTGTACAGACGAAGAGAGATTGCACCGAACAAAAGGAAGTTATGGTCCTATAGCATTGGATATGGGCCAACGGGGGAAGTTGTGTGTGAGACGTGTGCAGACTTATTATGATAATGTCTCTGTGGGACAGAGCGAGTGTGATCATGTTTTCACTATGGAGGATACAGCGAAGAATTTTCTACAAGGCCCTGTACAAGTGATACCTACGGTGTACTTTGTGTGTGGGAGGAATGCTTATGTGAGGTTGCCAGCGAACTGGTATGGTACATGTTACTTGGAAATAATATTTCCAAAGATTTACCATGCAGAGGATTTGGAGCTTTTGGAAGGTGAAAAGCATTCACGAGTGAGGAGAGGTGCGAGTGCAGGAGCTGTAGTGGGAGATATCTTTGGAGCAATGATACCAAGTTTGGGAGTGATCTTGAATGATGTGAAGATTTGGAAATTGGCGACTGTGGTGGATGAATTATCAATGAATACAGCAAAGTCGTTGATACTTGTGGATGGAGAGATGTTGTCGATAAGGACAATGGTTTTACAGAATCGCCTTGCTTTGGATGTCTTATTGGCAAAAGAGGGCGGAGTCTGTAAAATGTTGAAGGTTCAAGAGTGCTGCACTTATATACCAGACCACAGCAAGGATCTGGAGAAATATATAAGTAACATCACTACGACCCATACGAAAATAGCGGATTTGACTGAAGAGGGAGTTTGGTAGAAAGTTGGCAAAGGATTTGGTCAAGTGTGGAGCTGGTTTACGAATTTGGGAAAGGGATTCATTGGCTATGTTCCGAGACCTCTCATTATTGTGGTGGTTTGTGTGGTTTGTCTGTGGGGTCTGATCAGAGCATACAAGTGGTATCGAGCAGGCAGAGCTGAGAGGGCCTTGAGAGAAAATGAGACGAGAATGGCTAGACTGCAGGACAGTCCCTATCGAAACTTTAAGAGTTTGGAGAGATTCCGACAGGGGAGAATGGCAACAAGTTCTGTTTAGGTCGGTTCTTTCTCCAAGGGAGTTGAAAGGATGTGATGACAGGAGTCATCAAAAGGGGGAACTGATAGAGTGCCATGCTCTCATAAAATTTGTAGGGGTGCATCATAATCATTGTTAGTTCGCACCCGCATATATCTCGACATATATAAATGAGTGGCTAGTAAAATGTAATTTGAATTGCATTATTAGAGTGAATAAGAGAGTAGTCGTGTTATCATAATCATGCAAATGTAGTGTAGTATTGAGATGTGTGTAAAATGATGCATAGATGATTTAGTTATGTGCCGTTGAGATGTAGTAGTTAACGTGTATGATATTACATTGCACGTGTAGTTTACGTTTCGCATATGAAATATATGAGCCTATGCTTAAAGAAGTAATTAAGAATTGTGTGTTTAAATTGTGTAAAGGCCTGACTGCATATACGCAAAGGGAAGGCCTGATTCGTTCTTATGTTAGCTTATTTTGTAGGCAGAGAAGGTGTTCTCTTGGAAAGGCTCTCTGGGCACAGTTGGTAGATTCGTACAGAGGGAAAGTCTGTTGAAATGTATCTTCTGTTGCAGGTGCAAGGACATATACCTCGTTAGCGAAAGACTGGCTCTTTGTTTCAAGAGTTAGGGTGGTGGGAGGCATTGAGATGGGAGTACACTGGAATGTAGGGATGATACTTTCAGCGGAGAAGGTGCCTGGGACTCAAGGTCATCGTAACCGTCCTGGATGAAGTAAGAGTTTCGATGGAAAAGTACGAGAAGGAAGACCTGGCCGAAGAGGCGTGAGAAGGGCATGTTCAATTGTATATGCATTTTGTATTAGGGATAGTGCCCCGAGGGAGGAGGGCAGAGAAGAGGTAGAGGAGACCAGAGAGAACGGCAGAGAGAGAGACTTTAGGAAGGAGCATCTTAGAACGAGCTCGAAATGCTAAGTCTTCACAGCTGACACCTTTTCTTTTACTCTTGCCTGGGAAATTCGTTAAGTAAGTATGTCACCTTAGTGATAGAGTAGGTACAGCTAATGGTGTTATGATTATTTAGGTAAATGAAGAATAATATAGAGATTGGAGCAGTTATTGTTTGTTAATACTTCTGGAGCTAACGATTCTTCTTACTTTGAGTCGGATGAAACTCCTGCTTAGGATGCTGTTTGTATTAGTGCCCATCTATTTCTTTAACCTCGTGTTGAGGTGCTTGCACGTGCAGGTATTCTTGGCTGTAATAAACCCACAAAATTGAATTCGGAGTCAGTGGTCTTTAAAGGTAAACTGGATTTTAAATTGTCGCATAACCGAAAAAGATTTTCTTCCCTTCACACTATTCAGCAGGTAAAAAGATCCTGGTGACCTGAGGATTCTTAGAGGTGATAAGATAAGAATCAGCGTTATCAGTATGACAATAGCGACCTCTGACCCTGCTCGCAGGCAGGTCGCTCCCCACGCTGCTGCACGGCTCTGCCTGCATTGTTTTTGCCTAATCCTGTACTTTCCCCCTGTGCCTAACTTGCTTTCTTGCCCAGACTTGTTTTTATCCTCCTGTGCCTAACTTGCTTTCTTGCCCAGACTTGTTTTTTTCCCCCCTGTGCCTAACTTTCTTTCTTGCCCAGACTTGTTTTTATTCCCCTGTGCCTAACTTGCTTTCTTGCCCAGACTTGTTTTTTTCCCCCTGTGCCTAACTTGCTTTCTTGCCCAGACTTGTTTTTTTGCCCCTGTGCCTAACTTGCTTTCTTGCCCAGACTTGTTTTTATTCTCCTGTGCCTGTACTTGTTTTCTTGCCTAAACTTGTTTTTCCTTCCTGTGCCCAGTTCTCCCGCAGCCCCCGCCCATTTTTCCCGCCGCTGCGTCCCTGCCCCCCTGCATTTCCATTCGCCGCCCCGCTCCCGCCTCCCAGCTGCCCCTCCCTCCCACATCCCCTCATATGGAGGCCGCGCAGCGGCCGCGCCGCTGGCGCGCCAAAGGCGCGCCTAAGGCAAGCCCGTCTGCGCCCGTCCGCGCCTGGACCGCGCCCAGTGCCAGGACCCCTGGACCCCGCGAACGCCACGACGCCCGACACCGCTACGATGCCAGATCCCTCCACGCACTCAACACCGGCCGATCACACACCTGCTTCCTGGCCGCCTTGAAGCGCACCCACGGAGCTTTCACCTGCCGGAACTGCAGCTTCACAAGCATCCGCCCCACCATGCCGCCGACCAGGAAAGAACCCAACCACCTCAGATGCATCCTTCTCAACACCCACTCCGCCCGCAAACACGCCGTTGAACTCTGGGACCTACTCGACTCAACCTCCCCAGACGTCGCCTTCCTGACGGAGACCTGGCTGAACCCCGCCTCGGCACCCGACATAGCCATCCCGGAAAGCTACAAGATCACCCGCAGGGACCGCACCAACGGAGCAGGAGGAGGAATCGCCATCGTCCACAGGAACACTCTCAGAGTCTCGACCAACACTGACGACACCCTCAGCACCGCCGAACACCTGCACTTCCAGATCCACACCGATCCCAACACCACCCTCAGAGGAACCCTTGTCTACAGACCCCCTGGACCCCGACCACAGTTCAGCGACTCCATCGCCGACTTCGTCAGCACACACGCCCTCGCCTCCACGACTACATCCTCCTCGGGGACCTGAACTTCCACCTCGAGAACAACAACGACACCAACTCCACCACCCTGATCGACAACCTAGCCAAACTCGGACTCAGACAACTCGTCACAACACCCACCCACTCCGCCGGTCACACGCTTGACCCCATCTTCTCCGCAAGCCCCCACGTCTCCTTCAACCACACCACCGAACTCCACTGGACTGACCATCGCTGCATCCACTTCACCTTCAAGAAACCCACCACGCACCACCGCACCCAACAGATGCCCCGCCGCTGCTGGAGCAAAGTCACCGAAGACCAACTAACCACCACCCTCGCCCAGAGCCCACCCGCCGACCCCACCGACTCCGACACCGCCGCCCGCAACCTCAGACAGTGGATCAACGACTGCGCCAACACCCTCGCCCCGATCAAGAAACCCTCCAACAGTCACACCAACAAGAAAGCCAGCTGGTTCACTGAAGACCTCCGGGCCTCCAAGCAAACCTGCCGAAAACTGGAGAAGATCTGGCTCCGTGAACGAACACCGGACAGCCATGCAGCCCACAAGAACGCCACCCGCAGACACCATCACCTCATCAGATCCGCCAAAAGGGCCTCCTTCAAAGACCGCCTAGACAACAACGCGCACAACAGCAAAGAGCTCTTCAACATCGTGAAGGAACTCTCCAACCCCAGCTCCAACACCAACGACGTCCCACCCTCGCAAGACCTGTGCGACTCGCTGGCCATCTTCTTCCACCGCAAGATCGCAGACATCCACGACAGCCTCAACACCACGACCGCCCTGACAACCACTGAGACCTCCGCCCCCACGACCACCATCCGCACCAACCTCCTGCTCTCCTGGACCAACATCAACAACGACGACACCATCAAGATCATGAACACCATCCACTCCGGATCTCCGTCAGACCCATGTCCACACCACATCTTCAACAAGCCAGCACAGCCATCGCACCCTATCTCCGGAAAGTCATCAACACCTCCTTCGAGACAGCAACCTTCCTGGAGAACTGGAAGCACGCCGAGATCAACGCCTTACTCAAGAAACCCAAGGCGGATCCCAAGGACCTCAAGAACTTCCGGCCCATCTCCCTGCTTCCGTTCCCGGCAAAGGTCATCGAGAAGACCGTCAACAAATAACTGACCCGCTACCTCGAGGAGAACAACATCCTGGACCCTTCCCAGTCCGGGTTCCGCAGCAACCACAGCACCGAGACTGCCCTCATCGCCGCCACCGATGACATCAAGTCCCTGCTGGACAACGGAGAAACGGCGGCCCTCATCCTCCTGGACCTGTCAGCCGCCTTCGACACGGTCTGCCACCACACACTACGAACACGCCTCCACAACGCCGGAATCCAAGAGAAGGCCCTGGACTGGACCACCTCCTTCCTGTCCGGCAGAACACAGAGCGTCCGCCTTCCCCCCTTCCGCTCCGAAGCCACCGAGATC
The DNA here is from genome assembly GCA_963921515.1 of Calotriton arnoldi. NCBI lineage: Eukaryota > Metazoa > Chordata > Amphibia > Caudata > Salamandridae > Calotriton > Calotriton arnoldi. Next base: position 175,195 of record CAWUFW010010170.1, read on the forward strand.
ATCTGCGGCGTACCCCAGGAATCTTCCCTCAGCCCAACTCTGTTTAACATCTACATGGCACCGCTCGCCCACGTCGCCCGTCGGCACGACCTCAACATCATCTCCTACGCCGATGACACCCAGCTGATCCTCTCCCTCACCAAGGACCCCCACACCGCCAAAACCAACCTCCACGAAGGAATGAAGGCCGTCGCTGAATGGATGAGGAACAGCCGACTGAAGCTGAACTCGGACAAGACGGAGGTCCTCATCCTCGGATCCACCCCTTCGGCCTGGGACGACTCCTGGTGGCCGACCGCACTGGGAACTGCCCCAACACCCACCGACCACGCACGCAACCTAGGGGTCATCCTCGACTCCACCCTCTCCATGACTAAACAGGTCAACGCCGTCTCCTCCGCCTGCTTCAACACCCTCCGCTTGCTCCGCAGGATCTACAAGTGGATCCCCACTGAAACGAGAAGAACGGTCACCCAGGCCCTCGTCAGCAGCAGGTTGGACTACGGAAACGCCCTCTACGCAGGAGCCTCGGCCAAACTCCTGAGACGGCTCCAACGCCTCTGCACGCCTGATCCTCGACATCCCTCGCCGCAGCCACATCACACCCCACCTGAGAGACCTGCACTGGCTCCCGGTCAACAAGAGGATAACCTTCAAACTCCTCACCCACGCACACAAGGCACTCCACAACACCGGACCAACGTACCTCAACAGACGACTCAGCTTCTACACCCCCACCCGCCAGCTCCGCTCCGCCGACCTCGCCCTCGCCACTGTCCCCCGCTTCCGAAGAGCGACCTCCGGTGGCAGATCGTTCTCCCACCTCGCCGCCAAGACCTGGAACACCCTCCCCATCCACCTACGGCAGACCCAAGACCTGCTGACCTTCAGAAAACTCCTCAAGACCTGGCTTTTCGAGCAGTAGCAGCATTCCCCACCCCAGCGCCTTGAGACCCTCACGGGTGAGTAGTGTGCTTTACAAATGATATGATTGATTGATTGAATATCCGTATTTTATGTGCAAAAAGCAATTATTTATGTGTAAAATACAACCATAGTAGGAGTTCAACTTCGTATATAGAGGGTAAGTACAATAAGAGACAGAGCACAGATAATAAGTACAAAGTATTCTAAAGACCACAAATATGGATTCATCCATAGTATAGCAATATCATTACTGTTTGTGCAAGATACAATCATTTTTGCGCAAAATACAATTATAGCAGCAAAAATCCAACCTCAACTTCTCGATTTAAAGAAGCCAGACCGAGCTAATGCTGCAAAGAATAATGCTGTAGAGGTTGGTCCAGTTTGTGCTTCATATCTTATGATGTCTTATAATGTACCAAAATGCTAATAAGTAAAATCCATTTGGCAGAACTCATAATTCATAGATATGTAGATCAAATCTATCTTTTCCATAAAAGCGCATCTATTGCTATGAGGTACTCGGCTCAGCTAGCCATTCAGGGTCTACTGACAAGAATTTCCCTACAGCAAAACATAATCTCATATTATTGCACTTGAATATTACTGACAATTAATCTCTAATGCGACGGACCTGTACTGTTCTAAAAACAGGAAATAGACTTCTTCTTACTATGTCAATTGTGGTGCAAAATACAATGGAGCATTTTGACAGATGTGACAGATGCCACTTTCCGCCCCAACTGATATAATCAACTTCCACTTTATAAAGGCCGGGACCTGCCCCAGCCTAGCCTTCAATGCTCACTTCATTATGTGGCCGCTTTTTATATCAAGCAAATAAGGCTGGATATGACCATTGTAGTCTGACTCCATTAGATGTTGCAGGCTATCTCTTCTGCCCACAGCATCTAAATCACCCTTCCTAGAACACTCTTTTCTCATGCATTTTAATATTTGTTTCTGCTGTGGTACAGGCACTTTTTGCTGGTCAAGCCCTAGTGGGATAGCCAAAGAGGCCTTAATATCTTGTAAGTTAGCAACCCATTGGGTTAAGTTCTTCTCCTGCAAATAGGATTATTCTGCCTCAAGGATCCCTCATCTGACTTTAGCAGATAGACACAATAATTAAGAATCCTCTTCTTATATTTAAATAGTATAATAGTCAGGCCCAGCTCCAGCCTCAGGGCCCTGATCATGTAGCCTCTAGGCAGACCCAGCTTTTGTTTGTAAATATTAGTTTCAATAATCTGCAGCCGCTTTATGTTCTTTTCCAACATAACCTCACAGCCACATCGAAGTAAACTTACCATTTTTTAAGTACAAGTTATGTTATGCTATAACAATTTATTGTGCGCACTACTACCCGGAGGTGTCTAGGCGCTCACGGTCTGCCATGCTGTGTCAGGAAAAGCTAATTTCTAAAAAGCCATGTCTTGAGCAGTTTCCTGAACTCAAGCAGGGATGAAGTCTTCCTAAGTGAGAGTGGAAGGGCGTTCCATTCCTTTATAGTGTTGTAGCTAAAACTCCTTCCCCCCCAATTAGTCCTTTTGACTCTGGGGGTGGACATCAGGTAGGCATTAGCTGAACGAAGCGATCTGTTGGGAGAATACCAGTTAATATGTCAACAGACTTGTGCCCCACCGCTAGATCCAACCTATGTAGAGTCCCTGCAATCGCTTTGTAGTGTGGTTCCTGAAGGTCTATGTGAGTTTGAAAATGTAGGTTATGTCTGAAGAGGCGGCCTACATACCTGTATTATTTTACCACTTCGACTTACACGCCACTTAGCCACCACATATGCACTGCACACTTCCTTTAGAAAAGACCATGGCCTTAGTTTTAGACTTATTTATTTTCAGATCATTGGCCTTACAGTACTCTGAAAAATCATCCTGTTGCCTCTGTAAGCCCACTGGCGAAATATCCAATCGCACAGTATCACCAGCATAAAATATTACTGAAATGGCCTCAGCTTCTAGTTTTGGCGGAAAAGACCAAACCTGGTTTAATACTACTGTAGCATCTTCAATATAAATTGAGAACAAGAGCGGTGCCAAAATATACCCCTGTCTAAGACCATTGGGTGTATGCATTTTTCAAGACAGAGCTCCGTTGCCTCCTACTTCAACCCTTGTCCATGAGCCCTCATGTAATTGAATTATCAACTTTAATAAACCAGAAGGGCAATCCAATGTATGCATTTTTCCCAGAGTAATGCCTTATTGATAGAGTCAAACTCTGTTGGTAAATCGATGTATGACACATAAAGGGGCTGTTTTCTATTAAAAGCATTTTCTTCAGCCAGATGATTAGAAAGAAGACAGCCATCAATTGTTTAATACCCGTTATGGAAACCCATTTGGACCTTTGCTAAAACTCTACCACTTCTTACCCAGTCTTCTAATAAACCAAGCAGGTGTTTCCCATACATTTTACTGGGAATGTCCACCAGTGTAATCATACGATAATAGTCTCTCATTTGTAGGAGGGCAACACTTTATCCTTGTTCACAATGAACATTTCAAATTTAATTACCTTGTAGCTGTAATCACTTTCTCAATTATTTCTATTTTTTCATACCACGTCTTTCATTTCCTTTTAATTAATCGCCAAACCTTGGTGTCTTTTTCAAACAAGGTTCTTTTTACTAGATATTCAATTTTCATTAGCACTGTGTGACCCAGCCAAAGCGTTTCATCCCTTACAGGGACTTCACAGGGCAATTCTATCTATATTCCATTTCAAAACTCCCACGGTCTCTGTTGATCTTTTTGAGTGTGTAGAATTTTCATACTTCGCATGCCTTTCGCCGTGTGTCCCATTAGCCATGTACATTCGATTGAAGAAGGCGGACACACACTAAAGAGGCTCTAAATGCTTACACCGTTATCTACCTTACATCCTGATCAAACCACGCCATCTGATAGTTAGACCTGCCCTAACGAGGCTGCTGGTGGGTGAGACCCCGTGGGGGTGGTTCCTGGGCTGGACCCGGCTGCGGCTTACATCCGCGGGGGCGGGTCGCGGCTGACCACTGCTTCGGTGGTTGCTGGTGCCACGGGGGCTGATCAGCTGCCTGCTCCACATGCCTCCCACTTACCTGGGAACCAATGCCTTAACTATCACCCGGATTGTCGATGCTGAGATGCGGTGCGGAGTAGGACTGCTCCGGTTAGGCCCCCACAGGAGAAAGCAAATCCGACACTACTAGGTGAGCCGGGTGTGGCAAAACGGCTGCTCCCGCACTCGTGCGCCCTCCCCTGAGACACGGTCCCAGCTGAGAGCCTTGCGGTGGTGCCGGCCTCTCCGTGTGTTCCTGGTAGGGGCTCCGTGCCCTCTCTGCTCTGGATGCTGTGCCTGACCCAGAGCCATGGCTGGAGCTGCACACACAAGCGGGGGCTCGTGGGTGGTGCTGTGCCTAGGCAGCATCGGAATGGTAACGCGGGCACTCGGGCAATGCCCGAGGGGCCGGTATCGGAATTCCAGCTGTGGGCTGCTTTTTTGGCACCCTGGGGGGCCGATTTGGGCGGTTTCTGCGTTGTTCGATGCCGCCAGCGGCCTCGTGGGTGCCCGAGTGGCCTTTCTGGAGGTAGATGGGCGTCCATTACCTCCCTCTTAACAACGGCAGAGTTGTCACTCCCTTTCTCGCACTGGGCCGGCCCATTATTATATGCATATCGAGCGGGGACAGGGGGCCTGAGCAAAAGTGGCCTCACTTGTTTTCAGGTGTGTTTCACCAGTGTAAACTAATCTGTGCATTTTTTTAACAAGAAAACATGCCTCTGTTAGAGACCCCCCCCACCCACCTTCGTTCTTTTTATAAAATTTCGCTGAAGCAGTGTTTTGCAGAAAGGCAATATGCAAATGTGGGCCACTTTTTTAGCGTGCCTGGGCAGATTTTTAATCCAAATCCAACCCTGTGCCTAGGCCACTCCCGCAGAATATATCGCTATCACAAGACTGGCCAGCTGAATGCCCCTAATACCCCTCTCTTACCTGGAGACACTCCTGAATCACTGATAATGAGGTATGGTGCTGAGCGGGCTGGCCCCAAGAGGGCCCCAATCGAGGTAGGAGCACATTTGAACCGAGGCACCTGCCGCAGATCACAGTGTTACGGCGCAGCTCAGCACATTGCCCCCACTCCTTTCTGCTCTGTCCCAGACCCACGCACTGGATCCTGACTGCATGAGGGGAGCGAGGTGGTGTGTGACCAGGAGCCGGGTCAGGCCTGGTCCCTGCAGCTTGCCCACTTCCGTGATCCACACAGACTTCCTTGTGTGTACTTCATCACCATTTAGTGACAATGGGAGCCCTCAGGGGGCAGGCTGAGCTCAACAGATATCTGCGGTGCGCCTGGACGCTCCTTATGGACCCTACATAAGGACACTTCCACCAATAGACTTGTCCCACAGTCCACCTGCTTTGTTGTGCAGACCCTGGTTGAAACTGTAGGTTTGCCACTCCACTGCCTAGGGTAACTGGACCAACTTTCCTGAGACACCATTCAATTGTTACATAGGCGGGATATTCCGGAACTGAGGGTGGCCTTTTTTGCACCCCAGGCCTTGCCACAGAGCTGCACATTGCAAGTCTAATTCCACTTTGACTACAAACAAACAAACCAAGGCGTCACGTCTTAATTTAGAACAGAGGGGAATAAGTCACCTCATCACAACAGGGCTATAGCAGTGTGCAGAAAAGACTTTTATGTATGACTTAATAAGTAATGACTTTTCATTTTATTAGGATATATATCCTTAATATATTGTGCATATCGATAATACGCAGTTATATCAATATACATAAATTGATCATAAATAGTCAATAAAATGGATACCAAAGATAATATATATATAAAATTGCAGAAACCCCTACAAACCAAACGTGTATATCATAAATGTTGTACACAATGAGCCCCACATTGTCATAAATTCTTTTTAACACCACGCTCATTCATTCACTCATTCAAACACATAGACGAAACAAAGACAGGACTGGTCAACTCCACAAGTACCCAATAATCATAGAAACCATGACTAATCAAACATATAACAAAAAAATTATTTATACAAACTACTTCCTAAAACGATGCTGTATTAATATCAGCAATTAGTGTTGTTATGTCTTTTGAATTGTTTTATACATTTTTTAATATTTTTTTTATTAAAGACAAGAACATGTGATGGCATCCAGTCTTGTAGAAAATTGCACCAGTCGTGTTGGGAAAATGTGCCGACGCGCATTTCAGTGAAAGACGCGGATACAAGGGTCACACCTTCTTCAGGGCGCTTTGAAAATGAGGTGAGGGGGCAACAAAGCCTGGGGAATCTGGAAATGATGCAAGACGTCCATAAGTACAATAGCTTCAATAAAGAGCCCTAATTAATAAAAGTGCACACTGGAGCTCCAGATGTGGGTGAACAATCCTCACAAATAATTTATACATAGAAGAGGGGAGACGGAGTCGTGCATCATACACAGATGACAGAACCTTATTGCCCAATGTGGACAATCTCGCACCATGCAGTAGGTAAAAAAGGTAAAAGATACATGACGATTACAACCGGGAACCGCTCAATCAAAGAGAGTGCCTTCAGATATGCCAGGAAAACCAACAAATGGAATAATCTGTGATAAAAAATATACCGGTATTCAATCTAGCTTCAGACATAATTGATGCCAACACTGAAGCACTTCTTATGAAAGGCCTTTCGTTTGTCCCTACTACCACTATCAATAAATTCGAACTCATGAAGGACTTGTTTTTGTTCTTTCGTAGAATAAGATTAAAAACAATCTTCATGACCAGAGAAACCAATTTGGATCCAAACATCTCAGGGCTAAAACCTCCATCTAACTTTATCCCCAGTCTGGATCAGCTAGGACCGGAAGTTGAGATATTCGAAAAGGCAGTTATGACTAAAGTTCAACAAGTTACCGGATTTGTCCCCAGATCTCCGTGCAATATGTCAAGGGAAGAAAATGTGCCCCTAAAACAACTCAAATCCAATGAGAATATCACCATCAAACCCTACGATAAGGGTGGTGGTATTGTGAATTTTGACACTGACCAATATAAGAACAAAATGAGAGAAATGTTGGGATCCCAGACACACTATATAGAGGGTAAGTACAATAAGACTACAAACAAACCAAACCCAACTGCCTGAAAACTATTTCTTAAACAAGGCGTCACGTCTTAATTTAGAACAGAGGGGAATAACTTACCTCATCACAACAGGGCTATAGCAGTGTGCACATTCCCACCACAACTTGAGGGGCCAGTTACTACAGGCATGCATAGCACACATATCCTGGATGAACAGAAGGAAGGAAGGAGGGCCGGAGTTACCGAAGCTGAGCCAAGTTATCCCTTTTATCTTTGTTTTGTCCTTTTCCTTTTCACTTCTGCCTCCTGTTACTGATGGGTTTAAACAGGAATGACACACTACTAACACCATAAGTGGGCGGCCCCCATCGCGATGTTCACGTACACTCAGTACCCATTTTAACGCATGATGCAACTAACTAACCTACCAGCCTTTACACACTATTACCTGCGAAGTCAAAATGCATAACCTTTTTGTGCAATGCTAATGTGTTCATAACGACACATGAAATGTAGGAACATCTGAGCTCTTGGCAATGTAACTAATACTGAAATGTCGATTCCTCAAACCTGTTACTGTCTGAATATGAACATAAAATAGATTTAAACAAAAAAATTAAGGCTATTAAGTCCACAAAATCCTGTACTATGTTTCTATTTTTAAAAACAAGTTTATTAGGTTTGACATCACTTGAAAGATCAGTAAATCATCTGCATAGAGGGCTATGCAGTGATAGTGCCCTCCAACTTGCTGCCTCTGAAACCCATTCCCTGTTATTGCGTAGCTAGCCAAAAGCTCCAAAGCAAATGCGAAAAGCAGGGGTGATAGAGGACACCCCTATTGCGTCTCGCGTCCTACTGCATAAGCCTTGGATATGGTCCTGCCCATTCAGACCAGATCCGTGCAGAGCTGCTTAGTCAATGTCAAGAAGCTCCTACCCAGCTGCATATGCGACATCACTTCATATGAATAGCTCCACTCTAGGCTATCGAAGGCCTTTTCTATGTAGACACAGCAAACACTTCTGATGTCCCCGTGATCATAATCGTTGGCCTCCAACAATGCCAAGAGGCATCTTATGTTGAGCACCGTATTGCGGCCGCAAATAAATACCGCCTGATTGGGGTGTATCAATTTGGTTATGAGTGGGAGGAGTCTAGTCGGAAAGATTCTGCTCAAGATTTATTATCAATGTTCATCATTGAAAGCAGCCTGTAAGCTGTCCAATCATATGCAGGTTTGCCAGGCTTAAGCATGGGAACTATTAACGCCTCTCTGGGGGTATCAGGCAGGCACCCGGTGTCCCTGAACACGTTGTACAGATCTACCAGTTTGTGGGTCAACCCTTCGGAGTAGGCTGCATAAAACTCGACCAGGAACCCGTCTGTCCCAGGTGTCTTCCCACGTGACAAAAATGGTCACCTTTATCTCCTGTGGAGTGATGTCCCCACCTGGCTTCTCCACGTCCTCTGCGGTGAGGTGCAGGAGGGGTGACAATGATAAGAAAGCTCATATTTCTTCCTCATCATGCAGTGTGGCACTCTGGTACAACACCGAGTAATATTGAAAAAAAAAAGAATATTGATCCCTTTCTGGCTCTATAACCTTCTACCCCCTTCCGCCTCGATTTCAACAATAGTGGATCTGCACTTCACTGGGTTAGCTAACCAGGCTAGTAGGGATCCGGTGCGATAAGGTTCAGCGTGTGTTCACTCCATATAAAGTCTAAAGTCAAAGCACCTGAACGATTCAACCAGGGCCTCTGCTTTCTCCTTAGCATCTAAGAGGGCTTGTTACAAGTCTGCGCGTCTGGGCCCATGGGTCTTCACTTCGCGTAGCTCTCGCTCCACATGCAGTACCTCACCTAGCAAGGTGCCCCTGACTCCCACCGATTCTGCAATGCATTGGTCTCGTAACACAGCCTTGAAGGCATCCCATTCTACCTGGGGAGAGGAAGCTGTGCCATCATTTTCCACAAAACACTGCCCTATTTATTTCTAATTACCCCCCAAACACCTGATCCTCCAGTGATTGGGGTTTCAGTCTCCAGGTTGGTACCCAGGGTTTGGGCCGTATCCATCTCAGGTGCAGGAGTACAGAGTTGTGGTCTGAGATTGTGCGGGCCAAGTACTTTGTGGAGTAAACCAGGTTATGCACATCAGGGTTACAGAGGAATGCATCCAGGCGGATGTGGAGCTCATGCCAACTCAAAAAGAAGGAGTAATCTTGATCCTGTGGGTATTTCTGCCTCTAAGTGCAATTAGTCCCCACCTAGCATTCCAGTCTGCAAAAGTGCAGGCTACTCTGAATGCCTGGGAATCGCACAATGGGGGGTGAGACCTATCCATCTGGGGGTCTGCTACACAGTTAAAATCTCCTCCTACTATGGTAGGGTGGTCCAAGTGCGGGGCCAGGGGGTCAGTCAGGCTCATCAGCAAAGCGCCCTGGTCTATATTGGGTGCATGTATGTTTGCTATCACTATGTTCCGGCCCTCCAGGTGGCCAGTCACTACCACATACCTGCCCTCTGGGTCAACTAAGTTACCCAAGTGTTGGAATGGTAACCCCGCTCGGATCCACACTAGTGTACCCCTGGCGTAGGCCAAGTAAGTTGTGTAGTATGCCTGGCCTCTCCAGCAGCGCTGTAGGTTGTTTTCCTGCAGGAGTGCTAGGTGGCTGCTCCTTCTATTCAGATAAGTGTTGAGACTGATAAACACAATAGCAATGTACACCCTGATGTATGCGTGCATAGCAATGGCATCACTAATAAATACAATATCGATGTACGCTGTAATCTATGCACTCCCAATGATGTCAATCAATCAATCAATCAATTAATTCTTTATTCGGATACGAAAATATCCATAAAAGTACAAGATAAAACCAGCACAATGCATACATAATTAATGATGTCAATACCAGTAAATTAAATGCCAATGTATGCTGTAACCTATGCACGCACAGTGATGCCAATACCAGTAAACTCAATGTTGATGTACAGTGTAACTTATGCCTGCATAATGACGTCAATATCAGTGAATGCAATGTTGATGTACGATGTACCAACTGTATGTAAAATAATGAGAATATCGGGAAATATGATATCAATGACCGCCATGTTACACGTATACACTCTCACGAGCTCGCATCATTGCTGTCAGATTTATCCGAGATGACCTCTATATAAACCCCAAGTCAGAGATACGTGGTCAGACAGGCCCTGTGACCCAAACCCAAGCCTACCGATTGACAGGTCACAGTTAGGGTTACACTGAGCCCAAAGACAAACAGGCGCACAGGAAAAAACCCTGATCGATCCCTTAGATAGGTAGTCACACCACAAATAAGACCTAGGAGTTAGGCCCCAATAAAGCACATTTGCCAAAGGCGCGCGTTCTCAAAATACCACAAAGTTAGATGTGGCATGTAGTTAGGAACACTCAGCCAATCAGGACTGGACATTCTCACCACACGAGGTGATCACGTCCTCACCCCACCGGACATCTGGATAGGCACACACTGGCCCACACTAGCTCTCCATGAGGTCGAGAGCCATCTGTGTTCTCCTTATCAAATTATTTTCTTGTTATTTATGACTATGATGCTTTTCAAAGAATGTCAAAGTGTTTTATTGTACCCACAAAATGTATATATGTGCGGCCAAAACTTGCGTACTTTGAGACTGTCTTCAGACGCACGTTTCTCGATACTCTCCCGGACGATGCGTTTAATTAAACAAACTTGTTCCTGTTTTGCCAAATGCCTCTTGTCTTTTCATTTATTTAAGGTAAAATCTTATTCAAGCAACATTTTGGCAAGCCAGCCAGGAGAGATTGGTACATCAAGCCAGACTGCTATTGAAGGAAGGACTACTGCCTGAACGGATTCACACCTGTGCAACGAGATCAAGGAGCAGATGCCATAATTGACTAAAAGTTCTGCTGAATCCACATGGTCAGTTTGTGGCGTGTGGCAAACTAGGACAAGTGCATAGATCACGTTTGCTTTTCTCCTAGTCAGCACGCTAGATAAGGCGAAGGTGGCTACAGCTTTGTTGCTGAGACCACTGTGCGTGATACAGGGAACGCTTGTCTCTGAGTGTCAGATAGGGACTGCCTGGACCACTGGGCATGATACAGAGGTATGCCTGTCTCTGGGTGTCAGATAGGGACTGCCTGGACTACTGGGCATGATACAGAGGTATGCTTGTCTCTGGGTGTCAGAGCGGGACCGCTTGGACCACTGGGCATGGCACAGAACGGTACACTTATGCTCCTGGTGCGGTATAGGGCCAGTATCTTTTTTTGTCTCAATGAGTTTTTTAGTGCTGCTGTTTTTTTTTTTTACACTGGCAGTATCTGAAAGAAGTCAGAGGTGATATTTGCTTTGACGGATGGACGCTAGGCAGTTGGTACGCACCACCCCTGGGTGTAACATAGAGTGCAATTAGGAGACTAGGGAAAACTTCTGGCCTTGGTGAATAAGGTATAGCTCATGTCTGGCCACAGAGGGCCAATAGTTGTCAGCTGTCCTTTTTTCCCCTCCCAAATTGTTGCTATTTTTGTCCGCCAAGCCTTTATTGACAGACTATCGAGCTCCCTTAAGCTCTGTTTGTTACACAAAGCATCCCTCTCCTCGGGCTGGAGGCACTAGGAGGGGAACAAGGTTTTTTGGACAAAGTAAACCATTTTTCTGTCAAATCTTTTCTCCTCTAGTCTCTTTTATCTTTTTCCATTTTGTGCAATATTGATATTGTGATGCTGTTGAAATTTAGCAAATTGTATTTTATGTTAAATGTTGGGGGGGGGGCATGGCCAACCGCCAGTCAAGATGGCCGTACATTGAAAGAGCTCCACAACAACTCGTGATGTAATCTCAAAATCCACCATCATCCAAACTCACAGAGATGCAGAAAGACATCCTAACGATTGAGGAAACAGAGGGGGTGCAGTTTCTCCCCCCCGGCCCGTGAGCGACGCGCCGAGGAGGGCGCTCCCACTGGTGTCTATGTGGGCCGCGCGTGGACGCAGAGGCCTGGCCGGCTCGAGGGTGGAGTGATGCAGCCGGATTTGATCTGTTTCCGAGGCCGGGGGGCGAGGGGCCAGCCTGGGAGATGGACGCCAACCTTGCACCAGAGGGGGAGACCCGGCGCCGGGAAGAATGAGGTGAGAGATAGCTGAGACAGGGGCTCATCGGGGCCCGGCTGCGGCAATCAGGCCGGCTGTACAGAGGGTGAGGGCTGGCGTTCCCCTCCCTGCTCCCTCTCCCGCTCCTCGCCTCGATTGTTCAGGCTGTGGCGGGACGCTCTGCGTCCACCTTATCACCAATATTTGGCGCTGCGACCTGCGGCGCCATCGAGAAAGCAAGTGCGTGGCCTGACTGTGGCCTACCCGCGCCGACGGCAGGGGAGGCTGTGAAGAGGGTACACCAACCACCCCGAGACCATTGGGTCGCCATTCAGGCGTGTAGGTGCCCCTGGACCGGAGAAGGGGCCTGCGGGGAGAGACATCAGGAACGCTCCAGGCAGCTCTCGGCAGCGGCGAACCCAGCAGCGGGTGCCTATCCTTGATTGGAGGGACAACCTATCGGGCTGGGGATGTGCTGGGAGTGGATTGACTACAATGCTGCAGTAAAGATCAGAGATGTCTTCTAACCTGCTCCAGCGCTAAGAGAGCGGATGATCCCTACCCGCTCCCCCACCTGCATCTAACCTCTCCCGCTCCTGCTGCGGGGGGCATCTCCAGCCTGCTCCGCCGGTGCCTGGCCCCGTGGTCATGAGACATCTAGCAGTCGGCCTGACTGAGGCCTGCACCCTTGGGCAAACCGAAAAAAGTGCGAGGGGGAGCCGGCGGCCTGGGGACACCAGATCAATACTCCGAGGCGAGACCTGAGCTCCTGAGAGACCAGTGGTGGCGGCAGGGCTGGGGTGCATGGCTTGAAGCCTGAGCGGGGGATAAACTGGGCCCCAGAGAGACTACTGTCCGGCCCTGCCTCCCTGGACCGAGGGCGGCCCAGAAACGATGGGGAGGCCGGGGCCCGCCAGGGACTAGGGACTAGCTATCGTCGGGCAGTGTCCCCTTAGGCGTCCTCCCGTCATCCCCTCCTTCCCAACTGTCTCTAATTGGACTGGGTGGCCTCACGCAGGAGGGGCGAATACAAGGACATGGTCCTTGAAGACAGTGTCCCTGAGGAAAGAGCAGACATGCAACACGATCCAACCTGAGAGGGCAGTTGTTGCGGAAACTCACTCGATATCGACACGGCAGGAACTGACGAAGCGGGAAACCCCAGAGAAATGGTCAGAAACCGTTGGGGCCAATGCGCAGCAAACAAATAAGCTAGATAAATACACAATACCAATGGTGACCCAGGGAGGTGCGCTCCCTCAGGGGGGGTGGACGCGGGACCCCCGCCACAATCAGAAAGCCATACGAGATATCCGAAGTACATTAGAACCCAAGCTGGACACCGTAACGATAGATGTGAACCTCCTCAGGGCAGATCTCAGGGACATAACGAAAAAAGTGAGAACTGCGGAGTCCCAGATAAATAGTCTCCACTCCATGACAAAAATTACAGACCTTGACAAAAGACAGCACCACCCTCACAGCAAAAATAGCTGATCAGGAGGGCAGATCGAGACGCAACAATATTAGAGTGGTGGGGGTCCCGGAGGGAAAGGAAGGGCCTAGCATTGACTTGTTTCGGGAGGACCTGATCCTTAATACGCTGCATCCAATGAGACTTTCAAAATTCTTTATCATAGAAAGCGCGCACAGAGTGCTGGGCCCCTGACCCAAGCTGGGCACCCCACCGCATACAATCATCGCAAGAATCCTTAATTACAGGGAACGAGATGCAATCCTACAGGCAGCACGCACTCACGGCGATCTCTACATAGATAACGCGCCTATATGATCCTATCCAGACTTCACCCTTCAGGTGCAAAGACAAAGGAAAAGTTTTGAAACAGTAAAAAAAGCCCTCAGAGACAAAGCGATCAAATACATGATGCTTTACCCAGCCAAACTAAAGATAATTAGTGAGGGCAAAAAAGGGCACTTTGTCGGGGAGAACAACTCTGAGACATTTCTTCATCAGCTGCACCTAAAACAAGATGCACTTCGAGCCCTGGCAGAAAACAGAGCGAGAGCATATGCTCTGATGACCCGCCATCGTATTTATGATGTTGGGGATAAAGCGAGCAAACTCCTGGCCTTGTTGGAGCACCGTGATAGAGCAAAGTCATGGGTGCTGGAAATTAGGGACAGTAAAGGGGATACCTGCAGGACAAGTGCAAAAATAGTCGAGGCATTTGCCACCTATTACGAAACTATATACGCTCCTCCAGACCCCGAAACGGTAATAGACAGAATCCGACCTTCTGCGCACCCTGGACCTACAAACAATGACGCAAGAAGACCAAGACGACTTAGAACTAGATATAACGGAAGCGGAAGTGATTGGGGCAATACGGGGACTCCAGTCAAGAAAAGTGACAGAGACTAATGGACTCCACCTCAAATTATTTAAGATATGTGCGACCAAAGGGGAGCGTGGCCTAGATGGCGACTGGAGCAGATGTGCTTTAAACTGCTCCGATCCCGCCCACCAAACAATCCTGATTTTCTGTGCGTGTGTTCCACGGCCACACTTCTACATGGGCGACCCATAACATGCCACCACCAGACCGAGCTACATAATCTGCAACTGCTGTGTGCTGGGCCGAGTGGGCTGTGCCCGCAGCGTTGCCTCGGGGCTGGCGGTAAGGCCTGGCTGCAGAGACCGGAGATGCCTGAGACCGGGGTGCGCACAAATCCGATCGCCCCCTCGGCACGGAGGGCCGCAGGTAACACTCCACCCGATGCTACGACTGTCAGGAAGCCCCCAACAGTAAGCGGGGAATCGGCTGCCCGGGGAGGTGGCCCATCACCGGGGTGTCCCTGTAGACATCGGACACGGCAGCAAGCGGATGGCATGTTGCGGCTGGACTCGTCCCTAGGCAGAGATCCTGCCCGGAACTTTTAATGCAGGCATCACACTGTGGCGAACCTGGGCCCTGCGTTGCGGGTCCTGAGCAGTGGATCCAGAGGGGGCCGGCGGCGCATGGTGGCAGGCTTGGACCACAAATGGCAGGAGATACTGTTCCTAGAGAAGTGGTTTGTTGACACAATTTTGCAAGGCAAACAGTCTAAGTTATTCTCGGAGGAAAGGGCCCACAGAGTGCCCGGGGGGCCCTCCCCGCCCAGGGTCCTCACCACGCCCGGTGGTTGCCCGTTGCTTTAACTATCGTGACAGGGACCACATCCTTCAGGTCACAAGAGCTCGAGGTCCTTGCACGATTTAAGATGCTGCAATCCACATTTAGTACTTATCAACAAGAAAGGGAGTGAAAAGGTCGAAACAAAGGTGGACTCGCCCTCCTCCATATATCGTGAAAAACCAAAAAGAATCCACCTTAATCAACAGAATAGTAATATCCTTCCTAAGTCTGTTCAACACTATTCATGAACTATGTGTACCCTAACAATGTATAGGGACACACAGTGTGTTGTTAAAATAACCCTCACCCACCAAAAGGTCCCTTGGTGGCATGCTTCATCATTGGGTTCTTCCCGCACCGCTGCGGGACGGGGCGTGCTACAACCAACAGAGACGTGGGAGCACTTAGGAGTGAAATACTATGTGTAATGTGAGAGTGGAAGGGTCATAGTGAAAATAGTGGAGTTAAAAAATACCTGGCTATATGGTAAACTATAATTTAATACTTCCTCTAGCTGGTATTGTTAAAAATGGGGAGTGGAGGATATGTGCTGTGGTGGGCTACTACCTCCTTAGTCTACATGTTTCAAAGCCATCCCCCTGGCTTCTCGTCAGGACCAAGAAAATGATCCCTACACCACTCTAAGATGAAAACAACAATGTGGTCTGCTTAATCAATCTAGCAGAATACAATGTACATAAGTAACATGCACTTAATACTGTACCAGGCTGGTATAGTTTCATAAGTTAATACTATTATTACCACACTATAGCCCCATGAGCTATTATCACGGGAGAGGAGGAGCGCTTGTAGTCACACATTCGTCAATGCTGCTCACTCGCTCAGGTCAATACCTCTCCGTGGCTCCGATGAACCGCAATCCACATTTACCCAGATTACACCCTAGCGGTACAGCAGCACAGGTCCTCCTTCCTCATAATAAAGAAAACTTTACGCAATCATGGCGTAAAGTATGCGCTGCAATTCCCGGCTACCCTGAGAATTCACCATGATGACAAGCCCATCTTCTGTACGACTCCAGAGGCTGCATGGGAATGGATGGAACAAAATGGGTTGACAAACTCTCAAGGACCGGCCTCCACATCCCAGGGACAATTGCAGATGCAAAAACGACGCAGGAGACGTATCAGGCGCCGACCGCAGGGACCCACCAAGGAGCAAGCGGAGAAGGAGAGAGCACAAGCGGTAAAGAGTGCTGAACGGTACGCAGCACTTCAGGCTGCCACATCCTCTGGGTCCGACCCTGAGAATCCAATGGAGGACACCCCCTCCCTAACAGACTCTCAAAGGGCAACCTTGGAAGCGGATGGTCCAGATATCAGGCCCCAGACGGCAGACGATCTCATGTAGCATGACTTGTACAGGTTTGCCATCGTTGTATGTCATTGTGAGTACCCCCCCCCGAATTGGGCACTCTGAACCCCCCCCGCTTGAGAACACTAATATAGGCCAAGCTGGGACTCAGTTACGGCACTTATACAGGCGGGCATAATGTGGATATGACAGTGAACCACTTGTAGAGCCAGCCCTCCCTACTTACTCATCACTTACATTGTGTGACTTTAATAGACTTAGTGTTCGTTGCCATTTTATGATTTCGTAGGTTCACGCATGCTTATAAAATAATGCATTGCAGCTTAGTGCGAATGGCTGGCTGCCAGTTGGGGCAAGGGCCTGGGTGTGGGAGTTGGGGAATGTTATTACTTATAATGTCTAGTTATTGCCCAAATATAATTGCTGTCACTGTGAATGGACTATGTTGCTCCTATGCAGTGCAGTGCACATACACATGCATGGGATCGGTGTACGCATTATTACGGAGGTGGGGTATAGACCCCTACGCCATCATTTTATTAGGTAAATGGCCACATGAACAGACACTCTCACACTGTTAACTTGGAATGTGCGTTGGTTGGCGGTCTGCGCCAAACGCCATCGGGTGTACCAATATCTAAAGAGGAGAGGGGTCAATATCGTGCTTCTATAGGAAAACACTTAACTACACAGACAATTGCATCCATGTGTAAGAGATGGAGGACCACGGTAGTGGGAACTACATACTCGGGCTATGCCAGGGGAACCTTGATATGAGTGGCACCGGGGACACCACTGGTGACACAATCTACCCGCACCGACCCGAACGGACGGTACACAATTTCAGAGGGGATACTAAACGGCCGACCAATAGCGCTGATATCACTTTATGCCCCAAACTCAGGCCAAGCTCAGTTCCTGCAAACACTTACTCCGGCGTTGCTACAAAATCCCACTGACCCACGCATTGGGGCGGAGATTTTAATCGCATCCCTAACATGGCACTAGAGCGTTCATGCCCGCCTCTACAAGGCGCTCAATCTATCACTCTCTCACAACACCTACGGACCTGGTCCACCAGAATGCATTTAAATGACGCATGGCGCGGATTACATCCCACACTTAGTGAATATTCACATTACTCTGGGCTTCACGACCTGCACACTAGAATAGACCTGATATATTGTTCATTAGACACTATACCATTGACAACGCACGCCGAATATCTTCCCCGCACACTCTCTGATCATAATCCTCTACAAATACGGTTGTTTTGCGGACCACTCATATCCAGTGTCCCAACATGGTGTCTCCCTCTGGAAGCGCTCAAGGACGCACCATTGCGAGCATCACTAACACAAACTATCACAACTTACATCCTAGACAATGAAGGTACGGCCTCCAACGCTGGTATAGAATGGGATGCTTTCAAAGTGGTCCTCCGGGGACATATGATAAAAACAGCATACGGGACACGCATGATACTAACAAAGGAATTGGAGGGACTGGAGACAGAAATCAGTTGTCACGAACGGCAGCCCGCTGAGAAACCACAGTCAGCACCCATATTAGCCCGAGCCCGTCTATCTCATAAAGAGACGTTAGATAAGTTATGCGCATTGGATTATAAAAGATACCTGGCGAAAAAACACGCTGAAGGTGATAAGGCTGGCAGGACGCTGGCCTGGTTACTGAAGACAGACATGACCCACACACCAATCACCACCATATGTAACTCAGAGGGCCACCTAGTCAATACACATGCTCAGATAAACGCAGCCTTCCAACAATACTATGCATCCCTCTATAGCGCCCCCCGATGCACACTGGGACGAATATACCGGCATTCTTAGAGCAAATAGCTCTACTCCAAATCCCGCCTAATTATTATGAAGCCCTGGAAGCCCCCCATCACAGATGCCGAAATAACAGAGGCTATTGGGCAGTTGGCGAGAGGGAAGACCCCGGGGGCGGACGGTTGGCCCCTAGAAGTTTACGCTACATGTAGCACACAAATAGTTCCATACCTTCACCGTGTCTATCTGGACCCATATGAACGGGGTACATTACTGTCCTCGATGCAAGAAGCAGTCCTGGTGGTGCTCCTGAAACCTGGCAGGGACCCACTACAAATGGGATCCTATCGCCCATTGTCGCTGCTAAACACAGATTACAAAATACTGGGCAGGGTACTAGCCAACAGATTAACAGAGGTCACACAATTATTAGTACATCCGGATCAAAACAAATTCATACCTGGCAGAAATGTTGGCCTTAATTTATGACGGCTTTTCCATTTGCTGGACTGGGCAAGTACATTGGGGGAGATGGCGTGGATAGCCTCCATAGATATTGAGAAGGCATTCGATACACTGGGCTGGGAATACCTGAACTCGGTGCTAGCAAGATATGGCATCGGCCCCAAATTCTTGAAATGGATTAGCTTACTGTATAGCGCACCACAGGCCAGGGTAAAAACTAGCTGTTTTATCTCAGATCCATTCCATATCAGGCACCAGACAGGGCTGTCCCCTCTCGCCTATTATCTTTGCCTTGGCGATGGAGCCTCAAGCATGTGCACTGTAAAGCTGTGTAGTGAAGTGAGGCATCAAAGAATATACCCAATGGCATATAATTTCATTATATGCAGACGGCGCATTGATACATATTCGGGAACACCCTCCAATACTAGATGATTTGATGGCACTGCTGGACTCTTTCGGGCGTGCCTCTGGTCTCAAAGTGAATTGGGAAAAGTCCCTCCCGTTCCCAAAGACCCCTCTATCCGCGGAACGATAGGCGGCTCTACCGCAGGCACCACTTACCAGGACATACAATTCTTTTAAGTACCTAGGGGTGCAAATATATCATGCGCAATCGGAAGTCATAGAAGGTAATCTGGGGAGGGAAATCACCAGGGAGCGTTCTTCCATGCCATTCTGGATGGACCTGCCTCTCTCCCCAATGGGGCGTATAGCCATATCCAAAATGCTGCTACTCCCTCGTCTAATATACTTCTTCGCAACAATACCATTTCCAATACCAAGTAAACTGTTCCGGGAACTGAAATCAATACTAACTTCCTTGGTCTGGTGTAAGTCTAGAGCCCGAGTAGCCCTCATGAAACGTTATGCTCCTATCACAGAAGGGGGATTAGGGGCACCTAACTATGAGAAATATTACGCAGCCGTGCAGCTACAATGGCCGATGCAAGGCTAGCGAACCACAACATTACTGAACTGGGGCAATGGTCACCACAGAGCAATCGGACATCGTTGCTAGAGTGGCTGGGTGGTTCTGACTCGGTAATCCCGAAACACCCTAAGAATGTTTTACTATCCACAGCACATACTTACGGGAACCGATATATACAGCCTGCACACCTGCCCCTGCCATACGCTCCAGACTACCAATAGGGTTGCTTCCCAACTCGCGAGGGGGCATCCGCCACCCGAAACTGTCGGACTGGCACACTGCAGGACTCGCAACTTGGGGAGACCTATTTGCTGAGTCTACACTCTGCAAGTTTGTGACACTGGTAGATGATTATGGAATACCCCCCGGATCATTCTTGCTTTACGCATCCGTAACACAACTATTCCAGATGTGGGGCATAAGGCAAGCCGAGCCAAAAACCTCCAACATACTTCAAACACTTTTGACACATGGCACAGGCAGAAAAGCAATCACTATGATATATAGCTCACTTAAGCCAGATCCAGCAATTCTTATGGCCCCCTGAAGGGAATATTGGGATACTGCACTTGGAACGGCACTCACGGATAAACAATGGGCACAGAGCCTGGCATATCCAAAAACTATTTCAATCAACGACTGAATCAAATTTACACAATTCAACTATCTGCACCATACTTACTTAACCCCACACAAACTGGCGAGGATGTATGAGGGCTCCCATGATATCTGTCCCCGGTGCCAGGGTACGGACGCACGTTCCTACACATGGTGTGGGATTGCCTGAACATAAGAGCATATTGGTCTGTGGTGTAAACCACTCTTTCAGAAGCCACCGAGAAGTCGGTGCCATCCCGGTGGTTGCACTTCTTACTGGGAATTACCAAACGCACCACTGGCAGGAAAAATCTCAACAAATTCCTAGAATTGGCGTTTGGACTGACCAAACGTAGACTGGCCATGACCTGGAAGTCAAGTCTACCCCCATGCACAAGCGCATGGCTTGCAGACCTCAGGAAAGCACTGATTGCAGAACATACACAGTCGCAGGACAGTACGCGTGCGAATGCCACGGGCTCATGACCCCCAGATTGGCACATACATAGAGGCGAAATTTCATCAACACCAACATAACTACAATCTCACGCAGAACCAACCCCCATGATAACGTCCTGCTCCCGTCTCCTCTCCATCAGCTGCTCCCTATTGCGATGCCTGAATCTGGATGCCCCATCATACCGGCCACCGTATACCCTCCCCTATGCTCACCCACAGACACAATAGAATGAAAAATCTCACAATCCCCGCCTAGTACAGATAGGCTATAGTGCAGTCTCACCTCTTGCATAAATAACAGGATACCCATTAGGTAACTCTGTAACATAGCACGCTGACTCCACCTTGCACGATCGAGTCCTATGCATAAAGAGTCCATACAACAAATTCATAGGGCATATACTGTTAACGAGTTTAGAAGTTTACAATTTGCATTGTTTTAGTATGCAGCAATGTAACAGCAGACCCGTAATAATTTGTTAATATCTGCATATATACCATGTATGCGTAACTTTGCAACTTTGTACTGACTGGTATACTTAAATGTTTGTATATCCTCAATTGCTCTGTTGATCAAGTATGTTAAAAATGAAAATCAATAAACATTATTTTTTTTTTTAAAAGATATGTGCGGCCAAAGTTGCAAAACCAATGTTAGATATGTTCATGAAAGCTCGTGCAGAGGGACAACTGCCCATCGACCAAAGAATAGCAACCATAGTTACTATCCATAAAACAGGCAAACCCCCTCTCCAGTGCAGCTCATACTGTCCAATCTCCCTCCTGAATGTGGAAGCTAAGGTTCTAGCTAAAGTCCTAGTGACAAGACTCAGAAAGGTAGTAACAAAACTCATTCACCCAGACCAGTCCGGCTTCATGCCACACCGTAGCACCCATTTAAAGCTTTGTCGTCTATATGGGGTCCAGAGCCAGAGTGAGTCAACCTCCACACCCCAGGCAGTAGTGATGGCGTTAGACGCGACAATGGCATTCGATAGCATACTGTGGAAATATTTATTTGATGTACTTCCCAGGAAGGGATTTGAGCCCAACTTCTGCAAATGGGTGCAGGTCTTATATCAGGATCCCCTGGCCCAAGTGAGAGTAAATGGTGCCACCTCGCGGGTGTTCAAATTGGGTAGAGGAACGCGTCAGGGATGTCCCTCTCTCCAATCATATTTGTACTGGCTGGAGCCACTTGCAGTATGGATCCGAGGTGATCAACTAGTCAAGGGGATTCCCATGCCCTGAGGGTCTCTCTCTATGCGGACGACATTCTACTATATGTTACCCATCCATACCGGTCAGTAAGCAGGCTACTTCAACTATTCACAGAGTTTGGTAGCCACTCGGGGTACAAAACTATTCGGTCCAAGTCACTGATATACACACTTTCGGGGGAGATCCCCCGACTCCCAACGGATTGTGAAGCTCGATTGTGGAGGACATGTTCCTCTATTTAGGCATTCGGATTACCAGAGACCCAAACAAATTCCTCAAACTAAACATGCACCCTCAATTGGAAAGAATCCACGAAGACGTGACTCACTGGCGCACGCTACCACTCACATTGCCGGGAAGGGCAGTGCTATACAAAATGATGACACTCCCACGTCTTCTGTATGTATGGCAGAATACACCTTTCTCTATGCCCCAGACATATTTAAAAAAATAGAGCAGGAAGTTAGAATGCTCCTAAGGCAGGGTGCGACACCCAGAATAGCGCTCCACAAACTGCAGAGTGGAGTATATGACGGAGGATTGGGGATCCCTGATGCCAGGCTATACTACTAGGCGACACAACTCACAGTTATCAATGACTGGGTCTATTCGTATCAGCAGGAACCAGCCTATAGAGTTGACAGATATGTAATGGGCAGCGGAAACTATGAGGTGATCCTCTATCAGAGAAAGTATGAAAATTAGCTGCCCCATCACACTCACTCAGTGGTCAGGGCCTGGCGGGAGGCAACCGCTTTCCTGGGCTGGCGCAATAGGTTAACGGGGAAGACCCCCTTATGGTGCAGTGATACATTGAGAGCAGTGAGAGGCTTGAAAGGGTTCCAACATTGGGGGGCACTTGGCATTGATCACCTAGCGGACATTTGGAGGGGGCAGGCCATAATACCATTTGTAGACCTTGCAAGAGAATATGAGCTGTCAGAGAAAGAAAGGTACAAATATTTACAACTGGGTCACGCACTACGACAACAAGTAAGAGAAGGGGACACATTGCCAGATCTATCCCCTTTGGAAGATAGGCTCATAGTTGACCCGCTGCCCAATAAAGCCATTTCTCTGACGCACAAGAATCTACTACACAATTCCCCTGACAAACTATCAGCCCTCCGTCAAAAATGGGTAGAAAATGTAGGCGATATGGATGATGAAGAATGGACTGAGGCGATACAAGCCCCAAGGGAAATAGCAATTAGGACTTGGTTTAGGATGATTCAATTAAGGATCCTCCATCACTCCTATTACTCCCGGACCCTTCTCTTCAGGATAGGGAAAGCATCCACCCCACTCTGCTTACGGAACTGTGTTCAAGAAGCCACTTTCTTCCATATACTATGGGACTGCCCGATTATCCAGACCTTCTGGTGCCAAATCACTACTATAATGAGTCAAGTCATATCTCACACAGTTCGAGTGAACCCAAGAGAAATACTACTGAATATCTCAGGAGATGACCCCCAGCCAAGGTATCTTCAGAACTGGGTTGCTCTAGCTCTGAGGGTAGCTAAAAGAAATATAGTGAGGTCATGGGGAAAACCAGACCCCCCACGATACAAAAGTGGAAGACAGACCTAGACTGGTGTCAGAATGCGGAGCAAGTAATATATAAAGGGAGAGGATGCCCGCAGAAGTAGGGAAAAGTGTGGGGAAAGTAGAAATCCTACAGGGGAACTTGAGGCCTCAGTGTGGAGCGTAAATATGTATGATGACCAAGGCAAGATTTTACTAGAAACTGGAAATAAGACATTCAAAATGTAAACTGTCAGGAGGGGCGCTATAGAGCCCGCCGCAAGATGGCCGCACGATAGTGCTGCTCCGCCGGCCGGAATCAGTATCCTGCAAATATCGACTGAACTCGGCAGTCTACCTGAAAGGTGCGGCATGAGACTGGGGGAAGCTCCCGCACAGCGCAAGTAAGTGCCCTAACAGCGGCGTCCTGCTGGGCCGCGCTCCGTGGTCTCAGCACCGTTCCTGGTGGCTGGCTGCGGGGCGGTGCGGAGGCAGCGGGCGCGGCCCGTAACACCAACAGCGTGGATCGGGAAGTGGGGAGTGCACTCAGGATCTCGCGCAGTCCTAATCTAGTGCACTGCAGCTGTGGAATGATATGTGAATAGCAGACTGGGAGTGTGAAGGACACTGTGTGCGGCAAGGGGGAACAAAGTCTACGGCGCAGAGGGACACCCCATGAGGACATTTGAAAGTACGGTGCAGAGTTAAGCCGAGAAATGACTTTTGTGCGCAGTGGGTCTCGATGGGCACCTCCCCTATTGTGATCTTGGATGAGGATGATTTGGGCCTGTGAAGCATAACAGCAGCAATCTGGCAGCCTGCGCTAAAGAGCCCTCGTGTCTTTATTGCGGAGCGCCCACGTGGACAGTGGTCCCAGGCATCTGATAGTGGCGTGAGCACATGTGGGCATCAAAAGCGTGTGTTGCGGTTGGCAGTGGAGCAGAGACTAACATAATCACAAGTAGCTGTGAGGTGCGACTACTACTTCAGCGGTTATGTGGCTGCCTTGGATCTGAGAAAATGGGCAAGTCTGATAAACAACAATCCAAACTGTCGTTCGAGTCCCGCCTACTGTGACACACTCGGACACTGAGCTGGAGATGGGGCAAACAAGTACGCCGTCACTGGAGGCTACTCTGCTGGCGATGCAGCAAAGTTTACAGGCCATAGATGGTAAAATAGATACCCTCAAGATCAGAATGGACAATATGGCCACCAAGTTGGACAAGCAAGGAGCGTGTCTAGATACCGCAGAGCAGCGCATATCTGCGGTTGAAGATGAGTCACATGCGACAGTGGGTAGGTGCCGCGCCATGGAAAAAATCTTAGAGGTCATAAGAGCGAAGAATGAAGATTTGGAGGAGCGCTCCCTGTGCAACAACCTGCGAATAATGGGAGTTCCAGAAAGCACAAATACAGGCCGCCTTGCAGATTACATCGAGGCAATGCTCAAAGAAGTGTTTGGAGCAGAGAATTTCTTACAAGTATTAATCATTGAGAGGGCGCACAGATCGCTGGCACTCAGGCCACCACCGGGCGCGCCGCCATGGCCTATAGTGGCTAGAACTCTGAACTACCGTGATCGTGATACCGTGCTGCGGCTGGCAAGGTAGAAACAACATACCAGCTATCAGGGAAACGTGGTGATCTTCTTCCCGGATTTCACCAAGGCAGTTCAGGCGGCATGCAAAGAATTCGCCCCCATCAAGAAGAAGTTACGTGAGCTGGAAATCCCGTATGTGATGCTGTACCCCGCACGTTTGCGGATCTCGCATGAGGGCAGGATGAAATAGCAGCTCAGGATTTCCTTAAACAGGTGAAAACGAAGCAGAAGAGTCCGAGGCGCTCGCCCTCCCCCGCACGTTCGGAGTCATAACCGCTGGTGTGAGACACTCACATTAGGACAAGCTTTGGTAAGGCGGTTCACCGCACGCTGGACCACATGGTCATCTGCATTGGTGTGCGGGAGTGTCACCTTGAGACTTATATGACTGGTGGATGGCTGCTGTCCCTGAATTCTGTTGGGCGGGTCTGCGGTTTACTGATCTACGCTCTCTGAGATGGTCGTTTGGGTA
Source organism: Calotriton arnoldi (assembly GCA_963921515.1). Classification (NCBI taxonomy): domain Eukaryota; kingdom Metazoa; phylum Chordata; class Amphibia; order Caudata; family Salamandridae; genus Calotriton; species Calotriton arnoldi. The sequence goes on from CAWUFW010010170.1 coordinate 200,910, forward strand.
GTTAATACAGAGTTGTGATTGAATAACTCCATGGTACCCTTTTGAAGCACGGTCAGGCATATTTATGTCAAGAGTTTGGTGGGTGGGTTTAAAATACTGTGGATGCACAGGGCCTGTCACTATTGAAAGGCTGCAGCCTGAATTGGGAGGGTTGGAGCTTGTAGACAATATGGAACGTGTTACGATATTACATAATGGCTTTGAGCATGTTGGAAATGTAAGTTAAAAGCAGTTTGTCAAGATGTTCCCTAAACAACAATCTTATTCCGGCCACATCCGCTCTGCAGGTGAGAGTATGGGTATCTGGCCCGTAGGAATGTTGGTTGTGCTTGTTATCTGGGAGTGTCTTTGGCATGATTGGGATGCTAAAGTGGGAGGGGGGATCTGGGTTGTTGTTGTTTTTTCAAGCATAGTACATCGCTGGCGCTCAGACACACTGGTTGTGCGGATACAGATGTTTTCAAACCGTAGAGGAATAGTATGCAAGAACAAGAAACACTATACAAATGATAGGTGAGATCAGGTTAATGACATGGAACGTCTGAGGGCTGAATAATCCCAAAAAGATCAGGCAGGTGTTGGCCTATTTAGACAGGCATCAGGTGCAACTGGCTTTGCTACAGGAGACGCACCTCACTAGCATTGGTGAGGGTAGGGTGGGTGCAAAGTGGGCGGCGGTAAAGGCAGCCTCCTCATACTCATCATATGCCAGGGGGGTCATGATTTTAGTAAAAAGGGGCACGCCCATCAGGCTTACGCATACAGAATCAGATGATCTGGGCAGGTTCACACTTATACAGGGGTGCCTTTGCGGAACGAACATTACAATTATTACAACTTATGGCCCTAATGTTGATGACCTAGCATTTTATCGCAGATTGGAGAATAAATTGTTTGCTCTCCAACCAGTAGTAGTACTATGGGGGGGGAGATATGAATACGTATCTGGATCCAGATATGGACCGAAGTGCGACCACTACATGGCAGGGGAAAAGGGTGGCACAAGTCATACATGATATCATGTACTCACATAAACTTATTGATATATGGAGGACTCGGAACCCAAAGGTGCGGGAGGGCATGCACGTTTCTTCTGTACATAAAACATGGTCCAGATTGGACTACTGGCTGATCTCCAGCATGGCCGCTCCTTGGGTCAAGGGAGTGATGCATCTTCCGCGCACTCTTTCGGACCAATCCCCTGTGGCCCTGACTGTGAGTATCCCCACACACCTCTCCAAGCCTTTCCAGTGGCGACTGCAGCCATCCTCGCTACTGGATCCTATTTTTAAAGAGGGGGTACGACAGGCTATTGAGATGTACTTTCTTGAAAATTAGGGCACGGTGGAAGAAGCAGGAACACTGTGGGAGGCATTTAAGGCTATGATCAGGGGGACATGTATTGGGCTGCTGGCAGGTGTGGTTTAAGATCTCCGATCCCTGATGAGCATGATAGAAAAATCCCTAACTGGACTAGAAAAAGAGTATGCTGCCACACATAAAATGGAAACACTAGCTGAAATTAGGGAGCAGATCACAGAGTATAATGAAACTGCAGACCAAGAGATCAAACATATGTCCAGGCGATGGGTTGCGAGGGCGTATGGGGAGGGTGGCCGCCCGAGCCGCACACTGGCGGTGAAACATAGGTCCCCGCGGATGCAGGAATATATTACAGAACTGGAGCGTCAGGATGGCTCTAGGTGCCATGGCTCGGCTGAAATCCTTAATTTGTTCATGCAGTACTACACCGAGCTGTACAGTGCAAGTGAGGAAGCACCCAGTGAGGAGATACTTGCCTTCCTTGAGGAGAGTGCGCTTGTGTGGCTGTCTCCGGGGCAAAGAGAATACCTGATACAAGAATTCACAGTTGATGAGGTAAAGGAGGCGATACAGTCGCTCCCCTCCGCAAAGGCGTCGGGTTACGACGGCCTACCGAGTGGATTTTATAAAACATATGTGAACCTGCTAGCACCCCATCTTTATAACATGTATTGCAAAGCCTATGTGAACAAAACGCTGCCTCCCAAGCTACGCGAGGCGCTAATTATCACCCTACTAAAGCCAGGCAAATACCCACGAAGCTGTGAGTCATATCGCCCGCTCTCACTTTCAAACATAGACACAAAAATATTGGCAAAAATGATAGCGACTTGATTGCGCCCGCTGATACCAGCACTGGTCTTACCAGACCAGTCGGGTTTTGTGCCAACCCAATCCACCACGCATAATTTATGCACTTTATTCGCGGTCATGCATCAAATTGATCCAGACATCGAGGCAGCAGCTGTGCTGCTAGACGCGGCCAAAGCCTTCGACTCCATCAAATGGGGGTTTGTGTTTGATGTACTGAGATGAATGGGTTTGCCGTTCGCATTTATACAATGGTTGGAGCTGCTTTACAATGCCCCGGTTGCTAGAGTGCGGGTGAACAATTGGCACTCTAAACTCATATTGATTTGTAAGGGAACGTGGCAGGGCTGTCCGGTTTCTCCACTGTTGTTTGCGATTGTTATGCAGCCATTGGCATGTGTTATAAGGCAAAAGCACTCGAGCGCAGCATTGGGATTCCGGCAGCGACCCCTGGTTATATCCATGTATGCGGACGACATGGTGTTGTATGTTCGCAATCCGGAAGTGGAGCTTCATGGGTTAATCAGAGAGTACATACTCTATGAACGGCTTGCGGGTCTCAGGATTAACTGGGATAAATCACTGGTCTTCCCGTTAACACCCAGTACGCGCTCTTTTGAGCTAGACTTCCCGCTGGAGTGGATGGTGGAACCGGTGAAATATCTGGGAGTATGGATCCATAAAGAGCCTGAAATTGTTGTGAGGGAGAATTTCGGTCGGGTGGTAGTACGTGTGTAAGAACAGGTGGACAGATGGATCAAATTACCGCTGTCGCTAGCGGACAGAAGAGCTGTCATTAAAATGACCGTCCTTTCGAAGTTTCTATATCTGTTCATTAATGTCCCAATCAGGCTGCCGAAGACTTTTTTCGAAAAGTACGCTCTGTTCTCATCAGGGTGGTCTGGGCGGGTAAACAGCATTGATGCAGATGGGAGGTCCTCACAAGGCCATACTCTCAAGGGGGCTTTGGGGCCCCTGACCTATCCTTATATTACTTGTGCGCACAGGCGCACTTTGCGCATTATTGGTTCTTCCCCCCACCATTTCTGCCGCACGTGGCGGTGGAGGCAGATGAAATACATCCCGAACCGCTGACTGCCCTGATCCACAAGACACAGCTAATATTCCCTCATCGCAAAATGAGCACAATAGACTGTACAGCACAAGCGTGGCAGACATTGGCGGGGTGGGCAGGGAAACTTCCAATATATGCTCCGACTTTTCCACTGACGCAGCATCCGGCCATCTCCGTGGCACGGGAGCATCAGGCACTTTCAATCCGGGCAGATGTCAGCTTAGTTACATTGGGTGACGCCTACCTGGAAGGTACATTTATTACATTAGAGGAGATCTAGGCTCATCAGACATGCTCTCTCTTAGTGGTATTTACATATTATAGATTGAGGGAAGCCCTTAAAGCTTTCAACATTAGACATCCGGCAGAGCCGTTAATCTTGAAACCGCTCCAAACCATGCTGGCGGGTCCTTCCCGCATGAAATTAGTAACTAGACTATAGACCACTATGTAGGTAGAAACTTCGCCGACACACTGTAGAGCTAGGGAGAGGTGGAACTTGGTGCTAGACTCACCACTCACAGAGAAAGATTGGGATTATTGTTGCTCTCTCACGGGGTTACTGACAGCTAATTGTAACCTGCGAATCATTAACTTTAAGTTCCTTCAGCAACTGTACTATACACCCAAACAGTTAAAGAGGTATGGGGTGAGAGAATCAGACAATAGTACAAGATGTAAGATGCAGGAGGCGGACTTTATACATTTGGCTTGGCTCTGTGGGAGGGTGCATGAGTTTTGGGAGCAGGCTACCAAGACCCTGTCCGATATTGTAATGGAACCGGTGGACTGCACGCCTCAGATGTGCTTATTGGGCCTAGCAGGGCATCTAAAGCCGCAGAATAGGAGGTTGGGGATGATCGCTCTGCTTCTGGCGAAGAGGAAAGTGGCCCAATATTGGTATGGTAGAAATGTACCACGACAGCAATAGTGGATTGTAGATGTTATATATTGTAGAGATCAACTATCATATTATGCTGAAGAACTTCCTATGCCCTCTAGGCCAAAGGACTTCTGAGCCCCAATCACGTCCTACCTACTTTCCACACATGAAACGAATTCGCCTGCTCCAGCCATTAATGATTGTATCCTGGACAATGCTGAGTAGATATATGTGTGTATATAACTGCGTACACTGTGAAAGAACACTGGTGTGTAATGTAACTATTGAGTTGTTTGGATATGGGATGTACATGCCTGGTACTTATGGTTTCTACGTCAACATGATGTTATCTTTGTATAAGATCAAAAATAAAATTTAAAAAAATAAAAAAATTACAAAAAAAATTGTAAACTGCCAATTAGTTTCTAAGATGCTGTTCATTAAGGGCTCTATATGTTATAGAATTTAAGGACCAAATATATACGCTGTCATGTATTGAACATAATGATGCAAATGTTAAATAATAAGAGTTAAAAAAAAAGGTTGTGTTATGTTAGTAAGTGTATGTGTTTTATGAAGTAATAACAATTTTTTCCATACATGAGAATTCCATCTTTGTTATTTTACCACTAAAAGTCAACTTGTATTGTTCTGAACTAACCATTACACTTTGTTGCAGGTTGTTAATATTTCATTGCATTTGTCATTGTCAAATTGTTAAATGTCTGTAGATGCTTCAGATTTTTAGAGCTCGTAACCATTAGATTGTTTTTGGTACAACCCTGTGTACACAGTTTTTCCCACAAGTAGAGTAAAATTTGTAATCATTTAAATCTCGACACTATCAAAATTTCGTAAATTCCTTAAAAAGAGTTCTCTAATCCATCATGGAGACTCCACTCGACCATATGCAAGCTAGGTTCCCCACATAGGTCTGGAAATTAGGAAAACACTGCTGTCAGTGGCACGCCCATACCAAAACATACACATTCCCCCAGCCTGGGGAACATTCAATACCAACATCATAGAGAACAGAAAGACACACATACAGACCAGATTTACAGGTCAGAAGTGGGCTGAACGAGAAGCCCTACTTGAACTGTGGGGCAACGGTAGGGTAACCCCAACGTACAATCCACATGTCTCCAGAGTTATTGACATCTGGGAAACAGGCTCTACCTCCTCTGGATGCAATAGTGAGAACGAAAGTGCAAAATGGGACCCGCCAACCCAGGGGGAAACAAGGGGGCACACGCCAGAGACCACTCAGGCACTCAAAATCACGCTCACCTCATAGTCAGCCCTGGGCTGCCCTCATGAGAGCAATAATGTTCATAGGCAAAATATCGTACCATTTTCTAGTGGATATAGGGGCAGCAAGGACATGATTGAGGGAAGAAGCCACCCTGTATCAAAAACTACTGCCAAAATACATAGAATCTAAGGTTCCATAGCCGAGGTCCCCTCGAGTTGGGAATAGGGGAACATAAGTTGCAGAAACAACTGCTGTATTATCCTTCCTCCCCGTTCAATATATTAGGACGGGACCTATTGTCTAAGGTAAGAATGTCCATTCAATTCACCGAGAATGGGACTATAGCCTGCTCCTCCCCTGGAAATTGTCCCCTAGTGCACAAGCCAACAGATGACTCCCACATTACACGGACACCAGCCAGGGTGATCCCAGTCCGTCTAGCCCCTTTTAAGGGAAGCCTCTTGGAGCTATAAGAGTTAGCTCGGCAGTGGGCAGGCCGCACGCACCACCTCTTGGCGGGAGTGGACAACAAGCTAGCACACAAAGTGCACAAGGATCAGGTGATGCAGAACAACGACACATGCATGCCCAGTGAGTTCCCAGAGGCTAGGTGGAGAGCAGGCCCAAGGCACATTGGGATAATGGCAGTAACAACCAGATCATGCATGCTCCTAGGGTTGCCCGGTTCGGCCTCTGGCACCACCCCAACACTTCCTTGAGTAGGGAAATGGCACAGACAAGGTGGCCCTGTGCCGAGTGATGCGTCCTACGCATTGGAAGCCCCCTAACTGCTAGCTAATGCGGCATCCTGGCAAACAACCCCTGGAAGAAGTCTGGCACACCCGACTGACAAGGCGACACCCCAAGGAGTTATATTCACCTGCCACACAGGGAAGGCTCCAAGGCCCAAAACAGGCAGGTTACAAACTGCCCTCCCCACTCAGGGTCCCCCTTGGGGTAACCAAGTAGCAGGTAAGATTGCCCTTCAAAAGACCACGGCAACCACAAGCTTGCAAATGGCACTGTTGTATTCCGCTTTAGGTGTCCGTCCTTATATAGGCACAATTCGCATTGCCCTTATATAGGCATAGAATCCCAGTCCTTATTTAGACATTAGCCATGCACTCCAAATACAGGCATGGTCACCGACATCCGTCCACCCTAACGTCACAAAGAGTTCTTAGAAACCAGACCCTTAAGCTCTTGGGAGTTCCCCTGGCACAGGATTATTGATTTCTCCAAGAACTCATTTATTATGCATGAACCGCTATACCTTAAGGGTTCATTCTTGACGTCTTCCTCTGTCCGACTTCACGTCAATGCTAACATTCCAAGGCACCAACCAGGTATAAATATATCCTCCCTTGCCCAAGCAAGTTAGAGGAGACCTCGACTTCAGAGGAGCCCGTATCCCGGCCTGACGCACTGAGAAGACACTGTCATTCCTGCTCGCAGAAGAATCCAGCTTCCAGTGTTCTGACTCCCTTCGCGGGGTGTTAGAGTTTGAGATCCGGCAGGAGATTCCCACCTCTCTCATTCTCAAGGTATGGAGCTGACTAGAACCTAGAGGGACTCTTGGCATACTAGACTTAACATACTCTTAGTATACCATACTATAGAATACTTCACCTACTTCTTACCTTGCCCTACACCTAGACTAGGTTCGGTACACTGGGGTAGAACTAGCTTAGAAAAGCATCGTATGAGTACTCACAGTTTTAGCTCAAGTTATTTATGTATGTGAATATATGCTAAAAGATAATGCTAGCGCAGTATTATTTATTTCTACTGCTTACGCTGTACATTATATATCTTGCATACTGTCTTGTGATCATAACAGCTCATATCTCTTACACGAGAAACAAGACTGTTCAATAAATCCTTTTTATTGAAACACCCGTCTATTCTTTCTGTGTAACTCTGAGGAAACTAAGCATGCACGATTAGCTGAGTGAAACTGTTCTCTATTGTTTCCACGATTCTGAGAGTGTTCCGATTCTAAAGGGAAACAAAGTTGTCATGTTTATGCGGTTGCCAGAAACTACTCCCTTCTTGTTTACAAGAAGTTTCTAGTGGCCTCTGAGTTAGCTGGCACAAAAGTAATTAAGTTTAATATACTCGATAGGGACATACTGACCTCAGTCCTATGTCAAACCTATAGGGTATATTATTCCAATGCGCAGAGCCTATTAGGGAAATAGGAACTACACTACATGGCGCCCAACGATTTGGTAAGGCACTAATTTAACGCTTGATACTGAGTAACTCAGTCGTGCTTTTCTCTCAGAGACCCCTACTCACATACTCCATAAGACGTCTGGAGTGGGTAGGGTTAAATATCCGCTAAAGCTAAATAGGACAAAAAACCCTATATATTAGCTGTTTGGTTTGTTCAACGTGTTATGAGGTGGTTGGTGCGTTAAGCGCTGTGTAAACGAGAGCGCGAGTCCTTTTGGCTGCTGCTGCACTTTTGCATTTTAATCTTAGTTTTAAAAATCGCATTGTATTCTTTTTAAAAATTTGCTTGAATTGCTTGGAAAAATTGTATGGTATCTTTCTTAAAATTTGCTCGAACTACTGGCAGGCTACAACTCTATCTGTGTGCTTACCGGAATTCTCCCGACCTCGCGGTGCCCGCCTGTTAGAGCGGATCCGCCCACGTTGAGGTCTCCGGTCTAGTCTTATAGCCCCAAACCCATAAAAGCAGCACGCTGGCGTGGCCGCGCAGCGTGTTATGAGGTGGTTGGTGCGTTAAGCGCTGTGTAAACGAGACCGCGAGTCCTTTTGGCTGCTCCTGCACTTTTGCATTTTAATCTTAGTTTTAAAAATCGCATTGTATTCTTTTTAAAAATTTGCTTGAATTGCTTGGAAAAATTGTATGGTATCTTTTTTAAAATTTGCTCGAACTACTGGCAGGCTACAACTCTATCTGTGTGCTTACCGGAATTCTCCCGACCTCGCGGTGCCCGCCTGTTAGAGCGGACCCGCCCACGTTGAGGTCTCCGGTCTAGTCTTCTAGCCCCACACCCATAAAAACAGCCCGCTGGCGTGGCCGCGCAGCGGGCGTGCCGCTGGCGCGCCAAAGGCAAGCCCGTCTGCGCCCGTCCGCGCACCGACCGCGCACAGCGCCAGCTATGCTGCATGTACCAGTAAAACCGGAGTTGAGGACAGGAGATACTACTACTCAAGGGAACAGTTGCTTGAACTCGGGGTAGTGGGAGGTAGGAGAGGTAGGGTTAGACTAGAGGAGACCGCAGGGTTGGACTCCGATTATGTAAAAAGAGACAGTCTGAAGTGTGGGCTGCTGAATGTCAGGTCTCTGTTAAAGCACTATTTGGAGACACAATTGCTGGTGGAAATGCAGGGACTTGATGTGTTGTTCATGACTGAAACATGGACACATCCCGGGTCAGATCTGGAGCTAGGTTTGGCCTGTCCATCTGGATATAAAGCCTTCCATAAGCCTCGTTTGGGTGGTAGAGGAGGCGGTGTGGGGGTCATTTTCAAAGAAAACTGGGACTTTTTCCCTCTTAATATTGATGAGCCGGAGGGTATAGAACTTCTGGGCTTCTCAATAAAAGATCCCAAGGGACAATTACTGACTGGTTTAGTCGGTTATAGACCCCCTGGAACAGCCAGCCCTCTATTTCAACAAGGGTTCATTGAAGTCCTGAGCAACTTGGCATTGTCCCATTCTAGACTACTTGTTGTAGGGGACTTCAATCTATGGCCTAATGGGATATTAGATCCAGGATACTACAATATTATTCAATCCTGTGAAACCCTTAATTTACAACAGTGGGTCATGGAGCCCACACACAGGGGGACATATATTGGACCTAGTGTTCTCTAATGAACAAATAATGGGACCAATTGAAGCCCTACCGGTGTGCTGGTCGGACCACCATTTGATCATTTTCCAGTTATATAATCTTGGATTGAATCATTCAATTCCTAAGAATGACCGGAATTTCCAAAGTAGGGATTGGAAAGGCCTGCTGAAGAAGGCAACGGCTTCCCCAGTTTTTATGCCCGCCGAGAAGTACGACATAAATAAGACGGTGGAGGAGAATTACGCAACTTATTGCGATAATATAACCACTAGGCTGGATCAAATTGCCCCGGTAAAAAACCACAAAAAACTTGGCAGACCATCGGCCCCGTGGTTTAATGAAAAACTTAGAACTTTGAAACTTGGCTGCAAGCAAGCGGAAAGGAAATGGCGCAGAGCCTATACCGAGGGGGATAAAACCTCCTGGAGGACAGCCATAGCGGAATATAGGAAAGAAATTCTGGTGGCAAAGACAGAGTATTTTGCAAATTCTATCCTGAAGGCACAAAATAGTACCAAGGATGTATTCAGGATCGTAGATACTCTGATTAATCCAGAGTGCTCAAAGAATGAGATTGTGCCGAGCCAGGTACTATGTGACAAATTGGCAATCTTTTTTGAAGACAAGATTAGTAACATCGTCAATGGCTTAAATCTGGGCACTACGCCCAAGGAGCTACTTTCTGCCAGTCGAGCGGGGGGGAGAAGCTATACTCCTTGGACCATTTTGAAATGCTTTCTGCAGATGACTTTGATAAAATGGCAATGGAAGTATCATCAGGATCTCCTTTGGATCCATTGCCACATACAATTTGGAAGGGGCTGGCTCCTGAACTGTTCCCAGCTTTACGGCAAATCTGTAACCAATCCCTGTTGAATGGCTCTGTGCCGGCCTGCTGGAAACAGGCGTCGGTTACACCCCTGCTGAAAAAAGCAACACTTGACCCGGCCTGTCTAAAGAACTACAGACCCATTTCCCTCCTACCTTATCCAGTTAAAATTCTGGAACGAGTGGCTAGTAAAGCACTCTCCCAGTTTTTAGAAATAAATAACATTCTTGATAAAGTACAATTTGGATTCCGCCCAGGCCATGGGACGGAGACTGCCCTGGTGACCGTCATGGACGATCTACGGATGCGAGCAGACAGGGGACAGTCGGCCATACTGGTTCTCCTCGACCTGTCTGCCGCATTCGATACGGTGGACCATGGGATTCTCTTGTCCATGCTTGAAGAGGTGGGAGTGACGGGCACTGCCCTTAAGTGGTTTCATTCTTACCTATCCAACAGACAACAAGCAGTAGCCCTCCCCCCTTTTCGGTCCAAGTTTTCTAACATGCTGTATGGAGCCCCGCAGGGATCAGCAATCAGTCCTATCCTATTTAACATCTATATGAGCCCTTTACCTGCCATTATTAGATCACATAATGTTAATTTGGTGAATTATGCAGATGACACCCAGCTTATCCTGTCTCTTGAGGGTGAGCAATCAGTGTCTCTAACAGATTTTCATGCGTGTCTGCAGGATATAGCAACCTGGCTCAGAGAGAACTCTCTTCAATTTAATTCAGAGAAGACAGAGATTCTACATTGTGCAGTAGGAAGAATTCCCTCTTTACTTCCATCTAACTTCTGGCCTACTTCTTCCAGTACCTTACTAGCTCCCAGCAATACTGTACGCAACCTGGGAGTCATGTTTGACAATAAACTGACATTAGAGAAACATGTCAACAAGACAGTTGGAAGCTGTTTTGGCCTGATTAGAGCACTTCGGAAAATCCTTCCGATGTTCTCTTTGGAGGCTAGAACGTTGATAGTCCGAAGTACTATCCTTAGTAGATTGGACTACTGCAATGCTCTGCTCTTAGACTCTCCACAATATCTGATTGAGAGATTGCAGAGAATACAGACCATGGCTGCTAAAATAGCACTACGGCGATCGCGCCGCTCTTCTGCATCTTTGGCACTCTCTGACTTGCATTGGCTGCCGGTCTCGCAGAGAATACAATTTAAGGCATTATGCATAATGATCAAGGCCCTGCATGGACATGGACCCAAATCACTGCAGAAAAAATTTACCTGGTATGTCCCCCTTCGAACGCTTCGCTCCTCTTCGGCAAACCTGGTGAGGGTGCATAGAGTTAAGAAAGCTAAATCAGGAGGCAGGGCTTTCTGTACGGCAGCCCCCCGCCTTTGGAACAAACTTCCATCTGATATCAGACATATAGACAAAATTCTGCAGTTCAGAAAAAGGATAAAAACCTGGCTCTATCCCCGGGTATGCTCCTTGGTTCCCTGTTAATTCCTTCTGGGCAGGGGCTATAGTTCTTGCTACAGTTTCTTTCCACACCCAGCTAACATCTTATCACAGCGCCAGGGTACCCGTAGGGTGTCAGCTGCGCTTTACAAGCAATTATAATAATAATAACGTTGAAGGATACAGTGTTCCAAAATATTGTGCACCTTATCTTTTGTTTCCTTGAAACTTGTACAACATTTTTCAAAAAACAAATGTCCAATCACAGGGACAATGGCACAGAGAACGGTGTAAATACGGCTGACCCAGTCGTAACAGCTTTTAACTTTACTGGTTTAAATGAAGCCGATGAGGGTGTTATAAACATCCCTCCATACTTAAGGAGAGCCATCACTCTAAAACTTATAAAACACGGCCTATCACCAAGAGGTGGTAGAGCAGTTTTCGTGATAGAGGCACACGAATCCTTTCAGACAGAGGTATTCTATTCATGGATAGCATTCCCAGAATCAAATCTAGTAAGTGTTTGACTTCTTTAAAGAAGATGAACCACCAGAGGAATACATTCCTTTCGATGATATTGAAATTCCACTCACATACCAGGAGCATCATCTCTGGTTTAAAGGCGCCCTAAAACATCACAGAAACATTACCAGGCTCGGTCCACTAGGTAGACCAGGAGCAACATGGCCGATTCTAGCCGGCTACATGCCTCATCCTGACCTCGATATAATGTCAGACGAGGAATTACTTACTCAACTTACAGAGTTAATAAAAATTTACAGACAACTAGTCCAATATGTCATGCGGACTTTCACAGTCCAACCACCAATGACCATTCCAATTCAAACCCTTCACCAGGGGAATACACTAAAAATTACTCCACAGACTTTATACGCAGTCATGGGTAAAATGCCCACAAAATGTGAGCAAATTCCATTCTGGATAGCTCAAAAATTACTCAAATCGAAGCAGTATTTCCAAATACTAGCCCTTATGAGAAACACAGAATCCTAACAATCTGTTTACCAATGGGGATCACACCACAACTGGAAGACTGCACCACTTGGGGCTCAGTCTTTGCTGCCATCTATACTAAAACACATGGTGTTCCGTCAATCGCAGTAATACCAGATGTCCTGAAACAAATTCAAAATGAATACGGGGCAGAGCCTGCTCTGAATTTAGGTATGAAATTACTGAAAAACTTCGACCAGGTCTCAACAATAATATTATCTAATATTAAAGGGGAGGCAGCATCAGTGGCGATCCGCTAACGCTTAAGGGCATTTGATGTTACAGAACATCAAAATGAACTACCCAGAATAATAGAACAATCTTATGCAGAATTAGGCAGAGATAGTTTGGGTGGAAAACCTTTGAAGCCAAAACTATCTGAAAGTCCTGAGAAGGACTCTATTAAACAAACTCCTACATCTTCTGAAAAGAAGTGGGAAACTAATAAACAAAATTCAAACGAGAAACGTTCTCAATCCCGAGGTAGGTCTCCTCAAAAGGAGCCCTCTGAAAGGAGGTATAACCTCAGGAATAGGGATAATTTAAGAAAACCTGACATGTATCAAGATACTGATACACGTTCCTCTCGTACCTTTCAGATATCGTCACAGACATCGGAAAGAAGAGGACGGTCAGAACATAGAGAAGAACGCGTGAAATCCAAAGATCACAAACACGTTCAGAAAAATAAATCAAAACCTCAATTCACAAAAAAGAAGGTAGCAGGTCTGAAGATCAGACATGCCGAGAATACTGAGAACACAGCTCAAGAACGGAGAATGGGCTCAGACAATGCTGGACAGTGCAGCAGAAGTCACAATAGCTCGCCAGAAACTGAAGGAACTTCTGGAGACAGTGGACTTGAATGAGTACATCACAGTAGAGACTGTAGACACCAGGGTTAGTACTCCACAAAAGTTATATGAAATAACACTCCGAATGGAGGGAGACATACCAAGAAAAGTGAAAATACTCTTTTGGGAGAAACTTTCAAGGGGTTATGATATACTTCTAGCAGAAAAAGACTGGCCACCACACTTTGTCAGGGAGTGCCCACATGGCGAGGGCATTATTATGCCTGCCTTCTCCAACCATATTCCAATTCACCAAAAATATACTTATGCCAGGAAATGGGCAGTTGTCCAGGCCCCAGCATTATATAAAAATCATGTAGGATGGGATGAGGACTCACCTCACCATAAACTACATCTAAAAAATGAACCTACTGCACAAATGCAGTACCCAATAAAGCAAGAAGCTAAAAAAACAGGTCAGGGAGATCTTAGATCAACTTGAATACCAAGGGGTGATTGAAACATGCACCTCCTCAATGAACAATCCTTTGTTTCCTGTATCTAAACCAGACGATACATATCGTCTAGTTTTGGATTACAGACACTTGAACACTTGTTCAAAAACATTTGCAGTGCAAAATGCACATAGTACAGCATTAATGAATAATATTGTGCGTAAAAAATATAAAACCACATTGGACATTTCAAATGGTTTCTTTTGTCAAAACATAGCACCTGAAAGGAGGTACTTAACAGCTTTCTCAATAATGGGGACCCAGCGTCAATTTTGTAGGCTCCCACAAGGGTTCAAAAACAGCCCGGGGTTATTCTCAGCAAGAGTAACAGAGTTACTATAAATTTATGATAATGAGGCATTGTCATATGTCGATGACATCTATCTGACAGACGATGACCTAGAAAGGCACTTGGACAGGGTGAGTACCATTATATTGGGCTTCGCCTCTGAGGGCTATAAATTTACCTTTAAAAAATCCAGAATTGCCCATCTCAATGTCCTTTTCCTAGGATATGAGCTTTCAAGTGAAGGCAAGAGCCTAGCAGCCAACTTTTTAGAAAAGTGTGCGCTGCTCCAACCTCCAAAAACGCTGAAAAACTTACAATCCATCTTGGGTTTCCTGAATTTTGGAAGAACTTACATTCTAAATTACGCAGAAAGGGTTAAACCTCTCTACAAATTAATCAAACCTGATTTTTCAATCAAACATTGGACACAGGAACACACAGAAATCCTGCGTTCACTCCAAGCTAACATGTTAGCAACAAATCACTTACAAACACGCGTAAGTCAACGCAATTTAGTGATCCGAATAATTTCGGGTCAATGCGGATTCACCTACTTAACATTTAATGAGGGTGAAAAAGTACCAATAGCATACAAATCACATTTGTATACACACACTCTTCTACAACTGACCAACTGATCCAGTTCGCGTTTTACAGCCGTGCTAGTCGCGGCCAGCAGAGCAGAGCAAGGAGCAAGGAGCCGTGGCGGAGGTGAGCGGGTTGTGTAAACCAACCGACGGGCCCGCACGCCCACCTGAGGGCCTTTACCATCGGTCTCTCCCATCGGACGGCCCGACCTCCTGTGCACAGCGGACGCGGCTGGAGCTGCGGGGGGTGCCGTGAGAGCTGCGAAAAGCTGTGAGACGCGGCAGGCAGGAGCCGCGGGAGGCCGTTAAAAACCTGCCGGGAAAACCTGCCCGTCGCAGCAGGGGCAGTAGGAGCTGTCTGCTTTTTCTTCGTGGCCCACGTCCAGCGCTCCAGTATTCCCAGCATTTCCAGGTACGTCGCGAAGGAGCCATCTCCCACACCTACATGCTGCGGGGAGCGTGGGGCCTTTGTTGGTTCGTGGTGTCTGCTGACTCCTGCTGACTCTTGCTGATCCAAGCCGACCCTTGTGGCTTCTCCCCCAAAAGGGGGCTCAGGGTCGTTTTCAAGAAAAGGAAAGCAGTACAATCAGTACATCTAGCTCGGGCAGAGAGCGGGGTGGGGGCCAGCCGAGGACAGCAGCACGCCGGCAGTGCATGGTGCATCGAGCACCTCGAGCATCTCCTCCCCCTGAAAATTCCACTGGTCTGAACCAGGACAAAAACAGGCAGCAGTTTATTAAAGCCTATTAAAGCCCAAGGAAAACACCTTATTAGATTCCATAGATTTGGAAACATGAGATCAGGGCGGGTCCGTGGGGTGCCTAAACCTGCGAGTAGAACAGGCAACATTGGCAGCATTTTAAGTAATACAACCAAACGGAAAAGGAAGTCGAAATCACTGGAATGCACAGAGGGTGAGCCGCAGGTCAAGACCAGACCGGCAATGCAGGTAGAGGGCACTATAATCGAATTAACATCAGACACAATGAGGCTTAGCAATTTGATGCCAGAGTCGAAAATGCCAAAATACCACCTTTTTCAACCTAAAATCGACACCAAATTTTGTTTTTTTTAAAATGCAGGTGATACCCTGCTTTCATGCCCCACTGTACCTGCGGGTCTTCAAACCCCACTCCTCCCCTCTTGTCAAGAGGACAGAGGCAAGGAGGAAGGGATTGAAGGGCCTATCACCCAAGGAGGAAGGGTGGAAAGCCAAGGGGCGGACAGCTTAATAACATCTCCATATGGCCCAGCACCTGCTGCAAGTTGGAATCTCAAGACCCCGGAGAAAAAGCTTAATGAACTGTACTCAGAGGCAGTACAAAATTCGCCTCAAGACGGGGGGGTCAAGATCGAACTCAGCAGCGCAAGGGAAGAACAGGTCAGAAATATCGTAGCCTCAGGTAATTGCAATCCTGCATATACCCACCACACCCCTACGGTCATATTGCCCAGGCCCCCCACCCAACATAAAAAGGACAAAAAGGACGGAGGTAACTGCGTATTACTAGAGACACTGACCATCGACGACCAAGATAATCCGACAGCCATCCTCCGGTTGGGAACCAAAGCCGACCCCCCAGAGGGCATCCTGGAAAATAACATAGAGGGATCAAAGGCAAAAGGGGGATCAACATCTGAAAACCTAAAGGACAAGCTGGGCTCAGAAAATGAAGTACGTATCCCCCCTACGCAACTCCAATGCAAACCAGCGCTCTCTCAAACCAGCTTGCTGCTGGATGAATCAGAAGAACTAGATCAACATTCATACCTAGATAAGGAGGAGTGGGAAGCACTCCTGGCAGCCTACCGGGGGGACACGCACAGGAGCGAATCAGCAGAAAACCCAAAAACTGATGGTTGCAAGGCGACAGTGGAGGGGTCGCTTGCGCTGCCCATCTGCACAATCAGTGAAACTAGAGTACACCATGGGAAAATGCAAAAAACAGATAACGGCAGCAAATCCGGCAGTGAGGCTGGCAACCTTAAAGAGGACGGGCAAGGAACCGCCCAAGGGGATGCATGGGCAAGCTTGCTTAAAACTGTGCAGCTCCTGGTAGAGGCCCTGCAATACCAGACAGACAAAATGGACTTGCAATTATCCCTACTGAACACCCTGGCAGTCTATGTGGTATCGATTGACGGCAAGTTGGGAAATTTGAACACGATGCTGCAAAGTACTCAGGACCATACCCCAGACAACCATCGATCCTGCGCATGCAGCCCAATTGTGGACAAATTGGCAACTCTTCCAGCGATGCTGACGGATCTATGCGCACAAGTAAAAAAGGCATCAAATAACGCTAATACACAGCCTTCAAAAGGGCAAACCCTGCTTGGTCATGGTGAAGACGTAGTAATTTACCAGCATGGGCCAGCCAACGAGGAGCTAATACCAACTCTTATTAAACAAACAAAAAACAATACCAACATTGACAACAGTAAGCAAACAATAGCACTGTTACCTAGCCACAGCCACACGCCAGAACAAGCAGAGGCAGCTAAAGGAGAAACAAAATTAAATGCAAAACAAAGACGTGCACAGAAACGGAAAGGGCGGAACCAGAAACAAAGCCTCACTAGGATTGGATTTCAACGACTCTTTGGGACATCATCAGTGCAAGAAGGGATAAAGCTACAGCCCATTAGGACTCCGCCAGTACACAATGGGGCAACGCAACAGAATATCCCCACTCCAGAAGCAATCAATAGCTTTGCAAATATGTCTAGCTGCGCCCAAGCCTTACCAAGCAGAAATCGAGACACTAGTGCACCTGAGGACGCACATGAGAATGCGGGAGTAGACCCCCCTCAACCGTGTTTGGCGGGAAATCTCATCGCAAACCAAATTAAAACCAGAATTGAAGGAGAAAAAGGGATGAGGACCCAAACCTCAGAGACCAACCAGGATTCTAGATATCTTGACAACCCATGGGTATCAATTACAAACGATAAGGTTGCCGCTGGGAGGTACACTAACCAGGGGAACCTGGATATGCCTCTCAGCGACCATACAGCCAAAAGGGAGGGAGAGAAGTTACAGAACATCCAGCTCCTGCCCTTAGGCTCACCAGCTTCACAAATAACAGCTAATAACTCCTCGATAGCTCAAATACAGAATCAAACCAGTCTTGGCCTAAAATGCCAAGGAAGTCTAGGCCCCATGGAAACTAACCAAATGGCACTGGGACGCCCACAAAACGAGGCCAGTTGGCCCACCATTATAAATCATAATGACGTCACTACATGGGCAGGGGCGAGGGAAACAAATGCAACATGGTTCATGCCCGAATACATCTCTAAAGGAAGGCATGACATTCTGAACCGAGGCAATATACTGCGGTTATTATCCCACATAACCACATTAGCAGATATAACGACGACAGAATTGGAGTCAATAGAATTTATTAATTGCGGGGACTTAAAGGCAGGAGAAAAAACAAGAGCGACATGGACCTCCCCTACAATAGCACACAAAATACTCAAAGAAAGTGATATCCTAAAGTCTTGGGGGATAACCATTGCCCCGTATTTTAAGCCAGGATATCCAGAACTGTTAATCCCAGAACCCCTGAGGGCTTCTGAGATGGCTGCCGGCAGACCAATAACATCAGTGCTGAGAGGAGCCACAGGGCACAGTAATAGCGACAAGAGGCACCAACATGAGGAATTAAGAAGCCGCAACGATCACTTTACACCGCAAGTTCGGGAAGATGACATAAGATGGATCACGCGAACCATAAACAACACAAGAGCTTGACAAGACGACTGCCCGTTAAACACAGCAAACACAAAGGGGACAGTACGGATCTGTTCCTGGAATGTAAACGGGCTCGCCAACAAACTAGCCGATTTGGACTTCGTCACTTATGTTAGGGCCTTCGACATCGTGGCTCTACAAGAAACGTGGGCAATAGACCCGCCTCATCTCCAAGGATTTCTGCGCTTCTCTGTAAATGCCACCAGGGGAGCAAAATACGGCCATCTGCAAGGAGGCTTGGTCACATATGTCGCAAATACAGTCGCCTATTCTGCTCGCATCTTTGGTTCCACAACACAGTCAATATTAGCAGTCATTATTTCCTTCTCATCACCATCGATAAATAAAAGGGATTCTGATATCATGTTGCTAAATGTGTATATCCAACCTAGATATAAAACCAAACTAGTGAAGGAAATGTGCAACTTTGTGGAAACATGCATAAGCGAAGGACCCACAACTGATCTCGTCTTAACTGGGGACCTAAATCACAATTTAATGGGATCCTCCACGAACGAAGAAGTGCTTTTGCAAAATGCAATCTGGAATATCCCGCCGCAAGGAAAATCTCAAGCGTACAAACAAACCAAGATAGGACAAACGACCGTGGAGGACTTGGAACATCTTAATTTGAGGGCACTAAATGGTAGATCAGCGAAAGACAACCCCCCGTGACGACATACAGCTCCACAAATACAAGCTCGATTCTGGACTATACTTTCGTCTCCCTATGCCTCTTTCAACAAATTGCATCGTTCCAGTTGGGTAACAAAGGCGAAAGTGATCATCGGCCTCAAGAAATAGAATTGCGAGCAGTCACTCCAACACTCGAACGTTGCCGGGAGCCTCAAGGAGTAATTGCCACCATCAACCTAAGAAGAATAAAATTCAAGATAGCCGCAGGAAGCGAGATGCTTGAAATCGCAAAACAACATTTCTCTGCGAGGCTCGGAGATGGCGAAGTGGAGAAATGGAGAAACTTCCTATTAGCGATGGAGGCACATGCGACTAAGACCAAACCACCAAACCTGCAAAGATTCAGCAGCACGAAGCCCATATTATACAGCGCTAAGCAAGAAATTAAGCTTTCAAAAAAAAGGATTCAACAACTTCTGAGACACCTTCGACACAAGCCCAGCGATGAAACACAATTACAAGCATTACGGAAACAAAGGGCAGTCCTCAAAAAACTAAAAGGGACGTAAACAGAGCCATGGAGGAGGATCTATGGGTCAAACTACATGCTGATGTCAAACATAATAACAGCACCAGATTTTGGAGCACCATAAACCAATTCATTCACCACAATCACGACGGCGTTTCCTCAAACATCACAGAGGAAGTCTGGGCAAAACACCTCAGGTCTCACTTTCAACAAGGCACTGAACATAACGTGCAGTGCCAAGCATGTCAAAATGAACCCGACTGTCAAACGACACTCAAGGCCTGGCCCGAAATCAATCTCGCCGTCTCTGCGAAATCAGGGACAGACCAACTAACTGAGGCCCAACAAATGGCCCAAATTGATGCCATCAAAAGGCAGATAGGAAAGGGGAGAAGAGAAGGTGCTCCTGGCCCAAGCGGAATCCCACCAGTACTTTACAAACAGGAGGTAACTTTCTGGGCAGAAGCACTGGGTCCACTTTTCAGAGAAATCAGAACGTTGAACATCTTGCCCAGTTCATGGAGAGGCTCAATTATTTCCCCAATCCACAAATCTGGTGACAAGTCAGAACCACAAAATTACCGATTAGTGGCTCTATTAGATAACGAAGCGAAATTCTTTGCAGGCTTGTTATTGGAGGACCTCCAGGCATGGGTGAAAGAAAAATCTGCAATTCCTCTTCAACAGACCGGCTTTATAAAATCAGTTGGGACAACAACTAACATATTAAGCATGGCTATGCTTATGGACAAGGCCGAGGCTACACGGACGTCTCTATACCTTTGCTTTATCGACTACAAGGCCGCTTTTGATCATGTTAATCGTATCAGAGTCTGGTCCAAATTACATAGTTGGGGGCTTCCTCAGCCCCTACTTAACCTGATCATAAATCTGCATACGGACACGTGGCTACAGGTGAAGCTGGGTAATGGAACCTTCTTGTCAAGACACATTCCCACGGAAAAAGGCCTGAAACAGGGCTGTGTTTTAGCTCCCACCCTTTTTAATCTGTATATAGCCAATCTAGTCCCGCTCCTAATCAGTTGCAATTCACACGCTCCGAAATTAGGTGACACGGCATTACCCTGCCTCCTTTATGCAGATGATATAGTCCTGATCAGCAAAACAAAAGTAGGGCTACAACATCTCTTAAATACAACGCGGGACTTCTCCCAAGCAAATGATTTATCGATCAACCTGGATAAAACAAGAACAATGATAATCGGGAAAAAAGGCGACAAACCGCAGCCTGGTTTTGGGGAGAGACCAGAATCGAAGACACAACAGAATATAAATATCTCGGCGTGAAGATGGATACTGGCGGTCATTTCTTGGCACAGAAGAACAGCATAAGGCATAAAGGTTTAATAATCGCAATCTCCCTAAAAACATTAAACTCTAAATTATTTGGCCCATCGATCCGGCCACTGGCTGAGGTGGTTCGTGCTAAACTCTTACCAACAATCACCTATGGTAGCGAGGTACAGAAAGGCAGGGATGCGAAAATACTCGATGCCACAGTGATAATGGCATACAGGGTCATTTTTGGGTTGCCGAAATACACTTCACCCGCGCAAATTAGACTTGAGTTTGGCGTCTCAAAACAATCAATTGCGGGGGCGTGGCCAAGATGGCGATCTAAACGGTCGCATAGCCCGAGAGCTCCTCGTCTCCGGCCCTTGTAACCGACCTTCGACATCTGCAATTCCCCCCCAAGGCTGAGCAGCCTACAGGGGGTACACCCCGGCGTCGTACAGGGCAATCCCGAGGGCGCTGGCGATTGCCGCACCTCTCTGATCGGCACCAAACGGACCTGCAGGCAGCGACGACAATGGCGTCCGGACCGGAGATGTGACACAACGGCCGAGTGCGCTGAGTGGCGTCGGCAGCGGAGGAGAGGCGGCAGTCGAGAGCAACGCCCGACACACTTGTGAGTGACCGCAGGGGCAGCGGAGATGCCTGCGGGGGCGGCGGCGTGCAGTGGAGCGGTGCCGCGGGGGCCTGCGCCCGGGACCTCCCATCAATCAAGAGCGCTGCCTTGAGGCCTGCGGAGCGCGAGTCCCTGACAGACCTCAGTGATGGAGGTAAGGGGCCGGGGGCCGTAGCAGCAGACAAGAGGGAGGAGCGGCGCTAGGCCCCGGGACCAGAAGCTTCAGACACCTCACTGCCTTGTCTGCCCTTCCAGCCGCGCGGCGCGGCCCATCAGCATCTCCGCCGAAGGGAGCCTGGGCGCGCAAGGTGAGAACGACCGCGATGCGGGCGGCCACGCTTCCATTAGCGACGGGGGGCGGTGGAGGCCCCGGGGCGCTGGACACTGACAACGGACTCGCGCCTGCCCACGCCACAGGAGCTCCAAGAGGTGCCCTTACAAGAGAGGCCTGAGGCGGCACATAGATAAGCCCTCGTGCGGGCGTGCTTGGGAGCAGTTTGCCAGCTAAGGGGAGGCACATCTCCCTGTCCCGCAGACGGCGGCCCTGAGAATCGCCAGCTTTGACGCCCACACGCTGCTGGTAGCTGAGGTAGTGGAGAGGAGTCTGAGGGCCCCGGCCCCATCTGAATAGCTGCGGGCAGAGGACATCGAGGGGCGGTTTGCGGAGGGGCCGAGACGCAACTTCAGGCCCGGCATTCCCACTTCCTGACTGGGCGGTTGGTGAGTCATCTGAGACCCCAAAGACCACCGGACACTTCCCGGAGTGCCATCTCGGCCGGAGCTCCATTAGATGCCCCAGCACACGTGGTGGTAGTGCACGAGAGGAGGCCATTGGACACTAACCTGGAGGACTATTGACAAGTGGCCCTCTCCCCGCCGACATCTACCACTAGGGACGTCACCCACACGCCCCAACACACGACAGGCGCCACACTGAGTCACTCTACAGTGAGCGCCCCCACGATGGCTTCAGCTCGAAGGAAAGGGGAGAGGTCCCTGAAAGAGATGCTGCTCAAGGGGACCCCGGCTGGGGACCGAGGCGGCGGCACGCCCCCGGCTTCGACGACTCCCGGGGGCGCGGAGGGCCGGGATGTCCCGATCACCCGCTCCTTTTTGGAATCATTGTTCAATGTCCTGCGGGAAGATTTCCAATCGCTCAAGAGCAAAGTCGCGGGTGAAGTGAAGGAGATTCGCCAGGACGTCGACGAAATTGGGGAAAGAGTTGCGGCGATCGAGGAGCGTGAGCTGACCAAAGGGGAAGAAATCGAGCAGCTTCAACAAGAGGTCCTCCGCCTCCGCGACCAACAGCTTGACCTACAGGCTCACACGGAGGACCTAGAAAACCGCTCAAGGCGGAATAACATTCGAGTCAGAGGGGTATCATCGAAGGCGGAGGGGGCGGACGTGGCCCAATATCTTCAGGATCTCTTCCGAGACATCTTGGGCGAACCGCCGGAGTTTGAAATCCGCATCGACAGGGCACACCAAGTGGGCTTGCAGAGGCGATCCCCCGCCCCTCCTCCAGATATCCTGGCCTTCCTCCCCGACTTCCCCCTGAAGGAGCGCATACTGCGAGCGGCTCGATCGAAACAGACCCTCACGTTCCAGGGTCACTCTGTGGCCCTCTATCAAGACTTGGCATCCATCACCTTACAACGGAGAAGGGCCTTCAAAGAAGTCACCGCACACCTGAGGGAGCAGGGAGTGGCGTACTCATGGGGACATCCCTTTCACCTGATATTCAAGTGGAATGGCAAGCTACACCAGCTCCGATCTTTCCAAGACTCCTGCAAGATCCTGGGCCTGGAGCCCCGGAGTCCGGAGGGCTCCCCGAAGCGCACACAGCGGTCCTCTGGGGAGGGCTGGCAACGAGTGGGCCGACAGCACCCACCGGGCTTGGAGATACGCCCGGACCCGGATGCTCTGGCACATGAGAGGCAAGCGGCAGTGGAGGCGGTTTTAAAGGACACTGCTCCCACGACACCCTCTTGATTCCGCAGGGGGGGAACGATGTGGCATTGATATGGCAGGGGCTGGGGGTGGGGCCTGGGGGTGGGGGGCTCGGGCTACTTGGACCACACGTACACCCCGATTCTTGTTCACCTTATGCCCCTATCTTCGGATGATGGGCACGGGACACTGACTGAACTTTGGGACTTCTTGGTTGGGGTTAGGGAGGGATGGGGCGGGTTGCTGGGAGGAGGGGGGCAACGGGGACAGCGCAGACTGCTGTTTGCGGGGGGGTTGGTTGTCCGGTAGTTCGCTTGCTTGATTTCGCAGATGGTGCACCTGAGCTCTATCACGATGGAGACCTGAATACAAGGCTGGTCCGCAGTCGCATCCTTTGGGACCCTGGGTCCCCCCACCTGATCGCTCGTCCTCCCCTCACGAGCCGGGGACCATGGCGGGGCGGGGGACACACTCCTGGGGACACAACAGCGCGCAGGGCTTCCGTAGATCATGGCCACTAGGGAGGTTAAAGTCCTCACTCTTAACGTCAAGGGACTTAATAACCCAGTAAAACGAAGGGCCATACTGTCCTACTTGGAACATGCAGAGGCAGACGTGTGTCTTCTACAGGAGACCCACCTCCTAGTCGGAGACCAACACCGCATGCGAACGAGGGCGTTTCCGCACCAATATTTTTCCTCTTCCGGGGAGAAGAAGGCAGGGGTTGCTATACTTATTGCTAAGCGCTGTCCAGGGGTGGTGCTCGAGAAGGTGGCAGAAATAAAGGGGAGATTGTTAGTCTGCACAATACGGTTCGGCTCTCACACTATGGTGCTTGGTTCTATGTATGTCCCCAATTCCGGGCAGGAAATCTTCCTCAAGAAGGCCCTGGCCGACGCACTGGCCTCCCAGAACCGCATGACTCTCATTGGGGGCGACTTGAACCTGGTGATGGATGCCAGCAAAGATAGATCCCAATCCACATACTCACCGAGCAGGAAACTCTCAAGAGATGGGAAACAATGGCTGCGGGAAATGGGTCTAGTAGATCTCTGGAGGGAGGCACACCCGACTTCCCACCAATACACCTTCTTCTCACATGCGCACAAATCCTATGCCTGCATTGATTATCTTCTCGGCACGCGTGAGATCGCTGGAGTGATGGGATCGGTGAACATCGTACCGGCTGCGTTATCAGACCACGAGGCAGTGGTGGTGAACATGTTGCTCACTACGGGCCCCCGTCCAATAGGCCAGTGGCGGCTCCGAGAAACGATGCTACACAAACAGGCTGTGGAGCAACAAATCACTACATGTATCCAGGACTACCTGGCCCTCAATGACACGCCGGATATAACTCCCACGATCCTTTGGGAGGCGCTGAAAACGGTGGTCCGTGGTGAGTTGATAGCTATAGCGGCGGCGGACAACAAAGAGCGCAAGGAACTCCGTGCAACGCTGACCGCCACGGTGCGGGAGCTTGAACGGGTCCACAGCAGGACTGGGGCACCTCGAGTGTGACGACAACTTAAAGCCGCTAGGGCGCAATTGGCAGGCCTGGACCTCGACAGGGCGGAGTATGCGGTGGTCAGATTGAAACACTCCTACTACGTCGGGGGCGATCGCACAGGCCGCCTTCTAGCTGCTAGGCTACGGGCTCAGAGGCAGCAAGCTCAAGTGTCCTCGTTGTGTGGCACTGGACGAGAGGAAATAACGGGGGACCAAGACATTGCCAAGGCCTTCCGAGACTTTTACCAGAAGTTGTACTCCGCTGACGAGTCTACGGATCAGGCGTCACTAGATTACCTTCAATCTGTCGAAATGTCCACACTCACACCTGACCAGGCGGCGCAGCTGGACGCCCCCATCCGCATCGAAGAAGTCATTACCGCGATCTCACGTCTTAAGGTGCTTAAATCTCCCGGCCCGACGGGTTTCCGGCCCTCTACTACAAGAAATTCTGTCACGTTCTGGCTCCACTACTGGTGCGACTGTTCAATTCCTTTGGAGGGGAGACTCCGATCCCCGCCACGATGCTGGGGCGGCCATAGTGGTCCTGCCAAAGCCAGGCAAGGATCGGCAGCAATGTGGCTCCTACCGCCCAATATCACTCCTTAACGTTGATTTTAAGATATTCATTGGCATATTGGCTACTCGGCTGGGCCCACGCATGCTCAACCTGATAGAACCGGACCAGGCTGGGTTTATCCAATCTAGACAATGCGGGGATAACACGAAACGAATATTGCATCTCATTGATAAAGCCCATCAGACGCACTTAGACGCGATCTTATTGACGATAGACGCCGAAAAAGCGTTTGACCGTGTGGACTGGCGCTTTTTAGGGCACACGATGGCTAAATTCGGCTTGGGGGAGAAATTCAGGGAATGGGTGGGCTGCTGCTATACCGGTCCTACTGCCCACATTAGGGTGAATGGCTTAACCTCGCAACCCTTCACGATTCAGAGGGGAACGCGACAGGGGAGTCCGCTGTCCCCTCTGCTCTTCGCCCTGTACATCGAGCCCCTCGCGCAGAGAGTCCGCGACAACCGCACCATACGGGGTATACCATTTGGGGGAGAGACTCATCCAATCAGTCTCTATGCCGATGATGTGATAGCGGCACTGGCGGAGCCTAGGGTCTCGCTTCCGGCATTCGTGGAGGAGCTGGAGACAATCAGTAAGGTGTCTGGCTTCCGAGTTAATGTGGGGAAATCGCTCATTCTAGATCTGAACCCGGAATCGACCTCGCTCAAACTACGGGAGGGTGACACGTGTGGCATCCGAGTGGTAGACTCTATTCCATATTTGGGGCTGGAACTAGCGCCGTCCGTGAGTCAAACAGTCCACCTGAACTACTCACGATTGGCACAGCAGGCGAAAAAAGATCTGGGCACCTGGAGCAAGCATCAGCTCTCCCTCTTTGGTCGAATAGCGGCGATCAAGATGTCCTTATTGCCCAAAGCACTTTTTCTCTTTCAAACGCTCCCAGCCCTACCTCCCACAGGGGCGATAACCTCGTTGCAACGCGACATCAATCGGTTTATTTGGGCGGGAGCTCGACCACGCATGAGTAAAGCGCTGGGTTACAGACGACCGGAACAGGGAGGGCTGGGGATACCAGATATCCTTGGGTATTATAAGGCCGCACAGATGCGGTACCTGGTGGAATGGGCCAGGCCGGAGTCAGAGAAGAGGTGGCTCTTCCAGGACAGGGCTCTTGCAGGAGTACCTCTTTGGAAGGTTCCCTTTCTGCGGAAATCGCAGCGCCCACCTGGACTCATGCGCTCCCCCATCACAGATCGGTGATGTCGGTGTGGGACGGGGTGGCAGTTCCCAGAAAACTCACCACATTTCCCTCCCCTCTGACCCCATTGTTTGGGAATAGCGATTTCACGCCGGGCTGGTCAGACAAAACGTACACGGCATGGCAGGACACCCCCTGTCGCTCAGTAGGGCATCTCTTTGATATTTCCGGGATCATCCCCTTCACTCAGCTGCAACAAGACTACAGGATTCCTGAAACCGAAAGATTCCGCTACCTGCAACTAAGGCATTGGGTGCTCCAACCAGAAATTAGGGCAGCCGGGGGTCGCTTGCTGACCAAGTTTGAAAAGTGGCTGATTACCAAGACCACAGATAAGGGTATGATCTCCAACATATATGAAATGCTCACGCACAACACACATCTTCAGGACACGCCGAGTAGGAAAAGGTGGGAGAGGGAGCTGGGGGGCGCACTTACGCAGAAAGACTGGGATGGGATCTATTATAGGGCGAGGCACACAGGCCGAAATGTAGCTAGCATAGAAACTGCCATGAAAATCGCCACTTATTGGTACCTTACCCCGGTACGCTTACACAGGGGCAATCCCCAGAGGAGTTCAGATTGCTGGAGGGGCTGTGGCGGCGAGGGAACGTTACTCCATATCCTATGGGACTGCCCACTGCTCTCCCCCTACTGGACCAAGATTCTTGATACAGTAGATGAGCTTTTTAACACACAGATCCCGAGGCTCCCGGTGTACGTGGTCCTGGGGCTTCCAAATCCCATCACATACCCACTCCAGAGCATGAGGGGACGACAAATGGGGATGGCACTGGGGGCAGCACTACAAACCATACTGACCCACTGGGGCACCCCTGTTCTGCCAAACCACATGGGGCGGCTGCACAGGCTCTGGTTTATCCTCGGCATGGAGCGCATTTCTGCCACTCTGAATAACTCTACTACTTCTTTCCAGAAAGTTTGGGCCCCCTTCCTGCACTTATTATCGCATGAATTTAATGAGATCACACAGCCCAAATACCTACGGGTGCTACGACTGTCAGATCTATGGAGACCTCCCTAGCTCGCACAGGCAACTTACTCACGACATAGCAGCACCAGCCACATGGTGGCCTTTTCAGGGCGCACGAACTACCGGACGGGGTGAGGGGTGGGTGTTACTGTTTTTGTTTTTACACAGAGTATGCTCTTTGGGGACGCGGCCTCCACATGGGGGAGAATCAGTGCGATATTTTATATGCATCATCCTTTCAGCAGTCTTCCTCAGGTTGCGATTCAATCTGCCGATTGCCCGGCCCCGCACAACGTCTATTCTAATGCTCTCTCTGTATGTTGTGAGTTTCTTGAAAATACTAATAAAAACATTTAAACATAAAACAATCAATTGCCAGACAAGGGGCCTTCATCACTGCATGGGATAAAGTGCGAAAAACACCTTGGGGAACGCTAAACGAACAGCTGTGGAAAGAGCTACAAATGCACACTACATTACCAGCTGCGAAATATCTTCACAGCAGTATACACAAATTAGGGCTAAACCAACTCTGGGAAACATCAACAACCACCCTAATACTCAAAAAAACAGTGTGGAAGACGGTGAAACTACTCTCATGGCTGGAGGACAAGGCTGCACTTTCAAAGAGAGCACATGGATGGATGACCTTGAATACATATACGAAGCCGGGCGCCCAAGCTTATTTTAACCTGGGATATGACAAAAATATAAAAATTGCATTTATGAAATATAGATTTGGCCTGCTCCCCAAGCGCACAGCATCTTCCACCATGGCTACGCAATAAAGCAGGCTCTGTGTGCCGACTATGCGGAACAGCTCGGGAAGACCTGCTGCACTTACTATGCTCCTGCAAAGAACTCCTCAAAGAATGAAAGAAATTGTTGAAACAACTGTTTAATCGACGAGGGATTCTAAGAAGGAGGCAAGCCCTGCTGGCATGTTTTGCACCTAGCGATCCACAATTGAACTGCAGAGCAGTAAAGTTTTTGAGACTGTGCGGAAGCAAAATGCCAGAAATGGAGACATTAAGAACCCAGTCAGAAATAACATAAGTTAATGTGCAAGCCAGTCTGAAGATATTTTTAACATATAATTAAGCAGATAAAATTGACATTTTACTGTGCTGCTATAGTTGTTCAAAAGCAGCAAGCTCTTTTAGTATGGTTTTAAGACATGAGTATTATGAAGGAATAAGTTTTATGTATGTATATGACAGATCTTTTATTTAAATATATTTTTCTTTTGTATTGCAACGGTTTTAATTAACTATGCAAATAAATTTACTTACTTACTTACTTACTTACATTTGTATACACAAGCAGAAATGCGCTTCACTTCAACAGAAAAAATACTGACAGCAGTTCAAACCGCTGTAGCAAAAGAAAGAGCTCTAGCCCAAGGGAAACGCATTATTGTCGTAACTCCAGTACCGGCCTTAGAGGCGGTCACAAAAGCGAGCATTCCAAATGCAAAAGCTTTACATCCTAGATGGATACAATGGGTTAATTCTCTTGCTGCAACAAATGTTGAATATGTTTTTGATCCTGATTTAAAAACACAAGCGTTCCTGCAATATGAACATGAATGTCCTCTGCCCACTGAAATTCTGCCTCTCGATCAGTATGAATTTATAATTTACACTGACGGATCCGCACAACCCGCTACAGGGAGTAAGCAAGCTTACAGTGCAGCGTGCGCAATCGTTAAAGGTCGCATGCGCGATGGTAACTTCAGACCAATGGTCACTAAAACTCAATCTCTAGGAGATTGTACAGCTCAGCGAGCTGAACTACAAGCTTTAAAACTGGCACTTGAAAGTACAGATCGCGAAGTCCCCACACTAATAGTGTGCGATTCTTTCTACTGTGTTCAGTCGTCTAATGAATATATACAGAATTGGCTTGAAAACGGGTTCAAAGATGCAAAAGGTGGCACAATAAAGCATAAAATGCTTTGGAAACAAGTAGTTCAGTTGAGAAACGAACTAACAAAGGCTCACGTAATACACACTCTGAGTCATCAACGTGATGGCGTTCATGTTGCAGGGAATTCATTGGCTGACGAAGCCGCAAAGGGGGCTGTTCAGACGGCTTCCGTAGCTGCGATCACTCGTTCAAAAACGAGAATAGACAGTGAGATATTGTTGGCTGTCAATGCTTCAAGCAAAGGCAGTGGTGCAGCGTTACCAAAGAAATTTCCACTCAAGTACTCTTATGTAATTGATGCAAACAACGTTCCTTTTGCTCGAATCCCTGAAGTGGGGGATAGGGTAATTCCAAACATGGAACGTAGAGCAGCTTTGATTTATGAAGCACATCTGGGGGAGGGTCTGTCACATCAAGGGATCTCTAAAACAATATTAACATTAAAAGAGATGTACTGGTGGCCTGGAATGAATACACAGATTCACATCTTCATCGATGACTGAATAGACTGCAATAAACAGCATGATGCAGAACGCCACCAGACACCATGCTACGAAGTAGCCTGCCCAGTACAGACACCATTGTTAGACAGCATTAGACTATCTACGCGCAGGCGTCCTTATGGACAAATGCAATCCCACAAATACTAAGTCAAGGTTCATATGGATATGGCCTCAGCGCTCAGCTGATGCTCGAACTGTTATAAAAGATTTGCGAGTCTTTATCGGCACATACGCAATTGGCACACTACATTCTGACCAGGGCCCTGCGTTTAGCTCTCGGGCTTACAAAGAAGCCATGGCCAGTTTGGGCGTAGCATTGCGGTACTCCTCTCCATTTCATCCTGAGGGAAACTCTGTTGTGGAAAGGAAAAACTGGGACATAAAGCAGTCTATAACAGCTAGAGTATTAGGTTCAGGTGATGGGTGGGTCAAACATCTTTATGGTGTCCAACGCTCATTAAATAATTTGCCAAGAAGTTCTCTAGAGGGTTCTCTAGCTTGATTTTTCAAAAAATGAATTGGAGGTCCTAGAGGCCCACATTCTTGTCCTATTTGGGACAAGAATGTGGGTTCCTGATCTCGAATGTAAAGGCACAGTGGTGGAAAATAAACCCTTTGATATCAAAGATCGTTTGGCTGTTTTACAGGATCTAAATGAACTAAGATCGAAACAAAGCAACGTATTCCTGAAGCCAACCACCACTGGGGAAAAACCGGCAGTCCCAGCAAGGCCTGTCTGGATCCCAAAAGTTGGGGATCTAGTCAGAGAGAAGATTGCGGACAAGAAGGAATATGGACCTTCTTACAGACAACCAGTACCTGTCCTAGCCGTACACGGAACAAGAACAGTACTTCTGCCGCCCCTTGCTGGAAAAAAGGAGAAAATATTTGTGTCAATCGACCTCATGAAACCACAGTATGTGGCCAATACTAAATAGTAGGCCTCGTGGACTCCAACCTAGTAGCAGACGCACTCCTCTCGCTACTATCCAAGAGGTTCAGACTGAAAGACTCATAACCATCGAGAATTCAGCAGTAACAGATGAAGGACTAAGCAACAATGCTATAGAACTCATCCCTCTTGAAACTCAAGTAACAGTTCGTCCAGATACACCTGTCTACACCAACGTAACAAGTGATCAACTGGTTCCAGCAATTTCTACGAATCCTGATGCAATTTCAACAATTGACAGAACTGCTTCTGGCTATTTCATTAACTTTGATACGTTTTCTGAGGATCCGAGTGAACCTGAAACGACGCCAGCATCAAAAACTTTCAAACAACAAGTACAAGACTTTTTTCATTTTCTGAAAAAGACTTATCTGGTTTCACCATGGATTGAACTGTGGATTATTTCTGGAATATTTTTCTTTCTGCTTTGGCTAGCTTTGGTTATGACTATCAGCGTGCTTATAAATGGCAGATACATCCATTTGGACTCTGAAAGTAAAAATGTGAACTTACTTTTGAAACCACACAAATCATCCCATTGTGAAGCAAGAGACTTGTCAGCAGTGAACATCACAGCCGTTCCTATACAGTATGGTATAGTGTGAGACAAAATCGATTTCGATATCTTCGGCCCTACGGAACTTTTGAACATTCCACATTTATTTAAAATTTCACTAAGTGATTTTATTACCTCCAGTACCTATTCTGATGATTGGGACTTTGAGACTGCAAATGATATGATGTCTGATCTGGAATTTCTAACAATGAATACTTAGAGGGTTCATCAGACTATGAACAGCTATATTGCTATAACCACTATGGTCATCATTTCTTGCATAAATCTGCAACACCTAGAAATGTGTTTATGTTTAACC
Source organism: Calotriton arnoldi (assembly GCA_963921515.1). NCBI lineage: Eukaryota > Metazoa > Chordata > Amphibia > Caudata > Salamandridae > Calotriton > Calotriton arnoldi. The sequence continues at coordinate 232,912 of CAWUFW010010170.1, forward strand.
AATGGGAACATTGTCCTACACCACCAAAAGGTAGTTCAAAAACGTTTGCAAAAAGTTTCCCTATTTTTCAGGGTACAATACATCTGATCCAGAAACATTTTACTATAAAAATGTAAACAAAACAGGACAGAAAATTATGTTAACAAATACAAAACAGATTTATTCTGCAGCCTTCATTTCCCAACTGTCTAGACATGGATTTGACTTTTGGAAAGACACAATTGACACAAAATCTGTCTGGGGTTCTAAAGATTGGCAAGTACAGGGGATAGAAGCTTTGTTTAGAGCATGTATCGTCCCTCAGAAAATAATGTTTTTGAATGACACTGTGCAACAAACGTCTTGCCTTGGTTTAGCTAAGATCAAAGACATGAAAACACCTTCTGTACCAACACCTGCAAGTAATAACACTACACAGGGAACGGTTACAGTTGACACAATACTACAAACCAACAGAACAGATCCTGATTGGAAAAAATGGTTGCTCTGGCCCACAGACACAAACATCTGTCAAGAAAGATTCCTGAATAAAAGACAGGGCTTTTCTATCCATAGGCCAGACCCACGATATGTTCAACGACAACATCCGGGGGTAGTAACAACATACAGTGTAGGAAAATTGTGCCTCGACTGGCTACAAAAATCTACACTTGAGGATGTGAAACAACACTTATCTTTACTTAAAGAAGACGCAGACCTTAGGGAATTCTTGCTAGGACCAAGAAAACCGCGTCAAAAACGTTTCATATATGCCAGCATTTATGCTGCTTATAATGAAGTATGGAAGGTTTCACAGGCAGAGGCCGCAGAACGAATACGTGAACTTGATCGTATTAACTTAGAGAAAACTCTCTCTGTGGTCGACAATGGGTTAACAACTTTGTCATCCAGAATTTATTCATTGGACAACATTGTATCCTCTGCTATTGACATACTGGAACAAGATTTAGCCATGTTACAACAAGGCCAATCACAGCTACGTTCTATTATGTTATTATGCTGGACGCTGCAATCTTTGCGTGCGGGCTATGTGCCTTGGCGTTTTATCAACACGTCGGCTCTGTTTGCAGAATTCAATCTAACTGATAAACAGATCGAACTGGCACAAAGGGGAGCAAAGTATACAGTGCTGAGCATTGAAAAACTGGAAAAATTACCATTTACAGTAGCAGAAAAACCAGCTACAGAATGGCTTATCCATGGCAAAATCACTCTGCCCGTCTCTACTTTTCAGTTTCAGTATTGCCTCAAACAAATGCAAGCAGGCAAATATGAAAGGTTGGGTAAAGAATACATTAAGACATCCTGGGATTTACCTTATGAATACAGATGTTGGAGTGGGGATCGTGAAGTGTTTCTAAGCGGTACACACTGTGAAAATGCACTAAGCGGTTCGCTCATATGTCAGGACATTTCTTTACACGGGGCTTGTAATGGTTCTGTGGCAAATTTGTCCTGCCACCAGCAAGGTACACCGGCTACTGTGATTAATCCAACGTTTGGCCAACTTTCTAACGGGAGTTACCTCATGTTGAATGATCAGTTGCTGTGGCATGTTGCCAGGCATCCCATATCTGGCAACGGTCAACTCCAGGGTTACTTGCTGTATGCAAGTATTGTTCCCCCCAATAGACACAGTCAGGGAGTCGCCTCTATGGCCTTCATTGAATGTTTCTTTTATACGTTTTGATACTTTAAGCAGAATGAAAGCCATGCTTTTGCAACAGACCGTGCCTCTGACCTCGGCCAACGAAATCTATGATTTACAAATTGCAAGGACTTCGGCTGAGATACAGGCTTTAATTCGTACAAACTGCCCTATAAATTTCGCAGAAATGATGGGACGTATCTTTAACATGTCTGATACGAGCGGAATTGTACATGTATTTAAGACCATCTGTTCAGGACTGTTAGCACCCTTCCAGGCAGTCCTCGGAATCATCCCAAACTTCGCACATTCGGTGTTTGGTGGTGTGCCATTAATTCTAGCACTTGTTGCAGGAATCCTATTTCTATTCCTACTATTACGTTATGGCAAGCCTATCCACCAACATCACTCCGAGCAATGTGGAGAAAGCTCTCCTAGAACGGAAGTGCCGTGAGCGCATAGTGCAGCTTTTGGGCATGCCTCGACTACGGGAACTTAATACAACATGGTTCCTGTCATTCAGACCAATTTGGCAAGATTGCATCTTATCTGTTCTACGCTGCCTGCTTTGCGGTGAAGAATGCGTGCTAGACACCTGTCTAACACTCCCATCAGTCATGCCAACTGATATCGATACTCTGATGGACCCGCTAACGGCCCATGCTCTGTGTTGTCCCCAGAAGCTACCAATCCTGATGACGGCATTCATTGAGATCTCACAGACGCTTCCTGCTGCTGCTGAGGTACGAGATGGATCAACAGGCACACAGGTAACAACGGACGTGAACATTGCTGTGGCATCTTCTGCTGAAGGCGATGTTTCTCATCTCTGTGCAATTAACCTTCTGAACGAGGTGTTCCAAATGTCGCCAACATCGGTAGATGATATTTTGGCTACAGAAATAGATGATTTCATGTTTACACCAGACCCATACACTGACTTTGATTCGGCTCACAGTGTACCAGGGAAGCAATGACTTTGGCCTTCATATTTTCAAAACTTGGAACTCTTCCTAAAATTGAACTTTTTATTTTTTTAAATTTTTGAACATACATGGCAACTCAATCTGCTTACAGTAGAACTATTCTTATAAAACGGACTTCTTTGAATACTTCCAGGGACACATTGTCACCTTATCTGTCTAAAATTTCATTTAATATCATGATATGCAATGGCTTTGATTTTTGAAAACTTGTCAACCATTTCATCATATGTATATATTTCTGTTTACTCATTCATGTTGCATTTATTTCCAAATATATGCTTAGAATGAAAAAAATGCATTAAAAATGTACAGTACCTATTGCATTACATGTTTAGCAACAGTTCTTTTAAAAACTTCTTTTAATATGCTTTTAGAAATGTTTTTAGCAATATGTGGTACTCAAGTTTAATGTTTAGCATTTAGTATTATGGTTCATTCGAAAGTGGAGTGGGTGTTGTATTCCGCTTTAGGTGTCCGTATATAGGTTTTCCTGAAACATGTCCTTATATAGGCACAATTTGAATTGCCCTTATATAGGCATAGAATCCCAGTCCTTATTTACGCATTAGCCATGCACTCCAAATACAGGCATGGTCACCGACATCCGTCCACCCTAACGTCACAACGAGTTCTTAGAAACCAGACCCTTAAGCTCTTGGGAGTTCCCCTAGCACAGGATTATTGATTTCTCCAAGAACTCATTTATTATGCATGAACCGCTATACCTTAAGGGTTCATTCCTGACGTCTTCCTCTGTCCGATTTCACGTCAATGCTAACATTCCAAGGCACCTACCAGGTATAAATATACCTTCCCTTGCCCAAGCAAGTTAGAGGAGACCTCGACTTCAGAGGAGCCTTTATCCCGGCCTGACGCACTGAGAAGACGCTGTCATTCCTGCTCGCAGAAGAATCCAGCTTCCAGTGTTCTGACTCCCTTCGCGGGGTGTTAGAGTTTGAGATCCGGCAGGAGATTCCCACCTCTCTCCTTCTCAAGGTATGGAGCTGACTAGAACCTAGAGGGACTCTTGGCATACTAGACTTAACATACTCTTAGTATACCATACTATAGAATACTTCACCTACTTCTTACCTTGCCCTACACCTAGACTAGGTTAGGTACACTGGGGTAGAACTAGCTTAGAAAAGCATCGTATGAGTACTCTCATTTTTAGCTCATGTTATTTATGTATGTGAATATATGCTAAAAGATAATGCTAGCGCAGTATTATTTATTTCTACTGCTTACGCTGTACATTATATATCTTGCATACTGTCTTGTGATCATAACAGCTCATATCTCTTACACGAGAAACAAGACTGTTCAATAAATCCTTTTTATTGAAACGCCCGTCTATTCTTTCTGTGTAACTCTGAGGAAACTAAGCATGCACGATTAGCTGAGTGGAACTGTTATCTATTGTTTCCACGATTCTGAGAGTGTTCCGATTCTAAAGGGAAACAAAGTTGTCATGTTTATGCGGTTGCCAGAAACTACTCCCTTCTTGTTTACAAGAAGTTTCTAGTGGCCTCTGAGTTAGCTGGCACAAAAGTAATTAAGTTTAATATACTCGATAGGGACATACTGACCTCAGTCCTATGTCAAACCTATAGGGTATATTATTCCAATGCGCAGAGCCTATTAGGGAAATAGGAACTACACTACAGCACCTGACTGAAAGAGGACGCAGCCACGGAACCCCAGAGGGATTCGCAGAGGGCCTGCACCAGAGGGCAACAAGGCCAGCAGCCCCATGGCCACAGAGAATGTTACTATTGCTACCAAAAAAACACAGGGCCGACCATTGTCGCCTGAAAGCATACCACAAACAAAAAGGCATAATCCAAGGACATCCCACACAGAATTTCCCATCGACAAAATCAAGCCCAGAGCAATGCCATTGCAGCTTACAATCAGCCCCAGGAAAGTAAGGCAACTGGTGCCCCGCCACAGCAGGGACTGACCGGATGGCTGGACGAGCGCGTGGCAACAGTCACAGCAGCAGGCAGGGAACCCAGTCCGACAAACATCAGGGCCATGGCAGGGATGGGTATCTGTCTGGGGAGGTAATACCTTCACGCAATCGCCCAATCAGTAAATGCAAACCCCCAATATGACACATCCTCTTCATACCCACTTCAGAAAACTCACTACAACAATATAGACTAGTGGCAGAGTATTAGGAAGACCTCAAGCCTTTACTTGTGTTCAGGAAAACTCAGAACTGCTGTATGCTCGATCGATCGGGAATCCATGCTAAATACGCCATTTTGGGTGCCTGCAGGCCCCATTCTGCTGCTAGCCCCCAAGGTCGGGTTGGCTGACTATGCCCCCGGGGGAGGGCAGTCTGATGGGGGGGCAGGACAGCCCCCGACTAATGCATACAAGCAGGCACCCAGGTCCCTTCGCCCAAGTCACTAGGGCATGCCCCAGATCAAAAGGACCCCATTCTTCAACATTTTAAGCCTCCAGCCAATTTAGTTCCAAAACTAAGCAAACACTCCAGTGTCAGGAGCAGGGTTCCTCAAGATGCGTAGGGCAAAGATGTCCTTAAAACACTAAAGAAACGCAATCACACGACCCCAGTCTGTAGCAGAAAATCCATTGAGCCCATTAAAACCACCTACATGGGGTCGAGCACGACGGGTCTCAGCGGCACACCCGACCCTCATCGGAAAACACAGCAAACAAACCCGATCCCAGTAATTTCCCTGCAGGGCCCAACAGAGGTCCACAAACGACCCTCCGACCACCTCCAGTATGCTTGCTAACAGTAGCAACACCCAGACCACAGGTAAACGTCCACCGAAACTCGAAGAAGGCATCCTAAAAACAGCCCAAATTTCAGAAACCTTCCAGGAAGAAGGTGTAACCCAATAACTCAACCATCATTTAGAGAGAACCTCATTGCGCACCACGTGCAGAGGCCAGAGAAACTCTCATGTGTCAACAGACACAACACCAAATAATCAAGACTCCTCTGCCTTTCAAAATTGCATGCAGCCCATGCAGGTCAAATGAACGCCCCCCACACAGATTAAACTAACACACCTTTTTACAGAGCAGCCCACAGAGGAAAATACTGTCCCCACCGTAGCCAGCAGAGGGGGAAGCAAAAGTACAAATAAAACTAAAACCAAACTTAAAGCTCACCCTTCCCTAAAACTGCTACCACCATGTTTCAGAACCCAGCTAGGTAGCTTCACTCTCCAGTAAAGCCATAGAACGTACCCGTTTAAAAAAAAAACAGGAATTGTTCTAAAAATTAACTATGTGCCTTTTCTAAGCTAACAAACAACCCACCGCTCTTATACTACAGGTCAGCGATCTAACCATGTGTGCACCATCATTGCAGCAGCTGCCAACTCTTCAGCCGAGGACCAGATGACAGACATCTCCCCCGAAGACCATCCTTCAGTCAACAAATGTTTTTTAAGTTATATACACCTGTATGTTTGTACACACTTTTCTTATCCGAGGTTCTCGCATGCCCCGTAAATTCCTGAAATGTGCCTAGTTCCATGAAACCTGCTTTGACATTCTTGCAACGTATGCATTCTTGCAACGCATGCACAGAGACCTCTTGCACCTCACAAACACATACACTGAACCCAATGCTACCATCCCACAAGTACTACACAGCACGCTCCTACACAACACACGGTATCAACACATGACCATGTGGGCATGCAAACCAAAAATAGATCATGCTACATATGCTCACTGAGAACCCACGCCCTAGGTGCAGACAGACTTTATTTACCCTAAGAGATAGTCCCAGAGAAAGCCAAATGTCTCATCCACCTTTATCTCTGTAGGATTAGGGCAAAGATACAACCCAGTAGAGTAGAACCACATAAAGTAATAGTAAGTATCTCCTGATACAAGCCAATCCAGAAGCTCTGTACCTTTTTACTGAACCTAGCGACTGTGCAGATGGTACACTGTAGGGAAGGACACTGTTTGGCCCCGGAACTTCATAGTTAAGAGGTTCTTAGAGGTAGCAAAACCACCACTCCCCTGTGCAAAATAGTCTGCCCCCACTTCTGTCTGTGGTCCCCAGATGGTCTTTAACATATTTAGGGTTGTCTTTTTTAATGACAAATAGGTCCCCGATGTGGAATTCCAGATTAGTGCCATCCACCACGACAACACTATGGGAAATTAGTTCTATGGGAGGGGTTCAGACTCCAGCACAGACACCCCATGTCAGGAAATCCGAGATACTGAGATAAATAGGTACACATGGTTGAAAGGGAAGGGGCAGCCCCTAATTGAACGGAAACGTATACGGTATTCTTTGTGTTTCAGAGGCAAAGGGACGATAACAGCTCTGAACCAGTGTCAACTGTGAAGCAGTGTTGCACATACCTGACCTGCAATGAGGCACCTCCACTCTAATGGATTTTTACTGGTATTATGGCAACCTTGCCTATGCCCAACTTATTCCCAGATGGTGAGGCATCTGCGCCCTCATAACCATACACACCCCGACCCTCGTCATTCCTGGAGAAGACCTGTCTGAGTTGTTCCAACATCCACTATGTAGGAAAACAACTCTATTGCATCAGGTTCAAAGAAGAAGAACTGCTTATTATTGTGGTTGGGCTCAAGTCAATATAAGGACATTCTGGAAGAATTCCAACTGTTCACCGACACTCAAATCAATGCAGTAGGTGTTACGTGCCCGAGTTAGACCCATGAGGCAACACGGCCCGTTTTCTTACATTGTCCTCTTTTCTGCACAAGAACACTATTTGCTGTGACCTTTTGCACATATTTGTGTGTGTGACAATGTTGAGTTAGTTTCTGTCAAACTACTTTTGTTTACACATCTATCTTCGCGCAACATTATCACGATGCCTCGAACACCGAGTATAAGGTCTTTATGCATGATGGACAAATGTTGTTCCATCTTCATCCACGAGGCGACAGGGCTATCTACATATCCACAACAATGCCAAGCTGTGTTTATATCGCAAGTATGCTTTTTATTATAAATAAAGAAGCATTTCTGGGGGTTTGCAGAGGAGAAACTTCATCTGACACCGAGGGTCCCTGTATGCTGTGGCTTCGCAGAAGAGCTACCTGACATCTCCATGAGGGGTGTCCAATTCATGACCAAGACGGGGTCCTACATTCTTTCCGGCCAGGTAATGGGGTTGGATCATCCCGTGGAGGGATTCTTGGCTCCACCACCTACATATACTCTAGACATACACAGCGTAGGGATTGCATAGTAGGAGGGCACCTGATTACTATCTTGTATTATATGCCTTCATATATACGCTGTCTTAGCACCATGGTGGAACTTTATCTACTATTTACTCTTTTGGTGCTTGTACCACTTTCATCTGCTTTTGTCTACTGATTATCCCTGCACATGTATTTTATACAAGAATAATGTTGGTTCAATAAATATATTGAAAACGTCCCATTGTGTATTCTCTGTATATTGCTTTGAGAACAGGAGTGAAAGAGTGACTGAGCGGAAGGGTTCTAGATCTGTTACCACAATCCCTGAGGGATCAGGGTTATCATGTTCAGTGGTTGCCAGAAACCATTCGCTCCCTGTTTAGGCTAGGGGGGCTTATGGTGGCACTGTGAGCTAGCTAGTCTCTAGGATAACATATCCTGTGGGGGTGCTTGGAATCAGTCTAGGCACCTCACCCAAAGTTTAAGTTGTCCATATATGTGCCGGTCCTACGGATTAGTGGGAACTACATGACAGAGGGTCCATACCCTTCTTTACCTTTCAAACGAAAGCAAATGCCCGCAAATCACCAGATGGGAGCTGCTGAAGATCCTAAATGACACTATGTTCGGCCTTAATTCTATCAGGGAAAAACTGATGGTTCAGTATGTGTTGTGTGTTGGACTTGATAACCACAATGGAGGGATGGTGTGTGCCAAGATCGGTGCTTCCTGTTGTACTTTTATCCCTGGAAATGACATGGACCATGGGACACTGGCTCTTGCCATCCAAGCACTGCATTGTCAACAAACTGACATGATGGAGGAAGGGAGTGCCCCTGAGCAAGGCTAGTTTCATAGTATTTTCGCTGGCTCTCCTAAGAGTGACCCGACTGAGCACATTGCTGCTAGCTGTTGTCATGGGTGAATTATTACGGTGTGGTTTCCTACAGGTGGGGGTTGTCTGCTGTAAAAACGCAGCCCACAAACTAGGTAACATGCATATAGCTAGAGAGGGGATAACAGACACCACAGCAACACATACCATTTCAAATAACGTGACTGTCATGACGTACAAGGAAAATTATGTAGTTGAAAATTCAACTAGAGCGGAGAAAGTTGAGATTGATAAATACGATAGCAAAGTATACCCTGATGTATGTGCGCATAGCAGCGGCAGCAACAAAAAATGCAATATCAATGTATGCTGTAATCTATGCATGCCCAATGATGTCAATACCAGTAAATGCAATGCCAATGTACGCTGTAACCTATGCATGCACAGTGATGACAATACCAGTAAATCCAATGTTGATGTGCACTGTATTTTATGCATGCATTTGAGGTCAATATCAGTGAATGCAATTTTGATATACGATGTAACAACTAAACGTATAATAATGAGAATATCAGTAAATATGATATCAATGACAGCCATGTTACACGTATGCACTCTCACACGCTCGTATCATTGCTGTTGGATTTATCCGAGATGACCTCTACATCAACCCCAAGTCAGAGATACATTGTCACACAGGCCCTGCGACCCAAATCTAAGCCTACCGATTGACAGATCACAGGTGGGGTTACACTTATCCCAAAGACAAACGAGCACTCAGGGAAAACCTTGATCGATCTCACAGATAGGTAGTCACACCAGAAACAGACCTAGGAGATTGGCCCCAATAAAACACGTTTGGCCGAAGGCGTGCGTTTCCAAAACACCACAAAGTTAGGTGCCACATGTAGTTAGGAACACTCAGCCAATCAGGACACGACATGCACACCGCACGAGGTGATCACGGACTCACCACACCAGACATCTGGACATGCACACTCTGGCCCACACTAGCTCTCCCCAAGGTCGAGAGCCATCAGAGTCCCCCTTATCAGATGGCTTATGACTTTGATGTTTTTCAAACAATGTCAAACTGTTTTATTGTACCCACAAAATGTATATATGTGAGGTCAAAACTTCTGTGCTTTGAGACTGTCTTCAGATGCGCCTCTGTTGATACTCTCACGGCCGCTGCTGTTAATTAAGCCAACTTGTTCTTGTTTTGCCAAATGCTTCTTGTCTTTTCATTTATTTAAGGTAAAATCATATTTGAGCAACATAAGAAAACACCTTATAATGCTTGGACATTGTATACATAACTTGGATTTTCCAGAGAGGAATTTGTCGGTCATGGGGGCTGCCATCTAATTTGTAAGTCAGTCCTCACGCTTCTCCCTTCTCCACCTACCACCCATCCACTGCCGTACACTGCCCCAATGATGACCGCGGGTGAATACTTCAAAGTGTCGCAACTAATGGGTTCCCCAAAACTCAACAAATAACAAACACCCCAACTCCCAATCCCCAGGACAAGCAGCCCTAAACTCCCTATCCAAACAATCAGTTAAAATACAACAGCTCGTGGGAGTGTCCACGTGCCACACTATTAGGGAGAGTAAGGCCAAAAAGCTGCTCCACCATCAGGTCTTCCCACCCAGTGCTGAGTATACACACATAGCTCCCTGACCCAAGGGAAATAGGTGTATTAGACTCACTCCCCCCACTAGTAGGAGTCAGCGTTAAACAAAACAAGCCACCTTAAATGTTACCAACATGTCCACTGCATCAGAGGATTTCATCCTACGTTCCTGGGGTCACCTTAGGCAGACCCAGACTCGAACCCCCAGAGACGCCGGAACTGTGGTTGGAGTCCAAGTCTTGTGCTGTCCCACTCCCCCCGGATGACGGGGTCCCATCCAGCTGCTACTCAGCGATGCTACTGCTGCCAGTAATTTCTGCCTCACTTGTTGCACTTTGGCCTGCGATGGAGCAGCAGAATTGGGAGCTTTGGCTCTGTGTCTCGATCTGGCCCTACGTGAGTGCCTGTGCTGGGGGTTCCAGCTGGGCCCCGGTGGAGGCGGCTGGTCAATCTAGCTCCAAATCTCCTACAGGGTCTGGAAGAATCTGGTGCCATCTGGCGTTACCACTTTCAGCCTGGCTGGGAACAGCATTGAGTAGGGGATTCCCATTTGCCTGAGTTTGCTCTTGGCTTCCAGGAATGTAGATCTTTGTCTCTGCACTTCTCGTGAGAAATCTGGGAAGATTTTTACCGAGTTGTTCTTGACCAAAAGGTCTCCACTGCACAAGCCTGAGCCAGAAGGTGGTCTAGATCTTTATAGTACAGCAACTGGGCCACGACAGGCCGTGGCCGGGCTCATGGAAGCGGCGGTCAGGTTAGCACTCTGTGGGCCCACTCTAAGGCAAAAAACGAGGATAAACCTTATGACGACACTGCCTCTCTGACCCATTTCTCCAAGTTGGTCCCTTCGATCATCTCGGGCAGGTTCACCACCCATATATTGTTTCAGCATGACTGATTTTCAGCATCTTCAGCACGAAGTTCCAGCGTGCAAACCTTCGCCTCCATTGTGGCTAGCCTCTCGTTTGCCAATCCCAGGACACAGGGCACATCAGCTAGGTCTCTTTGCGCTGTATTAACATGCTCCACCAGGCCGGTGATGATCGTCCTTAGGAGGCACAGGTCCACAGGTGTCTATTTTTGTTTCTAACACCACTCGGGAAGATGGCCTGGAGGATGTCCTGGAGCATTGGGCCCCCCATCGATTCGGGCTGCTGAGCTGAAGTGCCACTGTCGATTCGGGGGTTCAGTGGTGCCCCCCAGAAATGGGCCCCCCATCTCCTGGTCCTCTCCTGTGTGATCTTGCCCATGGCTACAGGAGGTGGATAGGTACTCGCAGCCTCTCGTTGTTTGCGCTCCACCGCAGGGAGGCGCAGATCAGTGCTCAGGGACAGCTTGGGAAGGAAGAGCTCCATGTGACTATGGTTCCCCATGCGTGGGAACTCCTCCGGATAGTACACCCTCTAGGTGTCTCCCGCTTCGGGGGGCCCTCCTCTGGAGGACCGTTGAGGATACAGTTGCAGCTTGGGCCCTCAGTTCACGACTGGGTGGCCTTGTGATTGGGCATACTTGAGGAGGCCTCCCTGCATGCAAGTCAAGGTAAATATTCTCGTTTGAGGGAGGCTCTTCGCTGTTCCCACAGCGTGACTACTCTTCCGCCAGCTGGCAGTGTGGGTAAATAGCTGTATGAAGCCCTGTGGAGACCAGGTTCCGCACGCCCCACCGTGCTATAGGAGAGTGCTCAAGCCAGGCCCTCACCGAGTCAGTAGATGAATGGTGCCTCCAGGTCCCAGCCAGGTGCCATTCACCGCCCGCTTCCAACTGACGGCAACAAAATAGTCCCAGGTTACTCCAGGCCCAAAGCGCTCAACTCGGTGCTGTTAACATTGAGAGTGCATGTTTGCGAGGCCCATCGGCCCTCACCCCAGAGGATCATCCCAGCTCTGGTAAGCATAGATGCATCCTTCGCACTGTGCACCGGTGTCCTGCTATCCACTGCAGCCTGAGGGAGTCTTCTGTGCCCCGCACACCCGGGTGCTAGATGTTGACAATGTCCGTTGTGCTTCTCTCATGTGGCATGGTCAGCTACTTAGGGACAGTTATAAATGCTGCAGCGGGCCAGGTCCCTGCCTGCCGAGCATGCGGGCCGGTAATTATAACTGCAGCTGAGGGCCTCCCAGTCTCCCATCCATTGTGCTCCAGGCGGGCACGCCCCGCTGAAGGGGGGCTCCACATCACACAGCCAGCACTGCAATTATCAAGTAAGCCCCGAGGCGCAATCGACCGATCCTCCATGTTCAGTGCAGGCGCCCAACTGCTGACTGTGGCCCGGTGCCCCGCCTTCACCAGCCAAAGGGATCAGAAGGCACTGCCAGCAGTCTGCGCCCCTCCTCAACGATGCCCGCAAAGTCTGCTAGGGATAGGCCATAAATTGCTGTGTAATTACTGAGGCAGCCGCCTCCGTGCGCTCTGCTTTGCAGGCTATCGGCCCCTGGGGGAAGTAGGGCCGCAGACCAGTCTTCCCCCGGGGTTCTTCGTGCAATGGGGCGGAAGGACATGCTGGGGAAGGGGTCAAGGGGTTGTGCAAGGGGAGGGGTTGGGGTATAAAGGTGCAGGAGGGGAGGTCTCAGCCTCTTCCTGCTCCTTGGCATCACCAGGGGAGGGTTAAGAAAGATTAGTTCACCCACCCACCCTACAAGTTTTAAGGTAGAGGATAAGGGTGAGGAGCGTGCCAGTTTAGGTGTGATGGTTTGAGGATGGAGAGAGTGAATGAAGGGAAGGATGAAGGGAAAAAAGTTATAGTTAATGATGTTTTTGGTTAATGTTAATATTACAACCTTGTCCTAATAAAATGGCCTTTTACGTTTCAAGTAACAGCGTGGAGTGTAATTATTGCACAAAGGCTGATTGTTTCCCCGAACCCTTAACAGGGCACGCGGTCGGCTTGCCGGCGCCCACTATTCTCTTCCACAGGGCTGCGATGGCAGCACGAAGGGGTCATTAGTTCAGGAGGTTTCCTCACTGGTGCATGACGTGGGCCAGTGACTGGCCTCCACACTCACCAGTTCGGCACTGGGGGTTCAGGCAAGACAAATCTTGGTTGGGGCTCATCTCCAGTCTGAAGTCGCTATGCCACCGCCATCTTGGGACCACAACCACTCGGCTCCATTGTGCTATGGCGGTGGCAGCCAAACTCTCCTCGATTCCTCCCAGTTGTCTCTCAAATGGACACCTCTGATCGCAGGGGCAGCCCTATTGTATGTCAGGGTTCCCTGGGTCGGTTTAGAGGTTCAGGATGGCACTGTATGGGGCATCGCAGGCCGGAGCTCTGTGTTCTGCTGCCTACTCCATCTGCTCCAGGCCACGCCCGCTCACAAAATCCTATACTATGTACTGAGGTGGTTAATTCATCTGAGCTTTCAAAAGCTCCATCATACCATTTATAGTTTGCTGACCACACTAATCTACTGTCATTCCTACAGTAAATTGGCTCCCTATTCTGCCAAAGATCTCTTAAATAGCCGCCACTATACAGCGAGAGCACAAGCATTGTGGTCACTACCTGCAAGATTGCCTATTACTAGATCCTTCACTCACTCCACTGAAATTTTCGGAAGAGATTATTACAGAATCGATTAGGGTAGACACCCTCCCATTGTCGAAAGTGAGCTGGGCTAGCTGGTCACCTACACATCTGCCATTAATATTAGTCATGTTCAGGCTATCTAACAGTATAATTAGTTGACTACCAATCATATCCCCCCGCTGGCGCAATAAAACCTAACATTGAATTCCAAAAGCATTTTTTTTATCCAGTTGAAACTCATCCTTCGATTGGTTAGGGGGAATCTTTGCATTGAAATCTCCTATCAGCAAGATTGGCACATTAGGTAAGGAAAGGTTAACCTTATATATTAGAATTGCCAGCTCTTTTAGCTGTTTTTCCTGCCTTATTTGGCGGGGGAAGTATTTATTGATTAGTATTACGTCTGGACATCCATTCGTCCCCATTTTATCCTGCTTTTTTAGTGATAGAGTAAAAACTGACATTGTCAAAAAAATTGTACATTCCTGGAATAAAACGCAGCCAACAATTTCATATTTTACAAATGGGAAACATCCTAAACAACGAAGTGTGAACAACGACTTACCTGAACAACGAAGTGTGAACAACGAAGAATCACATACAACGAAGTCCTGTAACCACGAAGTCCTGTAACCACGAAGTCCTGTAACCACGAAGTCCTGAACCACGAAGTCCTGAACTACGTAGTCCTGTAACCAATTTAAAATGTTAGGCCAGTAGATGGCACTGTAGGTTTGTTTTTGAATAATACGAATTAGAACTGTGCTCGATGCGACTGTTCCTATCTGGTTTTCACAGATGAAATGGTCACAAAAGGGTGGATGGACGTTAATTAAATGTTTTATATGAGTCAATTCTTTAAAAAAATGAAAATATGTTTTGGAATCCGTTTTTTTATAATTTTATTTTGTGTGAGAAAAAAGATGTTGGAATTATATTTTATAGTTTTTTGCCGTACATTACTGTATCTTTGTAAGTTCGTGTGTATTTTAAAAAAATGAATAAAAGATTGTAAATAGAAAGTTTATTTAATAAAAATAGTAAAAATAAGAAGTGTTGTTTAATTTAAATACATTTTTATCAAGTTTCAATCTAGTGTAAATTTGAACGTAGTGGTAGATTCGAGTAACATGGCAATTAATTAATTTGAGTGGTTTAGTAAGTCAGTGTAAAAAAAGAAGTGGTTTGGCTTTGGTCCTGGTTTCAATTTATTTCAGCCTTAAGAGTCTACTGTCCTTGATTGTGTTTGCGCAGAGGGGCACAGCTTGACGTGTTTTTGTTCGACACTTGTTAGGTGCGTAAGAAGATAAGCACAGCCTTTCATCTCACTCTGCTTGATTGTGCTCGCTGATGGGCACAGCTTGAACATGTTTATTGAAGAGAACATACTGGCGTCAATTAGTAATGGGAAATTTAAAGTATTTTCGTTGTTTGGGAAGTCGTTGTAAAAAAACTAGTGGTTAAGGATTGTACGTTGTTTAGCTTTCGTGGTTTAGGAAGTCGTGGTTTAGGCAGTAGTTGTTTAGTCATACAATCCTGTAATCACTCAGCACCTCCTCACCCAGGGGCATATCATCAAGCCGGCGATAAGAAATTATCGCCGCTTTAGCGTCTGTTTTCAGACGAAAAGCGGCGATAATTTTATCGCTGTATTAGCAAGGCCACGCTGTCGCGTGAATCCTTGCCCTATCGCCCTTTTCCATAACGCCACCTTTGCATCTCTAATGAGATGCAAAGTGGGCGTTCCGTCCCAAAATAACTGGAGAAATGTCGTTAACCGACATTTCTCCAATTATCAAGGGAATCCCCAACAAGCATAGCGATGAGAAAAGTAGCGCTAACCTTGGTTAACGCTACTTTCCTTACGCATGCTTTTAGTTTGACTTAGCCATGATATCCAATGGAAGGTGGATATCATGGTTAAGTATGCCCAGCCCTATCAACAAGCTATCGCCAAATGTCATGCGATTATCGCTGGATTTCCAGCGATAATCGGACATTTGGCAGCTTGCGCCAGGAATGTTATCGATTCTGAGATAAGCGTTGCTAATAGCACGCTATCTCAGCGATAAAATTCATCGATCGCCAGCGATAAATATCCTAGCGCTAAGTGCGCTTAGCGATATTTATCGCCGGTTGTTGATAATATGCCCCCCAGTTCCCAGGTCTCTTTCGGTGCAATAATCATAACATTTTTCTCCTCTATTACAGACAAAAGAGATTTAAGGTTCCTTTTCAGACCAGCAATATTCCATGACAACAAATTAACCACAACATAATCAGGATGACGTTGATATCACCTTTTTTTCATTACTTGTTCCCGCAATTCATTTCCATTTGTTATCATGCTGGTTTGATAGTTCTTCATGGTTAGTAAAGATTTGCCTCCCCATTTCTGATTTAAAAATGAAAACCATTGCAGATCCAGCAACGTCATGGCCCCCAAACCCATTAACAGGGGATCATAGTTAAACTGATTAAGTTCTGCCCCCCATACTGGACTGCTGTACTTCCTCATGGGATTGACAACTCCTTAGTGAATTCAGGCCGTTGAATAAATGATTCATGAATATTGAAGCTCTTCCAGTGAATTCAGAACTTCGTCTACTACTATCCTGGAGTAGAAATGAACCAATACAAATGGCCAGGAAGTGGTTATAGTACGGGCTTTTGGAAGATTAACCGGGGAGATGTCTTTAGAGGATATTTTGGCCAACTGAGGAATTGATTTAAAAAGACATAAGATATGTGATCTGTTTAGGGCACATTCTATATCAGGGTCAGCAAACATATCAACCAATTGAAGGGGCCTGTTTTACCCTTTTAGATTTAAAAAAAAAATTGGAAATACTCTGTTACTTTCCCCTAAATCAGGGACAAGAACAGGGGATACCACTCCTTTGTTAGCGACCTCTGGGACTGGAAGATCTTGTTCTTTAAAAAAGGACTCCAACTGGGATAAGTCAACTGACAGATCACAACCATTGTCATTTGGGGGTTATGTCTTGGACCCCTCACTTGAACACCTACCTCCCTACAGGACTTGTTGTACTGATCAAACTGCTATTGCCTGCTAATTTTAAAGGTAATTCTTTAGGTATTACTGTTAAAATATCTAGGATGTGGTCTGAGGTGTCAGTAGACTTCTCCAATAACGACGAAATAAGCTCAAGACTTTGCAATACCCTATTAAAACACACATAGAGGTATATTTACTAAGTTTTAGCACTGTGTTTGCATCACAAAAGTGACACAAAATGACACTAAATCTATTTTTACTGATTTACTTTGACGCTGGAAAACACTTGAAAGTAGCACAAAGCAGCGCATAGCGCTGCTTTGAATAACTTAGCGCCAAGGGGCGTACCATGAGTGGTGCATGGGCATTCCGATACAACCACCCAAGTTTTCTGACGCTAAGCCTTATTTACTTTAGACATGGTTTAGCATCAGAAAATAGCACCCACATCAACCAGGCTCTATCACGGAGAAATGCTTTAATTTCTCCTTTGTTTTCCAATTTTGCATGTGTGCTGCACCGTAAAGCACACATACAAGGTGAGAAAAGATTTAAAGTGAGTCTCAGCATAGTATTTTGAACTGGAAGGGTCCTTCCAGTACAAAACCTATGCTAGACTCATGGAGACACCCTTGCACTATGGTGCAAAGGTGTGTCCGTGGCAC
The DNA here is from genome assembly GCA_963921515.1 of Calotriton arnoldi. Taxonomy (NCBI): domain Eukaryota; kingdom Metazoa; phylum Chordata; class Amphibia; order Caudata; family Salamandridae; genus Calotriton; species Calotriton arnoldi. The sequence continues at coordinate 250,426 of CAWUFW010010170.1, forward strand.
ACAGCAGCATATTTCTGCTCTGGCACTAGGTAGTGGGGAGGAGAGGGCCATATTTCTGTACATATGGCGCTCCCCTGCTCTCTCCCTCTCACGCAGTGCAGCATTTGCGGATGATGCACTCCGCTGCATGAGAAACTAGTAAATTGGGGCCATAGTTGGATGAAATGTTAGTGGATGAATTCAACAACATATCAGGAAACACAGAAATATTTGATAATACAGAAGATGTAATCTAGGGGTACTGGAGACATTTCCAAAGACTTTTTCTGCTGCTCAGGCGTTTCAGGCAGTAATTCCAAACCCCTGTTTACCGCCACCAGATCTGGTTTGAGGGGTGAAACATCCGGCAAGGTGTAATCCAATACAATAGAAGGCTGTGAGGCTCCTTGAGCCACTTTAGCATTACAAACTAGTGAGCAATCAGTAGCAAAAAAATAATTTTTGTTCCCTAGATCGGTTCACTTGCTCTTGTTTTCCTTGTGATTGGTTCGGGATATGAGACTCACACAAGTCCTATGCAAATGCAGTCGCTGACTTTCATCAACTATTCATAGTTGTCTGCGCTGCTGAACTGGAGATGGATATGTCTTTTAGTCTTCTAATTTTTGAAATTACACCGGTATTATTCCACTCCCTTTAAGGATTCCCAGATGAGGCACTCTTTTTCTTAGTGTGTTAGATGTTGTTTTTTTGGCACAGTCTGGTGGAAAAAACTCGACCTGATCTGAGTTTCTCGCCATCATAATTCCGCCGAAAGGCGGATAGAGCAAGGAGACGTTAGAATGGAAAAGGAGGAAGGTATGATGCCAAGGAAGGTCGTAATAAAAGGGAGCATCCCAAGCCTGCAAGCCACACTCAATCCTAGACGGGCCGTTTCTGCACAAATGGGCTCTATCTTACAGGTGGTGTCACTAGTGCTACTGCACCCCTAGCACTGCCAGGATTTAGTAACCAGCTTGACACCAGCTTAACACCGGCTTGAACACACTTCTACGTCACCTTCCTGCCAATCTCCAAAGAGTTTCACAGGACAGGAATTTTTACAGGATGATAGAAGTGACCAGATTTGGGGGCTACTTGATCACCACAACTCCCCAAGGATCATCCGAAGATGGGGAGATAGTCTGGAAGATATGCTCTGCCTCACCTTCCCTAGTCAATGTCGACTACCATTACACTAAAGGGCAGGGGCACAAGCACGTTTGAAGACCCACTTTTGCAAACAGTTTGCAGGCAGTTGCAGTTGATCCTTTTGCTCCTCTTGCTCCTTGGCCTTAACTGGCCTTAAACCAGCTCACTACCTTTTCCCCGAAGCGGGCATGACGGCCACCAATTCAGCAAAGCCTACATGTTAAATATAGACTATGGAGAGCTGAGGAGGACACGGACAATGTTCAGGTCAGAGCTCCAACCACTAGCCTCCAACTTTAGCAGTATAACAAAGTTGAGGGAACGGGGGTGGGTGGGAGCTCGACCGAGTTGCAAGCTGCACCCAAACCTAGCTGGGCCATTTCCATGAGCCCGGAGCTATACCAAGAGCGGGGGACCCAGCCCCACTGCACCCGCCACTGTATTCCCCCATTGCCAAGCCCCTTCTTTAGGACTTACCACTGCCCAGATGTCCGGGTGTCCGATATTCAGGCCCTCGGATGCCGCCACACACTGCCTCCTGCTCTTGTGCTCTTATGTTGGCCAATGGAAAAGGCACTTTTGCTGCATCGATGGCTCCTCAAAAGTTCAGCAGGCCCAGTCTGCCTATGTGGAGGCTTACTTACTGGAGACTGGTGACTGGCAACTGGCGAGGCATGCATTTGGGTTGGCAGGCAATGGCACGCACATGAGGCAGGAGGGTGCCGACTGGCTTACTCAGTTTGCAGCTTCCCTCTCGCAACTTCCGTATCACAAGTGGCCCACCGCCGCTGCTCTACAACTCTGCCACAGCGTTTTTTCCCCCTTTCCCTTGTTGGGAAGGATCGCAGATTGCCGGCACCTTGCACCGCAGCAACTCACAGTCGTTTCCACCGCTTCCTTCCACACCAACTTTCTGATTACGGGGCTGGCAGGGAAAGACCCCGTGCCCCTATAGCACCACTCCTCAGGGCTTGCGGCTCCTATCACACCCTTCCGAAGTTCAACAATCGATTCTCTGCTCTACGCTCTGTGCGCCATCAGCAAATGAAAAAGCTTCCTTGATGGTGGCGCTTGCAAGTGAGTGAGGCGACAATTGATCAGCATCTTTATATTCCTGAATGGCACCTGTGCATTTGGGGGATTTCCTGTTGTTCACTGAAGGCAAATGTACTGTTTAGACATAGATATAGACAATTGCATCCCTAAATGTGGTTGTTGTGGTTTCCAGTGAGCATAGTTGTTAGTGGGACGATTTGAGTACGCCAATTGGCTTTTAAATATTTCTGGGTGCAGTTTTTTCAAATTTGCTACAATTTACCATCAGCTCTAATTAGATGGAACTTCTCAGCGGTATTTCTACCTATTAGGGACCTTCACCTGGAACGTGTAATATGTTTTTTAAATATGGACCAGTATTAATTGTATTTGGACTGAGTAGTATTACCACATCAAATCATGCAGTAAATGTGGCTTGCAAAGAGGGTCATTATCTGCTTCGGTCTTTGAGCTGCCAACTACTCATGCAACATGTTCTTGTACAACAACCTCCATTTACTACATGCATTTTAAGATTTATTCTCTTTCCATTGCATGTAATATTAATTTCAGTCTATGGCATATTCATTTTAGCTCATATAATATTAATTTCAATACATATTAATTTTAAAACATGTCAACATTATTTCAACAGGTGCCTTATTGATTTTGACACAGATCATACTCATTTCAATAGATGTCATATTCATCATGCATCATATTCATTTCAGTGCATGCCATATTCATTTTAACACTTGGCATATTTATTTCAACTCATGCCATATTTATTTCAATGAATGTTATATTCACTTCAAGATGTGTTATATTCATTTCATTACATGGTGTATTCGCTTCAGCAAATTTCATGTTCTCTTCAGTATTGATAATATGTATGTTAAGGCTTTTCAAATCCTTTTCAATGAGGGTCCTACTAATTTCAAAGTATACCATGTTCATTTTACCACATCATATTCTTATGAGCATAGGGCCTATTTCTTTTTAAGCATGTTTCAGTCCTCTCAAGATGGGTCCTATTCAGTTCAACAAATATCAGTCATTCCAGTGTATGTGATATTTATTTCAATGTGGGTCATATTCATTTTAACACATGCCATTTTCATTTAGGGATGAGCTCATTCATTTAAACATTGACATATTTATTTCAAATTGTTTCATTTAATTACATTACATTTTATATTCATTTTGTCACATTTCAATGCATGTCACATTAATTTACCACTTATCATATTAATTTGAACATGTGACATTTGTTTCAAAATGGTTTATGTTCATTTAAAAATGGATTGCATTAATTTCCATGTGTCCCATATTCATTTCAATGTTTTATATTAATTTCAACACAGTCATGTTCATTAACCATGAGTAATGTTCAATTGAAAGTGTGTCATCCTCTTTTAAAGACATATATTAATGACAAAACTACTGTGTATATTAACGTGCAATATGCCTTTCACGAAGATAATATTAAATTCAGTACATCATATTCATTTCAACATGATCCATATTCTTCTTAACTCATATTAGTTACTTCAACAGTTTGGCATTTTAATTTTAATGCATGTCACATTAATTTCAGTGCAAGTATAGTCCTTTCAGTGAGGCCATGTTAATTTAATTGTGACGTATATTTCAGTATATTTCTTGCTCAATTTAGCCTATCTGTTATTCATATAAGTCGCAAAGTAATGCATTCAGTCTGCTGTGTATCATATTTGATTTGTTACACGGTGTATTGATTTTGTCATGTATCATTTTTGTTTTGGTAAATGTTATATTCATTTTCATGTGTTATATATATCTTTTCGTGTGTGCTGTGCATTTCAGGAGGTGTCATGTTTGTAGAGCTGTAAATGTGTTATGAATAGCTTTCCATACAATTCTTCACGCTTGTAAAATGACTTTGTGAAGTCGGCTCCATGTTGTATATGTTTTGCACATATATGTTTGACTTATTACTGATGAAAATAATTAGCAAATATTTAAAATATATACATTGATAGATGGCATGCAATAGATACATGTCTGCTGTCTACAGCTATAAGCTCTAACTAGATTGCCCATCAAAATATATTACAAAATATCTGCTTTGGTTGAGTAGTATGGGAAAATAAAAGTAAGAGGTAGGGAGAATTGAAGGAAGATACCTTAAACATCTTGAAATGTTATAGAGGCTATGCTAAATTGCATTCCAGACTATAATGACTGTCCTTACAGCTCATGTCTTTTTGCCAATTTTATCAAGAATTGTTTTTTAAACGAAGCATTTCCTTTTTCCTGTTTTAAAGTCATTCTAAGTGAGGACTTTCTTGGCACATCATGATTGTTAAAAGTGTCCCTTCAGAAGTGCTTTTAAAACATATGGCTTTATATCTAATTTATTTGAAAATTGTGACATACAAGCCACGCTTGTGTTCCATATTTTCAAAATCTGCTCTGGGGTAGCCACAAACTCTCCTGGAATGTTTTGGGCTTGCTCACTTTAATCACTCAGTGCAATTCTGGATCACAATTTACACCACGCCACCTTTGAAGCTCATTAATAAAGGCGCAAGTGGTCTCTGACATTCTCAAAAGTGAAGGGCAACCCAGTAACCCTGGAAGGACATTTAATAAAGGCACAAGAGGTCCCTATGGGGGAAGTGTAGCCCTTGACTTCCACAGCAAAATTTACAAATTTATTTGGTAATTCACAATGAAAATGTCTTGTTTTCTACAATAACTCAATTTTTTGATTTCAGAGAAACAATCTTAGATCAAGGTGCTCCTATAGGTGTTGTGGAAACTAGCAGAAATCGCTGTTAGCATGAGCTGAAGCCATTTTGTTTGTGGCAGCCATTTTAGTTAGCCATGTGCTGGCCATGTGCTTCTTGTCTCTTCACTGTTGCCTGCTTCTCTATTACGCCTGAGTCATCATCTATAGTTAACTCCTTCAGCACTGAGCCAGAGCACTGCGCATGCTCAGAAAGGCCTGTAGCTGCTAGAATGCACCTGTCTTAGGGTGCAACTGTCAGGCTAGTCCAACTGATGTAAGGGTTTTTGTTACTCCTCCTACTTTGTTGACTAAGTATTTTCTGTTAGTCCTTATATGTGAATAACTATTCTTGTATATACTTGTACCGCCTCTTTTTGAGCCTTCACGCTTACTCAGCTATAAACTGGGCATAAAAGACCCATGGTTTCTGTGCTCCATGTACTACCTCATAAATTGCCTGAGGGCTCTGTGTCGATGTAGTACCACTCATGAGTGATAATAAAATACTTTCTTGATATTACAGATTCCGTGCCAATCTCTATTTGCTAGTCCAAGGACTTGAGTACGCAGAAGGGCGAACCCCTGTACTGGTGGGCTTCTAGAGAGTCTCACTCCCACAAATTGGCGCCCGTCACTTGGGGCTCATCAGGAGACGCGGTCGCCCAAAGGAGTGGTCTTGACGGAGGTTTGGAATCTCGCTGAGGATGTACACTGCACGATGAGACCCTTGTCTTTGCAGACCAAAGTGCTTTTCCGATTTTCCCGATTTGACCCTCCAGGTGGTGACCGGTCCCTGACTGAGATCCCTTTGGCGTTCGTCTCACAGTGACCATTAGGTCGATTCAGAACTTGGCAGTTGGAAGCTGGAGACTTTTGTTTGGTAAGGTCGCGATGCGACACTCTTGTTTTGGAATAGCTTGGCCAAGATTCTGGTTTGTTTGTTTGTTTGCTGCAGCAAATAAAGGCAGGTAATGAGGAGATTTTTCTCTACTTTTGGATAATTCTCAGGATAAATACGCTTTGATTATAATATTATATCGCATTGTAATATTTTTGGCATGCCTGCTCCTACCACACTTTGTAGAATGTGTTGCTGTCTTGGTGGTACCAATATGGATTTAGAAAGTACTCAGCTGGCTCCCCTAGAGGGGATACCTAATAGGTTTATGTACATTAAATATGGTATTTCTTCCATAATGTATAGTACACTGTGGAACAAATACACCAAAGAGGATCCTGATCTACGCGCTTAGTAAAATTAGTAAATGGTGATATGGAGTGCTTTTGAGTGTTCCGCCAGCTCCATTGGTAATTTGGTGTATTTTGGAAAAGGTCTGGGGTTAGACCCTGTCAGTCTCTGTACTATTTTTGAGAGCTCTTTTTGTAAATATGATTTACAATTGGTATTTACAATTGGTTTGGTTTGAGTACAGTCTGTGGGCTGCCTCTTGCTTTTGTCCTAAATGTTGATTTGTGGGTTGATTATGTGTTTGAGTGTCTATGTGGTTTGTGGACTGACACCGGTGGTGATGTGTGTGAAGTACTTGTTTGAGTGAGTAGCGACTGTGTTTTTGTGTAAGAATGGCTTGCCTTAGCAAGCAGTGTTGTGTGTTTTGAGTATGTGGCCCCCTTCTTGAAAATGTCTGGAATGAGCTCAATTTGGTTTGTTGTCGTTATTGTGTTCTGCAGATGCCATTGGAAGAATTTCACTTTAAAATACAAAGAATAAATTGTATAATATATGCTAAATTGCTGCACGCTACTATTTAAAGTAAAGCAGTAACAAAGTATAGATGTGTGAATATTGCCACAATGGTAAAAAAAAAATTAGAATTAACACTCAATAGGAAAAAAATAGGCCTCACAGAAAGAAAAAAAAACAAAAAACGAATTTGTGTGCTTTACACCACTAGGACTCAATACAATATGTTACAGCATTATCCTTAGATACATTATATTAAATATTAAAAGGCATTCACATTATCTGAGTAATTAGTTGCTGCTAAAATAAAGCGCCTCTTTTACCACATTGCAAAACGATAGATTTTGACTGTCTTGCAATGCCTGGGTTTTAAATAGACTGAACTGTGCTCAATTCCCGGCGCCAGAAAGAGACCTTTTAGCAGCTGTTCAAAGCTGTCTGTCCGAAGGAAGCTGTCTGTCAGAACAGACGGAGGTAATGAATGGTTTACAAACTTTTTGAGGACATTAGAATACAGCAAAGGGTTTTTCTCCTGAAAAAGCGTAAAAGTTGACGCCTACTGGTTGTGAAACACAGCTGAGTAAATAACACATGGCTCACAAGCTACAGATCAAGCTGTGGGGACTAGGTTTTAGGTTAGTACAAAATGGTATCAAAGCACGTGCATTAAAGACTACTGATTTTGAAAGTTAGAAATACAGTTTCATTATTTTGGATAAAAGAGAAAGGATAAAAAGTAAAGACTTTCTTTCTTTTTTTTTATTGAGAGTTCACGAAATTGCAAGAATACAAAACTATTAAATATAGTGCATTGTACACAATTGACAAAATAAAAATACTTCACGACGAGTGAGACCTACCTCTTTGCTGACTCCAGACGCCGTGAAGGGAACGGCCAGCATTCCTGACATCGCGCCGTGAGGGGAACGGCTGTGTTCTCTCCTACACACCGTGAGGGAAACGGCCGGCGCGCACTAAAGCCTACAACTCCCAGCGGCCCCCTGAGACCAGCGGCGCACCTCTGATGCGCCAGCTAGCGCCCGGAGGCGCTACAAAATCGGCAAGCACCCCACGCAGCGCGGGACGAGTGAGACCTACCTCTTTGCTGACTCCAGATGCCGTGAGGGGAACGGCCAGCATTCCTGACATCGCGCCGTGAGGGGAACAGCTGTGTTCTCTCCTACACGCCGTGAGGGAAACGGCCGGCGCGCACTAAAGCCTACAACTCCCAGCGGCCCCCTGAGACCAGCGGCGCACCTCTGACGCGCCAGCTAGCGCCCGGAGGCGCTACAAAATCGGCAAGCGCCCACGCAGCGCGGGACGAGTGAGACCTATCTCTTTGCTGACTCCAGACGCCGTGAGGGGAACGGCCAGCATTCCTGACATCGCGCGGTGAGGGGAACGGCTGTGTTCTCTCCTGCATGCCGTGAGGGAAACGGCCGGCGCGCACTAAAGCCTACAAATCCCAGCGGCCCCCTGAGACCAGCGGCGCACCTCTGACGCGAAGGCCGGGCTGGGCCATATCCCTTGGTTTTTTTTTTCTTGGCATCTCCACTACAGCGGTAAGATTAAACAGGCTATATATATGCCGAAGTGGGACATGAACTAATTGTCTACAAACTATGATTAGTACCCATTGGACAATTCTTATCCCGATTTAACTAAAAGCATCTTTGTTCTTTTAGCAAATTATTTGTTGAAGTATTTTTACGTTATATTTAAATGTAAATATCTAAACTGAGGATACTAAATAATAGAGGCAGATAGTTGTGATACTTTTGGGTTGCTTTTTATTATATTGATTTTATTGGACACAGGAATATCTGCTTTGCATTCCCAATTTAACCTTATCGTAAGTCTCTACGTTGATTACATAGCCAAGATAGCAGTCTTGCAACAAGTCATCAAGGCAGTAATGGGGAAGAGGAAAGCAGCAGAAACAATGACAGGGACGGAAAAAGATAGCAAGGATGCAAAAATTGGCCAAATCTGCAGCAGAGAACTGCACTTTGGCCGCTATCGACGATTTAATAGAAGAGGTAGAAAATATGCTGTCCAGCGGAAAAGAGAATAGTACTAAGGGGAAAAGTAAAATCTCATCCTACTATAGCAGAAGAGAAAAAGTGGCTCCAGTAAAGCCAAACAGTCCAACTATTGTTGTTCACCAAGCACATAACAAAACGCCATTGCAATTACCAGCCACATCACCATTAAAGTCAGGACTGGGTACTGGTACGACTCCCTCCCGTAGCTCTAACGTTCCTGATAATATAGATAGGGATCAAGGTAATCTAATATACAATGAGATCATAAATGTAGAGTGCTCAAATAGATACTCACCCCTAGATGATAATCTGAAGGAAGTCCAAGCAGAGCAAATATCAGGAAAAGACGGAAATAGTCCAACTAATTTGAGTTTAGTTGGGGAATATATGCAGGGACAGGTACATGATACCCATACACTTGTGTTGGACCTCTACACAAAACTCAACACAGTTCAAGAAGAGGTTCTGACAATTAAAAGAATGATAGAGGCATTAACAAGTCACTTACACAGAGATCCAGGAGTTGTAACCAATGCACCAGGGGACCAAAAACAAACAGGGAAGAAATCTCATTACACTAACATGGAGAACCAGGTACCTAAACCACTGTCTAGAGTTACCTTAAACTATCCCCCAAAGAAGACCATAAATCAGAGTAATAATCCAATCCCAAAGCCTTACCCTAAACTTATTCTGGAAAAACATGTGACTAATATGCACGATCATTCGAGACCATTTATATCACAACAACAAATGCAATGCGTAAATCCAGACTTAAAAATCCTGCACCCAAATAGGCTACCACAGAGTGCCCAAGGTTTGGGAAGGAGGCTTAGGGGTCCCGAAGGGAAATATGGACAACGCCAGGCATTTTACCTCCCAATTAGGGAGGAACATAATCCGCACAAACTGTTTCTCACCAATGTCCCGAGATTAAATCCGGGCAGTATAGAAGATAGGGATTCCCTTGTAAATAAAGCTATATATTGGATTAGGAGGGAACGGCAGTGTCTCTCCATAATAAGATCAGATATAAAAAATGCTGAAAGGATTCCACAAGATGATGGGAATTTGGATGATATAAGGTTAACATTCTACTCCAAATTCATTGCTGAGAACTTAATAACTATGAATTTAAGAACTCACTCACTTTTCAACTCCAAAATTAATATCAGGCAAAACAAAACCGGTACAGTCAATCGTAGCTTTGCTACATACACCTCTGGGGGGCAAAGCAACCTTGAAGCTATAGATTGACTGATTCATGAGCGGAATTCGGATCACCCTTTGGCTCAGGTTCGATGGGTAACTGATCTTGATGATCAATTTAATGTGGATATACAACATGAAGGATATAGTCCTGATGAAGGACAAGAAAATAACATTGTAAAAGTTAGAAGGGCCTAAATGCGTCATCAATGCTGGTTCCCCTATTAAAACATCTACATGTATAATATCTGAATGTGATTGCCCTGATACTTTGCCAACAGGTCTAATTGAAAATCGAATAAGGATGGTGTCTTGGAATATAGCTGGCCTTGCAAAAAAACTGCAAGAACCAGATTGGCAGGATTATATTGAAACTTTTGAACTCTGCCTCTTCCAAGAGACGTGGGCAACGGAACCATTATTTAAAGTAGGCTACAGAACATTTTGTATTGAGGCCCACAAACCAACTAGAGGAAGACCATCTGGAGGCCTCTTAATTTGGATAAAAAACAATATAAATGCTTCCATAGATATTGTAACTACGGCCACTGATGACATCTTGGGCCTGAGTTTTAAATTTTCAAACAAATCCTGGTTACACTTATTCAATATATAAATAAGACCAAGAGAATGCTCAAAAGAATCACCTATAATCCAGCACCTAGAAGAAGCCCTTGATTCTATTAGATCCAATGGGCTCATTGTAATTGGAGGTGACTTCAACTGTTGTTATGAACCCCTGCTGGGATTAAATACAATCCTTGAAGAAGAAGATCTAGCAATGGGTATCCCGTCCTTAGGGATAGAAAAGACCATGAGATGTTCTGTCTCTGCATTGCAATTATTTAATTTTACTGTAGAGAAGGGTTTAAGGTCATGCAATGGTAGAACCCCCTCTGATCTCAAATGTTCTAACACCTTTTCGAGAGGTCTTTCTTCCTCTCGGATAGATTATATTATGGTAAGTGCTGCTCATTGGGATTATGTGCAGGAATTTAAAGTGGATGGCAGAAGAGAAAGTGATCATTTTCCTCTGTGTTTAGATCTTACAGCGAAACATTTTCTGCTACACCCACTGATACAGTCGGTATTGGACTCAGAGGTCACACAGCCTATAGTGAGCAATAATAGGAGGGCAGTGAAATGGCCATCTATTCTGGGAAAGGTAGAACCCCTTACTTGCATTTATAATATTTTTTGTGATCTAGTATTGCTTTTTTTTAAAAGAGTGCCCTGGAAGTTTATTTATAACACAGACTCATCAAAAGTTGGTGGAATGTATAAAACCCCATTAAACTAAATCGGTGACTGGGAAGACCAAATGTACTAAGAAGATTGGGTTGTCCAACCCATGGTTGACAATGAATGTGCACTGACTAAACAAAGTTTAACCAGGGCCCTGCAAACCAAGGATATAATCTTGATCAGGCAATTAAGGAATGCGTACAATAAAGTTTTGAAAGCAGCCCGCAGAAATTGGGAAGATGCAAGCTGGGAAGAACTGATAATAGCTTCAAAGACAGGCGATCAATTTTTGTTTTGGCGGATCATTGCAAATGGTACCAAAGCAAATAACCTGGCCCAGGACTATAATTTGGACCCCTGGACTTGGCATGGACATTTTGCTCAGCTATATGCCCTTCCGGCCCCAATGATTAGAGATCTCCCATGTAGTATTGAGGACCTTATGTCGTCAAACGAGATTGCACCACTACAATTTAGTGTAGAGGATACCACACTGGCCATAGCCGCTATTAAGCCATCGAAAGCCCCTGGCCCCGATAAGATCCAGGGCGATCTCTTTAAACATGCACCTGAAGTGTGGGCTCCATATATTAATCTTCTATGTAATGCAATCGCTAGAGGCGAGCCCATTCCAGAATCTTGGAAAGGCGCGGAGATCGTCCCGATATATAAGAAGGGCTGTAGGGACGATCCCGCTAACTATAGACCTATCAGTTTGATAGATATATTGCAAAAGGTTTATGCCAAACAGATCTTAGATAGGTTGAATGACTGGATGCCTGTAAATGATGTACTTTCCCCATGCCAGGCGGGTTTTAGAAGGAGGACAAGTACTATAGATCAAGTGTTCAGGCTGATAACTATAGCCTGGAAATATACAAGGCTAAGATCCGGTCATCTATACGTGGCCTTTATAGATTTAATTTGATTCAATTCCTAGAGACCTACTATGGTTAAACCTATTACAGCAGGGGGTGCCAAAAAATATCATAGTCCAGCTGGTTAGGCTTCATGAGAATACCTTTGCAAAAGTGCGTTGGGGTAAAGGGGGAACTCACAGAAGAGATACCTGTCAAGAGAGGTGTGCGCCAGGGCTGTGTCCTGGCGCCAACTCTATTCCTCTTATATGTTAATGACATGGTCGAGTCCTCCAAAAATCCAATCATGACGCCCCGAAATTAGGAGGGAACCACATCTGCGCACTAACTTTTGCTGACGACACAATTTTGTTGTTGCAAACGCCAAAGGGCTTGCAAAACCTTTTAAATACTCTTGATCAATATTGTAAACAAAAGGGGCTGGAAATAAACCCACTAAAAACTAAGTACATGACTATCAGGCCCCATAAATGTTTTAAGAATAACATAAAGCTGGAGGGAGCAATTTTTGAGCGAGTCTCTAATTTTGTTTATCTTGGGGTAAACATCGACTCTAAACTCTCATGGAACCCTCAGATAATGAAATCTAGATCAATTTTAACGCAATACGCAGCACCAGTTATAAAAAAACTCTTCGCCACCACGACAAAGGCTGTTACACCAGCCCTTGAAGTTTATAAATCCAGGGCACAAACTGCTGCCTTATATGGCTCAGAATTGTGGGGGGGGGGATCACTTTCATCTTTAACTATGGGGGAAAATAAGATCTTGAGGAGGTTTACTGCTCTACCCCAAAATACACCTGTGATCCCCCTAATGCTCGACCTGGGCATCAAGCGAATTGAGCAAAGGGCAGTTTGGAGGACCTTATCATACTGGATAAGAATATGGACCACTGAGGAATTGCAAACCTATAGACAAGCATTGAGTGAATTATTGGCTCTTGACACTCATGTAACTTTTCCTTGGTTGATCCACATCCGTAAATGGCTTTCGGACCTGGGTTTGAGCAGGTTCTGGGAACAACCGAATTTGTTGACTCCTGATTCAAAACGGGAAATCAAAACCATTTACTGGAATTTTATTAGGCACAATATCATTTCAAATTGTAGATCTGGTACACTCACAACCCAGTTTCTGATGTTTAAAATAACCCCCTGTTTCGAATCATTTTTAGATGAGATCGAACCTTTACTTGCTAAGGTATTGTATCTGAAATTTAGGTATGGTACTCTTCAAATAAAGTTGTTTACATCCAGGTGGGGACAAAAGCAGTTAGAGGGAAATGATTGCAAGTGTACCCAGTGCCACTTAGGAAGCGAAGAGGATATTGCGCATGTTTTATTTTTCTGCCCTGCATATGAAAATCCCAGAAAGAAATGGATAAAACCTCTGGGCAGGAAATTGTGTACTAGGAAATATACTGAAATGCTGCGTATTTTGAAAACTGATAGCTCCAAGCTAATTGTATTTGGTACTAGCAGATTTTTATTGGCTGCTAATTTTATTAGGATGAAGACAGGGCTTAAATTTTAAAATCTTAATCTTTTGTATTACAAATTTTGTTTTTGTTTTTAAGGGAACCATATGAAACTCAAATGTTGACGTCGTATATAGTTAATGATATTTTAAAATTTATAGTGTGGAAATTCCTTCTTCTATTTATGTGATGATATAGTAATCTTGATGAAATTGCACCTTGCACTTTGCACTTTATGGAATTAATCCCATCGTTGCTGACTGTAAAAACTAGCTTCTATGTTTTATAGCGGAAAGTATATGTTAATGCGCTATTGATGGTTAATTACTCAGCATTTTGCACTTTGCACTTTATGGAATTAATTGAATAGCTGCTAGTTGCGAAAATTCTACTGAATGTATTGTACTGCAACCAATATGAGGCTATCCGACATTCTGCACTTTGCATTTTCATGTATATGCTGCTAACTGTAAATTACATCCTATATACTGTATTGCAACTGAAATGAGGACTAATGAATTGTATATACTTTTTTTTTTTCTTTCTTTTATTAATAATAATAATGTTTTTGTATTTATTGATGCTTTGATGATTCTAAGAATCGAATAAAGATGCTTTGAATTGAATTGAAAAATACTTCAGTTGTCTTACAGTATAACATCCTACAGAGAGAAAGTAGAACAGTACATTCAACAATATAAAGTGCAAAGTGCAAAGTGCCAAATATTAGGAGTATACATACATCCAACAACATTACATATGACCCTGTTGCAGAAAAATATATATCAAATATATAAAGTGCTTAAGTGCCTAGCAAAAAGTAGTAACAATTTTGGAAATTAACCCTCGATGGTCAGGCCCAAATATTCAAACCCCAAACTCCACCACCTCATCCTTCCAACTTAGGCCTTCCAATCGAGGATAGTTTCCCTTAACTCTATACTAGTCTCCCAATGAGTTCCAGCGTTTCTCAAATTTCTTTAGAGAACCTGATCTTAATTCATATTTTTTTTCCAGCTCTTTGATTTTATTTAATTTCGCTTTCCAAGCTTGGAAGGAAGGAATTCTATTGGTTCGCCAGTTCTGTAAAATTAGAGATCTTGCTACCAGTGCTGTAATGTAAAGGCAGTCTTCTTGTGTGGTGCTTGATGTTCTATCGGGAGAGCAACCCAAAACTGCAATGGATAAATCGATGGAAATGGAAATATCTATAGTGGTTCTAAGATATTTTTCAATTTCTTCCCACAAGCTACTAATTTTCGGACATTCCCAAACAATGTGCGCCCAAGTACCACTATTCTCTTTAGCGCAACGGAAACACCTGTCTTCGATTTGTGGTTATATATTATGTAGGAAAGAAGGAGTCCTGTAAATTAACCACTTTGAATAAAACTGCATACGTTTAAGGTTTGCGCCTCTCAATGTTGAGGCGTTTAGTTTATTAATTCTACTCCAAGTCAGTTTTGAGACCTGTATCCCTTCTCTTTTCCACCATCTATCACAATTTTTTCAAATAGGGGGAGAGACTTATTTTCATCGAAAATTTTGACCCATTCACTCACTGATCGTTGTATCTGGGAATCAAAGGCTTCACTAATACCTAGTCTAGAGGATATACTATTTATATCAAATTTTTCCAATGAGGGTTTTATTATAATAAATGACCATTTCAGCATTTCTTTAGAGTGTTGGAGCCCCTCTTCAATCTCTGACCAAGTCTTCCAACAGTTGCCTTTGAGGAAATCCCGAATCTGTACCTACCCATATCTTCCCATCTTTTTAACAAACGAGTCTCTAAAAGACATCTCTCCCCCGTGTAGAGATGGGACAGCCTAGTTGAGCTGTTGAGTCTTGAAACACCGTAAAATGTTAAAAATTGAGATTTTTGCTTAAACATCCATTGGAGGGTCTTATATCGCACTTTCTTGGGGTATTTAACAATTCTTGTAGGGTCGACAATATTATACTCTATTAAGATCTTATTCATAAAAAGATTATCTGCCTCCAAGAGGTCCGACGGAAAAAATCTACAACTTTTGTGTGCAAAGGTTGCGTGATAATAATTCCTAATATTTGGAAGGGATAACCCTCCATCTGCAACAGGGTAACTTAAAGTGCTCAGTGCCAATCTCTGTATCTTATTAGACCATAAAAAGGAAGAAAACATGCTATCTATCTCTTTAAAAAAAGCTGCTTGTAGTGCACACGGAGTGGCGCTAAAAAGAAAATTAAATAACGGAAGGATGGACATTCGAATTAGTGCCACTCGACCTAGTATTAATAATGGGAGTTGGCTCCATCGTGCAAGTAGATGTTTCACTTTTTTAAGCACTGGAGTATAATTCAAGTGGAATATGTCCTCTACTTTCTCCGTCACGTAGATCCCTAAATATCTTTTTGGGCGATTTTCTTTTTTGTTGCTTTTCTACTAAGCACATCTGGGGATCTGATGGTAAATAATTACTGCCCTCTAAAAAGTGACACAAACGTTTTATGTTTCAGTAAAAAGCTTCTGTGCTTAGTGTTATAAATAAATGCATTTCAAGGTAAAAGGAAAAGAATAAGGCTTGCTTTTCATATGTAGAAGCCACAAAAAGGATTAGTGATCATTATTCAAAAACTGACTACGTGTAAAAAAAATATTAACAGTCATTGCACTAAAATCGTTTTTGCATAATTATGATCCTTATAATGTCTAATAACACAATTGTGACAATTCAATAATATTTAGCACTGTAGAAAATTACCCTGTGCATAGTATGTATTCAGATTTCAATGTGCACATTAAGATTTCTATCTCCAACTGGTTAAAATATGTTGTTGCACCAAATTAAAAGGGTAAATATTAGTCTATCTAACAACGCCAATATTACTGTCTCTTAATGACAAACTTAAAATGTAGTATGGCCTAATGGCTGCAGTGTCAAATACAAAAGCTATTAAAAGTCATGCATAGAGCAGCTGTACAGACATGTGAATTACATTGCGCACCTTAATGCACGATAGTTCTGAGCGAATTATGGCATTCTGAAAACTGAAATTTTGAGCCAAGTTCTTTAGGTGCTAGAACGCACATTTCACATGAATAAAAGCAGAAATAAGACAGCAAAAGTTGCATCCTACCTTTAAAAATATCAGTACGCAGGCACGGAGCGGGGATGCCCTTTAGTCATGCTTCTCGAGAGTTACTTGCTGTGATAGCCACGTGGGAATAGCCTTGCACAGACATGGGACAGCAGGTTTAAGGGTCAGAGGTCGAGTTCTGTATTTAGCAAACTAGCAGGGCTAAGGGCAAGGCTTGCTCTGGCACTTCGATCTCGGAAAAAGATTCCGAAGGAAGGGATGACAGCGCAGAGAGAGAAAGAGAAGATTTGCTTATTATTTTTAGCAAAAGACCAGGCAGGTTCTGCGAAGTCATAAAAAGAGAAGGAGAGTCAGTAGCGTATATGGGTCCTGTGTAGAGAACAGCTCTGCCATGCATATAGAAATAATGGTTTTAGTTTAAATATTACTGTGCAAGGGCTAAAATAAGGAGGCAATGAAATTCAGTTTGCATTCATGCGCCCTCATGTTTAGCTCAATGTGCTATTTACCTCCTACAAGTCTGTTTGTGCCTAGCTGCCAAAAGGGGGTAAATATTGTCGACAGGAGGTCACCTGTTTAGGTTTCCTACTGTCGAAAGTGGGGAAAGGAGATTAGCTCCTGGGCAAATTAAGGGTAAGCAAAATTGTCCTTTTTCTTGATTTATGTGCTCTCTCTCTCTCTCTTTTTCTCACTCTCTCTCGAGCCTGTTTAAGCTGTCTAGGAACAGCCATGAGACAATTGGTTGGGCTCGCTTTACTCATTCATTCCACAGGATGCTGTGAATATGTTGAATCAATAGAGACAAAGCACCTCACCAGTGCACGTCTAATTGGCTATCCAGCAATACTGTTTTAAAATTGTTAGAATTAATAAAATTAATAAATAAATATGCCATGTTACTGCCCATCCTGTCTGATGAAATTATGAAAAGATGGGTAGAATAGACTGATGTTCCCTTATTTGACATTTAAGGGGAACTATATATCAGGGTTTTTTTAATGTTATTCTCATTATATATACAGTTTTGCAAAGGCATCACTAGTCTCTTATTAGTTAGTCTGCGTAATTGAGCTGACAGCCCTTATTAGAGCTGGTGAATAGGGTTTTTTTTTTCCTCTGAAAATGATGTTACATAGTCCACATCGTGAAAAGTAGAATGCACAAGGGTTCACAATGTTAGGAAAGACGCCCGTGTGATCCTCAGCAAATATTTTGAAAGAAAATATTGCTTTATAGGAGTTTGTTTGCCACAACAAGTTCTGCTGGAGAAATTCATGTACCCACTATGTTGAGGTTTTGTTAGTTATTTATGTAGTAAGGTTCCCTGTTAAATTAGCAGTTTTTAGATTTTCATGCCGCGCCTGTAACATGAGAGCATGGTCCTAAACGTAAAATGTAGGTGCTTTTACGTAAGAAAAATAATTTTAGAAGTGTCTGCAGTCCTGTACAAGTAGTGGAAGGTTCATAAGTAGAAATGTTGTGAACTATATGACTTATGAAACACAAGCTTGCTAAGACAAGAAGCACAAAAGACTAGTTCTGAAAATTCCCATTTTTGAGGTTCTTCAGATGAATAATATAGGAATACACAAATGTAAGGATTCAGAGTATGTCCGTATTGCTTTTCTTTTCCCCTCAGAATTTAGTAAATAAACACAGACTTCCTTGGCTGCTTGGGATTGAGAGAAACAAATCAAATCGTGTAACATTTTACTTTTGTCAGTTCACCAAAAATTCCTTTAATACTCGCTAATAGGTCCAGGGTGTTTTTACTCTCAGATAGATGAAGTGGTTCTTGGGTGCCCTGCTAATGTATGGGGCGCCCAGAGACTAAAGAAGTTTTCTGAAATAGAATATCCTCTCTGTTGATAGATTATTTGTATGCCTTGTCTAAAGATCTTTTGTTCTGACCACCAATAGATATCTGCTGCCCTACAACCATTGCCAGAGGGCCCGGACATCAGATCCAGCCTGGGAGTCAGCGCCAGTCCAGCTTGGAGCCGAGATAAAGGGAACCAGCACAGGCGTTGCTGGCAACTAGGACCGCAGTGAAGGTAGAAGGCCGGAAGCACTGGGCCCATGAAAACGACGTGAAGTGTGTACCCCTACCACTGTCTCGGATGAAAGACGGGGTCACAAATCAGGACGGAGAATTCTTTGCGTTGATCCAGTTTTTGATTCCCAGCTGAGAGAGTCACAGACCGACAAGGACGGCAAGGAGGCTTTGCTTGAGGTGACCCCCTTTGAAACAAGGGTTGCTTCAGATACTCCAGCATCAGGCCTCTGAGTCCTGGTCCCTAAGTGAATGCAAGTCTGCACCTCTGTTTGTTGATCAAGAGGTGCCTGGGCATACTGGGTACAATCTGTGGCCCCGACAAAAGAGCAGTGCGCCAGCGGAGCAACACAGGAGTTAGGGAAGGACTTGAGTTCGGGGTACAGGTGCTGTGCCTCTGGTGCCTGTTAGATTAAAGTGAAGAAAACTGGTGCGCTGCCTAAGACACTGGACAGGATCGTTGAGGGTGTTTGCCCTGGAAGGTGATTGCCCTATCCTGAAAGAAGAAACCTTTCCCTTAAAACTGGGCCGTGATTGTTTTCTTGAGTTGCAAGTTGTGCAGCTCCACCGTGGGAGAAGTGAACACTTGATGAACAATAAGAGCCTGCCTGTGAGGCTCAGACGGACACAGGGAGAAGACTCCCCTCTGGCTGGTTGTACAGCGGCTTCTATTCTTCAAGTACTTTTTAGCAATGTAACCCTTTGGTCGTCCCATTTTTGAAGAGGAGCAGCCCTTTGCGGCTCCTTGTCCTAATTCCCATGGCCCCGTTTGGTCCTCCTGGTCCCCTGAAGCGAAAATTGTTTTTGTGATAATCTGTATACTCTCTTTAATACTAGTATTTGGAGTGATGTTCATTCTGCAAGAGAAACGTTTTGTGCAGTCTTTGATAAATACTACTCCGCTCCCCCCGAACATATCATTGGTACCCTAGCCCTCATAAAGAAGAACACTGGAAGGTTTATTAAAAATGTTTTTATGTAGAGATTGCATCCAACATGTGCTGTTGGCTATTTCCAATCTGCCTAAAACAACCACTGAAATTCATCCCGATATAGGAACTTGGACTTTAATTGGCTGGTTAGGGACATTGTTTGTTACTTGGGGCTGGAAACTGTTGACAATTCTATGTATATTCTTTGCGATCCTACTGTCATGCTGTCTATGCATACAATGTGGCCCGATGCTTTGTTCCCTTTGTGTCTCTACTTGTATACCTACCAAGCGCAACGTTAAGAATGTGAACGCCCAATATGTATTAGACCAAGAAGTTAGCAATATGATGAGAATAGGTGTGTAAGATATTTTCTATATTCCTTCTAGATCATAGGGATGTCTGCAGCTAATGCTAAAAGGGTCATCTGTGGAAACTAGCAGAAATCGCTGTTAGCATGAGCTGAAGCCATTTTGTTTGTGGCAGCCATTTTAGTTAGCCATGTGCTGGCCATGTGCTTCTTGTCTCTTCACTGTTGCCTGCTTCTCTATTACGCCTGAGTCATCATCTATAGTTAACTCCTTCAGCACTGAGCCAGAGCACTGCGCATGCTCAGAAAGGCCTGTAGCTGCTAGAATGCACCTGTCTTAGGGTGCAACTGTCAGGCTATTCCAACTGATGTAAGGGTTTTTGTTACTCCTCCTACTTTGTTGACTAAGTATTTTCTGTTAGTCCTTATATGTGAATAACTATTCTTGTGTATACTTGTACCGCATCTTTTTGAGCCTTCACGCTTACTCAGCTTTAAACTGGGCATAAAAGACCCATGGTTTCTGTGCTCCATGTACTACCTCATACATTGCCTGAGGGCTCTGTGTCGATGTAGTACCACTCATGAGTGATAATAAAATACTTTATTGATATTACAGATTCCGTGCCAATCTCTATTTGTTAGTCCAAGGACTTGAGTACGCAGAAGGGCGAACCCCTGTACTGGTGGGCTTCTAGAGAGTCTCACTCCCACAGTGTGATGGCGCAGTGAACATGATAGAGTGAATGAATGGTGCTATACAAAATTCAAGTATATACATGTGACTGATAAGGACATTTGGATGTAAAAACATTGTAGACATTTCGACCCACAATACACAATTATTTAGAGAACGGTCATCATCAGGACTATAAATATACAGAGGAGACACCTGGGAATGAAAAACTCAAATGTCAATCAAATTGCAAATTATAAGTGTACTAATTCTATTACTAGAGTATAAAGTATGGTCCTATAACATACCAGTAGAATGTGGCATAAGATCCAACAATCAGAGATGTATGTGTCAATCTTTTAGGGAAACATCATCATGGCTCGTATGCGATTAGAAAGCTGTAAAGAAACATATTATGTTAAGTCTACTATATGTTTCAGTTGATTTAATCATGTTTCTAGGGTGTAAACTTACCAGCTAGGGTAAGTAACTAACACTGTCTGAAGATCTGTGGCGTTAGGTGAGGTTTCCAAAATGTGATCAGGCGTGGTGTCACTGGAATCTGTTGGAAGAGACAACGGTGTGAAGAACTATATTTCCAAATTTAACTATGAATGTCAGCCAGGTGGAATATGTGAATTCACAAGTACTCACGCTGTGTGTATCCGGCACTTATATAATTTCAGCGCATTTGAGATTGCTCCATTTCAACCGTGGCTAGTAGTCATGCACAGCCCTGCCAAGTATCAAGCATCAGGTGTTAGTCTAATGCATTTCAGTATGGTGGTCCGCATCAACGCACTGAAATGCAAACTCATGCATTATAGCGCCTCCTTAGCTATGAAGCCGGAGGGGAGAGCTTTGCTCTGGCTCAGCTGCTAGAGCTGCACAGTGCTACAATGTAACTTGAATTTACAGGCGGTTCTGTTCCTGCCACCTGTGGCACGAGAGAGGGCAGTTTTCATAATGTTTTCATGTTCTGCCCTAGTGTAAGTGCTGCTGGGGGAATGGCAGAGCAGCTTGCACCGCACGCCAGTATCATGCACAGGCCCAATGCCGCGGGCGGCTCTTTGTGTACCTGCAGTGGTGCACACTGCTGCCCTGGCAATATTGGAGAGATCTCATCACTGCAGTGATCACATGCGGTATCCTGCGACCAGATCTGACCTCACCGACCGCGCCTGAGACTGTGTGTGCCTCAGGGTTAAGCAAGAATCATGCGGCATGAGGAGTCGTTGTGGCCATGGGGCCGGCACGCCAATTCAACTGCCCAGTGCCTCTTTTCCCTTGAGGAATGCAGGTACTTTTGTGTTCTATGAGTGAAACTGTGCCCTGAGTGAACCACGATACCGCGCACCTGCTCCCGTTTGTCTATGTGGGTCTGAGCAGTCACATGACCCTTATTTGAGGGCTTATCTGGCTTCACTAAAACAACTTCCTAAATGTTCATTGTGTTGGCCAAAACATTTTAATCTTAATTTTCAGTTGGCCAACCATTTCATTATCCTGGAACACTCTCAACTTCGACAAATTGAGAGCAACGGCCCGAAAATTCTGGTGGAACTGTAGTGTGTTTATCTTTCCAAAGTATGACACCCTCTAGTGCGCGAGTAAAAACTGTGCATTGAATAAAAGTCAACATCACTGGTTTATAAGTGTTTGGAACACGCAAACCACCAATCGACGCTTGCTTAGAACTGGGCAAAAACAACGTGACCACCTAGACCTCTGTTGCACATTTTAATTAACTCTGGTTATCATAGATCAAACCCCGCCCCCCACTTTCACGTCCTAAGGGTCAGTGCATTCAAATAATCTTTCATTAGGGCTTGTAGGGCACAACACTTCACGCTTACACTTCAATTCCCTCAATGCACTGTGGTATGAGTTTTAAGCAAAGGTTACAAAATAGGTTTTTTAAAAGTGGGCTGAAAAAGAAGCAGCGATGCGTTAGTGCAAAACACGAGGGGCGCAGTGTGGTGAGCAGAGAGACACCTTCTTTATAGAGAGGAACGAGGTCTACTGAAAAGGTACGCTGTGACCATGGACCTTTCTATGCCATTTGCACATGATCTTTTGCAGTCCTAGCCTTTCCTTTACAACTCATTGTAAACTATATTGTTAGCTCACTTTAACTGACCGAAGACTACAACTCCCAGAATGCTCTGACTAGTTTAACAGACGCACAGGACTGGTGATGTGGAGTCGCAGGCAACCTATAACATTCCGACATATGATCTTCTCTTGTAGGGTAGCAGAGCTGGCCTTCATGAACATAGGGAGGGAGCAGAGATCACAGAAGATCATTGTCTCCAAACGACTGGTGAGAGTGTTGCAGAGTGTAACGTAGACTTCAGGTGCACTCTATATACATTACTTGTGTTAGGGCCCTGTACGAATGTCACTATGACCTTTTTGGGATGATGCCAAAAAGCAGCAGCAGCGCCATTTCAGAAATGTAACATTCCGGTTACAGACATTCGAAGGTTCCATTTTACATAGCATAATCAGGGGCATAGGATACACTTAATTTCTGGGGGGACAAGGATACCTTTTGGACTTTCCGGTGACCTTATACAAATCGCCCATTGTCTGTGAGTCATACACTCCGTTAAACGAATATAATTGCAAACTTTTGTAGTGAAACATTGATAAAGGCAGGCATGTAGTCACAGTTTGCAAGTTTGCTTTAATTGTTATTTACATTCACAAAGTAATTAGACCATATGTGAAAAAACATGGTTTTGAATTTTACATCTTCATGCACCATGCAAACAAAGGTAGGATGAAAAAAATGAAGAATAAACTGAATGCTCTTCACGACATTCCTAAACCTCAAAATGCAATTGGACTAATATTGAAGTGTATTGGAGACAGGCTACAGGCACACAGAGCTGTAAGAGCTAAGAAATGTCCACTTTGTAAAAGTGGCATACCTAAATTAGTAATATGAAATCCAACTTTACCAGTAAAGAGGATTAATCCTTGCCAACCCAAAGATGTAAAACATGGCACAGCTACTCCTTTCTAACCAGGAATTACAGCTTAAAAGAGTGTATTGAGGAATTCTCAATGTTATTCTATGAGAGGAGTAGGCCTCACAGTAGTGAAAAACAAATGTAGGTGTTTTTCACTACAAGGACATGCAAAACTTAAAAGTACATGTCCTACCTTTTAGTAACATAGCACCCTGCCCTATGGGCTCCCTGGGGCCTACCTTAGGGGTGACTTATGTGTAATAAAAGAGACATTTAAGGCTTGGAAAGGGTTTTTTTTAATGCTAAGTCAACATAGCAGTAAAACTGCACACAGAGGCTCTGCAGTGGCAGGCCTGAGACATGTTGAAAGGGCTACTTGTGTGGGTGGCACAATCAGTGATGCAGACCCACTAGTAGCTTTTAATTTACAGGCCCTGGGTATATGGTATACCACTGTACAAGGTACTTACAAGTCAATTAAATATACCAGTTGAGTATACATCAATGTTACCATGTTTAGGGGAGAAGCTCATGCACTTTAGTACTGGTCAGCAGTGGTAAAGTGCTCAGTGTCCTAAGGCCAACAAAAAGAATCAGCAAAAAGAGGAGGTAAGTAGGCAAAAAGTTTGGGGAAGACCACCCTAAGGCTGGCAGGTCTGATAGTATGGTATGGGATTCAGTGTGTCTGTTTGAGTATTGAAGTCAGTCTGATCCCATTTGGAAACCCCTGGTTTAGCAGGGTACAAGAAGGAGAGCAAGAATAGTTTCTAAAATACTGGAAGTTTATCACCTGCATTCCTGTGGCTGGGGGGTGGAGGAACCCTTAATGCATTGCAAAGTATACAACACAATGCAGACACTTTTGCTGTATAATCTATGAGAAGCGTTATTGCAGATGGATGAAATGAGTGTAGAGTACACTCAACCCGCATAATCTTGCACAAAAATATAAGAAGCCCTATGAGATAAATTTGCAATAAGAATTAGCCTTGTGTGGGAAGCTCACAAAAATGAGATGTACAGTGTTCGTGTGGAAGAGAGATGCTAACCAATGTAAAAGAGCCTGCTGTGAGAGACACATATGAGATGCTCACAGAACATAGGTATATTGCGATATGCAGAATGAGGTGTAAGGCAAAGCTCACATATGAGATGTTAGTGATGAACACCAGAAACATAGTGTTTGTGTGTGAAGCTTACAAACAAATACAGTGGGTGGAAGGTCACAAATGAGTAGTGCGTGAGATGCATTAAACCACAAAAACGTTGGTATATGGGAGGCTCACAAAAACTATAAAATGCTCAAAACTAGCAAATATGCCTCGTGCTAGGATTATTCGAGCCAAAATATTGAGCATTTAATTGAAACAATGATTGAAGGTGTGGAGGCCTTGTTCAAGACTAGGATGATTTATTTACAAGTGATATTTGAGAGTTGCGTATTAACAGTCAAGTAATCTTTGGGGAATAGTTAT
The DNA here is from genome assembly GCA_963921515.1 of Calotriton arnoldi. Lineage (NCBI taxonomy): Eukaryota > Metazoa > Chordata > Amphibia > Caudata > Salamandridae > Calotriton > Calotriton arnoldi. The sequence continues at coordinate 275,432 of CAWUFW010010170.1, forward strand.
TGCTGTCAAGAAAAAACTCAGATGGGCAGGATAACTTGGATATGGGTGGTGATGCTCCAGAAGATGAGCTAGGGGTGTCCAACACCCCTGACTCTGCTCTGAGCACGTCCAGGATGAGTCTGAAGACCCCTTACTGGAGAACTCTAGTCCCCCAGGGAACAGTTCTCATAACACAGAGGGATGCCCTAGAGGTAGGACCTCCTTTATTCCTCCTTTGGAGGCAAAGGGTTCAGGGGAGGTCCAGGTCCTCCTCAGGTAATTCTGCCTCCTCTACCACTTCAATAGGAACCTCCATCTCTAGCAAGAGGGAGGATTCTTTAGGAAGGGAATACCACCTTATCAAACTTGAGAGAGCTAAGCTCAGAATCAATAAGGAACAGTTGGCCCTAGATAAGGAAACCCTAGAAGTCCAGAGGGCTAGGAAGAATTTGAGATAAGAATCCCATGGTGGCAGCATTAGTGAACCTAGAGTTAGGGAACACTCCTTTGACACTAGGAACTTGAGCAGGATAGTCCCTCTTAACCAGGAGGGTGATGACATCCGTAAGTGGATTACTGCTTTAGAGAGGGACCGTAAAGTTCAGAAGGTTCCTCAGAGGCAGGGGGCAGCTATCCTGTGGCTCTCCTTTGTTAACAAAGGTAGAGACAAACTCTTGGCTGTAAAGGAAGAAGATACAGACAATTACAAAGTCTTGAAGAGTGGCCTCATAGATGAGTTTGGGCTAACCACTGAACAATACAGGGTTACGTTTAGGGACACACAGAAGGTACACTCAAGACTGGGTAGATTGTGTAGATTGTGCTATTAAGGCTCTGAAGGCTGGCTTCATGGAAGTAATGTGCATGATTCTGAGGGACTTTACAATTTACTTGTGAGGGAGCACATCCTTAATAACTGTCAAAATCAGCAACTGCACCAGCACCTGGTGGACTTGGATCTGACCTCTCCCCAAGAATTGGGAAAGAAGGCAGATGAGTGGGTCCGCACCAGAGTGAAACAAAAGTCTCATGGTGGTGATGACCAGAAGAAGCAAGATTCTTCTAAGGCCCAAGAGAAAGGTGGGGATAAATCTAAAGAAAAGAGTCTTCTGAAGGTCCCCAAAAATCTTCCTCTGGAGGTAGGTCACAATCCTCTTCCTCCTCTAACAAGAAACATTGGTGCAATTTGTGTAAGGAAAAAGGCCACAGGGCAAAGGATGCCAAATGCTCTAAGTCTAGCACCAATACTGCTACTACTACTCCTAAACCTACTAGTGCCCCTAGCAATAGCACTGGTAGTAGTAGTGCCCCCATGAGTTTAGCTGGGTTAACCTTGGGTACTGAAGTGGGTTCTGGCCTATGCAAAAACAACAGTTGATGGACAGAATGCAGAACAATGTCATACATTCACCCCAGTACAGAGATCTGGGCCTAAATCCATCGTTTTTTTGCTCACCATGCCATTCCAGTTTGAACCCAGCCATATGCAAATCAGTCCCTGTGCCTCATGGGAACAGTCTAGCCCGAACTGCCAAGCCAGGTCCTCCCTGGACTGGAAACAAGCATCCTAGGACCGGTTTCGGGGTTTCACCCCTCTTCAGCCAGGATAGCTTGATTCCACTGGCATGGAGAGCACGGGACCCACGTCTGGGCATACCCGTCCCACTCGGGGTGACAAATGCAAAAACAACAGTTGATGGACAGAATGCAGAACAATGTCATACATTCACCCCAGTACAGAGATCTGGGCCTAAATCCATCGTTTTTTTGCTCACCATGCCATTCCAGTTTGAACCCAGCCATATGCAAATCAGTCTTGACCCTGTGCCTCATGGGAACAGTCCAGCCCGAACTGCCAAGCCAGGTCCTCCCTGGACTGGAAACAAGCATCCTAGGACCGATTTCAGGGTTTCACCCCTCTTCAGCCAGGGTAGCTTGATTCCACTGGCATGGAGAGCACGGGACCCACGTCTGGGCATACCCGTCCCACTCGGGGTGACAAATGCAAAAACAACAGTTGATGGACAGAATGCAGAACAATGTCATACATTCACCCCAGTACAGAAATCTGGGCCTAAATCCATCGTTTTTTTGCTCACCATGCCATTTTAGTTTGAACCCAGCCATATGCAAATCAGTCTTGACCCTGTGCCTCATGGGAACAGTCCAGCCCGAACTGCCGAGCCAGGTCCTCCATGGACTGGAAACAAGCATCCTAGGACCGGTTTCGGGGTTTCACCCCTCTTCAGCCAGGATAGCTTGATTCCACTGGCATGGAGAGCACGGGACCCACGTCTGGGCATACTCGTCCCACTCGGTGTGACAAATGCAAAAACAACAGTTGATGGACAGAATGCAGAACAATGTCATACATTCACCCCAGTACAGAGATCTGGGCCTAAATTCATCGTTTTTTAGCTCACCATGCCATTCCAGTTTGAACCCAGCCATATGCAAATCAGTCTTGACCCTGTGCCTCATGGGAACAGTCCAGCCCGAACTGCCAAGCCAGGTCCTCCCTGTACTGGAAACAAGCATCCTAGGACCGGTTTCGGGGTTTCACCCCTCTTCAGCCAGGATAGCTTGATTCCACTGGCATGGAGAGCACGGGACCCACGTCTGGGCATACCCGTCCCACTCGGGGTGACAAATGCAAAAACAACAGTTGATGGACAGAATGCAGAACAATGTCATACATTCACCCCAGTACAGAGATCTGGACCTAAATCCATCGTCTTTTTGCTCACCATGCCATTCCAGTTTGAACCCAGCCATATGCAAATCAGTCTTGACCCTGTGCCTCATGGGAACAGTCCAGCCCGAACTGCCAAGCCAGGTCCTCCGTGGACTGGAAACAAGCATCCTAGGACCGGTTTCGGGGTTTCACCCCTCTTCAGCCAGGATAGCTTGATTCCACTGGCATGGAGAGCACGGGACCCACGTCTGGGCATACCCGTCCCACTCGGGGTGACAAATGCAAAAACAACAGTTGATGGACAGAATGCAGAACAATGTCATACATTCACCCCAGTACAGAGATCTGGGCCTAAATCCATCGTTTTTTGCTCACCATGCCATTCCAGTTTGAACCCAGCCATATGCAAATCAGTCTTGACCCTGTGCCTCATGGGAACAGTCCAGCCCGAACTGCCAAGCCAGGTCCTCCCTGGACTGGGAACAAGCATCCTAGGACCGGTTTTGGGGTTTCACCCTCTTCAGCCAGGATAGCTTGATTCCACTGGCATGGAGAGCACGGGACCCACGTCTGGGCATACCCGTCCCACTCGGGGTGACAAATGCAAAAACAACAGTTGATGGACAGAATGCAGAACAATGTCATAAATTCAGCCCAGTACAGAGATCTGGGCCTAAATCCATCGTTTTTTTGCTCACCATGCCATTCCAGTTTAAACCCAGCCATATGCAAATCAGTCTTGACCCTGTGCCTCATGGGAACAGTTCAGCCCGAACTGCCAAGCCAGGTCCTCCCTGGACTGGAAACAAGCATCCTAGGACCGGTTTCGGGGTTTCACCCTCTTCCGCCAGGATAGCTTGATTCCACTGGCATGGAGAGCACGGGACCCACGTCTGGGCATACCCGTCCCACTCGGGGTGACAAATGCAAAGACAACAGTTGATGGACAGAATGCAGAACAATGTCATACATTCACCACAGTACAGAGATCTGGGCCTAAATCCATCGTCTTTTTGCTCACCATGCCATTCCAGTTTGAACCCAGCCATATGCAAATCAGTCTTGACCCTGTGCCTCATGGGAACAGTCCAGCCCGAACTGCCAAGCCAGGTCCTCCGTGGACTGGAAAGAAGCATCCTAGGACCGGTTTCGGGGTTTCACCCCTCTTCAGCCAGGATAGCTTGATTCCACTGGCATGGAGAGCACGGGACCCACGTCTGGGCATACCCGTCCCACTCGGGGTGACAAATGCAAAAACAACAGTTGATGGACAGAATGCAGAACAATGTCATACATTCACCCCAGTACAGAGATCTGGGCCTAAATCCATCGTTTTTTTGCTCACCATGCCATTCCAGTTTGAACCACCCATATGCAAATCAGTCTTGACCCTGTGCCTCATGGGAACAGTCCAGCCCGAACTGCCAAGCCAGGTCCTCCCTGGACTGGAAACAAGCATCCTAGGACCGGTTTTGGGGTTTCACCCCTCTTCAGCCAGGATAGCTTGATTCCACTGGCATGGAGAGCACGGGACCCACGTCTGGGCATACCCGTCCCACTCGGGGTGACAAATGCAAAAACAACAGTTGATGGACAGAATGCAGAACAATGTCATAAATTCAGCCCAGTACAGAGATCTGGGCCTAAATCCATCGTTTTTTTGCTCACCATGCCATTCCAGTTTAAACCCAGCCATATGCAAATCAGTCTTGACCCTGTGCCTCATGGGAACAGTCCAGCCCGAACTGCCAAGCCAGGTCCTCCCTGGACTGGAAACAAGCATCCTAGGACCGGTTTCGGGGTTTCACCCCTCTTCAGCCAGGATAGCTTGATTCCACTGGCATGGAGAGCACGGGACCCACGTCTGGGCATACCCGTCCCACTCGGGGTGACAAATGCAAAAACAACAGTTGATGGACAGAATGCAGAACAAGGTCATACATTCACCCCAGTACAGAAATCTGGCCAAAATCCATCGTTTTTTTGCTCACCATGCCATTCCAGTTTGAACCCAGCCATATGCAAATCAGTCTTGACCCTGTGCCTCATGGGAACAGTCCAGCCCGAACTGCCAAGGAAGGTCCTCCCTGGACTGGAAACAAGCATCCTAGGATCGGTTTCGGGTTTCACCCTCTTCAGCCAGGATAGCTTGATTCCACTGGCATGGAGAGCACGGGACCCACGTCTGGGCATACCCGTCCCACTCGGGGTGACAAATGCAAAAACAACAGTTGATGGACAGAATGCAGAACAATGTCATACATTCACCCCAGTACAGAGATCTGGGTCTAAATCCATCGTTTTTTTGCTCACCATGCCATTCCAGTTTGAACCCAGCCATATGCAAATCAGTCTTGACCCTGTGCCTCATGGGAACAGTCCAGCCCGAACTGCCAAGCCAGGTCCTCCCTGGACTGGAAACAAGCATCCTTGGACCGGTTTCAGGGTTGCACCCCTCTTCAGCCAGGATAGCTTGATTCCACTGGCATGGAGAGCACGGGACCCACGTCTGGGCATACCCGTCCCACTCGGGGTGACAAATGCAAAAACAACAGTTGATGGACAGAATGCAGAACAATGTTATAAATTCAGCCCAGTACAGAGATCTGGGCCTAAATCCATCGTTTTTTTGCTCACCATGCCATTCCAGTTTAAACCCAGCCATATGCAAATCAGTCTTGACCCTGTGCCTCATGGGAACAGTTCAGCCCGAACTGCCAAGCCAGGTCCTCCCTGGACTGGAAACAAGCATCCTAGGACCGGTTTCGGGGTTTCACCCCTCTTCCGCCAGGATAGCTTGATTCCACTGGCATGGAGAGCACGGGACCCACGTCTGGGCATACCCGTCCCACTCGGGGTGACAAATGCAAAGACAACAGTTGATGGACAGAATGCAGAACAATGTCATACATTCACCACAGTACAGAGATCTGGGCCTAAATCCATCATTTTTTGCTCACCATGCCATTCCAGTTTGAATCTAGCCATATGCAAATCAGTCTTGACCCTGTGCCTCATGGGAACAGTCCAGCCCGAACTGCCAAGCCAGGTCCTCCCTGGACTGGAAACAAGCATCCTAGGACTGGTTTCGGGGTTTCACTCCTCTTCAGCCAGGATAGCTTGATTCCACTGGCATGGAGGAGCACGGGACCCACGTCTGGGCATACCCGTCCCACTCGGGGTGACAAATACAAAAACAACAGTTGATGGACAGAATGCAGAACAATGTCATACATTCACCCCAGTACAGAGATCTGGGCCTAAATCCATCGATTTTTTGCTCACCATGCTATTCCAGTTTGAACCCAGCCATATGCAAATCAGTCTTGACCCTGTGCCTCATGGGAACAGTCCAGCCCGAACTGCCAAGCCAGGTCCTCCCTGGACTGGAAACAAGCATCCTAGGACCGGTTTCAGGGTTTCACCCCTCTTCAGCCAGGATAGCTTGATTCCACTGGCATGGAGAGCACGGGACCCACGCCTGGGCATACCCGTCCCACTCGGGGTGACAAATGCAAAAACAACAGTTGATGGACAGAATGCAGAACAATGTCATACATTCACCCCAGTACAGAGATCTGGGCCAAAATCCATCGTTTTTTGCTCACCATGCCATTCCAGTTTGAACCCAGCCATATGCAAATCAGTCTTGACCCTGTGCCTCATGGGAACAGTCCAGCCCGAACTGCCAAGGAAGGTCCTCCCTGGACTAGAAACAAGCATCCTAGGATCGGTTTCGGGGTTTCACCCCTCTTCAGCCAGGATAGCTTGATTCCACTGGCATGGAGAGCACAGGACCCACGTCTGGGCATACCCGTCCCACTCGGGGTGACAAATGCAAAAACAACAGTTGATGGACAGAATGCAGAACAATGTCATACATTCACCTCAGTACAGAGATCTGGGTCTAAATCCATCGTTTTTTGCTCACCATGCCATTCCAGTTTGAACCCAGCCATATGCAAATCAGTCTTGACCTTGTGCCTCATGGGAACAGTCCAGCCCGAACTGCCAAGCCAGGTCCTCCCTGGACTGGAAACAAGCATCCTAGGACCGGTTTCGGGGTTTCACTCCTCTTCAGCCAGGATAGCTTGATTCCACTGGCATGGAGGAGCACGGGACCCACGTCTGGGCATACCCGTCCCACTCGGGGTGACAAATGCAAAAACAACAGTTGATGGACAGAATGCAGAACAATGTCATACATTCACCCCAGTACAGAGATCTGGGCCTAAATCCATCGTTTTTTTGCTCACCATGCCATTCCAGTTTGAACCCAGCCATATGCAAATCAGTCTTGACCCTGTGCCTCATGGGAACAGTCCAGCCCGAACTGCCAAGCCAGGTCCTCCCTGGACTGGAAACAAGCATCCTAGGACCGGTTTCGGGGTTTCACCCCTCTTCAGCCAGGATAGCTTGATTCCACTGGCATGGAGAGCACGGGACCCACGTCTGGGCATACCCGTCCCACTCGGGGTGACAAATGCAAAAACAACAGTTGATGGACAGAATGCAGAACAATGTCATACATTCACCCCAGTACAGAGATCTGGGCAAAAATCCATCGTTTTTTTGCTCACCATGCCATTCCAGTTTGAACCCAGCCATATGCAAATCAGTCTTGACCCTGTGCCTCATGGGAACAGTCCAGCCCGAACTGCCAAGGAAGGTCCTCCCTGGACTAGAAACAAGCATCCTAGGATCGGTTTCGGGGTTTCACCCCTCTTCAGCCAGGATAGCTTGATTCCACTGGCATGGAGAGCACGGGACCCACGTCTGGGCATACCCGTCCCACTCGGGGTGACAAATGCAAAAACAACAGTTGATGGACAGAATGCAGAACAATGTCATACATTCACCTCAGTACAGAGATCTGGGTCTAAATCCATCGTTTTTTGCTCACCATGCCATTCCAGTTTGAACCCAGCCATATGCAAATCAGTCTTGACCCTGTGCCTCATGGGAACAGTCCAGCCCGAACTGCCAAGCCAGGTCCTCCCTGGACTGGAAACAAGCATCCTAGGACCGGTTTCGGGGTTTCACCCTCTTCCGCCAGGATAGCTTGATTCCACTGGCATGGAGAGCACGGGACCCACGTCTGGGCATACCCGTCCCACTCGGGGTGACAAATGCAAAGACAACAGTTGATGGACAGAATGCAGAACAATGTCATACATTCACCACAGTACAGAGATCTGGGCCTAAATCCATCATTTTTTGCTCACCATGCCATTCCAGTTTGAATCTAGCCATATGCAAATCAGTCTTGACCCTGTGCCTCATGGGAACAGTCCAGCCCGAACTGCCAAGCCAGGTCCTCCCTGGACTGGAAACAAGCATCCTAGGACTGGTTTCGGGGTTTCACTCCTCTTCAGCCAGGATAGCTTGATTCCACTGGCATGGAGGAGCACGGGACCCACGTCTGGGCATACCCGTCCCACTCGGGGTGACAAATGCAAAAACAACAGTTGATGGACAGAATGCAGAACAATGTCATACATTCACCCCAGTACAGAGATCTGGGCCTAAATCCATCGATTTTTTGCTCACCATGCCATTCCAGTTTGAACCCAGCCATATGCAAATCAGTCTTGACCCTGTGCCTCATGGGAACAGTCCAGCCCGAACTGCCAAGCCAGGTCCTCCCTGGACTGGAAACAAGCATCCTAGGACCGGTTTCAGGGTTTCACCCCTCTTCAGCCAGGATAGCTTGATTCCACTGGCATGGCGAGCACGGGACCCACGTCTGGGCATACCCGTCCCACTCGGGGTGACAAATGCAAAAACAACAGTTGATGGACAGAATGCAGAACAATGTCATACATTCACCCCAGTACAGAGATCTGGGCCAAAATCCATCGTTTTTTGCTCACCATGCCATTCCAGTTTGAACCCAGCCATATGCAAATCAGTCTTGACCCTGTGCCTCATGGGAACAGTCCAGCCCGAACTGCCAAGGAAGGTCCTCCCTGGACTAGAAACAAGCATCCTAGGATCGGTTTCGGGGTTTCACCCCTCTTCAGCCAGGATAGCTTGATTCCACTGGCATGGAGAGCACAGGACCCACGTCTGGGCATACCCGTCCCACTCGGGGTGACAAATGCAAAAACAACAGTTGATGGACAGAATGCAGAACAATGTCATACATTCACCTCAGTACAGAGATCTGGGTCTAAATCCATCGTTTTTTTGCTCACCATGCCATTCCAGTTTGAACCCAGCCATATGCAAATCAGTCTTGACCTTGTGCCTCATGGGAACAGTCCAGCCCGAACTGCCAAGCCAGGTCCTCCCTGGACTGGAAACAAGCATCCTAGGACCGGTTTCGGGGTTTCACTCCTCTTCAGCCAGGATAGCTTGATTCCACTGGCATGGAGGAGCACGGGACCCACGTCTGGGCATACCCGTCCCACTCGGGGTGACAAATGCAAAAACAACAGTTGATGGACAGAATGCAGAACAATGTCATACATTCACCCCAGTACAGAGATCTGGGCCTAAATCCATCGTTTTTTTGCTCACCATGCCATTCCAGTTTGAACCCAGCCATATGCAAATCAGTCTTGACCCTGTGCCTCATGGGAACAGTCCAGCCCGAACTGCCAAGCCAGGTCCTCCCTGGACTGGAAACAAGCATCCTAGGACCGGTTTCGGGGTTTCACCCCTCTTCCGCCAGGATAGCTTGATTCCACTGGCATGGAGAGCACGGGACCCACGTCTGGGCATACCCGTCCCACTCGGGGTGACAAATGCAAAAACAACAGTTGATGGACAGAATGCAGAACAATGTCATACATTCACCCCAGTACAGAGATCTGGGCAAAAATCCATCGTTTTTTTGCTCACCATGCCATTCCAGTTTGAACCCAGCCATATGCAAATCAGTCTTGACCCTGTGCCTCATGGGAACAGTCCAGCCCGAACTGCCAAGGAAGGTCCTCCCTGGACTAGAAACAAGCATCCTAGGATCGGTTTCGGGGTTTCACCCCTCTTCAGCCAGGATAGCTTGATTCCACTGGCATGGAGAGCACGGGACCCACGTGTGGGCATACCCGTCCCACTCGGGGTGACAAATGCAAAAACAACAGTTGATGGACAGAATGCAGAACAATGTCATACATTCACCTCAGTACAGAGATCTGGGTCTAAATCCATCGTTTTTTTGCTCACCATGCCATTCCAGTTTGAACCCAGCCATATGCAAATCAGTCTTGACCCTGTGCCTCATGGGAACAGTCCAGCCCGAACTGCCAAGCCAGGTCCTCCCTGGACTGGAAACAAGCATCCTAGGACCGGTTTCAGGGTTGCACCCCTCTTCAGCCAGGATAGCTTGATTCCACTGGCATGGAGAGCACGGGACCCACGTCTGGGCATACCCGTCCCACTCGGGGTGACAAATGCAAAAATAACAGTTGATGGACAGAATGCAGAACAATGTCATACATTCACCCCAGTACAGAGATCTGGGCCAAAATCCATCGTTTTTTTGCTCACCATGCCATTCCAGTTTGAACCCAGCCATATGCAAATCAGTCTTGACCCTGTGCCTCATGGGAACAGTCCAGCCCGAACTGCCAAGCCAGGTCCTCCCTGGACTGGAAACAAGCATCCTAGGACCGGTTTCGGGGTTCTGGCCTAGTCAGGACACTCCCTCAAGCTGTTTTAGTTTGTGATGATGACACTGAGCTTGCCACCCTTATTGGAAGTCCCACTAACGTGGACAAATACAGACAATAGCCTCTCATCAATGGTCAGGAAGCTATAGCTTACAGGAACACAGGTGCCAGTGTCACTATGGTGACAGAGAAACTTGTGTCTCCTGAGCAGATTCTACTTGGTCAGATTTACCAAGTGACCAATGCTAGCAATGTCAGGACAGATCATTCCACGGCAGTTGTCAATCTCAGCTGGGGAATGGTAACTGGCCCTAAGAGAGTTGTGGTATCCTCAGACCTACCTGTCGACTGTCTACTGGGCAATGATTTGGAAATGTCAGCCTGGTCTGAAGTGGAGTTCTTGACTCATGCAGAAATTATGGGAATTTCAGACAGTTTCTTTGCGGTCACTAGGGCTCAGGCCAAGAAGTTACGCACTGAGGGAGCCCTGCATCCTGATAAAAAATGGACCAGCCAGCTCCCAAGAGAAGGAGCAGGAACGGTAAAGAGTTATACTCCTCTCAGACTCCCAGTGAGAATCAGCCTCCTAAGGGGGATGATCTCAGTACCTGTGAAGGAACTGTCCCAGAGGAGTTTGGGCCGGACAAGGCAGAGCTACTCGGGGCAAGGATCCTTCCAGGGAAGACTTGAGTCTAGAGCAGAAGGCCTGCCCCTCTCTTGAACATTTCAGACAGAAAGCTGCTGCTGAGGAAGCAAGGAATGTCAGTGGGTCCCACAGGACTTATTGGGAAGATGGGCTCCTGTTTTCTGAAAGTAGTGATCACAAGCCTGGTGCCACCAGAAGGTTGGTCATACCTCAGAAGTTCAGGGGTTTCCTATTGACCCTGGCACAAGACTTGAGACAGGCTTGTTCCTCACTTTCACTGGCCCCACATGTCTGAAGACACCAAGGAGTTTTGTCGCTCTTGTGTCACCTGTCAAGCCAGTGGTAAGTCAGGTGGCACTACAAAGGCCCCCTTAATCCCACTAGAAGTGGTTGGAGTACCCTTTGAGAGGGTAGGGAAAGACATTGTAGGTCCCTTAAACACTCCAACAGCATATGGACATAGTTGTAGCTTAGTGGTGGTGGACCATGCCACTAGATATCCAGAGGCTATTCCCCTTAGGACCACTACAGCTCCTGTAGTGACCAGGGCCCTCCTGGGAATCTTTTCCAGAGATGGGTTCCCTAAGGGAGGTCTTGTCAGAGAGAGTTACTAACTTCATGTATAGCTACATCACTGCTATGTGAAAAGAGTGTAGTGTTCTATAAGTTTACCACACCCTACCATCCACAGGGCAATGGGGTTGTTGAAAGGTTCAACAAGACCCTCAAAGGTATGATCATGGGACTCCCAGAAAAGCTGAGGCAAAAATAGGATGTCTCACTACCTTGCCTTCTCTTTGCCTACAGAGAGTTTCCTCAGAAGGTGGTGAGCTACAGCCCATTTGAACTTCTGTTTGGACATCCAGTTAGGGGTCCATTATGTCTAGTCAAAGAAGAATGGGAGCAACCTCTCAAGCCTCTTAAACAGGACATAATAGACTATGTTCTGGGCCTGCGTTCTCGCATGGCTGAGTATATGAAGAAGTTCAGCAAAACCCTTGAGGCCAGGCAGGAGCTTCAGAAAGCTTGGAATGACCAAAAGACTGTACCAACTGTTTACCAGCTAGGATAGAAAGAGTGGGTGTTGGAGCCTGTGGCCCTAGCAGCTCTCCAAGACAAGTGGAGTGGCCCCCACACTATATTGGAAAAAAAAGGTGATGCCACCTACTTAGTTGACCTAGGTACTCCAAGAAGTCCCCACAGGGTTCTTCATGTGAATCTTCTGAAACCTTTTGTTGACAGGGCTGACATGAGCTTGCTCATGGCCACTGATGAGGGACAGGAGGAAGAGAGCGACACTCTCCCTGATCTCCTCCCTCAGGACCCTGTTGATGGATCAGTTGAAGGAGTTGTCTTGGCAGACAGTCTCGCTGTTCACCAGCAAGCTCAGTCAGTTTCCTGGTCTCTTTTCTCTGACACTCAATCAAACCACCTAGTGTACTCATGAAGTGGACATAGGTGGCAACCTGCCTGTGAAGAGCAAACTTTACAGACAGCCTGGCCATCTCAGAGATTGAATCAGGACAGAGTTCCAGAAGATGCTGGGGTTGGGTCATTGAGCCTTCAGATAGCCCTTGGGCTAGTTCTGTAGTCCTTGTACCAAAACCTCACACCCAGGATAGTAAGAGAGAGATGAGGTTTTGTGTTGACTATAGAGGCCTCAATGCAGTCACTAGGACTGATGCCCATCCAATTTCAAGGGCAGATTAACCGATTGATACTTTGGCCTCAATACATTGGACCTGACTGCTGGTTATCGGCAAATAGGACTCCATGAGGATGCTAAACCAAAAACAGCATTTTCAACCCCGAGTGGGCATTATCAATTTATTCTGATGCCTTTTGGTTTGAAAAATGCACCTGCCACTTTTCAGAGGTTGGTGAATAAAGTCTTAACAGGTCTGGAAGCCTATCGTGCAGCATATCTAGATGATATAGCTTTCTTTAGCTCCACCTGGGAGGATCACCTGGTCCACCTCAGAAATGTACTTGAGGCCATGCAGAAGGCACGCCTCATTATGAATGCCGCAACGTGCCAGATAGGGCAGAGCAAGGTTGTGTACTTGGGCCACCTTGTAGGTGGAGGCCAAGTTCAACCTTTGGAGAGCAAAATTCAGACCATCATGGACTGGAATGCTCCCACTACCCAGACTCAGGTCAGAGCTTTCTTGGGCCTGACTGGGTACTACAGAAGATTTGTTAAGGGTTATGGATCCATAGTGACACCCCTTAATGATCTCATCTCCAAATGAATGCCTAAGAAAGTTCAGTGGACATTTAGCTGTCAGAAGGCATTAGATGAGCTGAAGCAAGCGATGTGCTCTGCTCCAATTCTGCAAAGTCCTGACAACTCCAAACCAGTCATTTTCCAGACAGATGCTTCTAAGAAAGGGATAGGTGCAGTATTGTCACAGCTTAATGCAGAGGGCCAGGATCAACCGGTAGTTTTTGTAAGCAGAAGGTTGACCCCCGGGTAGAAGTGTTGGTCAGCTCTTGAGAGGGATGCCTTTGGTGTGGTCTGGACCTTGAAGAAGTTGAGGCCATACTTGTTTGGCACTCACTTCATTGTTCAGACAGACCATAAGCCCCTCTTATGGCTTAAACAGATGAAGGGTGAAAACCCCAAACTTTTGAGGTGGTCCATTTCCCTACAGGAGAAGGACTATTCAGTGGAAGATAGACCTGGGAGTAACCATGCCAACGCAGATGGTCTTTCCAGATATTTCCACTTAGAAAATGAAAACTCAACTGGGCAGTTAGTCTTATGTCCTTATGTTTTGGGGTGGGAGGGGTTGTGTAGGAAAGCAGGATCTGCTTTCATGGTTACCCCCACTTTTTACAAACCACACAAAAAAGCCCACGGGTCTAAGCTAATAAACAGAGGAAGAGTCAACACATTCAGAGATACTCTCTTGAGCCCCTGGGGGAGTCCTTTTATTAGGACGAAATCCCTCACCCACCAAAGGTGGCATGCTTCATCATTGGGATTCTCCTCGTGATGGGAAAACCTAGTCACGCCACGGGCTGCAACCCCCTCACTGAGAGGAAGGAGCTCAGAGATGTTTTGTTCCTAACTTTAGGATATACTAAATCCTGCAATGAGAAGAAGCGAATTTGGCTAGGTAGAGGGCGCAGCTCAAAAAAATTTATAAACCGTGAGGAGGATAAGTGTTAAAACTAGCTACCAGGTACGAAATATGCCTTTATTAACTCGTCCTGGGGCCAGGGTTAAAACAGAGCACCGGTAGGGGTAGATTATACCAACAAGTAGTTGACGAAAAAAGGGCTCAAGAGAGTATCTCTGGGTGTGTTGACTCTTCCTCTGTTTATTAGCTTAGACCCAAGTGCTTTTTTGTGTGGTTTGTTAATTGAATGGGTAGCCAACCCTCGCTGGTCTTAAAACATTTTCTCCTCGGACCCTCCCTTCCCTTTGTTGTGTATAGATACCCCCACTTTTTGCCTGGTATCAGTGTGTTCTGACTGTTGTCTGCTAGGATCCTGCTAATCAGGACCACTGCATCTGTGCTCTCTCCTTTAAATTGGCTCTGGTAAGTATTTTGGTACATCCACAACCCTTCGTTCCTGCTCTGGCATGAAACTGGACAAAGGACAGGGGAGTGTCCTCCCCTCTGTCCAGCCCCTTCTCTGGGAGGGACCCCGAGTCGTTCCAACCCTTTCCCTAGGGTACTTAAGGGCTCCCCTGTAGGTGGGTCCTCCGATTCATCGTGGAACAAGACTCACCTCTGAAACCAAGACACTCTTCGACTGTCTGGAAACTTTGACTTTGTCTGACTTCGACTCAAACTGAGACTGCATCAAGGAAGACTCCTGCTGCTCCTGGTCTCGCTTTTCTTCAGGTCTTCTGCGTCGTCTGTGCCTGTGCTTCATCCAGGTTCTCCAGAAGGACTGTGGGCATCAAGGACATCAGAAGTAATCTCCCAGGTGTTGGTTTTGTAGCTCCCTAGAGGCCTGACCTGTCTTCTCTTCAATTTTGAGGACAGAATCCCTCATCAAAGCCGCTGGGACCAAACCGCTGTGCACTGTGTCGACTTACGGTTGCCAAGGCTTGTTGGCTCTGCACTCCAGAGTTCTTCAGGCTACAAGAAGCTCCAGTCTCTAGCACCTCATTCCTCAAAGATCAGCATCCTCATTGCATCCTCTGCACCGTGGGTCTCCATCTTTGGTGAGCTGCCGACTCCTGAGCCTTCGGCCTATGGTTCCTCTCGAGGGTCTTCCTTTGCTTCAGTGGGCTGCCCTACTTGCTCGGGCCTGCTCTGACTCTCCTGCACTTGGTGAGTCCCTTGGACCTTGCTGGTCCCAATGTTTGCATTGTTTTGCTTTCCACGCCAGTTGCGGCTACCAAGGCTTGTTGGTGCTCCTGCCGATCACCGACCACTTGAACACTGACACCCGATATGGGACAGCTCGTGCATGGCTCCTGGTCTTCCTCAGCGTCGCCTGGTCCTCAAATCTGCAGCAACAAGGTCACCGTCTTCCCTCTTGAACCTCCTGACATCGGTGGGCATTGTGCTTTAGTGCCTCCTGGTCACTTCTGAGTGGCATAGACTCTGTCTCCTCTGCTTGCAGGTTCTCTTCTTCAAGAATCCACTCTTGGATTCCACGGGACTCCTTCACAGGCTTCTCTAAAGGCATCTTCCTTAAAGTCTTCCATTGTCGTCTACAGCACGTTCCGACATCACTTCAACCTTGTCGTGTAGTTCCTATAGTACCCATGCAGGACCTGCGTGTTTGGATAACATAAACTGTGGGCTTGGTGTTAGACTGACTCTGTGCACCCCCACCGCGTATGTTAGCCGGATTTGCATTAGCTTGCTCACAGTGCCACTAGAATCTCCTCTTATCGGGGAGAGATTAGTTTCTGGCAACCTTAGATCATGACAACCCTGATCCCTCAGAATCGTGGAAACAATGTACTACTTTTCGCTCAGACACTCGTGCTTACTTGTTCGGTTTGTCTCAGAGAGTTACACAGAATAAACAGTCTGGGCGTTTTAATAAGTATTTATTGAACAGTTGTTATTCGAGTGTAAAATATATGTGCTGCAGCAACCAGCAGACAGTAGCAGAGATATATTATCAGCAGTACGATAAAAGTGAAAGGATAGCACAGTTCTACCATATTTAAATAATAATGGTTACATACATGAATATATAAAATGCGTGATAGAATGTCACCCAAAAGTGCGCGTACTCCTACGATGCCTAACTAGATGTACCTAAGTGTACCTAGCATGTGTGTAGGTCTAAAAGCCTAAGAGCCAAGAATCCTTCTAGGATTTAGTGGAACCCCATTACCTGAATAGAAAGAGTGTGGGACCCCGTCCTGGTCTCGAGTTGGACACCCCGCAAGGGCTGTGTTAGACCGCTGTCAGCTGGAGCGACTGCATGCAGGAGCCTCAGCGTCTCTGGTCAGTGTGTCGGCATGGAAGTTTCGGTTCCCTCTATCTTACCGTGGCAAGATGTGGTGTATTTATACCCTAAAGTGTCTCGTCCCTCAGTATGGTTTGTATTGGTCTTTGTTAGACATGAGGAAGACGTCAGGGGTGAACTTTGTACATACATATTATGCGGGAGATGTAGCTGGTGAATGCTCATGCATAATTTATGAGTACATTGTAGGCCTGTGTTCGGGAAAAACCCTGCAGTGTTCTAACCACAGACTAGATAACGTTCAACCCTCAGAGGGGGATATTCTCAAGAACGTGCGATAAACATCGCCAAAATAGGCTAACGCAATTTTTCATATCGCCGTCCATCGCGGGAAAATAACTCAGTGTCAACGTTGTATTCTCAACACGGCGGTAACATGCAATAGTTTCCCGATGACGCCTCAAATGTCCACGATACAACTACTGCGACGACGATGAAAAAGGAAACCCGAACGTGTAAAAAGTTGCGATGGGCCCAAATGCGATAAAAATCCAGCGAAAAGAAGCGCCAGGCCCGCCAGTCCCACAAGTAAGGCAGGAAAAATCACTATAAAAGCAGCAAAAATGAAATACAAATAAAACACAAACAACTGCAAAGCACCATGGAGGTAGCTGGAGCAAGCACAGAGGACAACCCGAACCCCACAAGCCCCACGGAGGACCAGCCTGGGACCTCGGGGTCAGGGAAGGGCAAGGCGAAGAAGAAGAGGAAGACACGGTTCAGTCCGCAGGAACACAGGATCCGGATTATGGAGGTGACAGAACACCATCAACAACTGTTCGTCACCTCCACTGTGTCATTGGCAACAAAAAATGGAATATGGCAGTCCATCGTGGACAAGGTGAATGCAGTCGGAGTGCTGAGGAGGACAATGGAAGAGGTCAAGAGGCGCTGGAATGATGTGAAGCGCAAAACCAAGCTGAAACTCGCCAACAACCGCAAAGCAGCAATGCAGACTGGGGGTGGGAGTCCTGCGCCACAGGAGGAGCTGGATGAGATGGAGGAAATGGTGTCCACAGTCATCAGTGTGGAGACGGTGGCAGGAGTCGGAGGACCGGACACTGCTCAACATGACCTGACACAACAGCAACAGGGTGAGTAACCACCAGGGACTGGGGGGACGGGGGAGATGGGCACAATGGCACACATGCACAAGTAAGTACAGCACATCTGCGGACAAACCATGCCCAAGAGTCACAACTCCGACCAAGAGCCCAATTTACCCAAGTCTGCAACAGCTCAGCACTGTATAAGCACAGAAGTGAAAGGCACACCGCCTGAAAGGGATAAGGGCCAGCCAAATCAGAGCTGAAGGGGCAAATCACCCACAATGCAGCACACACACATAACACTCAGAGCACCTCAACATTTACAACAAAGTGGACCAAACTGCAACACTTTCACAACAGAACAGAGGACACAACTGCTGCCGCTTGTGTGTAGAAAATGGCCATTCGCATTTGGCATAGCAGGAAACTGTGAGATGATAATGGACAAATACAACCTGCACATCCGTGATGGTGGCGAAATGTCAACTGTCCAGCATTAAATAGGCATCTCCACACAAACAGTCACAATGTACATTGACATGCAGTCTGTTTGTAAACTTGGCCAATGCGTCAACATACATGTGAACACAATGTCAAACTGCATCTCCCCTTCACATTGCAGAGGGAGAATCATCACCTCCTGCAGAGCAGACCGTACTCCTCATCACCGATGATGAAGAGGACCTACACACCATCGACCCCGACGCCCTCCAACAGCTCATGGACACCCTCAGCACCCCACCCCCAGGAGCAGGGCAGCCCAGCTGCATCGAGGAGAACCCACCCCCTGCACAGACCACACAGCAGGAAGCACCCACCACCACGGCCGTCTCCCAGGATCCCCACGAGCAACACATGGCATTCCAACGCCGTGTGTCGCAGGGCCAGAAGGGGATGGCAGAGCAGGTGCGGGTGGGGTTCGACCTCATGGCAGCCAAACTAGATGCCATACGTGGGTGTCCAAGTCCCATCAGGGACCACCTACAGGCCCTAACGGACACCCACAGTCCGCTCCATGGTCTCCAACAATCCATGGCTGACATCGCCGGAGTCATGACTCGTAGACAAGAACAACTGTCTAGTCAGAGTGGCTCCAGCGATCTCAGCCGTGAGTTGGCCAACATGGGGAGGAACATGGAGAACATGGAGCGGATGCAGGCGGGAAGAATGGCTGCCACGGCTGCACACCAGCGAGATGTAGCAGGGATCTACCATGCCCTGCAGATCCTCATCATGGCAGTGCGGCCACAAGGCCTGGCGCAGATGAATGCTGCTGCCACTACTCCCTCCACATCACCGCCCCCTGATGTGTCAGTGCCTCACAGTGTGGCTGACAATCCACCTCCGGCCCCTGATGTGTCACTGCCACACAGTGCCGCAGACAAAACACCACCACCCACATGTGAGGCACATCACACATAGGAGGACGATGATGAGGATGAATCTGCCGTTGGGCTAAGTAGGAAGCGGTAGCATTCATCTCCGCCATATGGCCTCTTTCTGCTTGGTTCTGCCCTCTGCATCATGCCCAGGAATAACACCCTCCACTGTCCCCCTTAACACTCTGCGACACTCACCTTGGCCCCCGACATGGACTGCTACATTTGTTTAGGCAACCAATGACACAGAAATCAGACTGCGGACTGAACTCCCTCTCCTACGATGTACTTTTCCCTCCCCAAAGGACCCTGGCTGGCCCTCCATGGGGCAACATTGTAAAGTAGCGTGTGCATGGCCAGGTACTGGTCCACCTTCACCACTCCACCGAATGTGATTAAGACATTCAAATTCACACAGATGAGTCATGTCCATGATCAAGCAAGTATGAAAGTATGGATGTATGTAGGGGCAGTGATTCCAAACAACGGTGCTCCCTGGGAACTGATTTCAATGCGCATGTATGTCCGTGACCCAGATAGGCAGTGAGATGACTGGGAATGTGTGAACTAGCTGTGGCCTCATTGCTCCAAAACAACAATCTCGCTATTTCCAAACTTAGCCCCACGTCAATGTATGAAATAGGGCTGTGTGTCACAAAGGCAAAGTCAAAGTTATGTGGAAGCCACAGCTCGGAGCAATGATTGGTTTGAGTGTGGAGCGCTTGGACTCCTGGGATGGTCGGTGCGTAAGTGTGAAGGTCATACCATGCAAGTGAACTACGAGCAAGGACTCCTGTGTGTGGGGTGTGTATACGTTGGTCTCTGGTTAGCGCTGTGCGTAGTGTGGGAGCCGTCAGCAGCTGCTATGGTATCGCTCAGGGGGTGCCGGGCGCATGCATTCCCAAGGTCGGAGGTGCAGATGTGCTACCGCCTTCTAGTTCAGACAGAGGGGCTGTCATCCACAATGTTAGTTTGTCATCTGCTTGCATTCTGGAAATGTGATGGGGATTGGGTGGGGGGATGTCACTGCTTCGCCTTCCGGCATGGTTGAACCCTTACCAGCCATGTACGTGCCCTCACGGTCAGTATTGCATGCTCTGATGTAGCAGTGTTGTTTTGCTGCAGTCTGACAGTGATGGGTGCAGGTAGCTGTGAGGAGGCGGTTGACCACTCACCTTGCACCTATTAGCTGGCACTGATCACTACTCTTGATGGATGACGTCCGTGTACACATGTGACCTGTACATGGCACATTTGACCAGGGGACACCTTGGTGTGTTCCACGCAAGGTGGACCTGCTGGCTTCTAGGCTGGTGTGCATCTCCCAATGTTGCTGAGGTGTCCACTGTGCCCACATCCCCCTTACGGCCATGTTGTTCATGTTGTGGGACTCGACACACAGGGTGTATATTTGCATCAGGCAGGTACATCTCTGACCACAAATGGCACCCTGTTGTCTTTTCCTGAACACCAATGACGGCCTTCATGTCATGTTCATGTACACGTGGGACGCTGATGAGTGGCATGACGTACTACATGTGACACCCTGATATGGCATATCGAATACGTGACGCCCTAAACAGCCTCTCGGTACAGAGGTGACATACACACCATCTCTTCTTGCAACATATGCGAATGTTAGCACTCAATGTTGCACTTACACCCGTCAGAGTAATGTGCTAATGCAGAGGACTGACATGCACACGGGGAATGTGTGTTGCTAAGATTTTATTTGCACATGCTGGTCATGTGGTCATCTTGTACTGTGCCATGATTGCTGTGGACAGTCACAATGTGACGTGCTCATGCGAAGAAATTGTTGATGATTGTGTTCCTTCGGGCTATTCCTGCTGCGGCTGCAGTGGGGTGTGGTCCACCTGCATCATCTTCCTCATCATCGTCCGGTGCTTCTGGGACTTGGATCCATGGGGCATTGGTGCGTACACATATGTTGTGCAATACACAACATGCAGTGATCATCTTGCACACTATTTCTGGGCTGTACAAGAGTCTTCCACCGGTGATGTCCAGGCACCTGAAACGTGATTTCAACACGCCAAATGTGCGTTCAACAATGCCCCTGGTGCGTTTGTGGGCCACATTGTACTGCCTCTGGGCCGGGGTGTTCGGGTCTCGGAGGGGTGTCATCATCCACGGGCAGAGTGCATATCCTTGATCACCTGTGAGAGGTAAGTGAGATTAGTGTTAACTGGTGGTTCTGCATGCTGTGTTGGCAGACATACAAGTTTCGTGGTGTGTGATTTGTGCGACCTTGGGATTCATGTTAGCCATGTATTGCTGCTGGCAAATGTGGTAGGACAATGTGTATTACGTAGCCTCACAGCTGCTCCTCCCTCCCACCGAGCCTATTTACTTGTGTGTGCTGCGCGGTTGCATCACTTGCACTCCTACGGCACACCATTGTCATGCCTGTCTGCGCATGTCCGCAGGACTGACAGCAAGACTGTAATGTTGGCCGTTGAAGGTGGGCGGCCACGTGTGTGTAGGCCTATGGTAAGGATAGGGCGGACACAGATGTGGAGTTCTGGCCTGGCTGAACTCGCGCTGATTTTGAGGCTAGGCCTTCGGTTCAGGCTGCGGCAATGTAGATACACACACAACAGTTGGCATGTATGAGCCGAGACCCTGAGCGGTCTCGCGCTCCTTTATTAATCCATTCTGTTGAGGCCTCCCTCCTGGTGCATGCTACATTGCAACATTGTCGATTACAGGCCGGGTGGCGCAGACACTACTACGGAGACACACGCCATAGTCACTTTTGTGGCCAGGCCGGAACTGAACCACGCCCAGAGCCCAGAACTGAACCACGCCCAGAGCCCCGGGCCATTTCTCCGCACTCCTCACACGCGTGCGCCGCCGCCGCGGCGCTGGGATGTCGTGCGCTTCGGAGTACGTCTCCAGACGATCTACCCAGGCTTACCGGCGGCCTGCCTGGGACGGGGGTGGCCCCGTGACTGTGAAGGGCTCCAGTGGCGTTACCGAGGACATGCTGTTGGCTACTGGAGGCGGACTTGTGGGGTAGCCCCTCGGGACAATGACTTGCGGTGCACTGAGTTCGGCCCACCGGAAGAGCTGAGCGGGTGTGCAGCCTGCGATGATGCAGCAGGCCTGGTGGCTGGACGGTGACTTGTGGTGCACTGAGTTAGTGGCACCTGAGGCCCTGCGTCCGGCACGGGCCAACCGCCACGTGGCGATGACTTGCGGTGCACTGAGGTAGGCCCACCGGAAGAGCTGAGCGGGTGTGCATCATGCTATAATGCTGGAGGCTGGACGGTGACTTGTGGTGCACTGAGTTCGGCCCACCGGAAGAGCTGAGCGGGTGTGCAGCCTGCGATGATGCAGCAGGCCTGGAGGGGCGGACTGGAAAGGATGTGTCTGTTACTTGCTGTACCGCAGTGTGGTCAGAAGGCAGCAGTAGCCAACTTGCAACTCCGCGGTGCGGTGCCGCTGGGTGCGCTGGGGGCCTGTTGCGCAGAATCCAGCGATCGGCTGAGGAGGCTGCCAAGCTCGCGGAGCCCGGCCTTGGAGATTGCACCGGCACGTGGTGGGCCCTCTTGGAGAGACGCCGGTGGCGGCAGGTGAGCAGTGAGGCCTGGGTGCGCAGGGGCGGGCATTCACCGCTGGGCGCAGGTCGGGTCTGGGGATCAGCGGGCTGGGGTGCGGCAGGCGCACAGGATCGCGCAGGCACCACCGGTCACGATGGCGGCCTCGTGGCAGGGTGAGGGACGCCGCCCTGTCAGACATGACACTGCAGGCGATGACGAGATGTGCGCTGGGTGGCGTGGGACGTAGCCACCTCGTCGCCGGTGTGACTTTGTCTGTTGTAGGTGGTCGGCCACGTGTGTGTAGGCCTATGGTCAGGATATGGCGGACACAGAGCCACACGCAGTAGTTACTTCGGTGGCCGTCCCGGAAGTGAACCACTCCCTGAGCCCCGGCCTATTTAGTCACTCCCCTACGCTGGACTGGCGTGCGCCGGCCCTGCCCACTACGCTTACGCTTACAGGGGGGCCGACATGGCTACTTGTCCAAGGTGTTCCCCACTGCCTGTGATGACATGGTTGCGTCCACTGTCCACGACACTACAGACTCCAGCAGTATGTGTCCACATGGACATGTCTGTGCTCTGCATACTCAAGACTGTCCAGCACATCACCGCCACACTTGGCATTGTGTACATTGTTATTCATAGGTCCATTGCCTCCTTCGCACAATCGTGGTTCCCACCTCTCCCCACATTCTGCAAATGTGTGGCAGAGGGGCTATGCCTTAGTGTATGGTTTGTCCACATTTCTGGCCCCTCTTACCACGGTTACTTGTGTTGTCGTGTCTGGCAGGTGTGCATGTTGGTTGGCATGTTGAATGTGATTTTGTTACGTGTCCATTCCCACAGTTGTGCGTTGTGTGATTGTGGAATTGAGGTGTGTGGTGTGTTCCGTTGGTACTTACCAACGAGCAGTCCATTTCCATAGGTGCCATCCTGAAAGCGCTGGTTGATGATGGACTGTCGGAAGATGTATGAATCATGCACACTGCCTGGGAAGTTGGCGACGACATTGGTGAACAGTCCCCGGTGGTCCACTATTGCCTGCACATTGATGGAATGCGTGTGCTTCCTGTTGCGGTAATTGTGTGCAGTGTCGGCAGGGGGCACAAGTAGGACATGTGTGCAGTCGATTGCCCCCAACACGTGCAGGAATCCAGCTATGGCGTAGAAGCCTTGCTTGGTCTCCAGCTGTTCCTGCGCAGTGTGGGGGAAGTGAAGGTGCTGGGGTATGAAACTGATGATGGCATCCAGGACAGGTGTGATGGCCTTTGATAGGGCTGGCTGTGAGACTCCTCCGACTCTGGCAGTTGTTGGTTGGAAGGTACCAGAGGCCAACAGGTGCAGCACAGCCAGCAGCTTTGTCTGCGGAGGGATGTTGGTTGTCCGCTGTGTTGGTACCGTCAGCCTGTGGGCAATGTGGGTCATGATGCGGAGGATGGTGGTCCTTTTGAGCCTGTAGTGGGCAATGACATCCTCTGGCGTTAAGTCTGTGAGGCTGATGCGTTTTCGGAAGGTCCGCTGTCTTGTTCTGCGCTGCCTCTGTGGTGGTCCGGGGGTGGGGTGGTCCTGGGGGTGGTGGCTGTGGGTGTTGTTGCCCTCTTGGGTCTTCAAGCTGCATGATTAGTAGCTCCATGGCATCTGTTGCTCTTCAGATGTGGCTCTGGCCTGGGCTCCCTTTGTACTAAAGGTTTTCGTCCTACTTAAGACCAGTAAAAAGCAGGTGTTAAGGCTCAATCAATCAATCAATCATGTCACTTATAAAGCGCACTACATACCCGCGAGGGTCTCAAGGTGCTGGGGGAAGAGGGGGGTGGTGCTGCTACTGATCGAAGAGCCAGGTCTTGAGGAGTCTTCTGAAGGCCAGTAGGTCTTGGGTCTGTCGGAGGTTGGTGGGGAGGGTGTTCCAGGTCTTGGCGGCGAGGTGGGAGAAGGATCTGCCGCCGGCGGTCGTTTTCCGGATGCGGGGGACTGTGGCGAGGGCGAGGCTGGTCGAGCGGAGCTGGCGGGTGGGGGTGTAGAAGCTGAGTCGTCTGTTGAGGTAGGCTGGTCCGGAGTTGTGGAGTGCTTTGTGTGCGTGGGTGAGGAGCTTGAAGGTTATCCTCTTGTTGACAGGGAGCCAGTGCAGGTCTCTCAGGTGGGGTGTGATGTGGCTGCGTCGGGGGATGTCGAGGATAAGACGTGCAGAGGCGTTCTGGATGCGTTGCAGCCGTCTCAGGAGCTTAGCCGTCGTTCCTGCGTAGAGGGCGTTTCCGTAGTCCAGCCTGCTGGTGACGAGGGCCTGGGTGACTGTTTTTCTTGTTTCGGTGGGGATCCACTTGAAGATCCTGCGGAGCATTCGGAGGATGTTGAAGCAGGATGAGGAAACGGCGTTGACCTGCTTAGTCATGGAGAGGGTGGGGTCGAGGATGACCCCTAGGTTGCGTACGTGGTCGGTGGGTGGCGGGGCTGTTCCCAGTGATGTTGGCCACCAGGAGTCGTCCCAGGCTGAAGGGTTGGAACCAAGGATAAGGACCTCCGTCTTGTCCGAGTTCAGCTTCAGGCGGCTGGTCCTCATCCATTCGGCGACGGCCTTCATTCCTTCGTGGAGGTGGGCTTTGGCGGTGTGAGGGTCTTTGGTGAGGGAGAGGATCAGCTGGGTGTCGTCAGCGTAGGAGATGATGTTGAGGTTGTGCTGTTGGGCGACGTGGGCGAGGGGTGCCATGTAGATGTTGAACAGCGTTGGGCTGAGGGAGGAGCCTTGGGGTACGCCGCAGATGATCTTGGTGGCCTTGGATCGGAAGGGGGCGAGGCTCGTTAGCAGCAGGGACTTATCGCCTGTTTTTGTCCGGCATCGCAGATCTGGCTGGTCGTTGAGAATATCGCGAAGTGGTGTTTTCGTGTGTTTTTGCACGGGAACGCCTACTCTGCATATCATTAGCGTTGATTGTCGCTCTCATCCGTGGCGATGTGTTTTGCGGCAGCTATCGCAGGAAAACTGGCGATG
Organism: Calotriton arnoldi; assembly: GCA_963921515.1. Taxonomy (NCBI): domain Eukaryota; kingdom Metazoa; phylum Chordata; class Amphibia; order Caudata; family Salamandridae; genus Calotriton; species Calotriton arnoldi. Next base: position 300,798 of record CAWUFW010010170.1, read on the forward strand.
TCGGCAGTTTGCCCCAGCTTGTGAATAGGGCAATGAGTCTATCGCCACTTTTGCGGCGCAAAAGTGCCGATAAATCGGCGATGACTCCTTGAGAATATGCCCCTGAGTTCGTTGTGTACTGTAGGGAACTAATGTAGGTGAAAGATCATGCCTATATTAGGGCATAGGAGATTATGACTATAACAGGGCATAGGAGATTATGACCATAATAGGGCATATACGATTATCACCATAATAGGGCATATACGATTATGACCATATACGGCATATATGAATGTGTCTATATTAGGGCCTCTATACGAAACATAACACCCACTCCACTTTCGAATTGGATGACAATGACCATACTTAAAATTTGGACAATATAAATAATATCTTTAACAGCTAAAAACATTGTTTTAAAAACACATTTAAAAAATGTTTAAAAATGTTACAAATCAGCTATTCTTTTGTTGCCACTTGAAGAAGGCACATTCTGTCTCACTTATAAAAGTTGCATTACTACAAGCAGAAGAAGGCCATTCTTTGCTCAAGTGTAAGTGTCAATTTAGGAAATGTTCCAATTTTAGTTTGTTTATTTATGAAACGAAGTGGAGAAGCCGAATTCTTTCCCAGGACGCGATGAGCCAATTCAAGATTAAGTGTCCTGGCTGAGAGATACAGCATTATCGGTGTTAGCTACTGCAGACGACAAATCCAACGCCTCACAGAGAAGGTCAATCGCACATAGATGGAATTCAGCACTGCCAACAGTCAGTGCTGCGGCAGCTTGTGCGGCAGTTGTTACCGGAGTGCCTGTGGAGGAGCCACCTAACCCAGCAGGAGCAAACGGCACATGTGGATTCTCAAGGAATGCGTTCATCAGAATTGGAAGACGCTGGGAACAACGCAGAGCATGGGCCTTTAGGGGGTCCAGCATAGCATCAATGTCCGGAGGCGTATCTGATGAAAACGTTGGACAGAGATCCAACGCGCATTCTTCTCCGCAAAACAGGCATCGAAGAACAGGTAAGATGCAGTCCACCCAGACTGGTCTAAACGATAGAAACCAAGAGGCGTTCAGTTCTCTTAGGCAAGGTATACCCAGAAGCTGCACCATGCATTCACGGTATTTCCGCTCCATGAGTATGTTCGCCATTTCCTCGGAAATTGGGCCGTCCATTGCGTAGCAGTAAGATTACAATCAGGACTCCTGCAATTAGGAACAGGATCAGCGGGAGACCTCCAAAGACGCTTCCCAATACGGAGTGTATAACATTGGGGATTACTCCGAGGACTGTCTGAAAGGTGCTTAATAGTCCTGACCCTATGGTCTTAAATAGGTGTACAATACCGCTCGTATCAGACATGTTAAAGATACGACCCACCATTTCTGCGAAATGAAAGGGGCAGTTCGTACGTATAAGCGCTTGTATCTCAGTCGAGGTCCTTGCAACTTGAAGTTCAAAGGTTTCTCGAGCGGAGGTTAAGGGCATGGGTTGCTGTAGAAGCATGGCTTTCAGTCTGCTCAAAGTATCAAATTGTATAAAGGAAACATTCAACGAAGGCCATAACGGCGCCTCCCTGACTGTGTTCAGTGGCGGAAACAATACTTGCATACAGCAAGTAACCCTGGAGTTAACAGTGACCAGATAGGCGACGCCCGGAAGCATCCCACAGCAACCTTGATCGTTTAGCATCAAGTAACTCCCATTCGAGAGCAGCTGGAAAACCGGCATGATCATGGCCGCTGGGGTCCCTGACATGTGACACGATAAGTTCGCTACCGAACCACTACATGCTCCATGCAGAGAAATATCCTGACACATGAGAGAACCGCTTAAAGCGTTCTTGCAGTTTGTACCACTCAGATACACTTCTCGATCCCCATTCCGGCATCGAATATCTATATGGTAACTCCCAAGTTTCCTTAATGTATCCCTTACCCATTTTTTCATATTTGTCTGCCTGCCTGCCTTTGCTCAAGGCAATATTGAAACTGAAACGTAGTGACCGGCAGAGTGATTTGGCCATGAATTAGCCATTCAGTTGATGGTAATTCGGCTACAGTGAATGGTAACCTTTCCAGTTTCTCAATACGCAGCATTGTATATTTGGCTCCCCTTTGTGCCATTTCTGTCTGTTTATCAGTTAGATTGTATTCTGAAAACAGAGACGTGGTGTTTATAAAACGCCAGGGCACATAGCCTGCACGCAAAGATTGCAGCGTCCAGCTTAACATCATAATAGAACGTAATTGGGATTGCCCATATTGTAACAAGGCCAGATCTTGTTCTAATATGTCGATTGCCGAAGACACAATGTTGCCTAAGGAGTAAATCCTGGAGGTTAAAGTCATTAACCCATTATCCACTACAGCTAATGCCTTCTCTAGGTTAATACTGTCTATTTCCTGTATTCTTTCTGCGGCTTCCTGTTGGGATATTTTCCAGTTTTCATTATAATAGGCATAAATGCCAGCATATATGAAACGTTTCTGACGTGTTTTCCTTGGGCCTGACAAGAAATCCCTAAGGTCCACATCAGGTGTGAGTAAGGTCAAGTGATGTTTTACTTCTGTGAGTGTTGAGGTCTCTAGTCAATAAAGGCACAACTTCCCAACACTATAGGATGTCACTACCCCTGGGTGTTGTCTTTGTACATAGCGTGTATCTGGCCTACTGATACTCAACCCCTTGGTTATACCTAGGAATCTCTGTTGACATGTGTTTGTGTCAATGGGCCAAATCAGCCATTCTGTCCAATTGGGATCTGACCTGTTGTACTGGAGAATGTCATCTAATCCTACCCCATGTGTAGTTGAATTCTGCCCGCCCCCACCCATCTGTGATGGTGCTGGAAACCCAGGTGTGTTCATTTCCTTGTTCTTGGCCAGTCCAAGACAGGATGTCTGTTGCACAGTGTCATTTAGAAATATCTGCTGTGGAATGAGGCATGCTCTAAAAAGCGCTTCTGTTCCCTGGACCTGCCAGTCCCTAGAACCCCAGATTGATTTTAAATCTATAGTGTCCTTCCAAAGGTCGAAACCCTGTGTAGACAACTGGGCCATAAAGGAAGCAGAGTAATCTGTTTGGTGTTAGTCAACATAATTTTCTGTGCTGATATTGTTGCCACTTTGTAATAAAATGACTTCGGGTCAGATGTATTAAACCCTGAAAAGTATGTGAATTTCTGTGCAAAAGTTTGCGAACTACCTTTTGGAGGTGTTGGGCAGTGTTCCCACTGGTGGTATTCAAATACATTTCTAGGTGTTATGGATTTGTGCAAGAAATGATGACCATAATGTTGGTAACAGTACAATGTATCATAGTCTGAAGTACCTTCTAACATTTCATTGTTCGGAAATGCTGCAGTTTTTTCCAAATCAGACATCATATTATTTACAGTTTCAGTGTCCCAATCATCAGAAAATGTCCTGGAGGTAATGATATCACTTAAAGAAAATTTAAATACATGTTTAAGCTTTAAAAGTTCAGTCGGACCGAATATATCGAAATCAATCTTGTCCCATACTATACCGTCCGGTATAAGAACTGCTGTGATGTTCACTGAAGACAAGTCTCTTGCTTCACGATGTGAAGACTGGTGTGGCTTTAAAATCAAATTGACTCTTTGGGCTGTAGAGCTCTGCTGGAGATATCGTCCATTAATAAACATACTAAAAGTTATAATTAAACCTAGCCAGAAGATGAAAAATAGAATCCCAGTGATATACCATAGTTCTATCCAAGGTGACACCAGGTAAGTCTTTCTAAAAAAGTTCAGAAAGTCAATGAGTCTTTGTTTGTGTGATTTTTTGGCTGGCGTCGTTTCCGGCTCGCTTGGATCCAGTGAAAACGTATCAAAGTTCATGAAGTAGCCAGAAGCAGTTCGATCAATTGTTGGAATCGCATCGGGATTTGTTGAAATCGGATTTTGCTCTTGATGAGGCATGTTGACGTAGACGTCTGTAGTCGGTCTGATTGCAACTTGGTTGTTAAGTTGATTTTCTTCTTGAATGTGAACTTCTTGTTGAAGTTTAATGAGTTCCATAGCATTGTTGCTTAGTCCTTCATTCCGTACAGGTGGCTCTTCAAACGTGATGAGTCTTTCTGTTTGAACTTCTTGGATTGTAGCAAGAGGAGGGCGTTTGCTACTGTGGAGTCCACGAGGCCTACTGTTTAGTATCGGCCACATAGTGTGGTTTGATTAAGTCGATTGAGACAAATCTTTTCTCCTTTTTCCCGGCAAGAGGTGGCAGAAGTACAGTTTTTGTGCCTTGGATTGCTAGGACCGGTACAGCTGTTCTGTAGGATGGTCCGAATTCTTTCTTGTCTGCAATCTTCTCTGTGACCAGATCCCCAACTTTTGGGATCCAGACAGGTCTTGCTGTTACATCCTTGACTTCCTCAGTGGCGGTCTGTTTTAAGTGGACATTGCTTTGTTGTGTCCTGGATTCATTTAGATCCTGTAAAACAGCCAAACGATCATGGATATCAAATTGTTTTCCATCCGCCACTGCGCTTTCACAATCAAGATCAGGTACCCACATTCTTGTCCCAAATAGGACCTCGTAAGGAGTGACACCCCCTAGAGAGCTTCTTGGCTGGTTGTTAATTGCTCTTTGGACCCCATAAAGGTGACTGACCCAACTACCGCCCTTGCCTAATACCCTAGCTGTTAAAGACTGCTTTAAGTCCCGGTTTTTCCTCTCCACAACCGAATTTCCCTCAGGATGGTACGGAGAGGAGTACCGCAATGTTACGCCCATTCCTTCTATGGCCTCTTTGTAAGCCCGAGAGCTAAACGCCGGGCCACGGTCAGAATGTAACGTGCCAACTGCGTATGTGCTGATAAAGACTCGCAAATCTTTTATAACAGTTCGAGCGTCAGCCGAGCGCTGAGGCCAGACCCATAGGAATCTAGAGCAGGAATCCACTACAACCATGATATATTTCTTGGCCCCATCAGATTGTAGGGGTCCGCAGTGGTCCAAATACACAAACGCGAGAGGTTTGTCTGATTTTAACAATGGTGTCTGCGCTGGGCGTGCTACTGTGGAGCCTTTCATCTGCTGGCAGATGTCGCACTTTAAGACATAGTCTTTGGTCTGCTTTGTTAACCCAGGCCACCAGTAGCGCTGTTTCAGTAAAGAAATGGTCGCTGTAACGCCTGTATGCGCAGAGCCCAAACCCGCGTGTGCTGCTAGAATTAAGCCTTGCCTACGATCCATATTTGGTATTACTCTATCCCCCACTCCAGGAATCTGAACATATGGAATGTTGTGTGCATCTAACTTGTAGGAGTACTTGAGTGGAAATTTTTTAGGTACTGCTGTGCTGCCTTTGCGTGAAGCATTGACAGCTACCAAAATCTCGCCGTCTATTCTCGTTTTTGAACGAGTGATTGCAGCTACGGACCCTGTGCGTACAGCCCCCTTTGCGGCTTCATCAGCCAATGAATTCCCTTCAACGTGAACGCCATCACGCTGATGACTCAGTGTATGTATCACGTGAGCCCTTGTTAGTTCGTTTGTCAACTCCACTACCTGTTCCCATAGCATTTTTTGCTTAATTGTGCCACCTTTTGCGTCATTAAACCCGTTTTGTTCCCAATTATGTAAATATTCATTGTACGACTGTACACAGTAAAAGGAATCACACACAATTAGTGTGGGGAATTCGTGTTCCGTATTTACCAGTGCCAGTATCAGTGCTTTTAATTCTGCCAACTGAGCCGTGCAGTCTCCTAGAGATTGCTTTTTAGTGCAACTTGGATGGAACTTTCCATCGCGCATGCGACCTTTAACGATTGTACACGCTGCGCTGTAAGCTTGCTTACTCCCTATGGCCGGTTGAGCAGATCCGTCAGTGTAAATAATGTATTCATACTGATCTAGAGGCAAAATCTCATTTGGTAGAGGATATTCTTGTTCGTATTGCAGAAATGCTTGTGTTTTTAAACTTGGATCAAATCTGTATTCAACATCCATTGCAGTAAGAGAATTAGCCCATTGTATCCATCTGGGATGTAAGAAGGCTTTCGCATTTGGAATGCTAGCCTTTGTAACAGCCTCTAAGGCTGGTACTGGGGTCAAGACTATTATGCGCTTTCCCTGAGCCAGAGCTCTTTCTCTTGCTACAGCGGTCTGCACTGCTGTCAGGATTTTTTCTGTTGAAGTGAAACGCATCTCTGCGTTTGTGTACAGGTGTGATTTGTATGCGATTGGTACCGTTTCGCCTTCATTGAAAGTTAAATAAGTGTACCCGCATTGACCCGCTATTACTCGGATCACTAAGTTGCGTACGTTTACGCGTGTCTGTAAATGTTTAGAAGCTATCATGTCTTCCTGTAGTGAACGTAGGATATTTGTATGTTCCTGTGTCCATTGTCTGACTGAAAAATCAGGTTTTATTAAGTCGTAGAAAGGTTTTACTCTTTCTGCGTAATCCAAAATGTATGTTCGACCAAAATTTAAGAATCCCAGAATTGATTGTAAATTCTTTAACGATTTTGGAGGTTGGAGCAGTGCACACTTTTCTAAAAGGTTAGCTGTTAGGCTTTTTCCTTCACTTGACAGCTCATACCCTAAAAACAGGACATTGAGATGGGCAATTTTTGATTTTTTTCTTTAAATTAAATTTATAGCCCTCTGAGGCGAATCCCATAATAATGGTGCTCACCCTGGTCAAGTGCCTCGGTAAGTCATCGTCCGTCAGATAAATATCATCCACATAGGACAATGCTTCTTCATCCAAATTTTGAAGTAACTCTGTTACCCTTGCTGAAAACAACCCCGGGCTATTCTTATACCCTTGGGGGAGTCGACAAAATTGCCATTGTGACCCTAGCGCTGAGAATGCGGTCAAATACCTGCTTTCAGGCGCTATATTTTGGCAGAAAAATCCATTTGAGATATCAAGTGTAGTTTTGTATTTTTTCCGCACAATGTTATTCATTAATGCGGCACTGTGTGCATTTTGAACTGCAAATGTCTGTGCAGGTGTTTAAATGTCTGTAATCTAAAACTAAACAATATGTGTTGTCAGGTTTTGTTACGGGGAACAAAGGATTGTTCATTGGTGAGGTGCAATTTTCTATCACACCCTGGTATTCTAGTTGATCTAGAATCTCCCTGACTTGTCTTTTTAGCTTCTCTGCTTTATAGGATATTGCCTTTGAGCATTTGGTGAAACTTTTAACGGGATCACGTGGTGGATTGAATCCTCATCCCAACCAGCATGATTTTTGTACAATGCTGGAGCTAGGGCAACCGCCCACTCCTGCGTATATGCATGTTTTAAATGTATGGGAACGAGGTCGAAAAATGCTGGAAAAATTACCTTTTATCCCTTAGGGCACTCCATGACAAATGCTGGCGGCCAGTCTTGCTCTGCTAATAGGATGTGCATATCCAGATGACAGATTTTTCCAAAATAGACCTTTAACTTTCCTGGGCTTGTCCCCTCCATCCGGAGTGTTATCTCATGTAACTTATGTGGGACACTTACCCGAGTATCAGGTGTTTCCACCGTGATATACTCACTCAACTCCGCTGTCACCAGAAATTCCTTCAGGTTCTGGCGAGCTATTGTTACTTCTGCCGTGCTGTCTAGCATCGTCCGAGCCCATTCCCTGTTCAGAAGCTGTGTCCTCAGAATTCTGGGCATGTCTGATCTTAAGACCTGCTACCTTCTTCTTTTTGAACTGAGGTTTTGTTTCTGTTTATCTTCTTTTTTAGGTGCGTAGTCCGCAGCGCGTTGCGTGTCTCTGGACTTTGTACACTCCTCTTGTCTGTGTTCTGACCGTCCTTCCCTCTCGGAGTTTTTTGATGAACCCTGAAAGGATCGAGAGGAACGTGTATCAGTATCCTGATACCTGTCAGGTTTTTTAATATTATCCCTATTCCTGAGGTTATACCTCCTTTCAGAGGGCTCCTGTTGAGGAGACCTACCTCTGGATTGAGATCTGCTGTCTTTAGACTTTTGTTGTTTTTTATTTTCCCACTTCTTTTTAGAAGAAGTAGGTGTCTGCTTTGTAGTGTCCTTTTCAGGACTTCCCACCAGTTGTGGTTTCAATGCTTTCCCACCTAGACTGTCTCTGCCTAGTTCTGCATATGCAGTTTCAATTATTTTGGGTAGTTCGTGTGGTTGATCTACTGGACTGAACTCCCTTAGGCGTTGGCGGATCGCCACTGAAGCTGCTTCCCCCTTAATGTTAGCTAGTATTATGGCTGATACCTGTTCGTAGTTACCTAGTAACTTCATCCCTAAGTTAAGGGCAGGCTCTGCTACGTACTCATTTTGTATCTGTCTCAATACGTCAGGTACCACTGCTAATGACGGGATACCATGTGTTCTGGTATATATGGCAGCAAAGACTACCCCAAGAGGTGCAGTCCTCTATTTGTGGTGTGATCCCTATGGGCAAGCAGATTGTTAGTATTCTGTGTTTATCACAGGTGGTAGTATTCGGGAATATTGCCTCAAGCGGAGTTATTTTCTGAGCTATTCAGAATGGTATTTGTTCGCGTTTTGCGTGCATTTTGACCATTACCGCGTGTAATGTTTGAGGAGTAATTTTATTTCCTGTACCCTGAGCTGGAGTACTATTTGCTGCACCTGGTGCAGGTTGGATTGTTAAAGTCCTCATGACAAATTGTGTCAGGTTCCTGTAGATTTTAATTAAATCTGTGTGTTGTACGAGTAAGTCTCCTGGTGGCATTGTGCCAATGTCAGGATGTGGTGTGTAGGACGCTAATATTGGCCATGTGGCTCCTTCTCCTCCGAGTGGGCCTAACCTTACTCTTCCTTGTACGTGGGGTAGGGCGCCATTAAACCAGTAATGATATTCCTGGTAAGTGAGTGGAATCTCTATGTCCTCAAATGGACAATATTCCTGTGGTGCATCTCCTTCTATATAGTAGTGAAATGTCTTTGTTATTGCATTTGCTGCTGGGAGTGTAACCCATGAATAGAATACCTCTGTTTTATTTGATTTGTGTGCCTCAATCACAAAAACTACAATGCCACCCTTAGCTTGTAAACCATTTTCTAATAGTCTTATGGTGACTGTCCTTCTGAATTTTGGTGCAATTTGTATTGCATCCTCAGGATCTTCTTCGTCTGACGTGGGCAGTGACATTCGTATAGGATCTAAGACCGCGGTAGTCATCGTGTATAGAACACAGACTAAAGATTCAAAGAAACTATGATAAGGTTTTTAGGCACAATTTTAGGAACACTATGTCCTTTCAAGCTTGAATAACCAACAGCCAATAAATAGTATTTTTGTACTACTCAGCTGTGGCGGATTTTGTGCCCACCCACTCCAGACGTCTCTGGGGTTTTGTGAGTAGGTTCTCTGAGAATAGCACGACTGAACTACTCAGATTCAACGTTGGGCGCCATGTCGTGTAGTTCCTATAGTACCCATGCAGGACCTGCGCGTTTGGATAACATAAACTGTGGGCTTGGTGTTAGACTGACTCTGTGCACCCCCACCGCGTATATTAGCCGGATTTGCATTAGCTAGCTCACAGTGCCACTAGAATCTCCTCTTATCGGGGAGAGATTAGTTTCTGGCAACCTTAGATCATGACAACCCTGATCCCTCAGAATCGTGGAAACAATGTACTACTTTTCGCTCAGACACTCGTGCTTACTTGTTCGGTTTGTCTCAGAGAGTTACACAGAATAAACAGTCTGGGCGTTTCAATAAGTATTTATTGAACAGTTGGTATTCTAGTGTAAAATATATGTGCTGCAGCAACCAGCAGACAGTAGCAGAGATATATTATCAGCAGTACGATAAAAGTGAAAGGATAGTACAGTTCTACCATAATGCAATAATAATTGTTACATACATGAATATATAAAATGCGTGATAGAATGTCACCCAAAAGTGCACGTACTCCTACGATGCCTAACTAGATGTACCTAAGTGTACCTAGCATGTGTGTAGGTCAAAAAGCCTAAGAGCCAAGAATCCTTCTAGGATTTAGTCGAACCCCATTACCTGAATAGAGAGAGTGTGGGACCCCGTCCTGGTCTCGAGTTGGACACCCCGCAAAGGCTGTGTTAGACCGCTGTCAGCTGGAGCGACTGCATGCAGGAGCCTCAGCGTCTCTGGTCAGTGTGTCGGCACGGAAGTCTCGGTTCCCTCTATCTTACCGTGGCAAGATGTGGTGTATTTATACCCTAAGTGTCTCGTCCCTCAGTATGGTTTGTATTGGTCTTTGTTAGACAAGAGGAAGACATCAGGGGTGAACTTTGTACATACATATTATGCGGGAGATGTAGCTGGTGAATGCTCATGCATAATTTATGAGTACATTGTAGGCCTGTGTTCGGGAAAAACCCTGCAATCTTCTAACCACAGACTAGATAACGTTCAACCCTCGGAGTTCGTTGTGTACTGTAGGGAACTAATGTAGGTGAAAGATCATGCCTATATTAGGGTTTAGGAGATTATGACTATAATAGGGCATGGGAGATGATGACCATAATAGGGCATATACGATTATGACCATAATAGGGCATATACGATTATGACCATATACGGCATATATGAACGTGTCTATATTAGGGCCTCTATACGAAACATAACACCCTATGCTCCCACGTTCCCTGGTGCAGGTAACCTTGTTCCTGGGGCATCCACAGGTGGGGTGGCTCTCCAACCTCCCTCTTCCAAAGGGTTTCTTCGGGGTCCTCTGGGAAGTGTCCTTCTTCTTTAAAACTTCAACCACAACTTCTCCATTGACTTCCATTGGGCATGCAGCTGTGTTTCTACTCTATATATAGCCTCTGTGGGGTTCCTGGGTACTTACCTTGGGTGGTTCCTTGTGTCCCCAGCTCCCATTCTCCTTTGCAGTTCGCATTCCACTTTCTTAGTATATTGTTTGGTCACCCCCTGGAGACCAGTGTATATTTGTGCTACTCACCTGATCATTTTGAAGTGTTTTTGTGTGTATTGTTGATATCTCCGGGTAGGAGATATACCAATGTGTTAGTGATTGTGTTGCAAAATAAATAGACTTATTTTTATAAACACTGAGTGGTTCATTTTAATCTATAAACACAGTCGATTAACTGTGTTAAAAAAGCTGCTTTACACTCCTTCAAGATAAGCCTGCCACTTTGACAGCTACCACTTTGAGAGCTTTCTTACCACTGAAATAACCATTAGGGTAGCCTGGATTAGTGCACGGTGCATCACTCCTGAGAGTGTGCACCAAATACTAAGCCAGCCTCCTACAACCACCAACACCAGTTCTCCATTATACTTCTCCCACCAGGGCACAAGTCCTAAAAAAAGAAGTGGGGCACTAACCAAGTTAGGCAGTATGTAAGTGACATCACAGTGCGTGACTTCGCACGTGACCTCACAGGAAGTGATATCACAAAAAATTGCATCAGATTCTAAGACCTCACATATGTTAAGCAGGTCTATCATGAGTACATTTGAGCGCATTACAATATTTAACAAATTAGATTTTACATTGAGTTGTGCCAAAAAAGTGATGCAACCCCGGCGCAAGATCTAGGTCTTCACTTATACATTTATTCATTAAAACCATGCCTGAAAGAAATTGGCAACAAGGAGAAATGTGGCAGTATATCTGTTCTGCTTAATTGGTTGCAAAGTTTGCATTTTAAATACCTTATGGGGTTAAGGCACCTGCTGCATAGATCTTTATATACCCAGTAAATCTCAGGAAATAATAATAATGGTAAGATAACTCTGGAAGTTAATGCACTTGCTGGAGAGACAGGTGTTTTGTCTAGTCCCAGTTTTGAATCAAAGTAACATAGAGGGTTATTATGTCTCCCACAAAGCACATCATGTGACACACAGATGACAGATTTTTATTTTATGTAGATGGGTAAGTGGGTTATTGCTTTTAAATCAGAGATCCTTTACTCACTTGCTGTTCATAAGTAGTAATCCTTCTAATATAGCACAGTGAACTATGAAGGAAAGAACATGTGACTCCTATACCTTGTTCCGCTCACTATCTTATGTAACACATACTGTAAATTGATTTATTGCACACTCATGATTTATTGTCAATGTATAATGTGTATGTGTGATGTAAAGCTCTCTGACACCCTGGATTGGGTTGAGTAGCACTATAAAATAAATAAGGCAAAATAGTGTTATTTAAATTGTTATTTGTGTAAATATTATTACAGACAAACACATCTGACACAATGTAAAGCAAGATGTATGCTTAGACTATGTCTGATGCTAATTGTTCTCATGTTCCAGGGCGAGGTTCAACTGCTCAAAATAAACATTTCAACAAATCATTAGGCTTTGAGAGAGCGAATTGCGCAGTGTGAAACAGTCAAATAAGGTAGGGTCCCTGCTGCCGAGGGGCAGGATGCAGTCACCAATCAACAAACTACCTCTCTTCCTTTGTCCTGGAAGTGCAGACTCCAGGCACCCGTGGCGGCGAGGTGAGAAAAAAATCCTGGAGCTTTGCAGCACAACAAAAGGGAAGGTCACAGGTCAAGTGCAGGGCCATTGGCACGTCAAAGCACTAGTGCTTTGACGTGCCAATGACCCTGCCACTGACAGAAGAGAGGGGGAATTCTTTTGTCCCCTCGTCCCCCCAACCTTGTCCCTCATGCCCCCCTTCTACATCTGGGGGGATATATCCCCTGCATGTCCCACTCTTCTTACGCCCATGAGCGTAACCAAAGGCGTGCCTAGTGGAAGGAGACACCCTGCCAGGTCGGTGAGGACTAGGTCCCCTTTAAGGGTGCTGGGTTATAAATACAAGCCGTGGAGAGTGGGGCCCACTTTAGCTCTGGCAGAATGGCTTCAGCTGAGCTAGTGAGCCCACGTCAGTAGACAGGTGCACATTTTGTTACAACTTCTTTTATTGTACATTACTAGAACAATGTACTTTTAGGAGCCCTGAGCCCCGCGACATAATTGAAGTCACCCTTACTAACTTATTTTGGGCCGCACCGGTGATGGTTGGGTGACTCTGGTCATTGATGATGGAGATAGTGTCACCCATAGTCGTTGAAATGTCACTCATAATTACACTGAAATAATGAAAGTGTCACACATAGCAATCTGGAACCTTGGCAGCAATGCATGTATCTATAGTGGGATGCTATGGGAAGACATAAGTATGTATCTCAGTTGTTATGGGGACTTATTGAAACATTGTATCACAAAAATGATTATATTTAGGCTAACCACACGAGTAAAAACTCGGAATTCAAGTGGTGACGCAGCCTGAGGTTTGACCAGTGAAGACTGAAAAAATCTGTTTTTTAAGTAAGTGAATAGTGTAAAGTTAGTTAAAACAAGTGTCTGATATAAATCTGACAGGGCCACTTAGACTGAACCGTTAGCAAACTCGAGTGGTGTCACATTCTAAAGTGTACCAAACGAAGACTAAACACACCTGTCACTCGAGTGGTGTCACATCCTAAAGTGTACCAAACGAAGACTAAATACACCTGTCATCTATCTATAAGGCTAAAAAGGTGTTTCAATTACTTAGAACGTGTCTGATAAAGGATCAGATAAGACCTCTTAGACTCAGCCGTATGTAAACAACCATCTGCCGATCAGTGGCACTGTGGAAAAGAAAAGTAATCAGGGGCAGATTTACAAGCCTCTTGCGTCACTTTTGCGCCACTGGTACGTCACTTTTTGTGACGCAGCGGTGGCGCAAAAATGCGGCCCATTTACAACGTGACACATCTAGGGAGATGCGTCACGTTGTAAAGCCCTGCGTCACATTATACCTGCGTCAGGTATAATGCATGCAGGGTGGGCGTTCCCATGCAAAAAAGCCTCTTAGAAGTGACGCAGTGAAATCTACAAGATTTCACTGCGCCACTTCTAGAACGCCACTGCGTTAAAACCTTATGCCTGCTTGGAGCAGGCGTAAGGACTGATGCAGCACAATGAGGATAGGCATCCCCATGCATTGCTGGAGTTGCGTTGTGCTTGTGAAATGACTCCAGCAATACATGACTTTTGCGCCAACAGATGCGTCAGAGTTTCTGACGCATCTGTCAATCTTTGCGCCATGGTGCACCGTATTGCAAATACGGCGCATCCATGGTGGCGCAAGTGTTTCTCAGCGTGGCGCAGGGAAAGTGACGCATCTCTACTGATGCGTCACTTTATTGTAAATCTGCCTCTCAGTGTCTTTCCATGTTTGAAGACGGCTGCGAAGTAAGCTGCGCCTGCCGTACTACAATAGAAAGCATCTCGCGCTGGCTGTAGCTTTTCTTCTTCCGGGAGCACGTTGAGGGAAAACCCGACGTCTTTTACACGTTCAGAGTGGTGGGAGCGGCGTATCAAGTCAAAAGAAGCCACATGTGTCTACATTTTCTCAATATTTGAATTATCGAGCCAGGAGACTAGAGCTAACTAATAGATGTCTGTGAAATAAATCATGAAGTTAAAAGAAAAAATAAGTATTATTATTCACAAAATGGGATGTATTTAAATAGAAAGAATACTATCCCTGAGACTAGGCAGTGAATCATGCAAAGGGAAGTGTGTAGGAGTCGTAGTTTATTTGTGAAAAACACAAAACCAATGTTGAAGGCTACATTTAGAGCCCCAGTGGGTAGTGTATTGGCTTTACGTGGCATTTTCATTTTAATCCAATACAGTCGTGGCAATGTGTGTAAATGCTACATATATTCACAGTCATCTGAACTTGGTATTTTACGTAATACACATTCAAAGAATTATTATATATATATAACCCGAGTGGGGGTCGAAACGCGTAATGGCGGACTTGCTGGCATTCTAATAAACAGCATTGGATTTGCACAAAGAACCTGGGGTCTGCTGTCGTCTTTTTAGGTCCGTGAGAGGCTTCTCTGGAGGACGAATCGAATGTATATATATATATATATATATATATATGCAAAAGAGAAGCAGAGAACTCTGGATAGTTCTCAAGTTTAGGTGGAAAGCAGCTCTTGTATAGAGCACCATCATCTCCAGCCACACTCTAAATTTGTTCACCTCAAATGTCTGCTTTTCTATCAAAGTCTTTAAGCATAGGATTGGCACAGTGCCGTCCACGCCGAGATAGAGAGGGACAAAGTCTTTTGCCATTTCTACAGCAAAGATTTCAAGCATAGGCCTAGCACAGTGCTATCCATGCCGAGCTGTTAAATGACAAAAGCCTTTTACTGCTCCAGGCACATTATTGCAGATTGTAATTGGTAAAAAGCCAAACTGAAATGAATAAAATCAACCCCTGACGAGTGTTTCGCTCTTATTAGAGCTCTTCAGAGAGGTATAGCTTTGTCCAGACACAAGCGAGAACCCAGTAGAAATGGCAAAAGACTTTGAGAACTACCCTGAGCGGCATAACTTATGCATCACTCGAAGCCTGAAAGGGTATTGTTTTGTTATATATATATATATATATAGGCTGAACCGCCTTGCTCACAACCAATATATATATATATATATATACTATATATATATATATATATATATATATATATATATATATATATATATATATATATATATATATATTCACTGAAAAACCATAGGTTTCAGGGACGTTATAGTTACAAATTAGCATTTAAAAACCTTTGAAATTCACTGAAAAAACCATAGGTTTTAGGGACAGTTATAGTTAGTTGGACATTGCACTCGTACAAAACCCGTGAAATTCCCCCGTTATAGTTAGTCCAGCTAACTATAACTCGCGCCCGCAATGCACTGCTGATGACGCTCACATATTACATCACTCATGACATGGTCAGTGACATCACTGATGACATCACTGATGACATCTCAAATGACATCACTGATGACATCACTGATGACATCATCCAGTGACTGTGTGTTTCTGTAAAGTTTAAATATTTTTAATATATATAGGAAAAGACGTATTGAAGAATGAGTGGGTGTGTAAGTGTCTGTATGGATGATTTAGTAGGTGCGTGACTGACTCTATAAGTGAGTGATTTAACGTATCTTACTGAATGCATGGGTTAGTGAATAAACTGGGTGAATGTCTGTATCCGTCTGTCTGTTGCTGTGTAAGTGGCTGCATGTGTTTGTGAATAGCTACATGAGTGTCTATATGAGTTATTGAATGCTTGTCTGAGTATCTGTATGGGTGCCTGAGTGTTTGTGTGGGAGGGGTGTGTGCAACTCTGTGCATAGATGTGTGAGTGGGTGATTCACTGGGTGGATGGTTTCAAGAGTGCAACTGTGATAGACTGTATGGGTGGGTAAGTGTGTGTAAGAGTGTGTTAGTGAGTGAATGTATGTCCCAGTGGTACATGTGTGAGTAACTACATATGTGAAAGGCAGTATATATGTGTGTTGGAGTATATAAATAGCTATAAGCGAGAGTGAGTGATTGTGATAGTGGCTGTATGGATGAGTGTGTGCTTGTATCAGTGATTGTATAAGAGCGTAAGAATGTGCTACTATTTGTATGAGTAAGTGAGCTGGTGTGTGTATAACTGTATAGGTGAGTAAATGGTAGTGTGTTTAATTATTTGCATGACTGACTAGGTGTGTGAGTACCTCTATGGATGAGTGGCGGTGTTTGAGTGTCTATATAGGAGTATGAGTGCATATGATAGTCCTGTACTGAGTGACTGTAAGTATGAGTGACTGTACGGGTGAGTGAGTGGATGTGTGCGTAGACCTAAGAATCAGTGAGTGGGTATGTAGTTATTGGTGTTGGAGTGTCTATGGTTTTGCGAATGGCAGTCTGTAATTTAGAGTGGGTGTATCAAAGGTTATATTAGGGTGTGAGGAGGTGCATGAGATTATCACGTGGATGATGTCATCAGTGATGTCATTTGAGATGTCATCAGTGATGTCATCAGTGATGTCACTGACCATGTCATGAGTGATGTAATATGTGACGTCATCAGCAGTGCATTGTGGGCGCGAGTTATAGTTAGCTGGACTAACTATAACGGGGGAATTTCACGGGTTTTGTACGAGTGCAATGTCCAACTAACTATAACTGTCCCTAAAACCTATGGTTTTTTCAGTGAATTTCAAAGGTTTTTAAATGCTAATTTGTAACTATAACGTCCCTGAAACCTATGGTTTTTTCAGTGAATTTCAAAGGTTTTTTAAATGCTAATTTGTAACTATAACATGTCTGAAACCTACAGTTTTTTCAGTGAATTTCAAAGGATTTGTAAATGACAATTTTTAAATGTATTAATTGTTATATAAATTTTTTTCATACTGATTTCCAAATTTTTTAGAAACAATTTTTTTTACATATTTTATTTTTTAAATTACATTGTAATTACATTATACATTACATTACAAAAATACTTTCTCAGAATGAATTACTTTAGTTTAATTACTTTGCACATAGGCAATAGACTTTTAAGTACAGTAGTTACAGTTGTTGCAATGGGCAACACATTTTCAAACACAATGCAACATTCAGCTCAATGTGAATTTCTAGTTAAATGCAATTAGTTACTTTATGGATTACTTTTCTAACCACATTACTGGATCCTAGATTCAGTCCTGGGACATCTCCTGTAAACAGTTGAGTAAAAGCGTTTTGGTTACAGTCGTGATTTTTAAGGAATATTATTGTACTTTAAAAGTTCACACTTAGAAACTTTTTCTCATAGAATCACCAATGTTATCCTATGGAAGGAAATTCACTTAGAAGTTAAAAACTGTTATCGTTACTTTTTCTTACTCAGTGTTGGATCCTGGATCCAGCACTGGTGCATCTCCTGTAAACAGTTGAAAGAATGCGTTTAAGTCATACAGGCGATTTTTAGGAATATTTGTAGTTTGTGAAAATCGACACTTTGAAACTTTTCTGCTGAAAACCAGACAATGATATCCTATGGAAGGAAATTCAAGTTACTGGTAAGTACGGTTAAAATTACTTTTCAGGATCAGTACTGGGCTGAAAGATGCAGCACTGAGGTCTCTCCTGATAACAGGCTAGTAAATCGGAATTCGTATTTCGGCTTATTTTAGAGGAATATTTTAAAGTTCCAAAACTCCACACTTAGAAGAATTTCCAAGTGAAACCAGTCAATGTTAGCCTATGAAGGAAATTCAAGTTACCGGTAAGTACGGTTAAAATTACTTTTGAGGATCAGTACTGGGCTGAAAGATGCAGCACTGAGGTCTCTCCTGATAACAGGTGAGTAAATCGGAATTCGTATTTCGGCTGATTTTAGAGGAATATTTTAAAGTTCCAAAACTCCACACTTAGAAGAATTTCCAAGTGAAACCAGTCAATGTTAGCCTATGAAGGAAATTCAAGTTACCGGTAAGTACGGTTAAAATTACTTTTCAGGACCAGTACTGGGCTGAAAGATGCAGCACTGAGGTCTCTCCTGATAACAGGTGAGTAAATCGTAATTCGGATTTCGGCTGATTTTAGAGGAATATTTTAAAGTTCCAAAACTCCACACTTAGAAGAATTTCCAAGTGAAACCAGTCAATGTTAGCCTATGGAAGGAAATTCAAGTTACTGGTAAGTACGATTAAAATTACTTTTCAGGACCAGTACTGGGCTGAAAGATGCAGCACTGAGGTCTCTCCTGATAACAGGTGAGTAAATCAGAATTCGGATTTCGGCTGATTTTAGAGGAATATTTGTATGTTTCAAAATCAACACTTAGAAACTTTTTCAGCAAAAAGCAGGCAATGATATCCTATGGAAGGAAGTTCAAGTTACTGGTAAGTACGGTTAAAATTACTTTTGAGGATCAGTACTGGGCTGAAAGATGCAGCACTGAGGTCTCTCCTGATAACAGGTGAGTAAATCGGAATTCGTATTTCGGCTGATTTTAGAGGAATATTTTAAAGTTCCAAAACTCCACACTTAGAAGAATTTCCAAGTGAAACCAGTCAATGTTAGCCTATGAAGGAAATTCAAGTTACCGGTAAGTACGGTTAAAATTACTTTTGAGTGTCAGTACTGGGCTGAAAGATGCAGCACTGAGGTCTCTCCTGATAACAGGTGAGTAAATCAGAATTCGGATTTCGGCTGATTTTAGAGGAATATTTGCACATTGGTGAAGGGAGGGGGCGGGGCCTGAGGTAACATCTGTGCAAACGCGCCCGTGGCGCGTTTTAGGTTGGGGGATTAAGTCCCCTTGAATCATGAGGGTCCCTACGGGCCAACTAGCCCACCAGGAACCTCCAGTATGCGCCAGGGGGCTGCGTTGCAGAGACATGTACAGAGGCCACACCCCTTTTACACCTCTCTGCAACGCAGCTCTGTGGCGCTTTCTGGACGTACCTGTTGGGCTAGTTGGCCCTCAGGGACCCTCAGGATTGAAGGGGATTTAATTCCCCATCTTAAAATGAGCCACGGGGCCTGTTTGCACACATGTCACCTGAAGCCCCGCCCTCCCTTCACCACTGTGCAAACGCGCCCGTGGCGCGTTTTAAGTCGGGGGATTAACTCCCCTTGAATCCTGAGGGTCCCTGGGGTGCAACTAGCCCACCATATACCTCCAAAAAGCGCCACAGAGCTGCGTTGCAGAGAGGTGTAAAAGGGGCGTGGCCTCTGTACACCTCTCTGCAAGGCAGCCCCTGGCGCATACTGGAGGTTCCTGGTGGGCTAGTTGGCCCCAGGGACCCCCAGTATTCAAGGGGAATTCGCTCTCTCTGCAAACGCGCCAGGGGCGCGCTTGCAGAGTGGTGAAGGAAGGGGGCGGGGCCTGCGGGCCCGATCGTTTTTTCCCCCTGAAGGGGGATGTGTGGCCCCCTTCCTTTTTCCTATTTTTAGGCCCTGGGGACCCCATCCCCCAGGGCCTTACTCCCTTTTTAAAATTAAAATAAAATAAAAAACGGGAAGGGGGCCGCGTGGCCCCCTTCCCTGGGCCTGTATTGGCCCCGGGACCCCATCCCCGGGGCATGGCCTCTTTTCTTTCTTATTTGGAGGGGGCTGCGTGGTCCCCCTCCTCAGGCCATTTAAGGCCCCAGGGACCCCATCCCCGGGGCCGGCCTTGCACTTTTTTTTTTTTTCCTTTGGGAGGGGGGCTGCGTGGCCCGCCTCCGTGGCCACTTATGGCCCCGGGGACCCCATCCCCAGGGGCCTGGCCTCTCGTTAGGGACTGTGGGGGTCCCCAAACCCCCACAGTCCCGCCGGCTCCCCGTGTCCTACGGGAGCCGGCATTGCTACACATGGGGAGCAGCTAACATGCTGCTCCCCATGTGGAAAGCTATCGGCTTTGGATATTGGAAGAGAGAGCAGGTTTCCTGCTCTCTTCCAATATCCAAAGCAAGTTTGCAATGACAGGACGGGAGCCGCGAGGCTCCCGTCCTGTCATTGCAAACAGCAGTGTCCCGGGGGTAGGCACCCCGGGACACTGCAGGAGCCGGCCCTGGGGGTGGTGGTCCCCAGGGCCATCAAGGGCTCCAGGAGGGGGCCGCGCGGCCCCCTCCCTACATCAGCACAGCCCCGGGAGGTGGTGGTCCCGGGGCTTGGGGTCCAAAACGGACCCCATTTTAATTTTTCTTAGTGCCCCGGGAGGTGGTGGTCTCGGGCGTGTGGGGCTGGAGCCCCCACACAGGTTTTTAATTTAAAAAGAAGCCCCGGGAGGTGGTGGTCCTCGGGGCTGCGGAGGGCTCAGAGCCCTCCCGCTTCATTATACATAAAGCCCCGGGGGTGGTGGTCCCCGGGCTTGGGGGCCCTTAGAGGCCCCCACACATAAAATTAACCCCCCAGCATGCCCCCGGGACTTGGCCCACCCGGGGCCAATTAACATCGAAGCGCGGGAGACCGCGCTTCGGTTTTTTTTTTTAGGCAGGGTTCGCGCTCCCTGAGCGCATCCTGCCGATTTTTAAAAAAAAAATTTTTTTTTGCCCAGGGGGTCCTTGTGGGACCCCCTGAGCAGACCTAGGGGTCAGGGTGTTTCTACCCTGCTCCCTTTGTGCGCTTTGCGCACTTGTTTCTGTCCCTCGGTTCTACCGAGGGATAAATGGCTGCCAACATTTCCTGAATCGGAATGTTGACAGCCAGCTGACAGCCAATTAACATGCAGCTCGTGCTCGGGAGGATCCGCGGCCCTAGATATCACTATCTTTTTACTTTTGATTTTCTCAGCAACTACTGAACGGATTTACACCATTTAACAAAAAGGGTTCTTTCTGAACCAAGAACTACCTCCTTGCCAAATTTGGTGTAATTCCGTTCAGCAGTTCGGGCTGTAGCCGTGTCTAAAGTTTCCTATGGAAAATTGCATGGGGAAAACGCGTTTTGGGACCCCCTTTTTCTCGGCCCCCGCTTGACGAATCCCCCGAGACTTTCAGGGTAGGAGCGGACCGGAGCGGGCC
This sequence comes from Calotriton arnoldi, assembly GCA_963921515.1. Classification (NCBI taxonomy): domain Eukaryota; kingdom Metazoa; phylum Chordata; class Amphibia; order Caudata; family Salamandridae; genus Calotriton; species Calotriton arnoldi. Next base: position 322,092 of record CAWUFW010010170.1, read on the forward strand.
ATAAAGTTTGAAAATTTTGCGAAGATACGTCAACCGGCAAGAGAGTTATTTCAAATAGAATGTCGCGGATTTCCTATGGATAATAGGTTGTAACTATAACTATCTACTGGCGACCGCCAGTAGATATATATATATATATATATATATATATATATATATATATATATATATATTCACTGAAAAAACCATAGGTTTCAGGGACGTTATAGTTACAAATTAGCATTTAAAAAACCTTTGAAATTCACTGAAAAAACCATAGGTTTTAGGAACAGTTATAGTTAGTTGGACATTGCACTCGTACAAAACCCGTGAAATTCCCCCATTATAGTTAGTCCAGCTAACTATAACTCGCGCCCCCGCAATGCACTGCTGATGACGTCACATATTACATCACTCATGACATGGTCAGTGACATCACTGATGACATCACTGATGACATCTCAAATGACATCACTGATGACATCACTGATGACATCATCCGTGTGATAATTTCATGCATCTTCTCACACCCTAATATAACCTTTGATACACCCACTCTAAATTACAGACTGCCATTCGCAAAACCATAGACACTCCAACACCAATAACTACATACCCACACACTGATTCTTAGGTCTACGCACACATCCACTCACTCACCCGTACAGTCACTCATAATTACGGTCACTCAGTACAGGACTATCATATGCACTCATACTCCTATATAGACACTCAAACACCGCCACTCATCCATAGAGGTACTCACACACCTAGTCAGTCATGCAAATAATTAAACACACTACCATTTACTCACCTACACAGTTATACACACACAAGCTCACTTACTCATACAAATACTAGCACATTCTTACGCTCTTATACAATCACTGATACAAGCACACACTCATCCATACAGCCACTATCACAATCAGTCACTCTCGCTTATAGCTATTTATATACTCCAACACACATATATACTGCCTTTCACATATGTAGTTACTCACACATGTACCACTGGGACATACATTCACTCACTAACACACTCTTACACACACTTACCCACCCATACAGTCTATCACAGATGCACTCTTGAAACCATCCACCCAGTGAATCACCCACTCACACATCTATGCACAGAGTCGCACACACACCTCCCACACAAACACTCAGGCACCCGTACAGATACTCACACAAGCATTCAATAACTCAAATAGACACTCATGTAGCTATTCACAAACACATGCAGCCACTTACACAGCAACAGACAGACGGATACAGACATTCACCCAGTTTAGTCACTAACCCATGCATTCAGTAAGATACGTTAAATCACTCACTTATTCAGTCAGTCACGCACCTACTAAATCATCCATACACACACTTACACACCCACTCATTCTTCAATACGTCTTTTCCTATATATATTAAAAATATTTAAACTTTACAGAAACACACAGTCACTGGATGATGTCATCAGTGATGTCATCAGTGATGTCATTTGAGATGTCATCAGTGATGTCATCAGTGATGTCACTGACCATGTCATGAGTGATGTAATATGTGACGTCATCAGCAGTGCATTGCGGGCGCGAGTTATAGTTAGCTGGACTAACTATAACGGGGAATTTCACGGGTTTTGTACGAGTGCAATGTCCAACTAACTATAACTGTCCCTAAAACCTATGGTTTTTCAGTGAATTTCAAAGGTTTTTTAAATGCTAATTTGTAACTATAACGTCCCTGAAACCTATGGTTTTTTCAGTGAATTTCAAAGGTTTTTAAATGCTAATTTGTAACTATAACATGTCTGAAACCTGCGGTTTTTTCAGTGAATTTCAAAGGTTTTGTAAATGACAATTTTTAAATGTATTAATTGTTATATAAAATTTTTTAATACTGATTTACTACATTTTTAGAAACAATTTTTTATAACATATTTTATTTTTTAAATTACATTGTAATTACATTATACATTACATTACAAAAATACTTTCTCAGAATGAATTACTTTTGTTTAAATACTTTGCACATAGGCAATAGACTTTTAAGTACAGTAGTTACAGTTGTTGCAATGGGCAACACATTTTCAAACACAATGCAACATTCAGCTCAATGTGAATTTCTAGTTAAATGCAATTAGTTACTTTATGGATTACTTTTCTAACCACAGGACTGGATCCTAGATTCAGTCCTGGCACATCTCCTGTAAACAGTTGAGTAAAAGCGTTTTGGTTACAGTCGTGATTTTTAAGGAATATTATTGTATTTTAAAAGTTGACACTTAGTAACTTTTTCTCATAGAATGACCAATGTTATCCTATGGAAGGAAATTCACTTAGCAGGTAAGTAGTGTTATCGTTACTTTTTGTTACTCAGTGTTGGATCCTGGATCCAGCACTGGTGCATCTCCTGTAAACAGTTGAAAGAATGCGTTTAAGTCATACAGGCGATTTTTAAGGAATATTTGTAGTTTGTGAAAATCGACACTTTGAAACTTTTCTGCTGAAAACCAGACAATGGATTCCTATGGAAGAAAATATAAGTTACAGGTAAGTACGGTTAAAATTACTTTTCAGGGTCAGTGCTGGGCTAAAAGATGCAGCACTGGGTTCTCTCCTGATAACAGGTGAGTAAATTTGAATTCGTACTTTGGTTGATTTTAGAGGAATATTATAATGTTCCAAAACTCCACACTTAGAAGAATTTCCAAGTGAAACCAGTCAATGTTAGCCTATGAAGGAAATTCAAGTTACCGGTAAGTACGGTTAAAATTACTTTTCAGGACCAGTACTGGGCTGAAAGATGCAGCACTAAGGTCTCTCCTTATAACAGGTGAGTAAATCGGAATTCGTATTTCGGATGATTTTAGAAGAATATTTGCACAATGGTGAAGGGAGGGGGCGGGGCCTGTGGTGACATCTGTGCAAACGCGCCCCGTGGCGCGTTTTAAGTTGGGGGATTAAGTCCCCTTGAATCCTGAGGGTCCCTAGGGGCCAACTAGCCAGGGGGCTGCGTTGCAGAGACGTGTAGATAGGCCACACCCCTTTTTACACCTCTCTGCAACGCAGCTCTGTGGCGCTTTCTGGATGTACCTGTTGGGCTAGTTGGCCCCCAGGGACCCTCAGGATTCAAGGGGATGTAATTCCCCATCTTAAAACGCGCCACGGGGCCTGTTTGCACACATGTCACCTGAAGCCCCGCCCCTCCCTTCACCACTGTGCAAACGCGCCCGTGGCGCATTTTAAGTTGGGGGATTAAGTCCCCTTGAATCCTGAGGGTCCCCGGAGTCCAACTAGCCCACCATATACCTCCAAAAAGCGCCACAGAGCTGCGTTGCAGAGAGGTGTAAAAAGGGCGTGGCCTCTGTACACCTCTCTGCAAGGCAGCCCCTGGCGCATACTGGAGGTTCCTGGTGGGCTAGTTGGCCCCCAGGGACCCCCAGTATTCAAGGGGAATTGTTTCCCTCTGCAAACGTGCCAGGGGGCGCGTTTGCAGAGTGGTGAACGAAGGGGCGGGGCCTGCGGGCCCGATCGTTTTTTTTTTTTTTTTTTGTGGCCCCCCTTCCTTTTTTTCTGTTTTTGGGCCCTGGGGACCCCATCCCCAGGGCCTTACCCCTTTTTAAATTACAAAAAAAAACGGGAAGGGGCCGCGTGGCCCCCTTCCCTGGGCCTGTATTGGCCCCGGGGACCCCATCCCCGGGGCATGGCCTCTATATTTATTATTTGGGGGGGCAGCGTGGCCCCCTCCTCTGGCCATTTTAAGGCCCCGGGGACCCCATCCCCCGGGGCCGGCCTTTCCTTTTTTTTTTATTATTATTTTTTTTCATTTTTGGGGAGGGGGCCGCGTGGCCTCCTCCCGGGCCACTACTTGCCCCGGGGACCCCATCCCCCGGGGCTGGCCCTCTCCGTTGGGGACTGTGGGGGTCCCCAATCCCCCACAGTCCCGCCGGCTCCCGTGTCCTACGGGAGCCGGCATTGCTTTAGCACATGGGGAGCAGCTAACATGCTGCTCCCCATGTGGAAAGCTAGTCTGCTTTGGATATTGGAAGAGAGAGCAGGTTTCTGCTCTCTCTTCCAATATCCAAAGCAGTTTGCAATGACAGGACGGGAGCCGCGAGGCTCCCGTCCTGTCATTGCAAACTGCAGTGTCCCGGGGTAGGCACCCCGGGACACTGCAGGAGCCGGCCCTGGGGGTGGTGGTCCCCAGGGCCATCAAGGGCTCCAGGAGGGAGGCCGCGCGGCCCCCTCCCATTCAGTACACAGCCCCGGGGAGGTGGTGGTCCCCGGGCTCTGGGGTCCGTAACGGACCCCCATATTAATTTGTTTAGTGCCCCGGGGAGGTGGCGGTCCCCGGAGCGTGTGGGGGGCTGGAGCCCCCCACACAGGTTTTACAATTTAATAAAAAAAGCCCCGGGAGGTGGTGGTCCCCGGGGCTGCGGGAGGGTTCAGAGCCCTCCCGCACCATTTTTCAAAAAAGCCCCGGGGGTGGCGGTCCCCGGGCTTGGGAGCCCTTGAGGCCCCCACACATTAAATTATCCCCCCCCCACCATGCCCCCGGGACTTGGGCCACCCGGGGGCCAATTAACATCGAAGCGCCTAGGGGGTCAGGGTGTTTCTACCCTGCCCCCTTTGTGCGCTTTGCGCACTTGTTTCTGTCCCTCGGTTCTACCGAGGGACAAAATGGCTGCCAACATTTCCTGAATCGGAATGTTGACTGCCAGCTGACAGCCAATTAACATGCAGCTCGTGATCGGGACGGTGCGCGCAGGGTGCGCTGAGGGTACGCGGACCCTACTCGGCCATAGATATCACTAACTTTTACTTTTCGTTTTCTCAGCAACTACTGAACGGATTTACACCATTTAACAAAAAGGGTTCTTTCTGAACCAAGAACTACCTCTTTGCCAAATTTGGTGTAATTCCGTTCAGCAGTTCGGGCTGTAGCCGTGTCTAAAGTTTCCTATGGAAAAGTGCATGGGGAAAACACGTTTTGGGACCCCCTTTTTCTCGGCCCCCGCTTGACGAATCCCCCGAGACTTTCAGGGTAGGAGCGGACCGGAGCGGGCCACAAAGTTTGAAAATTTCGCGAAGATACGTCAACCGGCAAGAGAGTTATTTCAAATAGAATGTCGCGGATTTCCTATGGATAATAGGTTGTAACTATAACTATCTACTGGCGACCGCCAGTAGATAATATATATATATATATATATATATATAGTGACTTTGAAGACTTCCCAAAAGACTGCGTCGATTCCATCTGTCCTTACACAGCCATTTTGGTTAGAAACAGATCGAGTTTCCAAATGAAGGCTGACTGTCTCCAGTACTCTATCTTGTTTAAGCCATGTTTGATCGATTCCAATTTGTACATCCAAAGCAGTTTTTTCTGAACAGAAGGTTAGATTTATCTCCTCCTTGTGGGCCAAGTGAGATCTGTTCAATCACCTGACACCTTATGTCTTCGCTGGTGTGGTGGTATCTTTGAATATTTTCCACAAGTGGTGCTCCTGTCATACCGCAATTGACTATGCTTCTGTGCTGCAATATACTACATTTTTTTCGAACGTCGCTATGTCAAATTGGCCAACAAGGGTGGAGGAATAGTCATACAGGACATTCCTGATTACTGCGCAGAGATACTCATTCAACTAAATGACATGACTTGCTACAAATATAAGGTAAAATATAAATGTGGCCACGCTAATTAAGTTTCGTGATCACTATAATAAATGGAATGATTTGTGAACTCGTGTCAGTAAAGGTTTGTAAGTATGACTGGCGCAGATAACTTCACAGCCGTCCTCAAACATGGAAAGACACTGATTGATTTTCTTTTCCACAGTTCCACTGATCTGCAGACGGGTGTTTACATACAGGTGAGTCTAAGAGGCCTTATTTTATCTTTAGCAGACACACATTCTTACTAATTGAAACACTGTTTTTGCCTTATAGATGACAGATGTATTCAGCCTTCGTTTGGCACACTTTAGGATGTGACATTACTCGAGTTTGCTAACATGCGAGTCTAAGAGGTCCTGTCTGATTTATATCAGACACACATTTTAACTAACCTTTTACTAACTTAAACACCGTTCTTTGCCCTATAGATGACAGACTTATTCAATCTTCACTATGCAAACTGCAGCCTGCGTCACCACTCGAATTCCGAGTTTTTACTTATGGTGTGAGCTAATTATATAACTTTTATGATACAATGTTTCACTAAGTTCTCATAACAACTCAGAGAAATACTTATTTGTACCCCATAGCCTCCCTGCTATAGATGCATGACTAGTGGCCACCTTTGAATTGAAGCAATCTCAAGTGCGCTGAAATTATGTAAGTGCCGGATACAAAACAGTGTTTGTACCTGTGAATTCACATATTCCATCTGGCTGACATTCACGGTTCGATTAGGAAATATAGTTCTTCACACCGTTGTCTCTTCCAACAAATTCCGGTGACACCATGCCTGATCACCTTTTACAGATCTAACCTAACCACATGGATCTTTCAACAGTGTTGGTTACTTACCCTAGCTGGTACGTTTACACCCCAAAAACAAGATTAAATCAACTGAAACATATAGTAGACTGAGCACAATATGTTTCTTTGCAGCTTGCTAAATTGCATGCAAGCCATGATGATGTTTCTCTAAAAGATTGACACATACATCTCTGATTGTGGGTTCTTATGCCACAGTTTACCAGTATGTTATAAGACCATACCTTATACTCTATCAGTAGAATTTATACACTTATACTTTGCAATTTGATTGACACATGATTCTTTCATTTCCAGGTGTCTCCTCTGTAAATTTTCCTTCCTGATGATGATCCTTTGCTAAATAATTGTGTATTGTGGGTCCAAATGTCAACAATTACTACAGTGGACTATTTTTAAATTGATTTAGGATTTCAACACTCCCATTGGGAGTGTTCATTTTAACATTCAAATGTCCTTATCAGTCATATGTATATACTTGCATTTTTGTATAGCACCTTCTCACCATTCATTCACTATCACTTTGACTGTGCCATCACACCAATAGGTGTACTTTGTTCTAAGATTGTGTCTCTGAAATCAAAAAATATAGTTCTTGTCGAAAACAAGACATTTTCATTGTGAATTACCAAATAAATTTGGAAATTGCATTATACACCTTATTTGTGAGGTTTGTTTGTAACTATTACTGTGGCAGTCAAGGGCTCCACTTCACCCATAGGGACCACTTGTGCCTTTATTAATTGTCCTCCCAGGGTTACTGGGTTGTCCCACACTCTTGAGAATTTCGCCTTTGAAGTTCACCAGCTTCCACAGGTTATGATTATGTGCAAATGGGAACTGAATTACGGGCCGAATTTAGAGAATGGTGGGCGGCCAGCCGTAAGCCGGAGTGCAGATTATAACCTTGCTGTCCATAGGACTATCACCCACCATATTTACTGGGTTCTGCCTCCCTTGAGATCTCTATTCCTTTGTAATGGCGGTGGCTCTCCTGAAGGCATTGAATGTTTGCTGCACTTGGGGTAAAGACGAAAGGCTAGATACAAGTTATAGAATCAATTTAGGTAAAACATTTCAGGCTACATATTCACATATAACATCTTCAGAATGCAAGATGAGGTGCACTATAGTAGACATGTACACATGACCATAAGTGTATGTGTTTCTTAAAAAGTATTTTTATTCAAAATTGCTCAATGGCGAAACTTTTTTGGGGTATATCAACATATGTATTTTTTATATATATTTGTTGATGTTCTAAATCATCATTAATTTACATGACAATACACAATCACAGGTCTGTGGAAAACATATACATAAACATAATCACATGTCTATAAAAAACATATACATAAACACATAAGTGTGACAAAAACAATAAATAACATCACTGTACATAAACTTAAAATGCGAGAAGGAGTAGATGAAATGTGAAACGATTCGAGGGCTGGCGGTAGATGAAAACACTACGCGCGTTTCGGCTTGTATGCCTTCGTCAGGGAAAACCGTCTCAACTTTCTCTATAACAAAATACACAATAGACATGATGTAAAAATACAAGTGCACTTTGGGCCTGAAACGGTAACTCTTCTTTATTGTGAGCAGATCATGCTTCTTGGATGAATAATCAGTGCGAATGCTTCTAAGGGAACACTCGTATCCACAAGTTTTTAAAAAAAACACAACAAAGTGATATTAAAACGCACAATGCTTGCTATGCGACCATTATATACAACCTCCACCATAATTGCTAAAGGTATATCCCAATATCCCAAAAGAAGTGTCGAAACTGAAAAGAATAAGGGAGAAGACACTAGAAAATAGTGCTTCTAAATGATACTATAAATTAATAGAAGGGGCATTAGTACAATATCTGTCTCCTCCAATATTGCAACCTAGCTGGGTTTGGGCACTAATGATGTGGACACCCAGGTATTATTCATAGTCAGTTCACCAAACATACGAGAGATATATACCTAATGTAGGTGCAGGGGGCAGCGGTCTTGATGCTGGAATTTAAGATCTATATTTCTTAAGATCCTAAACCGTCAGGTTGGACCTGTTCGTCTGTAGTCATCGAGGTAAGAATAATGGGATGGAAGGAAAAGAAGTATGTTTAATCACATCCCCTGATACAAAAGATTTTTTTGGCAAACTGCTTAATTAGACTATATCTAGTCTAAAGGACACGGAAAGAATGTACCTGTATAGTAACTAAGAAGAAGGGTGCTTCTCATATATAGGTAGGTAGTCTGTCGTCACTTCGTAGAAGGTTACCAATCTGTGGGAACAAACAGATGTTATCTCTGTTTTTCATAAATGTAATACTTTAGAAAGTTACTAGTATTAAGCTATAGATTGTGTCCCTCTTTTTGAAAAATACTTACACTGGGTCTAGCCAACAGTGAAACCACTGCATAGAAGAGGGACTGTGTATAAATTGAATGCTGAATTAAAAAGTTCGGGGAATCACACATAGATGTTAAGACTGCCCTCACACACAGAAATCTGTGTCATGCTTCATCATAGGGCTGCTAACACACCCCTGCGCCGACCAATGCTGGGGGTGGAGCAATAGGGAAGGGGAAGACAATACAACACAAAATAAGAGGTGGCAGAAAAAAGTGGGGATCGTAAGTGAAAATAAAAGCATAAGCAGTGAATTTAAAACTGGCTACAGGGAATCCCTAATCTCATTTTAATATCGGGTACCCTGTCCAGAATACAAAAGCGGTTACACCTGGACCTGTAGATGGTGGTATGGTAAACCTGTAATGAGTTACCACCCTCCACTCTGCAAAAGATGTCGACATGTTTCAGCCGGAAAAGTCAAATTGCCCGGCTTTCATCAGGACTTCACTATTGAATGACCCCAAAGGTACTCACCCTACCACCTTTAGTCAGGGATGGAGGGAAAACAACCTTGCTGAGTAACTTACTCCGAACACTGTAAGGGGGAGCGCCTTGCTCTCCAACATGGAACCGAGTTCATATAAAATCTAAACTTGAACTGGCGGGGGAGCGAGGACAGCTCCCTATAGTCACACTTTCGTCAAGGTGAGCTGTGTCCACATCGATCGTCTCTCCCTCCTACACGGCGCAGGGTTTTTCCCTCCATCCCTGACTAAAGGTGGTAGGGTGAGTACCTTTGGGGTCATTCAATAGTGAAGTCCTGATGAAAGCCGGGCAATTTGACTTTTCTGGCTGAAACATGTCGACATCTTTTGCAGAGTGGAGGGGGTGGTAACTCATTACAGGTTTACCATACCACCATCTACAGGTCCAGGTGTGACCGCTTTTGTATTCTGGACAGGGTACCCGATATTAAAATGAGATTAGGGATTCCCTGTAGCCAGTTTTAAATTCACTGCGTATGCTTTTATTTTCACTTACGATCCCCACTTTTTTCTGCCACCTCTTATTTTGTGTTGTATTGTCTTCCCCTTCCCTATTGCTCCACCCCCAGCGTTGCTCAGCGCGGGGTGTGTTAGCAGCCCTATAATGAAGCATGACACAGATTTCTGTGTGTGAGCGCAGTCTTAACATCTATGTGTGATTCCCCGAACTTTTTAATTCAGCATTCAATTTATAAACAGTCCCTCTTCTATGTAGTGGTTTTATAGTTGTTGTCGGAGGTCGAAGTGGGACTTTATCCTTCTACCCTCTTTTTTGTGAGTTATATCTAGCCAACAGTGTCATCAATGCATGGATAATAGTATATTAGAGGGAACCTATCTCCAAAGTAGGGTCTTAATAGCGTGGATAACTGCAAGGTACAAACATATAAACATCCTAGGGTAAGTGGATCTATCCAGAGGGGCCCCTGTTTAATGCGCCACTTATCACAGTTTATACTTACTCATGGAGTTTATTGGGATTGTACTCTTGGTCCTAGCCAGTCACCGTCATTAAGAATGGATAAACTGGTGGTTCAGGCTTAAGGGATTCAGTGGGGGATGCCTTAAAATATAAAAGTATGTAAATCCCAGGTTAGATCTCAGGGTATAGTGCTAATAGTCGCGTTTCGACATGGAGTTATAACTTATGGGTCGGTCTTTATTGTTTTAACATAGAGATACATAGTTTACCTCATAGGACAGAACATGGAATGCTCTGGCGCTATCTATTTCTAAAAAAGCTGAACCGATATATTCATAATGAACAATGAGTATCTGACTTAAGCGGCATTCAGGTATGCCAAAAAAGATAAGAATGCTAGCGCTTCATCTACGAGCTTAAGAAACCAATACATTATTTTATAGCTCAGCTCATGTTCATTCACCTCTAAACAATAGATGCAGGGTACTTACTGGTATATACGACAGTGTTATGCGTAAGGTCATTCGTTCGATAGACAGAGAAAATTAACCGTGACGGGCTAGGCTCTTTTATGTATCCCGCTACGCGACTATAGAGCGTCTGACGTCATGTGTATTGCGTGGCAATAATAGACGTTATCGCTACGTGGCTGTGTAAGGTACATGGAAATTGAAAGTGGACTAGAAGCATGACCTCCATCTTAGGGTAGGGTCCAGCCTGAAAAGCCAAGCAATGCATTCTAGCGGGAGGTTGACGAGACGAATGTGCAAGCACTTGAGGGGGCTGGGTAACAGTAGATGGACTAAAAGTGTTACCGCCATCTTAGGATGGAATTCTGTATCAAGGAAACAAGAGTTACATTCTATTTAAGTGGGCCTGAAATGAATATAGTATTCATTAAAAACGGCAAAGTAAAAATCTCAATGATATATATCAAGTAGTAACACTATATAGTTATAACCAATCCTTGCTTTATTAGTGGCATACTAATAATTAAACCTTATGGCTTGCTCCCACGGTATTTCTTGGTTTAGACCTTTCTTGAAGGTATCTAAAGTAAAAATCCAATATACCTCACGTTTCTTTCTAATGGCTTCACTGCTCTGACCTTGCTTAGGGGAAATTTTCTCAATGATGAACCACTGAATATCTTTTTCTGTGTGGTTCAATGCTATATAGTGTTCCACCATAGGTGCTGCCAGTTTCTTTGTGCGGATTGCTGAGCGATGCTCAGTCAGACGTGTATTAAGAGTACGTGCTGTCTCACCCACGTACCCTAATCCACAAGGGCAGATTAAAAGATACACTATATCTTTTGTTTTACAGTTTGTCATGCTTTTCACATTATCTGTCCATTTAATTGTACCGTATCTGTCGCTAATGCAAGTGGACAGACCTTACATGTACCGCATTTAAAATTGCCTATAACTGGTGAGGGCCCAACAATACTTCTCTGTATTGGTTTGTGTGGTTGGGGCATGCGTGATCTCACCACTAAGTCTTTCAGGTTTTTGTTTTTCCGGTAAGCAAACAAAGGCTTGGGTATTCTGTCCTGTGATTCCTTGTTGACATTCAAAATATGCCAATTGGAAGAGATTATTTGTCTAATTTGTGCATTCAACATGGAATGTCGCGTGACGAATACTAGTTCAGAGGTACTCTTTTTATTATTATTTGTTAGTAAATGCTGTCTGTCGTAGAATATGGCCCTCTTGTACGAGTGTCTCACTAATTTGTGAGGGTACCCTCGTGCCAGAAATTTTTCCTTCATGACTAAAGCTTTGGTGTCAAAATCATGGATACTGGTGCAGTTTCTGCGCAAGCGCAGAAACTGTCCAAACGGGATACTGTTTTTCTGAGATGTAGGGTGAAAACTGTCATAATGCAGTAAGGTATTACGTGCTGTTGGTTTAGTGAACAAATCGTCAGCCAGCATCCCTGTAACATGTTTAATAATAATATCCAGGAACTCTATCTGGACATTACTAAAAGTGGAAGTAAAGTGTAAATTGGTATCACACAGATTCAACCATGTTAGAAGTTAATTAAGATTATCCTCAGTATCTGACCAGATGAAAAAGATATTGTCTATGAAGCGGGACCATTTCCAAATGGATTAAAGAAATGGTGCCACTTCATTATAGATGTGTATGTACTCAAATCGGGCCATATAAATGTTTGCCACAGTCGGCGCGCAGGAAGCGTCCATACTTACGCCCTTGACCTGTTTAAATAACTGGCCATTGAACTCAAAAACATTTTCCTCAAGAACTACTTTGAGGCACTGGATGATGAAAGTTTCATTACAGTCGATGTTCATAGTTTGAATGAACCACTCTACTGCTTGTAGAGCCCCTTGAATTGGGATGTTACTATAGAGGCTTTCAATGTCCATGGTCACCAAACATTGTTGTTGGGGGTTGAAGGGGACACCTTCTACTAGATTTATAATAGGTCTCGTGTCCTGGACATATGCTGGTGTTTTATTAACATGAGGACGTAAAATGGCATCAAGATATTTTGACAATGGTTCTCTAATAGAACCTATCGTGGTGACAATAGGTCTATATGGTGGATTTATCTAATTTTTATGTATTTTAGGTACACCACATAGGCTGGCCATTTTTGGATGTTGTATATTCAAATAGGCATACTCTTTGTTACAAATATGTCCATCTCTGAGCGCTTTGCTCGTTATTCGTTGGATCTTTATTTTTATTTTGTCTGTTGGATTCTTAGTGATTTTAGTATAGAAGTTGGTATCATTTAACATTTCCTCTATTTTGGATACATAGCTTGTAGTGTCCAGAACCATGATACCACCACCCTTGTCACAGCTTTTTATAGTGATCTCAGGGGTGTTCTTTAAGTCTAGTATAGCTTGATGTTCCTCTTGCTGTATGTTATAGGGGGTTCTCTGGACAAATTTTGTTGCAGCAGTCATTTTTTGGTGTACCACTTGTTCGAATATTATTTCTTCCGGTGGTACTTGATCAGCGGTAGGTGTAAAGGTCGATTTTAACATCAGACCAGATATATTAGTTTGTATCGTAGATGAAATTTGATGAGCAAAAAACAATTTTAAGCTGATTTTTCTGAACAACGCTATTAAGTCTCCAAATAGTTCAAACTTATTGAGACCTGAATGTGGGACAAATGTTAGGCCTTTAGATAATATAGAGTAAGTGGCAGGTGTCATATTTGAGGTACTTAAATTGAATATTGGAATTTCTTTTATTCTCTCCAATATTGGGCGTTGCGTGTTACTAAGTATTGGTTATGGTTTGTCTGATGATTTCCCGGTAACGGGGCTGATATTGAGGCCGCCAATTGCCTCTTTCTTTGGTTGCGCCTCCCTAAAAAAGGCTGTGGGGCTTGGTAGGGTCTGGATGTATATCGGCTATTTCTAGAATCGAATTGGTTGGGGGCATTCTCATTATCTGAATCGGATGTGTCGGAAAAGGTTGTTATTTTCCTGTTATACTGCCTATAATCTGATTGTTCCTGTTGAGCCCCTTCCTGCTGTATATAGTAGTTTTCCGATAGGTATGGATATGTATTTTCTCTACTGGAGAACCAAATGTCTTTTTTTAGTTTGTCTGTTTTCCTTTTATGAAGATACTCAGTGTATGAGTTCATCTCTAGATCTAACTCCTCTAGTTTTTTCTTCGCCTCATCTACAGCTGTGTTATTTTTGATTTGAGTTTCTAGTTCTAGAATTTCAGAGATTAGCTCTTGTAACATCTCTTTCGCTGTTTCAACAATCAGCATCATTAGGTCTCTCGAACAGCGGTTCGCGATCATAGACCATTTTTCAAGAAATGTTTTTAGTTGGACAAACAACCCTGGAATGTTTTTAATTCTCAGTCCTTGAGGAATTACACCCGCCCATAGGTACACCAGCATATACTGACCATGTAATTCGATCCTTTTCGTTTTTTTCTTTAATGCCATGAATTTGTTTAGGTCTCATTTCTGTCTGGATTGGTGGTCAATTGTTGGCCAAAGGGACCGGAATTGCCTACCATAGACGCAAAATCATCATCAGTAAAACCAAACGTTGGAAGATTTGCCATAATGTTATTAGCCAAGTCTTATATAATAAATGCTAGGTGTTTAAAGTAATGTGAATTTCATGCAATCTTAAGATCTCTCTATATACAGTGAAAGTGAATAATAGAAAAGAGAGAGAAAAAAAGACAAAAGACAAAAAGTGTGTAATGCTAAAAACTACTTTTCATGTGATCCCTTACTAGCAAGAGCACTGAATGATTTTAGAACGGCTGGACACGCCTAGAAAGGCTATCCCCTCACAGACAGGCTGCGAGAATTATGGTTTGGTAAGAAGGGGACCCCTACGGAAAACAATGGAACTTGCTAGCTGTAGGGAAAATTACACTTGGAGTAAAGACGAAAGGCTAGATACAAGTTATAGAATCAATTTAGGTAAAACATTTCAGGCTACATATTCACATAAAACATCTTCAGAATGCAAGATGAGGTGCACTATAGTAGACATGTACACATGACCATAAGTGTATGTGTTTCTTAAAAAGTATTTTTATTCAAAATTGCTCAATGGCGAAATGTTTTTTTGGGTATATCAACATATGTATTTTTTATATATATTTGTTGATGTTCTAAATCATCATTAATTTACATGACAATACACAATCACAGGTCTGTGGAAAACATATACATAAACATAGTCACATATCTATAAAAAACATATACATAAACACATAAGTGTGACAAAAACAATAAATAACATCACTGTACATAAATTTAAAATGCGAGAAGGAGTAGATGAACTGTGAAACGATTCGAGGGCTGGCGGTAAATGAAAACACTACGCACGTTTCGGCTTGTATGCCTTCGTCAGGGAAAACCGTCTCAACTTTCTCTATAACAAAATACACAATAGACATGATGTAAAAATACAAGTGCACTTTGGGCCTGAAACGGGAACTCTTCTTTATTGTGAGCAGATCATGCTTCTTGGATGAATCATCAGTGCCAATGCTTCTAAGGGAACACTCGTATCCACAAATTTAAAAAAAAAACACAACAAAGTGATATTAAATTGCACAATGCTTGCTATTCAATGTGACCATTATATACAACCTCCAACATAATTGCTAAAGGTATATCCTTATATCCCAAAAGAAGTGTCGAAACTGAAAAGAATAAGGGAGAAGACACTAGAGAATAGTGCTTCTAAATGATACTATAAATTAATAGAGGGGCATTAGTACAATATCTGCCTCCTCCAATATTGCAACCTAGCTGGGTTTGGGCACTAATGATGTGGACACCCAGGTATTATTCATATTCAGTTCACCAAACATACAAGAGATATATACCTAATGTAGGTGCAGGGGGGCAGCGGTCTTGATGCTGGAATTTAAGATCTATATTTCTTATGATCCTAAACCGTCAGGTTGGACCTGTTCGTCTGTAGTCATCGAGGTAAGAATAATGGGATGGAAGGAAAAGAAGTATGTTTAGTCACATCCCCTGATACAAAATAATTTTTTGGGGCAAACTGCCTAATTAGACTATATCTAGTCTAAAGGACACGGAAAGAATGTACCTGTATAGTAACTAAGAAGAAGGGTGCTTCTCATATATAGGTAGTTAGTCTGTCGTCACTTCGTAGAAGGTTACCAATCTGTGGGAACAAACAGATGTTATCTCTGTTTTTTCGTAAATGTAGTACTTTAGAAAGTTACTAGTAACAAGCTATAGATTGTTTCCCTCTTTTTTGAAAAAATACTTACACTGGGTCTAGCCAACAGTGTCATCAATGCATGGATAATAGTATATTCGAGGGAACCTATCTCCAAAGTAGGGTCTGAATAGCGTGGATAACTGCAAGGTACAAACATATAAACATCCTAGGGTAAGTGGATCTATCCAGAGGGGCCCCTGTTTAATGCGCCACTTATCACAGTTTATACTTACTCATGGAGTTTATTGGGATTGTACTCTTGGTCCTAGCCGGTCACCGTCATTAAGAATGGATAAACTGGTGGTTCAGTCTTAAGGGATTCAGTGGGGGATGCCTTAAAACATAAAAGTATGTAAATCCCAGGTTAGATCTCATAGAGTATAGTGCTAATAGTCACGTTTCAGCATGGAGTTATAACTTATGGGTCAGTCTTTATTGTTCAAATTTTTAACATAGAGATACATAGTTTACCTCATAGGACAGAACATGGAATGCTCTGGCGCTATCTATTTCTAAAAAGCTGAACCGATATATTCTTAATGAACAATGAGTATCTGACTTAAGCGGCATTCAGGTATGCCAAAAAAGATAAGAATGCTAGCGCTTCATCTACGAGCTTAAGAAACCAATACATTATTTTATAGCTCAGCTCGCGTTCATTCACCTCTAAACAATAGATGCAGGGTACTTACTGGTGTAGACGACAGTGTTATGCGGAAGGTCATTCGTTAGATAGACAGAGAAAATTAACCGTGACGGGCTAGGCTCTTTTATGTATCCCGCTACGCGACTATAGAGCGTCTGACGTCACGTATATTGCGTCGCAATAATAGACGTTATCGCTATGTGGCTGTGTAAAGTACATGGAAATTGAAAGTGGACTAGAAGCATGACCTCCATCTTAGGGTAGGGTCCAGCCTGAAAAGCCAAGCAATGCATTCTAGCGGGAGGTTGACGAGACGAATGTGCAAGCACTTGAGGGGGCTGGGTAACAGTAGATGGACTAAAAGTGTTACCGCCATCTTAGGATGGAATTCTGTATCAAGGAAACAATAGTTACATTCTATTTAAGTGTGCCTGAAACAAATATAGTATCCATTAAAAATGACAAAGTAAAACTCTCAATGATATATATCAAGTAGTAACACTCTATAGTTATAACCAATCCTTGCTTTATTAGTGGCATACTAATAATTAATGGAGAGTAGCAACCAAACTTTTTTTGGTAAGAGGGGATAGTAACAAGTGGTCAGTCTCAAAGAAGGTTGGGTTTATAAATAGTGGTGGGGGGAATCCCTCCTTTTGGATATAGTGCCCTCACACACCCTTGCGAGTGTCATGCTTCATCATCGGGCGTTGCTCCTCGTGGGGGCGGTACTGCAGTCCCTCACGGGCCCCGCGAGAGGGCTCTTTAGCGGAGATCTTTTAAGGAGACGCCGCAGTTGTGCATGTGGGTGTGTGGGCCTGGGGAGGTAAGTGAGTGGGTGAAATAAAATTACCAAACGGTACCTAAAACCTTTGTTTATTCGAGGGTCCGAGTGGTAAGTTTAAAAAAGGTGTGAATCCTGGAGCTCCTCTTAGAAACAAATACAGAGGGCGGATGTATGACTAACCGCTGCTCTCAGAATAGGTGCGGGAGTGAATCAATCACACATAAAAAAGGTCAACATGTTTCGCGCTATTAATTGGTCCATAAGGGATCCATAGGCGCTTCGTCAGGACCGGAAAGCTGGTGAAATAAACAAGAAGAAGACAGGTCTCAGGAAAAAGAAAATCCTGTAAACCTGTGATACCGTATTCTTAAGGTGTGTAAGCGTCCTTGCGCAGATAGGAACTCTCAATGTAGGTACCTATCCCCAACCTGGTGAAACAAAAAATAGAGAAAGACACACAAATATATATAAGGATATCAAAATGTATTTAACATGTAGGGCAATCATCATTTCCATGCGGTGTGCTCTGCCGCTCTTGCATGCACACGAGGTAAGCATATTATAGTCTTATGCCCGGGTGTATTATTAATAGTGACAAAAAAGGACACGTATCACAGGGTGCAGCTGACATTTGTGGAAAAGGGTGGAGCTTATAGGCTGAATCTATAAATGGAGACCCTATAGTTCCCACGTGCACATTGCCGGCTGAGAATGGTTCCGGCGTAATGAAATCGGGTGCGGTTTAATGCATATCTTGAAAACATCAATAATAAATGTAGATGGCGGTATGGACTACGAAACACAAGCCCAAGGTCAAGTGGGCCTGCGGTGCACTGCAATCAAGTGATCATTATAGTGGCTAAGGTCCCGATAATACGAGGACCCGTGAGACGTGGTGGAAAATTCTGCACAGAAACACATACACTTCCTGCGCTTCCCGTGTTTTAAAGGGTCGCACACACTTCAAACATACAAATGCACAAATGCACTCCCGTACTCCTACCCCTCATTAAGGAAATCGGGCTCCGTCGGCGCGCTCTCGGTGAGTGGCTGAGTTTCTGTTTAAGCGATAGAAAGATGCGTGGTTAAAATAGTGCCATGAGTAAGTGTGCGTTCGAGCCCTCGGACTCGGTTAATAATGCCGCCCTGATCCAAGCGCGTGCGGGAATGGTTACTCACAGTTGCTCGCCTCTCCCAGGATAGCGACCTACCCCTCCGTAGCAGTGTGCCGGAATCGGAGGGGAATGGTTTTAGATCACCAGCTTTTATCCTCCGTGATTGCAAAACCGGCCTGCTTGGGTGGGCGGCTACCGGCGCGGTGACGCGCTGCGTGGAGGGTGTGGCCACGGTGAGCTGTGTAGCTCTATCTAAAGTGTATAAACGTGGCGGCCATCTTAACACGAGGAAATCAGAAAGATAAGTAATCTGATCACAGCGTGTTTTCTCTAAGGCGATCAAGTTTGGAGTGGGTACCCATATTTGTCAAGATCGGGGCTAAAATAATTCTTAAGGAGAACGAGTGCTGTTAAATGCACAAGTTGAGGGTAAGCCTCAGTGTGGTTGAAGGTTGGTGTGTGACTGAAGTGTATCATAAAGAGTTGTGCAGGATTTAACGATCCCTTTACTGAAAGCATAAACTGGGGTGGTAAATATTTATTAGGAGAAAAGTGACCGTGGTGACTGTGTGGTGGAAATGCACCAGTCACATGTACGGTCTCGTACTTATAATGGGAGAAATCCCATGGTCATGGATAAGGCAGATGGACCGTGCCTAGATAATTACTGGACCAAATTAATTGTGTTCGATATGCGATGATATCCCCAGGTCCTAAGGAATCGCCCCCAAGTCATATGTACCTAAGGAGTGTAGGGGGACAATCCGGTTCAGTGAGCTCATATTCTTCCTCCAAAGCCAGTAATTATAGTACATTAGAACGTTAATTCTGCCCACGGGATCTCATCGTTGAGTCCCTCAGTATCGCATCTTAGTCTATGGACCCAGCGCTGTTCTTGTCTTAAGAGAGTTCTGTTGGTCCAGTTGGGATTAGATTCAATAATTGTCCACCTTATACTGTCTGCGGTATGTTTTTGTTCCATGAAGTGGGCGAGCAACTTGGTGTTGGTTTTACCACGTCGTATTGTGCTTTTGTGCTCGCCAATTCTTATCTTGACCTGCCTGGTGGTCATGCCGATGTATCTTTTACCACAGGGGCATAGAATGGTATAGACACAATTCTTGGTGTTGCAATTGGTGTGTTTTGTTTGTCGCCAGTGTGTGGCTAGACCGAGGTCGATCTGTTTCGAAGCTGTGGTCTCGGTACAGGCAGAGCAGGATCCGCAGGGAAAGTGACCCACCACAGGTGGTAAGGCCCAGAGAGTGGGTTGCCTCGTGAGTAGTGGCTTAGGACAGGTATGGACTAGGTGGTCCCTCAGATTCTGCATGCGTTTGAATGCAAAAAGTGGGGGGGGGCCTGGTGTAAGTGTACCTGTCCTTAGAATGTCCCAGTGTTTCCTTACAACTTTCTGAATGTGATTGGAACTGGGCGTAAATATGGTGACACATGTAATGGCTTCAGATTTAGGCCTGTCCCTCACTTCTAGGAGGGCAGCTCTCGGGTTATTTCTCGCTCTTTTGTGTGCCTGGCGTATGATGTTGCTGGGGTAGTGACGCCTTCTCAAATTGTCTGTTAGAATCTCCGATTACTTTTCGAACTCAGTGATGGTGTCACAGTTCCTGCGTAGGAATTGTCCGACTGGTAAATTGTTCCTCGGTGCTTTCGGATGCTGGCTGTCGTAAATGAGGAGACTGTTTCTGTCTGTGGGCTTTCTTTAGTTGGTTGTGTGTAAGGAACCATTATCCAGAGATATGAGCAAATCTAGGAATGGGATATTGTCCCGTGATCTTGTGCTCGTGAATTTTAAGAAGGGGTCCAGGGTGTTGATCCATCCGCAGAATGTGATAGAGAGTTCCTCGTCCCCGTTCCAGAAGAGGATGATGTCGTCGATATAACGACGCCACGTCAAAATGTTCTGTCGGTAGGGGTTAAAATCCCCTAGGATGTGCTTCTCCTCAAAATCTGCCATGTAAAGGCAGGCCAGACTGGGAGCGAAGGTGCTTCACATACTGGTGCCCTGTACTTGATGGTATAGTTGTAACTTGAAGGCAAAGACATTTTCTTTAAGTGCTATGGAAGCGCATTTACAAATGAAGGATATCGGTGTCTCATAAGGCCATGGTTCGATGTTCTGCAGGGTTGACTCTAGCACATCCAGGGTAGCATCCTGGGGAATGTTCGTATATAGAGCCTCCACATCTAAAGTGACCAGCAGGTCAATGGTTCCTGGTTCTGAAAATGTTTCTATCAAATTGAGAACCTCAGTAGTGCCCTTAAATAGGACGGGGTTTTGCTCACCAAGGGACGTAGGTAGAAGTCGCAGAACTTGCTGAGTGGTTCAAGGACCGATTCGATGCCTGACACGATCGGGCGGCCCGGTAGTGGGTTGACTCCTTTGTGGATCTTTGGTAGGGTATAGTAGTAAGGGGTCCGCGGGTCCTCGTTGGTAAGGAAGTCTGCCTCCTGGCGGGAAATCCAACCTTCTGTGGCCGCTTCGTTGACTAGGCTCCTTATTCGAGTAATGAGGCGCGTCGTTGGATCTTCAGTGATGGGCTGGTAATATTTAGTGTCCGTCAGTTGGCGGTTGTATTCGGCATCGTAAGTGACAACATCCTGAAGGACTATAGCACCGCCTTTGTCTGCTGGTTTAAGAATGATGTTGGTATCTTCTGTGATAGATTTAAGAAGGGTCCTTTCTTCTTTAGAGAGGTTGTCATAAGGGCGTTTGTGGTTCATAGCCGCCACGTCCTTGAGGTTAGCCTGTTCAAATGTCAGGACTTCATTTGGTGTCATCGTAGTTGTCGGGGTGAACTTGGATTGCTTCTTGAGGCCGGTCTCAGTGAGAGGGATTTCAGGTTTGTTCTGAAAGAAGGCCTTGAGTCTCACTTTTCTGAAGAATTGGTGGAGTTCTTGGTGAAGACGGAATGAATCTTCGGTTGGAGTGGGCACAAAACCCAAACCATTCTCCAAGAGTTTGGTTTCGCCCACTGTCAACTGTCTGGAGGACAAATTGACCACTAAGTTCTCTGCCCCATCGTCTTGCTCCGCAGTGTCATTGGTTCCGGGTCTTGCCACTGGACCGTCTTGGATCCTCCTCTTCTTCTGCCTCTTCCTTTGCCCCTCCCTCTGTTGTAAAAAGGGGGGTTCGGGAATTGGTGGAATTGGGGTGGTTGTAGGTGGTGTCCCAGCGGTATGTTCCACATCGGTGGGGGTCCCATCCATTGTCCTGGGTATACTGGTGGTTGGAATGGTTGCTGCGGGAAATTCTGGAATAGTGGGGGTCGATATTGTCTCTGTGTCCCTCTGCTGGCACGAGGTGTGTAATTCCTTCCCTCATAGCTTGAGTCACTACCGAAGGATCCTGATCTGCTGGATTGGTTACTACTCCCTTCATCGGAAGAGGTCTCGTAGTTCTGGATCACCTAGTCTTCCTTAGTATAAGGGTATACCTTCTCTTTGTTGAAGCGTTTGACGTCCTTCTGAAGTTTGGTTATTTTATGTTTGGTGAGGAATTCCTTATGCTCGTTTAGTTCTTCGTTAATTTCGGCAAGTCGTGATTTATACTCCGTGATTGAGATCCCAGCCTTCAGTCCGTTTTCAGCTAGAGGGATCTGTATCAGAAGTTCATCCGATAGACGCTTGGCCGTGTTAATGATTAGCACGAGCCAATCCCGTGTGCACTTCCATGCGATCTTTGACCATTCCGTACGGAAGGTAAGATCTCCTAAAAAGATTCTTGGGGAAAGCGTGACTAGGAGGCCATTAGGTGCTATATTGGCCCTTAGGTATTCCGTCATGATTATCCCATGAAGGGCTGTCTTGATATGTAACCTCCTCAATGACTGCAACGTCTTCCAATCATCTACTTTGCTCCCTGTTGCTGCGCTGCCATCTTCAGCCAACAGTGAGGGTGCCCGGAGAATCTCCGCCACGATGTCTTAATCAAAACTCAAACCCGGGGTGTCCATATTTTAGTAGTGGGAGTGCCTCCGTACGACTACTCTTAGTGTAGTGTATGAGTGCACGTGAAAGAAGTGTCTCGGAGAAAGGGGAAAGGATACAGTAATTATCCCACGGCTGGCTGCCGTACTTAAATCATCACACAAAAAGAATTGGGGACCGGGAGCTATTTGGAAAGGAAGAAGGTCCAGTACCCGTGCTCCCAAAGAACAACGTTTTTGCACTGGGGGGTGACTGTTCCTAAGGTCTCAGGAGAGTAGCAACCAAACTTTGGTTGGTAAGAGGGGATAATAGTGGTGGGGGGAATCCCTCCTTTTGGATATAGTGCCCTCACACACCTTTGCAAGTGTCATGCTTCATCATCGGGCGTTGCTCCTTCTGGGGGCTGCGCTGCAGTCCCTCACGGGCCGCGCGAGAGGGCTCTTTAGCGGAGATCTTTTAAGGAGACGCCGCAGTTGTGCATGTGGGTGTGTGGGCCTGGGGAGGTAAGTGAGTGGGTGAATTAAAATTACCAAACGGTACCTAGAACCTGTGTTTATTTGGGGGTCCGAGTGGTAAGTTTAAAAAAGGTGTGAATCCTGGAGCTCCTCTTAGAAACAAATACAGAGGGCAGATGTATGACTAACCGCTGCTCTCAGAATAGGTGCCGGAGTGAATCAATCACACATAAAAAAGGTCAACATGTTTCGCGCTCTTAATTGGTCCATAAGGGATCCATAGGCACTTTGTCAGGACCGGAAAGCTGGTGAAATAAACAAGAAGAAGACAGGTCTCAGGAAAAAGAAAATCATGTAAACCTGTGATACCTTATTCTTAAGGTGTGTAAGCGCCCTTGCGCAGATAGGAACTCTCAATGTAGGTACCTATCCCCAACCTGGTGAAACAAAAAATAGAGAAAGACACACAAATATATATAAGGATATCAAAATGTATTTAACATGTAGGGCAATCATCATTTCCATGCGGTGTGCTCTGCCGCTCTTGCATGCACACAAGGTAAGCATATTATAGTCTGATGCCCGGGTGTATTAATAATAGTGATAAACAAGCATTTGCAATGCAATCGGTCTCGCCTTTGGGGCCTTATAAGTATTTAACCATGCAGCATATTTTTTGCAGCTGGTTGGCCGGTAGCGGTTCCACCGGGAAACAGGGACGGGAAATAGTGCTCTAAAACGGCCACAACATGGTCACTGGTGGAATCTGCAAGTCGCAATAGTGGGGGTTATCGACAGAGGTGCTGGTGGTTTATTTCCACCAAATACGTTTTGAATAAGACACAACCAACCAAACCACCGGCATCTGGAAAAAATAACTAAGAAAGACTAACACCAGTTTGTTATAAATAAAGTTTTAACCATGCCACATACTCATTCTGCAGCATCAAATACTACTCCAGTAATAGGACCACACAACGTGCATTGCATTTTAATAAGTGCTCACATAAAACATAGTTTAGAAGGCATGGTTATGTCAATCCTGTTGATCGAACCTAATTTACAGGTATTGGTACCCACATACACTTAACGATGCGCCTAGTCCCGAACCCTCAGAAGCGCTCATTTCAATGATATAATTCATTCTGTAAACTTCTATCAACTTGCTATTGTTCCAGTAGAATTAACTAGCCCAATGAAACTCAGTCTTGACTCGTATAGTCCTGAGTATTGCTGAGCCATGCACATTTCAGCCAATGCACCTCGATCTTGCAATGCAGCACACCCTTCTATTCACTGTTTAGAACGAAACAATTCTGATCTACAACTCCACCTCCTATTTATGAAATGCGAGCTCGGGCGATGTACCTCAATCTTGACTGAAGGCACCAAATGATATTACGGCCACGAGATGGACAACTGTTCTCTCCATGCATCTCAAACACAGCACTTGATTTACCCTTTCTATCACTTTCAAAGACTTGTCATACGTTTCATTTGTCACATCCGAACTCGTGAGCAGAAGACTTAAAGTAGCTCAGCACTTACAGCCTGTTTTAGTTGTTCGGGTCTACTAAAGCGGCTATGTGTAGAGTCCCACATGTTCGACTCCAGGCATGTACATTGCAAAAGCAAGACCGGCCTCAATGAAAAAACAGCCACTTGAATATTCGCCATCAATTTATTGAAGCACTACAAGAGCGACTTAAGTGCCTCTAAAAGCATCATGTTCTGAAATCTACAGATGAGTGAAGGAGGCTGGAATAGGCATGATGGAGGACCTAGAACAGGCTGCCAACCAGGGGGAACCTACCTCACTTGTGAATAATGCCCCAAGGTTCTCTTTGGTAAAAGGTTGGAGTGAACTCTCCCACAATCCCTAGACACACCTGTCAGGCTAATAAATGGCTCTCTTACCTCTTCCTTCACTCGCCCTGGACTTATTGCTTGCTTCTCTCCTCTCTTGTCCATTTTGTAGCCCTCCTACTGACATGCCTTCCTTTGTGCCCTGTTGGAGTGGAAGATACTCCTGCATGATAGTGGGAGGTGGTCCATGCATCTCCTGTCTTGGGCTTTCTGCCTGCCATGCCACCTCACCCTTGCCACACCATTACATGTTACTAGAACATCATTTCAGATGAACTCTACCACGTTATACATAACACAAAGAAAAAACATGCAACCCATGTGTTGTATCAAACAGTAGCTAAACTGCACAATGTACTTAAAGAGACGCTAACTTCATCACAATGCACAGCATTATGCAATCACGACAGCTCTTGGTCATAGTAAACCACTTTTACACATTATACTACAACACACAAGTCGGCATCATCCAAAATTCAGAACCCTAAAAATTGTCCAGATAAAACAGCTCATTGCACAACACTAAACCATACATTTTACAATGCATAACCATACAGCACCACAAAATACCACCACTCCCAGCAAACACCTAACTGTTTCTTCTGGTTTAGCTGACGGTCTCAGTTTACTTCACTGATACCACAATACCACTCAACAGTTATACTTGCGCCCAACCACATGTATTCCCTAAAATTCCTGCCCTTCACATCCTCCACCCCATGTGTGCCGCCATTGTCCTTCATATTTCTGGTACAAATACATCCACAACAAACTCCTCTACATGAAATTGCTCCTGTTTCAGAATTCTTCCACACTTTTTTTAAATCTGGATGTGACAGGGAGATGAACAGTGTTGTATTTGTGACTCTTCACATACTTTACTACAAAGGTGATAAAATCTGTCGGCTAAATAGAGCAAGAGCAGTTACCAAACATAATACAAGCTCTCGCGCCTGCTGACTTAAATTAAATCCATTCATTATCAGGTCTTTCTAAATGTCAGGGTAAAAAGTGTTGTAGGGAAACACAATTATGCTGTTATTCTGTCTTCTCAGTACACTTTGCAGCTCGAAATGTGTGGTGTTTTAAAAAGGTTAATTAGATCTAGTGAGAAATGGAACATCAAAGCACAATTACTTTCTGGTGCACGAAGGCCACTTTATTTAAAATACGAAAATACGTTAACAGGGTCATAGATGATGATTAACTGTTAAGTGCGCTCAATTAACTATTTGTGTCTTCGGCTGTGCCAAATTTAGGTATTAAGTCATCAGTAAGAGACCATTTGGAAGTCAGTCTATGATTGTCATGCTTTCAGGAGCCAACATTACTTTTCTCGCCACCAGACTGAACATGATGTCACTTACTTTCTTGTCAACAATTTGGCCTTGACGTTCCTTACTTCTTGAAAGGCAATGAACTAACCCTTTCATTATCGCAATTAGTATATGCAGATTTTTTATTCAAAATGTTGTTCTATTGTTCAACACTTTGTACTTCCACATACTATGTATTTTGGCACGCTGAACATGTAACAGAAAATGTGTAGATTCCTTCATTTTCGGCATGCCCTTGAGTTTCCCAATATCAAACGTGTGGTTTACATAGGCGCTTTTGGTCTGCACAGACGCTTTTGTAATGCTAGTATGTATAAACGGGAATGAAACGCAAAGTATTTTTTTTAACTGATGAGGGGGAAGCAACACAGAGTCCGGTGCAGGAGGCAACACTGGGGGAAGCAGACGACAGAGCGAGAAAGCACAAAGTGGAGCACAGACAGGAGAGCAAACCGGAAAAAGAGAAAGTAATGTGGAGCAGCCAAGACAATGCAACAGGGGGAGCACACGAGGCAGACAGCAATACGGAGGGGGACAGGGAGAAGCACAAAGGCGACAGTGCTACACACAGCGGAGGGGGGAGAAGTACACGAGGCAGATATCTGTAAACACAAGCACTCCATCCCATTCTAGTAAACCTTACCGGTGTCCACGTCTGCCCACCTCACTTTTTTCGCGCTCCAGTTTTAACAAGAAAAGCACGCCGGAGTGGATGCCTGCTTGTGCCCCGGGGGGACCATAGACTGCGTGCTTGTACAGGAGCACTCTAGTCGGTCCCTGCTTGTGCCCCCGGGGCACTGTAAAGTGCAAGGTACAACACAGCAATACCGAAGACACGGGCTGCGCTGGGAATAGAAATGCACGCATTGCGTGTGTGGCGCTGCTCGTGTGTGGACCCGGGGCACTGTAAAGTGCAAGGTACAACACAGCAATGCTGAAGACACGGGCTGCGCTGGGAATAGAAATGCACGCATTGCGTGTGTGGCGCTGCTCGTGTGTGGACACGCCCATGTGTCTGTGCCTCGGAAGCACTCCATCAACATCACGTTCATTAAATAAAAAAGTCCAACAACCAAAACAACGCCCCTAATACAAGTAAAGGGGCCAATAGCCATAGGCGTGGCTAACAGTCCAAAAGGAGGGACTTTAAACACTAGTAACCAATACCAAGTAGAAACGGTTTGAAAGGCACACTGGAGAACAAATGAGAAGAACTATTTAAAAAGAGGCGGTCAGACCCTCACTAAAGTATATACTGCATGTCTCAACGAGACAGCGCAAGCGCTGCCTCGCCGAGACCTAAAATGGACACGTATCACAGGGTGCAGCTGACATTTGTGCAAAAGGGTGGAGCTTATAGGCTGAATCTATAAATGGATACCCTATAGTTCCCACGTGCATAATGCCGGCTGAGAATGGTTCCGGCGTAATGAAACCGGGTGCGGTTTAATGCATATCTTGAAAATATCAATAATAAATGTAGATGGCGGTATGGACTATGAAACACAAGCCCAAGGTCAAGTGGGCCTGCGGTGCACTGCAATCAAGTGATCATTATTGTGGCTAAGGTCCGGATAATACGAGGACCCGTGAGACGTGGTGGAAAATTCTGCACATAAACACACACACTTCCTGCGCTTCCCGTATTTTAAAGGGTCGCACACACTTCAAACATACAAATGCACTCCCGTACTCCTACCCCTCATTAAGGATATCGGGCTCTGTCGGCGCGCTCTCGGTGAGTGGCTGAGTTTCTGTTTAAGCGATAGAAAGATGAGTGGTTAAAATGGTGCCATGAGTAAGTGTGCGCTTGAGCCCTCGAACTCGGTTAATAATGCCGCCCTGATCCAAGCGTGTGCGGGAATGGTTACTTACAGTTGCTCGCCTCTCCCAGGATAGCGACCTACCTCTCCCTAGCAGTGTGCCGGAATCGGAGGGGAATGGTTTTAGGTCACCCGCTTTTATCCTCCGTGATTGCAAAACCAGCCTGCTTGGGTGGGCGGGTACTGGCGCGGTGACGCTCTGCGTGGAGGGTGTGGCCACGGTGAGCTGTGTAGCTCTATCTAAAGTGAATAAACATGGCGGCCATCTTAACACGGGGAAATCAGAAAGATAAGTAATCTGATCACAGCGTGTTTTCTCTAAGGCGATCGAGTTTGGAGTGGGGACCCATATTTGTCAAGATCGGGGCTAAAATAATTCTTAAGGAGAACGAGTCCTGTTAAATGCACATGTCGAGGGTAAGCCTCAGTGTGGTTGAAGGTTGGTGTGTGACTGAAGTGTATCATAAAGGTATTATGAGAAAAGTGACCGTGGTGACTGTGTGGTGGAAATGCACCACTCATATGTACGGTCTTGTACTTATAATGGGAGAAATCCCTTGGTCATGGATAAGGCAGATGGACCGTGCCTAGATAATTACTTGACCAAATTAATTGTGTTCGATATGCGATGATATCCCCAGGCCCTAAGGAATCGCGCCCAAGTCATATGTACCTAAGGAGTGTAGGGGGACAATCCGGTTCAGTGAGCTCATATTCTTCCTCCAAAGCCAGTAATTATAGTACATTAGAACGTTAATTCTGCCCACGGGATCTCATCGTTGAGTCCCTCAGTATCGCATCTTAGTCTATGGACCCAGTGCTGTTCTTGTCTAAAGAGAGTTCTGTTGGTCCAGTTGGGATTAGATTCAATAATTGTCCACCTTATACTGTCTGCGGTATGTTTTT
This sequence comes from Calotriton arnoldi, assembly GCA_963921515.1. Classification (NCBI taxonomy): domain Eukaryota; kingdom Metazoa; phylum Chordata; class Amphibia; order Caudata; family Salamandridae; genus Calotriton; species Calotriton arnoldi. The sequence continues at coordinate 351,007 of CAWUFW010010170.1, forward strand.
GTTCCATGAAGTGGGCGAGCAACTTGGTGTTGGTTTTACCACGTCGTATTGTGCTTTTGTACTCGCCAATTCTTATCTTGACCTGCCTGGTGGTCATGCTGATGTATCTTTTACCACAGGGGCATAGAATGGTATAGACACAATTCTTGGTGTTGCAATTGGTGTGTTTTGTTTGTCGCCAGGGTGTGGCTAGACCGAGGTCGATCTGTTTCGAAGCTGTGGTCTCGGTACAGGCAGAGCAGGATCCGCATGGAAAGTGACCCACCACAGGTGGTAAGGCCCATAGAGTGGGTTGGCTCGTGAGTAGTGGCTTAGGACGGCTATGGACTAGGTGGTCCCTCAGATTCTGCGTGCGTTTGAATGCAAAAAGTGGGGGGGGGGGGCCTGGTGTAAATGTACCTGTCCTTAGAATGTCCCAGTGTTTCCTTACAACTTTCTGAATGTGATTGGAACTGGGCGTAAATGTGGTGACACATGTAATGGCTTCAGATTTAGGCCTGTCCCTCACTTCTAGGAGGGCAGCTCTCGGGTTATTTTTCGCTCTTTTTTTGTGTGCCTGGCGTATGATGTTGCTGGGGTAGTTACCCCTTCTCAAATTGTCTGTTAGAATCTCCGATTGCTTTTCGAACTCAGTGATGCTGTCACAGTTCTTGCGTAGGCGTAGGAATTGTCCGACTGGTAAATTGTTCCTCAGTGCTTTCGGATGGTGGCTGTCGTAAATGAGGAGACTATTTTGGTCTGTGGGCTTTCTATAGTTGGTTGTGTGTAAGGAACCATTATCCAGAGATATGAGCAAATCTAGGAATGGGATATTGTCCCGTGATCTTTTGCTTGTGAATTTTAAGAAGGGGTCCAGGGTGTTGATCCATCCGCAGAATGTGATACAGAGTTCCTCGTCCCCTTTCCAGAAGAGGATGATGTCGTCGATATAACGAAGCCACATCAAAATGTTCTGTCGGTAGGGGTTAAAATCCCCTAGGATGTGCTTCTCCTCGAAATCTGCCATGTAAAGGCAGGCCAGACTGGGAGCGAAGGTGCTTCCCATACTGGTGCCCTGTACTTGATGGTATAGTTGTGACTTGAAGGCAAAGAAATTTTCTTTAAGTGCTATGGAAGAGCATTCACAAATGAAGGATATCGGTGTCTCATAAGGCCATGGTTCGATGTTCCGCAGGGTTGACTCTAGCACATCCAGGGTAGCATCCTGGGGAAAGTTCGTATATAGAGCCTCCACATCTAAAGTGACCAGCAGGTCAATGGTTCCTCGTTCTGAAAAATTTTCTATCAAATTGAGTACCTCAGTAGTGTCCCTTAAATAGGACGGGGTTTTGCTCACCAAGGGACGTAGGTAGAAGTCGCAGAACTTGCTGAGTGGTTCAAGGACCGATTCGATGCCTGACACGATCGGGCGGCCCGGTGGTGGGTTGACTCCTTTGTGGATCTTTGGTAGGGTATAGTAGTAAGGGGTCCGCGGGTCCTCGTTGGTAAGGAAGTCTGCCTCCTGGCGGGAAATCCAACCTTCCGTGGCCGCTTCGTTGACTAGGCTCCTTATTCGACTAATGAGGCGCGTCGTTGGATCTTCAGTGATGGGCTGGTAATATTTAGTGTCCGTCAGTTGGCGGTTGCATTCGGCATTGTAAGTGACAACATTCTGAATGACTATAGCACCGCCTTTGTCTGCTGGTTTCAGAATGATGTTGGTATCTTCTGTGATAGATTTGAGAAGGGTCCTTTCTTCTTTAGAGAGGTTGTCATAAGGGCGTTTGTGGTTCATAGCCGGCACGTCCTTGAGGATAGCCTGTTCAAATGTCAGGACTTCATTTGGTGTCATCGCAGCTGTCGTGGTGAACTTGGATTGCTTCTTGAGGCCGGTCTCAGTGGGAGGGATTTCAGGTTTGTTCTGAAGGAAGGCCTTGAGTCTCACTTTTCTGAAGAATTGGTGGAGTTCTTGGTGAAGACGGAATAAATCTTCGGTTGGAGTGGGCACAAAACCCAAACCCTTCTCCAAGAGTTTGGTTTCGTCAACTGTCTGGAGGACAAATTGACCACTAAGGTCTCTGCCCCATCGTCTTGCTCCGCAGTGTCATTGGTTCCGGGTCTTGCCACTGGACTGTCTTGGATCCTCCTCTTCTTCTGCCTCTTCCTTTGCCCCTCCCTCTGTTGTAAAAAAGGGGATTCGGGAATTGGTGGAATTGGGGTGGTTGTAGGTGGTTTCCCGGCGGTATGTTCCACATCGGTGGGGGTCCCATCCATTGTCCTGGGTATACGTGTGGTTGGAATGGTTGCTGCGGGAAATTCTGGAATAGTGGGGGTTGATATTGTCTCTGTGTCCCTCTAGCACGAGGTGTGTAATTCCTTCCCTCATAGCTTGAGTCACTACCGAAGGATCCTGATCTGCTGGATTGGTTCCTACTAGCCTCCTAGTCACGCTTTCCCCAAGAATCTTTTTAGAAGATCTTACCTTCCGTACGGAATGGTCAAAGATCGCATGGAAGTGCACACGGGATTGGCTCGTGCTAATCATTAACACGGCCAAGCGTCTATCGGATGAACTTCTGATACCGATCACTCTAGCTGAAAACCGACTGAAGGCTGGGATCTCAATCACGGCGTATAAATCACGACTTGCCGAAATTAACGAAGAACTAAACGAGCATAAGGAATTCCTCACCAAACAGAAAATAACCAAACTTCAGAAGGACGTCAAACGCTTCAACAAAGAGAAGCTATACCCTTATACTAAGGAAGACTATGTGATCCAGAACTACGAGACCTCTTCCGATGAAGGGAGTAGTAACCAATCTAGCAGATCAGGATCCTTCGGTAGTGACTCAAGCTATGAGGGAAGGAATTACACACCTCGTGCCAGAGGGACACAGAGACAATATCGAACCCCACTATTCCAGAATTTCCCGCAGCAACCATTCCAACCACCAGTATACCCAGGACAATGGATGGGACCTCCACCAATGTGGAACATACAGCCGGGACACCACCTACAACCACCCCAATTCCACCAATTCCCGAACCCCCCTTTTTACAACAGAGGGAGGGGCAAAGGAAGAGGTAGAAGACGAGGAGGATCCAAGACGGTCCAGTGGCAAGACCCGGAACTAATGACACTGCGGAGCAAGACGATGGGGCAGAGACCTTAGTGGTCAATTTGTCCTCCAGACAGTTGACAGTGGGCGAAACCAAACTCTTAGAGAAGGGTTTGGGTTTTGTGCCCACTCCAACCGAAGATTCATTCCGTCTTCACCAAGAACTCCACCAATTCTTCAGAAAAGTGAGACTCAAGGCCTTCTTTCAGAACAAACCTGAAATCCCTCTCACCGAGACCGGCCTCAAGAAGCAATCCAAGTTCACCCCGACAGCTGCGATGACACCAAATGAAGTCCTGACATTTGAACAGGCTATCCTCAAGGACTTGGCGACTATGAACCACAAACGCCCTTATGACAACCTCTCTAAAGAAGAAAGGACCCTTCTCAAATCTATCACAGAAGATAGCAACATCATTCTGAAACCAGCAGATAAAGGCGGTGCTATAGTTATTCAGGATGTTGTCACTTACGATGCCGAATGCAACAGCCAACTGACGGACACTAAATATTACCAGCCTATCACTGAAGATCCAACGACGCGCCTCATTACTCGAATAAGGAGCCTAGTCAACGAAGCGGCCACGGAAGGTTGGATTTCCCGCCAGGAGGCAGACTTCCTTATCAACGAGGACCGTGGACCCCTTACTACTATACCCTACCAAAGATCCACAAAAGAGTCAACCCACCACCGGGCCGCCCGATCGTGTCAGGCATCGAATCGGTCCTTGAACCACTCACCAAGTTCTGCGACTTCTACCTACGTCCCTTGGTGTGCAAAACCCTGTCCTATTTAAGGGACACTACTGAGGTACTCAATTTGATAGAAAATTTTTCAGAACCAGGAACCATTGACCTGCTGGTCACTTTAGATGTGGAGGCTCTATATACGAACATTCCCCAGGATGCTACCCTGGATGTGATAGAGTCAACCCTGCGGAACATCGAACCATGGCCTTATGAGACACCGATATCCTTCATTTGTGAATGCGCTTCCATAGCACTTAAAGAATATTTCTTTGCCTTCAAGTCACAACTATAACATCAAGTACAGGGCACCAGTATGGGAATCACCTTCGCTCCCAGTCTGGCCTGCCTTTACATGGCAGATTTCGAGGAGAAGCACATCCTAGGGGATTTTAGCCCCTACCGACAGAACATTTTGATGTGGCGTCGTTATATCGATGACATCATCCTCTTCTGGAAAGGGGACAAGGAACTCTGTATCACATTCTGCGGATGGATCAACACCCTGGACCCCTTCTTAAAATTCACGAGCACAAGATCACGGGACAATATCCCATTCCTAGATTTGCTCATATCTCTGGATAATGGTTCCTTACACACAACCAACTACAGAAAGCCCACAGACAGAAAAAGTCTCCTCATTTACGACAGCCACCATCCGAAAGCACTGAGGAACAATTTACCAGTCGGACAATTCCTACGCCTACGCAGGAACTGTGACACCATCACTGAGTTCGAAAAGCAATCGGAGATTCTAACAGACAATTTGAGAAGGCGTAACTACCCCAGCAACATCATACGCCAGGCACACAAAAGAGTGAGAAATAACCCGAGAGCTGCCCTCCTAGAAGTGAGGGACAGGCCTAAATCTGAAGCCATTACATGTGTCACCACATTTACGCCCAGTTCCAATCCCATTCAGAAAGTTGTAAGGAAATACTGGGACATTCTAAGGACAGGTACATTTACACCAGGCCCCCCCCCCCACTTTTTTCCTTCAAACGCACGCAGAATCTGAGGGACCACCTAGTCCATACCCGTCCTAAGCCACTACTCACGAGGCAACCCACTCTCTGGGCCTTACCACCTGTGGTGGGTCACTTTCCCTGCGGATCCTGCTCTGCCTGTACCGAGACCACAGCTTCGAAACAGGTCGACCTCGGTCTAGCCACACCCTGGCGACAAACAAAACACACCAATTGCAACACCAAGAATTGTGTCTACACCATTCTATGCCCCTGTGGTAAAAGATACATCGGCATGACCACCAGGCAGGTCAAGATAAGAATTGGCGAGCACAAAAGCACAATACGACGTGGTAAAACCAACATCAAGTTGCTCGCCCACTTCATGGAACAAAAACATACCGCAGACAGTATAAGGTGGACAATTATTGAATCTAATCCCAACTGGACCAACAGAACTCTCTTTAGACAAGAACAGCGCTGGGTCCATAGACTAAGATGCGATACTGAGGGACTCAACGATGAGATCCCGTGGGCAGAATTAACGTTCTAATGTACTATAATTACTGGCTTTGGAGGAAGAATATGAGCTCACTGAACCGGATTGTCCCCCTACACTCCTTAGGTACATATGACTTGGGCGCGATTCCTTAGGACCTGGGGATATCATAGCATATCGAACGCAATTAATTTGGTCCAGTAATTATCTAGGCACGGTCCATCTGCCTTATCCATGACCATGGGATTTCTCCCATTATAAGTACAAGACCGTACATGTGAGTGGTGCATTTCCACCACACAGTCACCACAGTCACTTTTCTCATAATAACTTTTTACCACCCCAGTTTATGCTTTCAGTAAAGGGATCGTTAAATCCTGCACAACTTTTTATGATACACTTCAGTCACACACCAACCTTCAACCACACTGAGGCTTACCCTCGAGATGTGCATTTAACAGCACTGGTTCTCCTTAAGAATTATTTTAGCCCCGATCTTGACAAATATGGGTCCTCACTCCAAACTCGATCGCCTTAGAGAAAACACGCTGTGATCAGATTACTTATCTTTCTGATTTCCCTGTGTTAAGATGGCCGCCATGTTTATACACTTTAGATAGAGCTACACAGCTCACCGTGGCCACACCCTCCATGCAGCGCGTCACCGCGCCGGTACCTGCCCACCCAAGCGGGCCGGTTTTGCAATCACGGAGGATAAAAGCGGGTGATCTAAAACCATACCCCTCCGATTCCGGCACACTGCTACCGAGGGGTAGGTCGCTATCCTGGGAGAGGCGAGCAACTGTGAGTAACCATTCCCGCACACGCTTGGATCAGGGCGGCATTATTAACCGAGTCCGAGGGCTCGAACGCACACTTACTCATGGCACCATTTTAACGTCGCATCTTTCTATCGCTTAAACAGAAACTCAGCCACTCACCGAGAGCGTGCCGACGGAGCCTGATTTCCTTAATGAGGGGTAGGAGTACGGGAATGCATTTGTATGTTTGAAGTGTGTGCGACCCTTTAAAACACGGGAAGCGCAGGAAGTGTGTGTGTTTATGTGCAGAATTTTCCACCACGTCTCACGGGTCCTCGTATTATCCGGACCTTAGCCACTATAATGATCACTTGACAGTTGATTGCAGTGCACCGCAGGCCCACTTGACCTTCGGCTTGTGTTTCGTAGTCCATACCGCCATCTACATTTATTATTGATGTTTTCAAGATATGCATTAAACCGCACCCGGTTTCATTACGCCGGAACCATTCTCAGCCGGCAATGTGCACGTGGGAACTATAGGGTATCCATTTATAGATTCAGCCTATAAGCTCCACCCTTTTGCACAAATGTCAGCTGCACCCTGTGATACGTGTCCTTTTTGTCACTATTATTAATACACCCGGGCATAAGACTATAATGTGCTTACCTCGTGTGCATGCAAGAGCGGCAGAGCACACCGCATGGAAATGATGATTGCCCTACATGTTAAATACATTTTGATATCCTTATATATATTTGTGTGTCTTTCTCTATTTTTTGTTTCACCAGGTTGGGGATAGGTACCTACATTGAGAGTTCCTATCTGCACAAGGACGCTTACACACCTTAAGAATAAGGTATCACAGGTTTACAGGATTTTCTTTTTCCTGAGACCTGTCTTCTTCTTGTTTATTTCACCAGCTTTCCGGTCCTGACGAAGCGCCTATGGATCCCTTATGGACCAATTAAGAGCGCAAAACATGTTGAACTTTTTTACGTGTGATTGATTCACTCCGGCACCTATTCTGAGAGCAGCAGTTAGTCATACATCCGCCCTCTGTATTTGTTTCTAAGAGGAGCTCCAGGATTCACACCTTTTTTTAAACTTACCACTCGGACCCTCGAATAAACACAGGTTCTAGGTACCGTTTGGTAATTTTAATTCACCCACTCACTTACCTCCCCAGGCCCACACACCCACATGCACAACTGCGGCGTCTCCTTAAAAGATCTCCGCTAAAGAGCCCTCTCGCGGGGCCCGTGAGGGACTGCAGTACCGCCCCCAAGAGGAGCAACGCCCGATGATGAAGCATGACACTCGCAAGGGTGTGTGAGGGCACTATATCCAAAAGGAAGGATTCCCCCACCACTATTTATAAACTCAACCTTCTTTGAGACTGACCACTTGTTACTATCGCCTCTTACCAACCAGAGTTTGGTTGCTACTCTCCTGAGACCTTAGGAACAGTCACCCCCAGTGCAAAAACGTTGTTCTTTGGGAGCACGAGTACTGGACCTTCTTCCTTTCCAAATAGCTCCCGGTCCCCAATTCTTTTTGTGTGATGATTTAAGTACGACAGCCAGCCGTGGGACAATTACTGTATCCTTTCCCCTTTCTCCGAGACACTTCTTTCACGTGCACTCATACACTACACTAAGAGTAGTCGTACGGAGGCACTCCCACTACTAAAATATGGACACCCCGGGTTTGAGTTTTGAAGAAGACATCGTGGCGGAGATTCTCCGGGCACCCTCACTGTTGGCTGAAGATGGCAGCGCAGCAACAGGGAGCAAAGTAGATGATTGGAAGACGTTGCAGTCATTGAGGAGGTTACAGATCAAGACAGCCCTTCATGGGATAATCATGACGGAATACCTAAGGGCCAATATAGCACCTAATGGCCTCCTAGTCACGCTTTCCGCAAGAATCTTTTTATAAGATCTTACCTTCCGTACGGAATAGTCAAAGATCGCGTGGAAGTGCACACGGGATTGGCTCGTGCTAATCATTAACACGGCCATGCGTCTATCGGATGAACTTCTGATACAGATCACTCTAGCTGAAAACGGACTGAAGGCTGGGATCTCAATCACGGCGTATAAATCACGACTTGCCGAAATTAACGAAGAACTAAACGAGCATAAGGAATGCCCCACCAAACAGAAAATAACCGAACTTCAGAAGGATGTCAAACGCTTCAACAAAGAGAAGGTATACCCTTATACTAAGGAAGACTATGTGATCCAGAACTACGAGACCTCTTCCGATGAAGGGAGTAGTAACCAATACAGCAGATCAGGATCCTTCGGTAGTGACTCAAGCTATGAGGGAAGGAATTACACACCTCGTGCCAGAGGGACACAGAGACAATATCGACCCCCACTATTCCAGAATTTCCCGCAGTAACCATTCCAACCACCAGTATACCCAGGACAATGGATGGGACCCCCACCGATGTGGAACATACCGCCGGGACACCACCTACAACAACCCAATTCCACCAATTCCTGAACCCCCCTTTTACAACAGAGGGAGGGGCAAAGGAAGAGGCAGAAGAAGAGGAGGATCCAAGACGGTCCAGTGGCAAGACCCGGAACCAATGACACTGCGGAGCAAGACGATGGGGCAGAGACCTTAGTGGTCAATTTGTCCTCCAGACAGTTGACAGTGGGCGAAACCAAACTCTTGGAGAAGGGTTTGGGTTTTGTGCCCACTCCAACCGAAGATTCATTCCGTCTTCACCAAGAACTCCACCAATTCTTCAGAAAAGTGAGACTCAAGGCCTTCTTTCAGAACAAACCTGAAATCCCTCCCACTGAGACCGGCCTCAAGAAGCAATCCAAGTTCACCCCGACAGCTGCGATGACACCAAATGAAGTCCTGACATTTGAACAGGCTATCCTCAAGGACGTGGCGGCTATGAACCACAAACGCCCTTATGACAACCTCTCTAAAGAAGAAAGGACCCTTCTCAAATCTATCACAGAAGATACCAACATCATTCTGAAACCAGCAGACAAAGGCGGTGCTATAGTCATTTAGGATGTTGTCACTTACGATGCCGAATGCAACTGCCAACTGACGGACACTAAATATTACCAGCCCATCACTGAAGATCCAACGACGCGCCTCAGTACTCGAATAAGGAGCCTAGTCAACGAAGCGGCCGCAGAAGATTGGATTTCCCGCCCAGGAGACAGACTTCCTTACCAACGAGGACCCGTGGACCCCTTACTACTATACCCTACCAAAGATCCACAAAGGAGTCAACCCACCACCGGGCCGGCCGATCGTGTCAGGCATCGAACCAGTCAGCAAGTTCTGCGACTTCTACCTACGTCCCTTGGTGAGTAAAACCCTGTCCTATTTAAGGGACACTACTGAGGTACTCAATTTGATATAAAACCTTTCAGAACCAGGAACCATTGACCTGCTGGTCACTTTAGATGTGGAGGCTCTATATACGAACATTCCCCAGGATGCTACCCTGGATGTGCTAGAGTCAACCCTGCGGAACATCGAACCATGGCCTTATGAGACACCGATATCCTTCATTTGTGAATGCGCTTCCATAGCACTTAAAGAAAATGTCTTTGCCTTCAAGTCACAATTATACCATCAAGTACAGGGCACCAGTATGGGAAGCACCTTCGCTCCCAGTCTGGCCTGCCTTTACATGGCAGATTTCGAGGAGAAGCACAACCTAGGGGATATTAACCCCTACCGACAGAACATTTTGATGTGGCGTCGTTATATCGACGACCTCATCATCTTCTGGAAAGGGAACGAGGAACTCTGTATCACATTCTGCGGATGGATCAACACCCTGGACCCCTTCTTAAAATTCACGAGCATAAGATCACGGGACAATATCCCATTCCTAGATTTGCTCATATCTCTGGATAATGGTTCCTTACACACAACCAACTACAGAAAGCCCACAGACAGAAAAAGTCTCCTCATTTACGACAGCAACCATCCGAAAGCACTGAGGAACAATTTACCAGTCGGACAATTCCTACGCCTACGCAGGAACTGTGACACCATCACTGAGTTCGAAAAGCAATCGGAGATTCTAAGAGACAATTTGAGAAGGTGTAACTACCCCAGCAACATCATATGCCAGGCACACAATAGAGCGAGAAATAACCCGAGAGCTGCCCTCCTAGAAGAGAGGGACAGGCCTAAATCTGAAGCCATTACATGTGTCACCACATTTACGCCCAGTTCCAATCACATTCAGAAAGTTGTAAGGAAATACTGGGACATTCTAAGGACAGGTACATTTACACCAGGCCCCCCCACACATTTTTTCCTTCAAACGCACGCAGAATCTGAGGGACCACCTAGTCCATACCCGTCCTAAGCCACTACTCACGAGGCAACCCACTCTCTGGGCCTTACCACCTGTGGTGGGTCACTTTCCCTGCGGATCCTGCTCTGCCTGTACCGAGAACACAGCTTCGAAACAGGTCGACCTCGGTCTAGCCACACCCTGGCGACAAACAAAACACACCAATTGCAACACCAAGAATTGTGTCTATACCATTCTATGCCCCTGTGGTAAAAGATACATCGGCATGACCACCAGGCATGTCAAGATAAGAATTGGCGAGCACAAAAGCACAATACGACGTGGTAAAACCAACATCAAGTTGCTCGCCCACTTCATGTAACAAAAACATACCGCAGACAGTATAAGGTGGACAATTATTGAATCTAATCCCAACTGGACCAACAGAACTCTCTTTAGACAAGAACAGCGCTGGGTCCATAGACTAAGATGCGATACTGAGGGACTCAACGATGAGATCCCGTGGGCAGAATTAACGTTCTAATGTACTATAATTACTGGCTTTGGAGGAAGAATATGAGCTCACTGAACCGGATTGTCCCCCTACACTCCTTAGGTACATATGACTTGGGCGCGATTCCTTAGGACCTGGGGATATCATCGCATATCGAACGCAATTAATTTGGTCCAGTAATTATCTAGGCACGGTCCATCTGCCTTATCCATGACCATGGGATTTCTCCCATTATAAGTACGAGACCGTACATGTGAGTGGTGCATTTCCACCACACAGACACCACGGTCACTTTTCTCATAATAACTTTTTACCACCCCAGTTTATGCTTTCAGTAAAGGGATCGTTAAATCCTGCACAACTTTTTATGATACACTTCAGCCACACACCAACCATCAACCACACTGAGGCTTACCCTCGACATGTGCATTTAACAGCACTGGTTCTCCTTAAGAATTATTTTAGCCCCGATCTTGACAAATATGGGTCCTCACTCCAAACTCGATCGCCTTAGAGAAAACACGCTGTGATCAGATTACTTATCTTTCTGATTTCCCTGTGTTAAGATGGCCGCCATGTTTATACACTTTAGATAGAGCTACACAGCTCACCGTGGCCACACCCTCCACGCAGCGCGTCACCGCGCCAGTACCTGCCCACCCAAGTGGGCCGGTTTTGCAATCACAGAGGATAAAAGCGGGTGATCTAAAACCATACCCCTCCGATACCGGCACACTGCTACGGAGGGGTAGGTCGCTATCCTGGGAGAGGCGAGCAACTGTGAGTAACCATTCCCGCACACGGTTGGATCAGGGCGGCATTATTAACCGAGTCCGAGGACTCGAACGCACACTTACTCATTGCACCATTTTAACCTCGCATCTTTCTATCGCTTAAACAGAAACTCAGCCACTCACCGAGAGCGTGCCGACAGAGCCTGATTTCCTTAATGAGGGGTAGGAGTACGGGAATGCATTTGTGCATTTGTATGTTTGAAGTGTGTGCAACCCTTTAAAACACGGGAAGCGCAGGAAGTGTGTGTGTTTATGTGCAGAATTTTCCACCACGTCTCACGGTTCCTCGTATTATCCGGACCTTAGCCACTATAATGATCACTTGACAGTTGATTGCAGTGCACCGCAGGCCCACTTGACCTTGGGCTTGTGTTTCGTAGTCCATACCGCCATCTACATTTATTATTGATGTTTTCAAGATATGCATTAAACCGCACCCGGTTTCATTACGCCGGAACCATTCTCAGCCGGCAATATGCACGTGGGAACTATAGGGTATCCATTTATAGATTCAGCCTATAAGCTCCACCCTTTTGCACAAATGTCAGCTGCACCCTGTGATACGTGTCCTTTTTTGTCACTATTATTAATACACCCGGGCATAAGACTATAATGTGCTTACCTCGTGTGCATGCAAGAGCGGCAGAGCACACCGCATGGAAATGATGATTGCCCTACATGTTAAATACATTTTGATATCCTTATATATATTTGTGTGTCTTTCTCTATTTTTTGTTTCACCAGGTTGGGGATAGGTACCTACATTGAGAGTTCCTATCTGCACAAGGACGCTTACACACCTTAAGAATAAGGTATCACAGGTTTACAGGATTTTCTTTTTCCTGAGACCTGTCTTCTTCTTGTTTATTTCACCAGCTTTCCGGTCCTGACGAAGCGCCTATGGATCCCTTATGGACCAATTAAGAGGGCAAAACATGTTGAACTTTTTTACGTGTGATTGATTCACTCCGGCATCTATTCTGAGAGCAGCGGTTAGTCATACATCGGCCCTCTGTATTTGTTTCTAAGAGGAGCTCCAGGATTCACACCTTTTTTTAAACTTACCACTCGGACCCTCGAATAAACACAGGTTCTAGGTACCGTTTGGTAATTTTAATTCACCCACTCACTTACCTCCCCAGGCCCACACACCCACATGCACAACTGCGGCGTCTCCTTAAAAGATCTCCGCTAAAGAGCCCTCTCGCGGGGCCCTTGAGGGACTGCAGTACCGCCCCCAAGAGGAGCAACGCCCGATGATGAAGCATGACACTCGCAAGGGTGTGTGAGGGCACTATATCCAAAAGGAAGGATTCCCCCACCACTATTTATAAACCCAACCTTCTTTGAGACTGACCACTTGTTACTATCGCCTCTTACCAACCAAAGTTTGGTTGCTACTCTCCTGAGACCTTAGGAACAGTCACCCCCCAGTGCAAAAACGTTGTTCTTTGGGAGCACGGGTACTGGACCTTCTTCCTTTCCAAATATCTCCCGGTCCCCAATTCTTTTTGTGTGATGATTTAAGTTCGACAGCCAGCCGTGGGACAATTACTGTATCCTTTCCCCTTTCTCCGAGACACTTCTTTCACGTGCACTCATACACTACACTAAGAGTAGTCGTACGGAGGCACTCCCACTACTAAAATATGGACACCCCGGGTTTGAGTTTTGATGAAGACATCGTGGCGGAGATTCTCCGGGCACCCTCACTGTTGGCTGAAGATGGCAGCGCAGCAACAGGGAGCAAAGTAGATGATTGGAAGACGTTGCAGTCATTGAGGAGGTTACAGATCAAGACAGCCCTTCATGGGATAATCATGACGGAATACCTAAGGGCCAATATAGCACCTAATGGCCTCCTAGTCACGCTTTCCCCAAGAATCTTTTTATAAGATCTTACCTTCCGTACGGAATAGTCAAAGATCGCGTGGAAGTGCACACGGGATTGGCTCGTGCTAATCATTAACACGGCCATGCGTCTATCGGATGAACTTCTGATACAGATCACTCTAGCTGAAAACGGACTGAAGGCTGGGATCTCAATCACGGCGTATAAATCACGACTTGCCGAAATTAACGAAGAACTAAACGAGCATAAGGAATGCCCCACCAAACAGAAAATAACCAAACTTCAGAAGGACGTCAAACGCTTCAACAAAGAGAAGGTATACCCTTATACTAAGGAAGACTATGTGATCCAGAACTACGAGACCTCTTCCGATGAAGGGAGTAGTAACCAATCCAGCAGATCAGGATCCTTCGGTAGTGACTCAAGCTATGAGGGAAGGAATTACACACCTCGTGCCAGAGGGACACAGAGACAATATCGACCCCCACTATTCCAGAATTTCCCGCAGTAACCATTCCAACCACCAGTATACCCAGGACAATGGATGGGACCCCCACTGATGTGGAACATACCGCCGGGACACCACCTACAACCACCCCAATTCCACCAATTCCTGAACCCCCTTTTTACAACAGAGGGAGGGGCAAAGGAAGAGGCAGAAGAAGAGGAGGATCCAAGACGGTCCAGTGGCAAGACCCGGAACCAATGACACTGCGGAGCAAGATGATGGGGCAGAGACCTTAGTGGCCAATTTGTCCTCCAGACAGTTGACAGTGGGCGAAACCAAACTCTTGGAGAAGGGTTTGGGTTTTGTGCCCACTCCAACCAAAGATTCATTCCATCTTCACCAAGAACTCCACCAATTCTTCAGAAAAGTGAGACTCAAGGCCTTCTTTCAGAACAAACCTGAAATCCCTCCCACTGAGACCGGCCTCAAGAAGCAATCCAAGTTCACCCCGACAGCTGCGATGACACCAAATGAAGTCCTGACATTTGAACAGGCTATCCTCAAGGACGTGGCGGCTATGAACCACAAACGCCCTTATGACAACCTCTCTAAAGAAGAAAGGACCCTTCTCAAATCTATCACAGAAGATACCAACATCATTCTGAAACCAGCAGACAAAGGCGGTGCTATAGTCATTCAGGATGTTGTCACTTACGATGCCGAATGCAACCGCCAACTGACGGACACTAAATATTACCAGCCCATCACTGAAGATCCAACGACGCGCCTCAGTACTCGAATAAGGAGCCTAGTCAACGAAGCGGCCGCGGAAGGTTGGATTTCCCGCCAGGAGACAGACTTCCTTACCAACGAGGACCCGTGGACCCCTTACTACTATACCCTACCAAAGATCCACAAAGGAGTCAACCCACCACCGGGCCGGCCGATCGTGTCAGGCATCGAATCGGTCCTTGAACCAGTCAGCAAGTTCTGCGACTTCTACCTACGTCCCTTGGTGAGCAAAACCCTGTCCTATTTAAGGGACACTACTGAGGTACTCAATTTGATAGAAAATTTTTCAGAACCAGGAACCATTGACCTGCTGGTCACTTTAGATGTGGAGGCTCTATATATAAACATTCCCCAGGATGCTACCCTGGATGTGCTAGAGTCAACACTGCGGAACATCGAACCATGGCCTTATGAGACACCGATATCCTTCATTTGTGAATGCGCTTCCATAGCACTTAAAGAAAATTTCTTTGCCTTCAAGTCACAACTATACCATCAAGTACAGGGCACCAGTATGGGAAGCACCTTCGCTCCCAGTCTGGCCTGCCTTTACATGGCAGATTTCGAGGAGAAGCACATCCTAGGGGTTTTAACCCCTACCGACAGAACATTTTGATGTGGCGTCGTTATATCGACGACCTCATCCTCTTCTGGAAAGGGGACGAGGAACTCTGTATCACATTCTGCGGATGGATCAACACCCTGGACCCTTCTTAAAATTCACGAGCATAAGATCACGGGACAATATCCCATTCCTAGATTTGCTCATATCTCTGGATAATGGTTCCTTACACACAACCAACTACAGAAAGCCCACAGACAGAAAAAGTCTCCTCATTTACGACAGCAACCATCCGAAAGCACTGAGGAACAATTTACCAGTCGGACAATTCCTTCGCCTACGCAGGAACTGTGACACCATCACTGAGTTCGAAAAGCAATCGGAGATTCTAAGAGACAATTTGAGAAGGCGTAACTACCCCAGCAACATCATACGCCAGGCACACAAAATAGGGAGAAATAACCCGAGAGCTGCCCTCATAGAAGTGAGGGACAGGCCTAAATCTGAAGCCATTACATGTGTCACCACATTTACGCCCAGTTCCAATCACATTCAGAAAGTTGTAAGGAAATACTGGGACATTCTAAGGACAGGTACATTTACACCAGGCCCCTCCCACATTTTTTCCTTCAAACGCACGCAGAATCTGAGGGACCACCTAGTCCATACCCGTCCTAAGCCACTACTCACGAGCAACCCACTCTCTGGGCCTTACCACCTGTGGTGGGTCACTTTCCCTGCGGATCCTGCTCTGCCTGTACCGAGACCACAGCTTCGAAACAGGTCGACCTCGGTCTAGCCACACCCTGGGACAAACAAAACACACCAATTGCAACACCAAGAATTGTGTCTATACCATTCTATGCCCCTGTGGTAAAAGATACATCGGCATGACCACCAGGCAGGTCAAGATAACAATTGGCGAGCACAAAAGCACAATACGACGTGGTAAAACCAACATCAAGTTGCTCGCCCACTTCATGGAACAAAAACATACCGCAGACAGTATAAGGTGGACAATTATTGAATCTAATCCCAACTGGACCAACAGAACTCTCTTTAGACAAGAACAGCGCTGGGTCCATAGACTAAGATGCGATACTGAGGGACTCAACGATGAGATCCCGTGGGCAGAATTAACGTTCTAATGTACTATAATTACTGGCTTTGGAGGAAGAATATGAGCTCACTGTACCGGATTGTCCCCCTACACTCCTTAGGTACATATGACTTGGGCGCGATTCCTTAGGACCTGGGGATATCATCGCATATCGAACGCAATTAATTTGGTCCAGTAATTATCTAGGCACGGTCCATCTGCCTTATCCATGACCATGGGATTTCTCCCATTATAAGTACGAGACCGTACATGTGAGTGGTGCATTTCCACCACACAGTCACCACGGTCACTTTTCTCATAATAACTTTTTACCCCCCAGTTTATGCTTTCAGTAAAGGGATCATTAAATCCTGCACAACTTTTTATGATACACTTCAGTCACACACCAACCTTCAACCACACTGAGGCTTACCCTCGACATGTGCATTTAACAGCACTGGTTCTCCTTAAGAATTATTTTAGCCCCGATCTTGACAAATATGGGTCCTCATTCCAAACTCGATCGCCTTAGAGAAAACACGCTGTGATCAGATTACTTATCTTTCTGATTTCCCTGTGTTAAGATGGCCGCCATGTTTATACACTTTAGATAGAGCTACACAGCTCACCGTGGCCACACCCTCCACGCAGCGCGTCACCGCGCCGGTACCTGCCCACCCAAGCGGGCCGGTTTTGCAATCACGGAGGATAAAAGCGGGTGATCTAAAACCATACCCCTCCGATACCGGCACACTGCTACGGAGGGGTAGGTCGCTATCCTGGGAGAGGCGAGCAACTGTGAGTAACCATTCCCGCACACGCTTGGATCAGGGCGGCATTATTAACCGAGTCCGAGGGCTCAAACGCACACTTACTCATGGCACCATTTTAACCTCGCATCTTTCTATCGCTTAAACAGAAACTCAGCCACTCACCGAGAGCGTGCCGACGGAGCCTGATTTCCTTAATGAGGGGTAGGAGTACGGGAATGCATTTGTATGTTTGAAGTGTGTGCGACCCTTTAAAACACGGGAAGCGCAGGAAGTGTGTGTGTTTATGTGCAGAATTTTCCACCACGTCTCACGGGTCCTCGTATTATCCGGACCTTAGCCACTATAATGATCACTTGACAGTTGATTGCAGTGCACCGCAGGCCCACTTGACCTTCGGCTTGTGTTTCGTAGTCCATACCGCCATCTACATTTATTATTGATGTTTTCAAGATATGCATTAAACCGCACCCGGTTTCATTACGCCGGAACCATTCTCAGCCGGCAATGTGCACGTGGGAACTATAGGGTATCCATTTATAGATTCAGCCTATAAGCTCCACCCTTTTGCACAAATGTCAGCTGCACCCTGTGATACGTGTCCTTTTTTGTCACTATTATTAATACACCCGGGCATAAGACTATAATGTGCTTACCTCGTGTGCATGCAAGAGCGGCAGAGCACACCGCATGGAAATGATGATTGCCCTACATGTTAAATACATTTTGATATCCTTATATATATTTGTGTGTCTTTCTCTATTTTTTGTTTCACCAGGTTGGGGATAGGTACCTACATTGAGAGTTCCTATCTGCACAAGGACGCTTACACACCTTAAGAATAAGGTATCACAGGTTTACAGGATTTTCTTTTTCCTGAGACCTGTCTTCTTCTTGTTTATTTCACCAGCTTTCCGGTCCTGACGAAGCGCCTATGGATCCCTTATGGACCAATTAAGAGCGCAAAACATGTTGAACTTTTTTACGTGTGATTGATTCACTCCGGCACCTATTCTGAGAGCAGCAGTTAGTCATACATCCGCCCTCTGTATTTGTTTCTAAGAGGAGCTCCAGGATTCACACCTTTTTTAAACTTACCACTCGGACCCTCGAATAAACACAGGTTCTAGGTACCGTTTGGTAATTTTAATTCACCCACTCACTTACCTCCCCAGGCCCACACACCCACATGCACAACTGCGGCGTCTCCTTAAAAGATCTCCGCTAAAGAGCCCTCTCGCGGGGCCCGTGAGGGACTGCAGTACCGCCCCCAAGAGGAGCAACGCCCGATGATGAAGCATGACACTCGCAAGGGTGTGTGAGGGCACTATATCCAAAAGGAAGGATTCCCCCACCACTATTTATAAACTCAACCTTCTTTGAGACTGACCACTTGTTACTATCGCCTCTTACCAACCAGAGTTTGGTTGCTACTCTCCTGAGACCTTAGGAACAGTCACCCCCAGTGCAAAAACGTTGTTCTTTGGGAGCACGAGTACTGGACCTTCTTCCTTTCCAAATAGCTCCCGGTCCCCAATTCTTTTTGTGTGATGATTTAAGTACGACAGCCAGCCGTGGGACAATTACTGTATCCTTTCCCCTTTCTCCGAGACACTTCTTTCACGTGCACTCATACACTACACTAAGAGTAGTCGTACGGAGGCACTCCCACTACTAAAATATGGACACCCCGGGTTTGAGTTTTGAAGAAGACATCGTGGCGGAGATTCTCCGGGCACCCTCACTGTTGGCTGAAGATGGCAGCGCAGCAACAGGGAGCAAAGTAGATGATTGGAAGACGTTGCAGTCATTGAGGAGGTTACAGATCAAGACAGCCCTTCATGGGATAATCATGACGGAATACCTAAGGGCCAATATAGCACCTAATGGCCTCCTAGTCACGCTTTCCGCAAGAATCTTTTTATAAGATCTTACCTTCCGTACGGAATAGTCAAAGATCGCGTGGAAGTGCACACGGGATTGGCTCGTGCTAATCATTAACACGGCCATGCGTCTATCGGATGAACTTCTGATACAGATCACTCTAGCTGAAAACGGACTGAAGGCTGGGATCTCAATCACGGCGTATAAATCACGACTTGCCGAAATTAACGAAGAACTAAACGAGCATAAGGAATGCCCCACCAAACAGAAAATAACCGAACTTCAGAAGGATGTCAAACGCTTCAACAAAGAGAAGGTATACCCTTATACTAAGGAAGACTATGTGATCCAGAACTACGAGACCTCTTCCGATGAAGGGAGTAGTAACCAATACAGCAGATCAGGATCCTTCGGTAGTGACTCAAGCTATGAGGGAAGGAATTACACACCTCGTGCCAGAGGGACACAGAGACAATATCGACCCCCACTATTCCAGAATTTCCCGCAGTAACCATTCCAACCACCAGTATACCCAGGACAATGGATGGGACCCCCACCGATGTGGAACATACCGCCGGGACACCACCTACAACAACCCAATTCCACCAATTCCTGAACCCCCCTTTTTACAACAGAGGGAGGGGCAAAGGAAGAGGCAGAAGAAGAGGAGGATCCAAGACGGTCCAGTGGCAAGACCCGGAACCAATGACACTGCGGAGCAAGACGATGGGGCAGAGACCTTAGTGGTCAATTTGTCCTCCAGACAGTTGACAGTGGGCGAAACCAAACTCTTGGAGAAGGGTTTGGGTTTTGTGCCCACTCCAACCGAAGATTCATTCCGTCTTCACCAAGAACTCCACCAATTCTTCAGAAAAGTGAGACTCAAGGCCTTCTTTCAGAACAAACCTGAAATCCCTCCCACTGAGACCGGCCTCAAGAAGCAATACAAGTTCACCCCGACAGCTGCGATGACACCAAATGAAGTCCTGACATTTGAACAGGCTATCCTCAAGGACGTGGCGGCTATGAACCACAAACGCCCTTATGACAACCTCTCTAAAGAAGAAAGGACCCTTCTCAAATCTATCACAGAAGATACCAACATCATTCTGAAACCAGCAGACAAAGGCGGTGCTATAGTCATTTAGGATGTTGTCACTTACGATGCCGAATGCAACTGCCAACTGACGGACACTAAATATTACCAGCCCATCACTGAAGATCCAACGACGCGCCTCAGTACTCGAATAAGGAGCCTAGTCAACGAAGCGGCCGCAGAAGATTGGATTTCCCGCCCAGGAGACAGACTTCCTTACCAACGAGGACCCGTGGACCCCTTACTACTATACCCTACCAAAGATCCACAAAGGAGTCAACCCACCACCGGGCCGGCCGATCGTGTCAGGCATCGAACCAGTCAGCAAGTTCTGCGACTTCTACCTACGTCCCTTGGTGAGTAAAACCCTGTCCTATTTAAGGGACACTACTGAGGTACTCAATTTGATATAAAACCTTTCAGAACCAGGAACCATTGACCTGCTGGTCACTTTAGATGTGGAGGCTCTATATACGAACATTCCCCAGGATGCTACCCTGGATGTGCTAGAGTCAACCCTGCGGAACATCGAACCATGGCCTTATGAGACACCGATATCCTTCATTTGTGAATGCGCTTCCATAGCACTTAAAGAAAATGTCTTTGCCTTCAAGTCACAATTATACCATCAAGTACAGGGCACCAGTATGGGAAGCACCTTCGCTCCCAGTCTGGCCTGCCTTTACATGGCAGATTTCGAGGAGAAGCACAACCTAGGGGATATTAACCCCTACCGACAGAACATTTTGATGTGGCGTCGTTATATCGACGACCTCATCATCTTCTGGAAAGATAACGAGGAACTCTGTATCACATTCTGCGGATGGATCAACACCCTGGACCCCTTCTTAAAATTCACGAGCATAAGATCACGGGACAATATCCCATTCCTAGATTTGCTCATATCTCTGGATAATGGTTCCTTACACACAACCAACTACAGAAAGCCCACAGACAGAAAAAGTCTCCTCATTTACGACAGCAACCATCCGAAAGCACTGAGGAACAATTTACCAGTCGGACAATTCCTACGCCTACGCAGGAACTGTGACACCATCACTGAGTTCGAAAAGCAATCGGAGATTCTAAGAGACAATTTGAGAAGGTGTAACTACCCCAGCAACATCATATGCCAGGCACACAATAGAGCGAGAAATAACCCGAGAGCTGCCCTCCTAGAAGAGAGGGACAGGCCTAAATCTGAAGCCATTACATGTGTCACCACATTTACGCCCAGTTCCAATCACATTCAGAAAGTTGTAAGGAAATACTGGGACATTCTAAGGACAGGTACATTTACACCAGGCCCCCCACACATTTTTTCCTTCAAACGCACGCAGAATCTGAGGGACCACCTAGTCCATACCCGTCCTAAGCCACTACTCACGAGGCAACCCACTCTCTGGGCCTTACCACCTGTGGTGGGTCACTTTCCCTGCGGATCCTGCTCTGCCTGTACCGAGAACACAGCTTCGAAACAGGTCGACCTCGGTCTAGCCACACCCTGGCGACAAACAAAACACACCAATTGCAACACCAAGAATTGTGTCTATACCATTCTATGCCCCTGTGGTAAAAGATACATCGGCATGACCACCAGGCATGTCAAGATAAGAATTGGCGAGCACAAAAGCACAATACGACGTGGTAAAACCAACATCAAGTTGCTCGCCCACTTCATGTAACAAAAACATACCGCAGACAGTATAAGGTGGACAATTATTGAATCTAATCCCAACTGGACCAACAGAACTCTCTTTAGACAAGAACAGCGCTGGGTCCATAGACTAAGATGCGATACTGAGGGACTCAACGATGAGATCCCGTGGGCAGAATTAACGTTCTAATGTACTATAATTACTGGCTTTGGAGGAAGAATATGAGCTCACTGAACCGGATTGTCCCCCTACACTCCTTAGGTACATATGACTTGGGCGCGATTCCTTAGGACCTGGGGATATCATCGCATATCGAACGCAATTAATTTGGTCCAGTAATTATCTAGGCACGGTCCATCTGCCTTATCCATGACCATGGGATTTCTCCCATTATAAGTACGAGACCGTACATGTGAGTGGTGCATTTCCACCACACAGACACCACGGTCACTTTTCTCATAATAACTTTTTACCACCCCAGTTTATGCTTTCAGTAAAGGGATCGTTAAATCCTGCACAACTTTTTATGATACACTTCAGCCACACACCAACCATCAACCACACTGAGGCTTACCCTCGACATGTGCATTTAACAGCACTGGTTCTCCTTAAGAATTATTTTAGCCCCGATCTTGACAAATATGGGTCCTCACTCCAAACTCGATCGCCTTAGAGAAAACACGCTGTGATCAGATTACTTATCTTTCTGATTTCCCTGTGTTAAGATGGCCGCCATGTTTATACACTTTAGATAGAGCTACACAGCTCACCGTGGCCACACCCTCCACGCAGCGCGTCACCGCGCCAGTACCTGCCCACCCAAGTGGGCCGGTTTTGCAATCACAGAGGATAAAAGCGGGTGATCTAAAACCATACCCCTCCGATACCGGCACACTGCTACGGAGGGGTAGGTCGCTATCCTGGGAGAGGCGAGCAACTGTGAGTAACCATTCCCGCACACGGTTGGATCAGGGCGGCATTATTAACCGAGTCCGAGGACTCGAACGCACACTTACTCATTGCACCATTTTAACCTCGCATCTTTCTATCGCTTAAACAGAAACTCAGCCACTCACCGAGAGCGTGCCGACAGAGCCTGATTTCCTTAATGAGGGGTAGGAGTACGGGAATGCATTTGTGCATTTGTATGTTTGAAGTGTGTGCAACCCTTTAAAACACGGGAAGCGCAGGAAGTGTGTGTGTTTATGTGCAGAATTTTCCACCACGTCTCACGGTTCCTCGTATTATCCGGACCTTAGCCACTATAATGATCACTTGACAGTTGATTGCAGTGCACCGCAGGCCCACTTGACCTTGGGCTTGTGTTTCGTAGTCCATACCGCCATCTACATTTATTATTGATGTTTTCAAGATATGCATTAAACCGCACCCGGTTTCATTACGCCGGAACCATTCTCAGCCGGCAATATGCACGTGGGAACTATAGGGTATCCATTTATAGATTCAGCCTATAAGCTCCACCCTTTTGCACAAATGTCAGCTGCACCCTGTGATACGTGTCCTTTTTTGTCACTATTATTAATACACCCGGGCATAAGACTATAATGTGCTTACCTCGTGTGCATGCAAGAGCGGCAGAGCACACCGCATGGAAATGATGATTGCCCTACATGTTAAATACATTTTGATATCCTTATATATATTTGTGTGTCTTTCTCTATTTTTTGTTTCACCAGGTTGGGGATAGGTACCTACATTGAGAGTTCCTATCTGCACAAGGACGCTTACACACCTTAAGAATAAGGTATCACAGGTTTACAGGATTTTCTTTTTCCTGAGACCTGTCTTCTTCTTGTTTATTTCACCAGCTTTCCGGTCCTGACGAAGCGCCTATGGATCCCTTATGGACCAATTAAGAGGGCAAAACATGTTGAACTTTTTTACGTGTGATTGATTCACTCCGGCATCTATTCTGAGAGCAGCGGTTAGTCATACATCGGCCCTCTGTATTTGTTTCTAAGAGGAGCTCCAGGATTCACACCTTTTTTTAAACTTACCACTCGGACCCTCGAATAAACACAGGTTCTAGGTACCGTTTGGTAATTTTAATTCACCCACTCACTTACCTCCCCAGGCCCACACACCCACATGCACAACTGCGGCGTCTCCTTAAAAGATCTCCGCTAAAGAGCCCTCTCGCGGGGCCCTTGAGGGACTGCAGTACCGCCCCCAAGAGGAGCAACGCCCGATGATGAAGCATGACACTCGCAAGGGTGTGTGAGGGCACTATATCCAAAAGGAAGGATTCCCCCCACCACTATTTATAAACCCAACCTTCTTTGAGACTGACCACTTGTTACTATCGCCTCTTACCAACCAAAGTTTGGTTGCTACTCTCCTGAGACCTTAGGAACAGTCACCCCCCAGTGCAAAAACGTTGTTCTTTGGGAGCACGGGTACTGGACCTTCTTCCTTTCCAAATAGCTCCCGGTCCCCAATTCTTTTTGTGTGATGATTTAAGTTCGACAGCCAGCCGTGGGACAATTACTGTATCCTTTCCCCTTTCTCCGAGACACTTCTTTCACGTGCACTCATACACTACACTAAGAGTAGTCGTACGGAGGCACTCCCACTACTAAAATATGGACACCCCGGGTTTGAGTTTTGATGAAGACATCGTGGCGGAGATTCTCCGGGCACCCTCACTGTTGGCTGAAGATGGCAGCGCAGCAACAGGGAGCAAAGTAGATGATTGGAAGACGTTGCAGTCATTGAGGAGGTTACAGATCAAGACAGCCCTTCATGGGATAATCATGACGGAATACCTAAGGGCCAATATAGCACCTAATGGCCTCCTAGTCACGCTTTCCCCAAGAATCTTTTTATAAGATCTTACCTTCCGTACGGAATAGTCAAAGATTGCGTGGAAGTGCACACGGGATTGGCTCGTGCTAATCATTAACACGGCCATGCGTCTATCGGATGAACTTCTGATACAGATCACTCTAGCTGAAAACGGACTGAAGGCTGGGATCTCAATCACGGCGTATAAATCACGACTTGCCGAAATTAACGAAGAACTAAACGAGCATAAGGAATGCCCCACCAAACAGAAAATAACCAAACTTCAGAAGGACGTCAAACGCTTCAACAAAGAGAAGGTATACCCTTATACTAAGGAAGACTATGTGATCCAGAACTACGAGACCTCTTCCGATGAAGGGAGTAGTAACCAATCCAGCAGATCAGGATCCTTCGGTAGTGACTCAAGCTATGAGGGAAGGAATTACACACCTCGTGCCAGAGGGACACAGAGACAATATCGACCCCCACTATTCCAGAATTTCCCGCAGTAACCATTCCAACCACCAGTATACCCAGGACAATGGATGGGACCCCCACTGATGTGGAACATACCGCCGGGACACCACCTACAACCACCCCAATTCCACCAATTCCTGAACCCCCTTTTTACAACAGAGGGAGGGGCAAAGGAAGAGGCAGAAGAAGAGGAGGATCCAAGACGGTCCAGTGGCAAGACCCGGAACCAATGACACTGCGGAGCAAGATGATGGGGCAGAGACCTTAGTGGCCAATTTGTCCTCCAGACAGTTGACAGTGGGCGAAACCAAACTCTTGGAGAAGGGTTTGGGTTTTGTGCCCACTCCAACCAAAGATTCATTCCATCTTCACCAAGAACTCCACCAATTCTTCAGAAAAGTGAGACTCAAGGCCTTCTTTCAGAACAAACCTGAAATCCCTCCCACTGAGACCGGCCTCAAGAAGCAATCCAAGTTCACCCCGACAGCTGCGATGACACCAAATGAAGTCCTGACATTTGAACAGGCTATCCTCAAGGACGTGGCGGCTATGAACCACAAACGCCCTTATGACAACCTCTCTAAAGAAGAAAGGACCCTTCTCAAATCTATCACAGAAGATACCAACATCATTCTGAAACCAGCAGACAAAGGCGGTGCTATAGTCATTCAGGATGTTGTCACTTACGATGCCGAATGCAACCGCCAACTGACGGACACTAAATATTACCAGCCCATCACTGAAGATCCAACGACGCGCCTCAGTACTCGAATAAGGAGCCTAGTCAACGAAGCGGCCGCGGAAGGTTGGATTTCCCGCCAGGAGACAGACTTCCTTACCAACGAGGACCCGTGGACCCCTTACTACTATACCCTACCAAAGATCCACAAAGGAGTCAACCCACCACCGGGCCGGCCGATCGTGTCAGGCATCGAATCGGTCCTTGAACCAGTCAGCAAGTTCTGCGACTTCTACCTACGTCCCTTGGTGAGCAAAACCCTGTCCTATTTAAGGGACACTACTGAGGTACTCAATTTGATAGAAAATTTTTCAGAACCAGGAACCATTGACCTGCTGGTCACTTTAGATGTGGAGGCTCTATATATAAACATTCCCCAGGATGCTACCCTGGATGTGCTAGAGTCAACACTGCGGAACATCGAACCATGGCCTTATGAGACACCGATATCCTTCATTTGTGAATGCGCTTCCATAGCACTTAAAGAAAATTTCTTTGCCTTCAAGTCACAACTATACCATCAAGTACAGGGCACCAGTATGGGAAGCACCTTCGCTCCCAGTCTGGCCTGCCTTTACATGGCAGATTTCGAGGAGAAGCACATCCTAGGGGTTTTTAACCCCTACCGACAGAACATTTTGATGTGGCGTCGTTATATCGACGACCTCATCCTCTTCTGGAAAGGGGACGAGGAACTCTGTATCACATTCTGCGGATGGATCAACACCCTGGACCCTTCTTAAAATTCACGAGCATAAGATCACGGGACAATATCCCATTCCTAGATTTGCTCATATCTCTGGATAATGGTTCCTTACACACAACCAACTACAGAAAGCCCACAGACAGAAAAAGTCTCCTCATTTACGACAGCAACCATCCGAAAGCACTGAGGAACAATTTACCAGTCGGACAATTCCTTCGCCTACGCAGGAACTGTGACACCATCACTGAGTTCGAAAAGCAATCGGAGATTCTAAGAGACAATTTGAGAAGGCGTAACTACCCCAGCAACATCATACGCCAGGCACACAAAATAGGGAGAAATAACCCGAGAGCTGCCCTCATAGAAGTGAGGGACAGGCCTAAATCTGAAGCCATTACATGTGTCACCACATTTACGCCCAGTTCCAATCACATTCAGAAAGTTGTAAGGAAATACTGGGACATTCTAAGGACAGGTACATTTACACCAGGCCCCCTCCCACATTTTTTCCTTCAAACGCACGCAGAATCTGAGGGACCACCTAGTCCATACCCGTCCTAAGCCACTACTCACGAGCAACCCACTCTCTGGGCCTTACCACCTGTGGTGGGTCACTTTCCCTGCGGATCCTGCTCTGCCTGTACCGAGACCACAGCTTCGAAACAGGTCGACCTCGGTCTAGCCACACCCTGGGACAAACAAAACACACCAATTGCAACACCAAGAATTGTGTCTATACCATTCTATGCCCCTGTGGTAAAAGATACATCGGCATGACCACCAGGCAGGTCAAGATAACAATTGGCGAGCACAAAAGCACAATACGACGTGGTAAAACCAACATCAAGTTGCTCGCCCACTTCATGGAACAAAAACATACCGCAGACAGTATAAGGTGGACAATTATTGAATCTAATCCCAACTGGACCAACAGAACTCTCTTTAGACAAGAACAGCGCTGGGTCCATAGACTAAGATGCGATACTGAGGGACTCAACGATGAGATCCCGTGGGCAGAATTAACGTTCTAATGTACTATAATTACTGGCTTTGGAGGAAGAATATGAGCTCACTGTACCGGATTGTCCCCCTACACTCCTTAGGTACATATGACTTGGGCGCGATTCCTTAGGAGCTGGGGATATCATCGCATATCGAACGCAATTAATTTGGTCCAGTAATTATCTAGGCACGGTCCATCTGCCTTATCCATGACCATGGGATTTCTCCCATTATAAGTACGAGACCGTACATGTGAGTGGTGCATTTCCACCACACAGTCACCACGGTCACTTTTCTCATAATAACTTTTTACCCCCCAGTTTATGCTTTCAGTAAAGGGATCATTAAATCCTGCACAACTTTTTATGATACACTTCAGTCACACACCAACCTTCAACCACACTGAGGCTTACCCTCGACATGTGCATTTAACAGCACTGGTTCTCCTTAAGAATTATTTTAGCCCCGATCTTGACAAATATGGGTCCTCATTCCAAACTCGATCGCCTTAGAGAAAACACGCTGTGATCAGATTACTTATCTTTCTGATTTCCCTGTGTTAAGATGGCCGCCATGTTTATACACTTTAGATAGAGCTACACAGCTCACCGTGGCCACACCCTCCACGCAGCGCGTCACCGCGCCGGTACCTGCCCACCCAAGCGGGCCGGTTTTGCAATCACGGAGGATAAAAGCGGGTGATCTAAAACCATACCCCTCCGATACCGGCACACTGCTACGGAGGGGTAGGTCGCTATCCTGGGAGAGGCGAGCAACTGTGAGTAACCATTCCCGCACACGCTTGGATCAGGGCGGCATTATTAACCGAGTCCGAGGGCTCAAACGCACACTTACTCATGGCACCATTTTAACCTTGCATCTTTCTATCGCTTAAACAGAAACTCAGCCACTCACCGAGAGCGTGCCGACGGAGCCTGATTTCCTTAATGAGGGGTAGGAGTACGGGAATGCATTTGTGCATTTGTATGTTTGAAGTGTGTGCGACCCTTTAAAACACGGGAAGCGGGGGGCGTGGCCAAGACCTTGATGGAATAAGACGCACGCAGCTTGGGCTCCGTACTCCGGGGTCGGCCTAGGGCTCAATTAAAGCACTCAAAAGCATGGGGGTGCGGTCTACACCACCCCCTCGACCTCCTGAAGCCCGCAGCAGCTTGGGGACCGTGTACGGGGACTCAAATCGTACAGACAGTCCCGGGAAGGAGGAGACGGCTCGTAGACGGGGACCCGCCCGCCATCTTGCCAGGCACCACGGAGGCGGCCCCGCTTGCCGGGGAGCCCGTGTCCTGCCTCGCGCTGAACGGTGGGGACTGCGAGGGTGTGTCTGCCCACTCCGCCGATCCCGCTCCTGACAGAGAACTGCGCGGACCCTGCCCGCCGTTTTGTGAGAGGCCGCGGGAGAGGGTCCTGCGCCCGGCGGTGGCCCGGGCACTGGGGAGCGCTCCCTTGATCTGCCGTCCTCCGCTCCTGAGGCCTGGCTGCACCAGGGGCCCTGGAGCGGGGAGGAGGACAACTGCGATTGAGGTGAGGAGGGACAGGCACTGACCCCGGGGGTGGAAAGACACGACGTGGGAGCGAGAGCCGACTGCCTGCTGCTGAGAGCGACGGGGGGCCCCTTCCCCGGACACCCCCCCCAACCCCCGGGTGGAGATACACCGCTGGACCCCCATTACCTGGCCGCGGAGGGAGAGGTCAAGCTGCGCCCTTCTGGCGCCCTGCTGACGCCGAGGTCTGGGACTCCTGTCCTGCTGTGCGGTGACGGCCTGCCCCACAGCACTCTTCTGGCCGAATCCTAGGGGCAGTGACGGGCCTGCCTTGAACAACTCTGCATCTTCTGCTGTCTGCCCCCTGCCTCGCTGCGCTGAGGAACGATCTCTTGCCTTGCTATCCTCTGCTCCTGGCGCCTGGCTACATCGAGGGCCCTGGGTGGTTTCAAGGCCTGGACGGTGACCTCCCGGGGCGGCCTACAGGGGGTTCTATCCGGCTCTGTGGCAACCCCGCTTCGCCCACCGCACCGGGTGGGGGGGGAAGACAAACACGATCGAGGTGAGGAGGGATCGGCGCTGACCCCGGGGGTGGAGGGGCACGCCGAGGGAGCGAGAGACACTTACCTGCTGCGGAGAGCGGCGGGGGGCCCCCCCTGACGCCCCTCGCCTCGACCCACCCGGTAGAGACACATCGCTGGTCCCCCGATATTTGACCACAGGGGCCAAGTTGCGCCCTTTTGACGCCCTGCTGGCACTGAGGCCTGTGACTCCTACCACGCTGCGCGGCGGCGGCCTACCCCACAGCACATTTCTGGCCGAATCCTAGGGGCGGTGGTGGGACTGCCTTGAATACCTCTGCGCCCTCTGCTGCCTGCCACCTGCCTCACTGCTACCGGGAGGGGGATGGAGGGCTTGGGCAGTGCGCGGGCTGTCGCACTACGCTCCCCTGGGACATTGAATGCGGACAGCCCTCATCATTATCCTTGCACCCCACACTCGCCCCGCGGCACCTACCTTCGCTCTACTCCTTCTGGGACTGGAACGCTCACAAGGCTGAGCTGCAACGGGCTGTTTGGACTGCCCGTCCCGGGCTGGGTCTGGGCCCTCTTCCACGCCACACATTAACGGTGCTCCCATTGCACGCTAACAGAGCCGACTCCTGACATCTCCAGTGGGGAAATTGGACCCACCCCCTACAGTCATTGAATCTCTCATCTCACGCTTCCTTGGCCATTTGTCCGGTGCTACACTGGGCCCTGCCTGGCAGAGAACCGACCTGGTGGTGCTCTCTACTGCGTCCACTGTTCCTGAGCTGTCCTGGGGTGTGGTTGGTGGGGCCCCCTACTTGGTGGTAGGCAACACCTCGATCGGGCGGCGCCTCCTCCTCTGGAGATATGACTAAACCCAAAGCAGGGAAAGCCGTTGCACAAACAACTTCTAAAGACACTTCGGTGGCAGACCTATGGAATAAACACACATCGGCGCCCTCACAGGAAGACCTCGCAATGGACACCAAGCAGGCGACGCCCGATGGTGCTCCTATCACGCAAGCTTTCATGTCCAACTTCCTTCAAGAAATAAAATCTGAGATCTCATCTCTCAAGCTGGAGGTCAAAACATGCCTTGCGGACCTTCGGCGGGATGTCACAGACATCGGCACCAGAGTGGACGACCTGGAACGGACTCTCGACTCGCGCACAGAAGACCAGGAAGAGCTATGGCGTAGGGTCTCCACACTTGAAGAGCAACATATAGAACTACAAATTAAACAGGAGGATTTAGAAAATAGGAGTCGCCGGAACAACCTCCGCATAAGGGGCGTGCCGCGGGGCGCAGAGGGGCAGGACATAACGACCTACGTCGCGGACCTCCTTCACACAGTTCGAGGGGATGATGACTCCTCTCCTCCAACATTGGACCGCGCTCACCGGGTGGCTCCCCGCGTGGCAACACCAACCTGGTCCCTGACATCCTGACCAGGGTCCATTTCTATAAGGAGAAAGAGGCAATCCTACAAGCATCTCGAACAGTTGAGAAACTGACATATGAAGGGCACAATATACAAATATTCCAAGATCTGTCCCCCCTTACCCTGCGCCGCCGCAGGGACTTCAAACCAGTGACTGATAAACTGAAAGCATCTAGTGTTAAATACCAGTGGGGCCACCCCTTTGCTTTGATTTTCCACTGGGAGGGGAAACGTAGATTCACGAGATCCCTTAAGGAAGCACTCCAAATTCTCTGCATTTCGCCTGGAACTCCGCCCCCCTCCCCCAAGCATGCCGACCCGGCTTCCCGGATCTCCCTTCGCCCTGAATGGTCGAGGGTGCGACCTCCTCGCACTAGATCCTCTAAGGCTAATATGACGTCTCTCCAAGATAAACAAGACATCATTCATCACCTGAAGACAGTTGAAGCCTCACAATCCTCAGCTCGAGGTGCACCACGGTCCGGTCCCCCCTCCCTTTCTGGCTCGGGCACTGGAGATTGAATCGTATCCAACTAAGAATCCATTGCAGTGGAAGAGACTCTCCACCTTCACCCTGCTGAACTGGAACTGCTTTTGCATATGCACACCTGCCCTAGTACCTACTGTTAAAAAGTTTGTTTATTTGAAATGCATACTTTCATGGCTAAAGGTTACTACCGAACTCACTTATCTGTTATGCCTCTCCAGCGGCACACACATCCATATCTCCCCCTGCCCCCGACGGGGCCCCCGGTCCCCGCCCTACCTTGCATCCTATGAGCCTCAGACCAGGCTCGGTTGAGGGGAATGGGAAATGTTTCTACAGAGGGCCCTGTACCCCCCCACTACTGATAAAGCGGCCCGACCACTGGAGGACGGACGCTGCACACCCCGAGCAATTACACGGCCCACCCCGCCATCTCCTTAGTCCCCAAGAGGAGTGACTTCCTCAGAGCCGCCCTGGTTCTCACCATTGGGCCGCTCCTGGACTGGAATGGGTTTTTCTGGCCCAGTTGGCCTTTTTGTAGTTCGACATTCCTTGTCCTTTCTGTTTATCCCTCTCCTATACTTTTTTCTTTCTTCTTTTTCTTTCCTTGGATCCTTGGGGAGAGGGTCCACATCCGCTGTGCTGACTCAGCTCTATGGCTGGACCCCCGGAGACTCTCTGGGACAGGCCCCCTCCTTCCTTGTTCGGACGGACATCTCCACTGCCCATGCTTCCTATTACGATTATCACTAACATATTGGACCCAGAGAGGGAGGGAAACAATACCCCACAACCCTGCAAACGCGTGTTCCACCTTGAAATGACCAATGGCTCCTCTTAAGTGTATCTCCCTAAACGTTAAAGGTCTAAACACCCCAAACAAAAGGCGGCAAATCTGGCGATACCTTCTCTTGCACGACCCCGATATTATTTTTCTCCAAGAAACCCACCTTTTACGCACAGACACTTCGCGCATGTCCCACCCTAAATACCCTCTGCAATCCTGGGCCTCCGCACACACCAAGACGGCGGGGGTAGCTATTCTCTTCAAAGTAGGCCTCTCAGTGCAAATTACGCACGCCACACGGGACAAAGAAGGTCGGTTCCTCAAGCTGGCGGTCACATTGCAGGGTAAACCGCTTACCTTGCTTAACGTATACGCGCCTAATCAAGCGCAGGATGCCTTTTTGCGCGACTTGCTTCGGTCTCAACTCCTTCGGGAACCCAATCCCATCATTTTTGGGGGCGATCTCAATTTGGTATGGGACCCTGGCCTGGACCGCACTACCTCGACTTTTCAGGGAACAGGGGCTATGTCTGCAATACTTAAACACGATATAGAAGCTCTGGGCCTCATTGATACTTGGCGCTATCGGGAACCGGAAACACGGGACTATACTTTTTTTTCACATGTCCACCGCTCCTACTCCTGTATCGATTACTTCTTTATATCCCAATCCCTCATTCGCTCCTTGGAATCTGCGGAGATTTCGGACATATCCATCTCCGACCATGCGCACCTAGAAATCACCCTATCCGCTGTGGGCAGACAATCGAACTCTGCTCCCAGATGGCGCCTTCCCCCCACGTCCTCCGCGACCCAGTGGATGTAGCGGAACTGAGACAGGCCATACAATCCTATTTTACCACTAATGATTTTCCGGAAACCCCCATACATATCCAGTGGGACGCTTTTAAGGCCACGATCCGGGGCACCATTACCTCTATTTCCATAGCCCGCAGGCGGGAATCCCACCTGGTGGAAGATAAACTCTCTCGCGATATTAAAGAATTAGAACGACAAAGTCATCGGACGCCTTCTCTCCCAACGCGAAGGAAGCTTGCATCACTTCGGGGCCAGCTTAAAGTCCTTTGAGTGAATAAAGCGGAACACTCCCTTCTGGCCCTCAAACAAAAATTTTATGGAGGGAGTAATAAGGTGGGTCCCATGCTAGCGCGTCGCCTCCGCCTCCAAATCTCCCGTGGCCACGTCTCCAAGATTTCCTTGCCGGGAGGAGAATGGGCCATCTCAGAACGAGCTAAGCAGGTGGAATTTAGCAGGTTCTTTTCTACCCTATATAGCAAGGGAGATACTTGCGTGGAACAGATAGATCCCTTTCTGACCGCTTGCTCCTGGACGCCAATCACCTCCTTTTATAAACAGCAACTAGAAGAACCCATCACGGCAACTGAGCTTCAGAAAGCTTTGAAGAGCATGCCAATGGGGAAATCGCCAGGCCCCGATGGCTTAACGCTGGCATTTTACCGCCTCTTTCTCCCGGAGATCCGGGCCCCTCTGGTGCGTCTCTTTAACTCCTTTGCGGAGACTGGATCTGTGGCCCCGACGATGGCAGAGGCGGAGATCGCACTCATCCCTAAACCAGGAAAGGATCCCACCGCATGTGCCTCGTATAGGCCAATCTCCCTATTAAATGTAGATGCTAAGCTATACACTAAAATCCTAGCACAACGTCTGGCTCCTCTTCTCCCAGGCCTCATTGAGCCTGACCAGGTAGGCTTCATACAAGAGCGACAAGGAGCAGATAATATTCGCCGCGTGGCCCATCTGGTGCAAAAGGCTTCCTGCCGCCATATACCTGCCTTCCTTCTCTCCCTTGACGCCGAAAAGGCCTTTGACCGGGTCGACTGGTCATTTCTCAGGGCGGTCCTCCGTCGCATAGGCCTCGGACCGCTTATGATCACTTGTATTATGGCCCCATAGGTGGCGCCCACCGCACGTATCCGCATCAATGGTCTCCTGACTCCCTCCTTCTCCATTCACAGGGGCACGCGTCAGGGATGCCCGCTTTCACCGCTCCTTTTTGCACTCGCGGTGGAACCTCTGGCGATTGCCGTCCGGCAGTCGGAGGACATCCGGGGCATCCGAATGGGGGGGGTCGACCACAAGATTGCCCTCTTCGCAGATGATCTCCTCTTAACGCTTACAGACCCAGCGACATCTCTTCCAGCACTTCTAGATGTACTCGCCCAATTTCAGCTGGTATCAGGTCTTAAGATCAATCTCCCTAAATCATATGCACTCAACCTTACTCTTCTCCCCCAACAACTGGAGGACTTGAGGGATGTTAACCCTTTCCAATGGGCCCCACTCTCGATTCGCTACCTCGGTATTAACGTTACGGCTGATCTGGATACATGGACCCAGGCAAACTGGCCGACCTGTAGAGCTTCAATACGAGCTGAACTCCGTCGTTGGAAGTCACTTCCCATCTCTTGGCTGGGTCGCCTTAATGCAATTAAAATGTCAATCCTCCCGAAAGTCCTGTATCTCTTTCAGGCACTCCCCACACTGATTCCCCATAGGGATATCCTAGGCCTTCAGAGGGAGATAGTCGCATTTATCTGGGGTGGGGGAAGATCGCGCCTTTCCACTAGAGTTCTAATGCTACCGCGAGACCGGGGAGGGCTGGCTTGCCCCGACCTACTCGTCTACTACTGGGTGACACACCTACGCTATATATCGGAGTGGTCGGTTCGTGCAAGTGAAAAACACTGGTTTCACATGGATAGGGCTGTAGCCTGCCGCCTGCTATGGGACTTGGCCTGGTTGCGGAGGAACGCCAGGCACCACAATGCCTATATCGCTACTCCCACAAGGACGGTATTGGAGATCTGGGATAGAATCGCGGTATCCCGAGGCCTTACCACATTTCCCTCCCCTCTCACACCCTTGGCGCTTAACTTGGACTTCCCCCCGGCTCTCCACCCCTCATCCTTTCCGGCGTGGACGGCTGGTGAATGCCGTATTATAGAGCAACTGTTTGCGGAGGGAACGTTCAAACCATTCGATCAATGCAAGGAAGACTTTAATCTCCCTAGAACCGCGCGCCTAGAATATTTTCAAGTACGCCACTGGCTCCGAGCCCCTTCATACACGGACGGTGCCACGCGCCGGCTTACGCCCTTTGAATCACTAGTCCGCTCTTTCGACTGAACCCGAGGGTTGATTTCCCGGACCTATAAGGTTCTCCAACACTCACACGCAGTGCCTCCACATACCTACCAACGACAGTGGCAGCTGGACCTTGAGAATGATATCCTCCCTGATCAATGGGAACAGCTGTGGAGGGATATCCAGCGCATTTTTAAAAGCATAACACAGCAGGAATCAGCATATAAAATCATGACTCGCTGGTACTATACTCCCCTTAGACTCCAGAAGATGTTCCCTGGATTTGCCCCTCTCTGCTGGTGATGCCTGGCAGCCCAGGGCTCCTTCCTACACATTTGGTGGACATGTCCACTCATTCTCCCGTTCTGGAAGGAGATACTGAATCACGTTGGGGAAGTGGTGGGGTTTCCCCTACCTAACGACCCGGGGATAGTCATTTTGGGCCTTCGACCAACATCTCTTAAAGCAATGACACACACGGACTGGTGCTTGATTTTTCACATGCTTGAAACAGGTCATTGCGCTACACTGGAAAAAGGCCTATACTCCTCCAACTTCGGTATGGCTCACACGCCTCTGGCATACCATGGCGATGGAACTTCTGTCCCACAGGTTGGCACACACTGATGCTAAATTTCAACACACCTGGCAGCCCTTGGTCCTACATCTTTCGCGGTTGGAACACGCTCGATCCGTCCCCCCCCGCTTGAGAGCCCTTCAACTTTTTGACGATCCTATACTCCCAAGAGGGGAAACCTACGAAGACGACATAGGCTGACATGGGAGGGACCCCTATCTCACTTGACACTTCTCACACTAAGGTCACAAACCCGTGGTACATGGGGCTCCCCCTTCCTCCCTTCTCTCCCCGAGCTCCCTCCGACCCAGGAGACGCAGCACCGCGCCTCTCTCCCCATCTTTTCCTTCATTTTTCCCTATTTTCTTTATATCTGTCTCTTTTCTACCTTTTTCTTTTCTCTCTCCTTTCCTTCTTCTTCTCATACAGGCCAGCAGTCCTAAAGCTTTTTTAGAAAGCCTAATCACAAACACCATAGGCACCACTGGGTTCCGATGGTCCCAACATGGGCGA
Organism: Calotriton arnoldi; assembly: GCA_963921515.1. Classification (NCBI taxonomy): domain Eukaryota; kingdom Metazoa; phylum Chordata; class Amphibia; order Caudata; family Salamandridae; genus Calotriton; species Calotriton arnoldi. The sequence continues at coordinate 387,540 of CAWUFW010010170.1, forward strand.
AAATGGTTGGCGCACGTTATGCCGGGGCAAACCCCTAACGTGAAACTGCCTCTAATCCGGGTCTCCAGGCCCACGTGTAACTGTGGCGACCCCAACGACCATCCTGAGGAGCGCCCAACATGACACATGGCCGCATCACTCATGCCTACCACTCCAGAGCCATCTGAGCACGACATCTGACACCACCCGACATACTTTACTATCTGAGATCCCCTTGGCTCTGCAACAATGAACGCCAGGCTAACACAGCCATAGATGTCCTCCTGGCATAGGTTGCCTGAATTTTAATGCCACTAGGGCAACGATCGCACGCACCTGGTCCGACTCCTGTTGCGCCAGATGCGCCAAATCCCTTGCCATGCATTCCTTTGTCAAGCCCTGCTCGTTAACCTTTATAGTCCGCCTACCCTAGGCCATCAGCATATACGATGCCACCTGCCTCCAATGTGATGCCTTACTATTGCCTACCACTTGGTAACTGCTGTGTTGAATTTTCTCTTGTTATGTATAAAAAACTAATAAAAGAGATTTAAACAAAAAACACGGGAAGCGCAGGAAGTGTGTGTGTTTATGTGCAGAATTTTCCACCACGTCTCACGGGTCCTCGTATTATCCGGACCTTAGCCACTATAATGATCACTTGACAGTTGATTGCAGTGCACCGCAGGCCCACTTGACCTTGGGCTTGTGTTTCGTAGTCCATACCGCCATCTACATTTATTATTGATGTTTTCAAGATATGCATTAAACCGCACCCGGTTTCATTACGCCGGAACCATTCTCAGCCGGCAATGTGCACGTGGGAACTATAGGGTATCCATTTATAGATTCAGCCTATAAGCTCCACCCTTTTGCACAAATGTCAGCTGCACCCTGTGATACGTGTCCTTTTTTGTCACTATTATTAATACACCCGGGCATAAGACTATAATGTGCTTACATCGTGTGCATGCAGGAGCGGCAGAGCACACCGCATGGAAATGATGATTGCCCAACATGTTAAATACATTTTGATATCCTTATATATATTTGTGTGTCTTTCTCTATTTTTTGTTTCACCAGGTTGGGGATAGGTACCTACATTGAGAGTTCCTATCTGCACAAGGACGCTTACACACCTTAAGAATAAGGTATCACAGGTTTACAGGATTTTCTTTTTCCTGAGACCTGTCTTCTTCTTGTTTATTACACCAGCTTTCCGGTCCTGACGAAGCGCCTATGGATCCCTTATGGACCAATTAAGAGCGCAAAACATGTTGAACTTTTTTTACGTGTGATTGATTCACTCCGGCACCTATTCTAAGAGCAGCGGTTAGTCATACATCCGCCCTCTGTATTTGTTTCTAAGAGGAGCTCCAGGATTCACACCTTTTTTTAAACTTACCACTCGGACCCTCGAATAAACACAGGTTCTAGGTACCGTATGGTAATTTTAATTCACCCACTCACTTACCTCCCCAGGCCCACACACCCACATGCACAACTGCGGCGTCTCCTTAAAAGATCTCCGCTAAAGAGCCCTCTCGCGGGGCCCGTGAGGGACTTCAGTACCGCCCCCAAGAGGAGCAACGCCCGATGATGAAGCATGACACTCGCAAAGGTGTGTGAGGGCACTATATCCAAAAGGAAGGATTCCCCCCACCACTATTTATAAACCCAACCTTCTTTGAGACTGACCACTTGTTACTATCGCCTCTTACCAACCAAAGTTTGGTTGCTACTCTCCTGAGACCTTAGGAACAGTCACCCCCCAGTGCAAAAACGTTGTTCTTTGGGAGCACGGGTACTGGACCTTCTTCCTTTCCAAATAGCTCCCGGTCCCCAATTCTTTTTGTGTGATGATTTAAGTACGACAGCCAGCCGTGGGACAATTACTGTATCCTTTCCCCTTTCTCCGAGACACTTCTTTCACGTGCACTCATACACTACACTAAGAGTAGTCGTACGGAGGCACTCCCACTACTAAAATATGGACACCCCGGGTTTGAGTTTTGATGAAGACATCGTGGCGGAGATTCTCCGGGCACCCTCACTGTTGGCTGAAGATGGCAGCGCAGCAACAAGGAGCAAAGTAGATGATTGGAAGACGTTGCAGTCATTGAGGAGGTTACAGATCAAGACAGCCCTTCATGGGATAATCATGACGGAATACCTAAGGGCCAATATAGCACCTAATGGCCTCCTAGTCACGCTTTCCCCAATAATCTTTTTATAAGATCTTACCTTCCGTACGGAATAGTCAAAGATCGCGTGGAAGTGCACACGGGATTGGCTCGTGCTAATCATTAACACGGCCATGCGTCTATCGGATGAACTTCTGATACAGATCACTCTAGCTGAAAACGGACTGAAGGCTGGGATCTCAATCACGGCGTATAAATCACGACTTGCCGAAATTAACGAAGAACTAAACGAGCATAAGGAATGCCCCACCAAACAGAAAATAACCAAACTTCAGAAGGACGTCAAACGCTTCAACAAAGAGAAGGTATACCCTTATACTAAGGAAGACTATGTGATCCAGAACTACGAGACCTCTTCCGATGAAGGGAGTAGTAACCAATCCAGCAGATCAGGAACCTTCGGTAGTGACTCAAGCTATGAGGGAAAGAATTACACACCTCGTGCCAGAGGGACACAGAGACAATATCGACCCCCACTATTCCAGAATTTCCCGCAGTAACCATTCCAACCACCAGTATACCCAGGACAATGGATGGGACCCCCACCGATGTGGAACATACCGCCGGGACACCACCTACAACCACCCCAATTCCACCAATTCCTGAACCCCCTTTTTACAACAGAGGGAGGGGCAAAGGAAGAGGCAGAAGAAGAGGAGGATCCAAGACGGTCCAGTGGCAAGACCCGGAACCAATGACACTGCGGAGCAAGACGATGGGGCAGAGACCTTACTGGTCAATTTGTCCTCCAGACAGTTGACAGTGGGCGAAACCAAACTCTTGGAGAAGGGTTTGGGTTTTGTGCCCACTCCAACCGAAGATTCATTCCATCTTCACCAAGAACTGCACCAATTCTTCAGAAAAGTGAGACTCAAGGCCTTCTTTCAGAACAAACCTGAAATCCCTCCCACTGAGACCGGCCTCAAGAAGCAATCCAAGTTCACCCCGACAGCTGCGATGACACCAAATGAAGTCCTGACATTTGAACAGGCTATCCTCAAGGACGTGGCGGCTATGAACCACAAACGCCCTTATGACAACCTCTCTAAAGAAGAAAGGACCCTTCTCAAATCTATCACAGAAGATACCAACATCATTCTGAAACCAGCAGACAAAGGCGGTGCTATAGTCATTCAGGATGTTGTCACTTATGATGCCGAATGCAACCGCCAACTGACGGACACTAAATATTACCAGCCCATCACTGAAGATCCAATGACGCGCCTCAGTACTCGAATAAGGAGCCTAGTCAACGAAGCGGCCGCGGAAGGTTGGATTTCCCGCCAGGAGACAGACTTCCTTACCAACGAGGACCCGTGGACCCCTTACTACTATACCCTACCAAAGATCCACAAAGGAGTCAACCCACCACCGGGCCGGCCGACCGTGTCAGGCATCGAATCGGTCCTTGAACCAGTCAGCAAGTTCTGCGACTTCTACCTACGTCCCTTGGTGAGCAAAGCCCTGTCCTATTTAAGGGACACTACTGAGGTACTCAATTTGATAGAAACTTTTTCAGAACCAGGAACCATTGACCTGCTGGTCACTTTAGATGTGGAGGCTCTATATACGAACATTCCCCAGGATGCTACCCTGGATGTGCTAGAGTCAACCCTGCGGAACATCGAACCATGGCCTTATGAGACACCGATATCCTTCATTTGTGAATGCGCTTCCATAGCACTTAAAGAAAATTTCTTTGCCTTCAAGTCACAACTATACCATCAAGTACAGGGCACCAGTATGGGAAGCACCTTCGCTCCCAGTCTGGCCTGCCTTTACATGGTGGCAGATTTCGAGGAGAAGCATATCCTAGGGGATTTTAACCCCTACCGACAGAACATTTTGATGTGGCGTCGTTATATCGACGACCTCATCCTCTTCTGGAAAGGGGACGAGGAACTCTGTATCACATTCTGCGGATGGATCAACACCCTGGACCCCTTCTTAAAATTCACGCGCATAAGATCACGGGACAATATCCCATTCCTAGATTTGCTCATATCTCTGGATAATGGTTCCTTACACACAACCAACTACAGAAAGCCCACAGACAGAAAAAGTCTCCTCATTTACGACAGCAACCATCCGAAAGCACTGAGGAGCAATTTACCAGTCGGACAATTCCTACGCCTACGCAGGAACTGTGACACCATCACTGAGTTCGAAAAGCAATCAGAGATTCTAAGAGACAATTTCAGAAGGCGTAACTACCCCAGCAACATCAAACGCCAGGCACACAAAAGAGCGAGAAATAACCCGAGAGCTGCCCTCCTAGAAGTGAGGGACAGGCCTAAATCTGAAGCCATTACATGTGTCACCACATTTACGCCCAGTTCCAATGACATTCAGAAAGTTGTAAGGAAATACTGGGACATTCTAAGGACAGGTACATTTACACCAGGCCCCCCCCACATTTTTTCCTTCAAACGCATACAGAATCTGAGGGACCACCTAGTCCATACCCGTCCTAAGCCACTACTCACGAGGCAACCCACTCTCTGGGCCTTACCACCTGTGGTGGGTCACTTTCCCTGCGGATCCTGCTCTGCCTGTACCGAGACCACAGCTTCGAAACAGGTCGACCTCGGTCTAGCCACACCCTGGCGACAAACAAAACACACCAATTGCAACACCAAGAATTGTGTCTATACCATTCTATGCCCCTGTGGTAAAAGATACATCGGCATGACCACCAGGCAGGTCAAGATAAGAATTGGCGAGCACAAAAGCACAATACGACGTGGTAAAACCAACATCAAGTTGCTCGCCCACTTCATGGAACAAAAACATACCGCAGGCAGTATAAGGTGGACAATTATTGAATCTAATCCCAACTGGACCAACAGAACTCTCTTTAGACAAGAACAGCGCTGGGTCCATAGACTAAGATGCGATACTGAGGGACTCAACGATGAGATCCCGTGGGCAGAATTAACGTTCTAATGTACTATAATTACTGGTTTTGGAGGAAGAATATGAGCTCACTGAACCGGATTGTCCCCCTACACTCTTTAGGTACATATGACTTGGGCGCGATTCCTTAGGACCTGGGGATATCATCGCATATCGAACGCAATTAATTTGGTCCAGTAATTATCTAGGCACGGTCCATCTGCCTTATCCGTGACCATGGGATTTCTCCCATTATAAGTACGAGACCGTACATGTGAGTGGTGCATTTCCACCACACTGTCACCACGGTCACTTTTCTCATAATAACTTTTTACCACCCCAGTTTATGCTTTCAGTAAAGGGATCGTTAAATCCTGCACAACTTTTTATGATACACTTCAGTCACACACCAACCTTCAACCACACTGAGGCTTACCCTCGACATGTGCATTTAACAGCACTGGTTCTCCTTAAGAATTATTTTAGCCCCGATCCTGACAAATATGGGTCCTCACTCCACACTCGATCGCCTTATAGAAAACACGCTGTGATCAGATTACTTATCTTTCTGATTTCCCTGTGTTAAGATGGCCGCCACGTTTATACACTTTAGATAGAGCTACACAGCTCACCGTGGCCACACCCTACACGCAGCGCGTCACCGCGCAGGTACCTGCCCACCCAAGCAGGCCGGTTTTGCAATCACAGAGGATAAAAGCGGGTGATCTAAAACTATACCCCTCCGATTCCGGCATACTGCTGCGGAGGGGTAGGTCGCTATCCTGGGAGAGGCGAGCAACTGTGAGTAACCATTCCCGCACACGCTTGGATCAGGGCGGCATTATTAACTGAGTCCGAGGGCTCGAACGCACACTTACTCATGGCACCATTTTAACCTCGCATCTTTCTATCGCTTAAACAGAAACTCAGCCACTCACCGAGAGCGTGCCGACGGAGCCTGATTTCCTTAATGAGGGGTAGGAGTACGGGAGTGCATTTGTATGTTTGAAGTGTGTGCGACCCTTTACAACACGGGAAGCGCAGGAAGTGTGTGTGTTTATGTGCAGAATTTTCCACCACGTCTCACGGGTCCTCGTATTATCCGGACCTTAGCCACTATAATGATCACTTGACAGTTAATTGCAGTGCACCGCAGGCCCACTTGACCTTGGGCTTGTGTTTCGTAGTCCATACCGCCATCTACATTTATTATTGATGTTTTCAAGATATGCATTAAACCGCACCCGGTTTCATTACGCCGGAACCATTCTCAGCCGGCAATGTGCACGTGGGAACTATAGGGTATCCATTTATAGATTCAGCCTATAAGCTCCACCCTTTTGCACAAATGTCAGCTGCACCCTGTGATACGTGTCCTTTTTTGTCACTATTATTAATACACCCGGGCATAAGACTATAATATGATTACCTCGTGTGCATGCAAGAGCGGCAGAGCACACTGCATGGAAATGATGATTGCCCTACATGTTAAATACATTTTGATATCCTTATATATATTTGTGTGTCTTTCTCTATTTTTTGTTTCACCAGGTTGGGGATAGGTACCTACATTGAGAGTTCCTATCTGCACAAGGATGCTTACACACCTTAAGAATAAGGTATCACAGGTTTACAGGATTTTCTTTTTCCTGAGACCTGTCTTCTTCTTGTTTATTTCACCAGCTTTCCGGTCCTGACGAAGCGCCTATGGATCCCTTATGGACCAATTAAGAGCGCAAAACATGTTGAACTTTTTTTACGTGTGATTGATTCACTCCGGCACCTATTCTGAGAGCAGCGGTTAGTCATACATCCGCCCTCTGTATTTGTTTCTAAGAGGAGCTCCAGGATTCACACCTTTTTTAAACTTACCAGTCGGACCCTCGAATAAACACAGGTTCTAGGTACCGTTTGGTAATTTTAATTCACCCACTCACTTACCTCCCACACACCCACATGCACAACTGCGGCGTCTCCTTAAAAGATCTCCGCAAAAGAGCCCTCTCGCGGGGCCCGTGAGGGACTGCAGTACCGCCCCCAAGAGGAGCAACGCCCAATGATGAAGCATGACACTCGCAAGGGTGTGTGAGGGCACTATATCCAAAAGGAAGGATTCCCCCCACCACTATTTATAAACCCAACCTTCTTTGAGACTGACCACTTGTTACTATCCCCTCTTACCAACCAAAGTTTGGTTGCTACTCTCCTGAGACCTTAGGAACAGTCACCCCCCAGTGCAAAAACGTTGTTCTTTGGGAGCACGGGTACTGGACCTTCTTCCTTTCCAAATAGCTTCCGGTCCCCAATTGTTTTTGTGTGATGATTTAAGTACGACAGCCAGCCATGGGACAATTACTGTATCCTTTCCCCTTTCTCCGAGACACTTCTTTCACGTGCACTCATACACTACACTAAGAGTAGTCGTACGGAGGCACTCCCTCTACTAAAATATGGACACCCCGGGTTTGAGTTTTGATGAAGACATCGTGTTGGAGATTCTCCGGGCACCCTCACTGTTGGCTGAAGATGGCAGCTCAGCAACAGGGAGCAAAGTAGATGATTGGAAGACTTTGCAGTCATTGAGGAGGTTACAGATCAAGACAGCCCTTCATGGGATAATCATGACGGAATACCTAAGGGCCAATATAGCACCTAATGGCCTCCTAGTCACGCTTTCCCCAAGAATCTTTTTATAAGATCTTACCTTCCATACGGAATAGTCAAAGATCGCGTGGAAGTGCACACGGGATTGGCTCGTGCTAATCATTAACACAGCCAAGCGTCTATCGGATGAACTTCTGATACAGATCACTCTAGCTGAAAACGGACTGAAGGCTGGGATCTCAATCACGGCGTATAAATCACGACTTGCCGAAATTAACGAAGAACTAAACGAGCATAAGGAATGCCCCACCAAACAGAAAATAACCAAACTTCAGAAGGACGTCAAACGCTTCAACAAAGAGAAGGTATACCCTTATACTAAGGAAGACTATGTGATCCAGAACTACGAGACCTCTTCCGATGAAGGGAGTAGTATCCAATCCAGCAGATCAGGATCCTTCGGTAGTGACTCAAGCTATGAGGGAAGGAATTACACACCTCGTGCCAGAGGGACACAGAGACAATATCGACCCCCACTATTCCAGAATTTCCCGCAGTAACCATTCCAACCACCAGTATACCCAGGACAATGGATGGGACCCCCACCGATGTGGAACATACCGCCGGGACACCACCTACAACCACCCCAATTCCACCAATTCCTGAACCCCCTTTTTACAACAGAGGGAGGGGCAAAGGAAGAGGCAGAAGAAGAGGAGGATCCAAGACGGTCCAGTGGCAAGACCCGGAACCAATGACACTGCGGAGCAAGACGATGGGGCAGAGACCTTAGTGGTCAATTTGTCCTCCAGACAGTTGATAGTGGGCGAAACCAAACTCTTGGAGAAGGGTTTGGGTTTTGTGCCCACTCCAACTGAAGATTCATTCCGTCTTCACCAAGAACTCCACCAATTCTTCAGAAAAGTGAGACTCAAGGCCTTCTTTCAGAACAAACCTGAAATCCCTCCCACTGAGACCGGCCTCAAGAAGCAATCCAAGTTCACCCCAACAGCTGCGATGACACCAAATGAAGTCCTGACATTTGAACAGGCTATCCTCAAGGACGTGGCGGCTATGAACCACAAACGCCCTTATGACAACCTCTCTAAAGAAGAAAGGACCCTTCTCAAATCTATCACAGAAGATACCAACATCATTCTGAAACCAGCAGACAAAGGCGGTGCTATAGTCATTCAGGATGTTGTCACTTATGATGCCGAATGCAACCGCCAACTGACGGACACTAAATATTACCAGCCCATCACTGAAGATCCAACGACGCGCCTCAGTACTCGAATAAGGAGCCTAGTCAACGAAGCGGCCGCGGAAGGTTGGATTTCCCGCCACGAGACAGACTTCCTTACCAACGAGGACCCGTGGACCCCTTACTACTATACCCTACCAAAGATCCACAAAGGAGTCAACCCACCACCGGGCCGGCCGATCGTGTCAGGCATCGAATCGGTCCTTGAACCAGTCAGCAAGTTCTGCGACTTCTACCTACATCCTTTGGTAAGCAAAACCCTGTCCTATTTAAGGGACACTACTGAGGTACTCAATTTGATAGAAAAATTTTCAGAACCAGGAACCATTGACCTGCTGGTCACTTTAGATGTGGAGGCTCTATATACAAACATTCCCCAGGATGCTACCCTGGATGTGCTAGAGTCAACCCTGCGGAACATCGAACCATGGCCTTATGAGACACCGATATACTTCATTTGTGAATGCGCTTCCATAGCACTTAAAGAAAATTTCTTTGCCTTCAAGTCACAACTATACCATCAAGTACAGGGCACTAGTATGGGAAGCACCTTCGCTCCCAGTCTGGCCTGCCTTTACATGGCAGATTTCGAGGAGAAGCACATCCTAGGGGATTTTAACCCCTACCGACAGAACATTTTGATGTGGCGTCGTTATATCGACGACCTCATCCTCTTCTGGAAAGGGGACGAAGAACTCTTTATCACATTCTGCGGATGGATCAACACCCTGGACCCCTTCTTAAAATTCACGAGCATAAGATCACGGGACAATATCCCATTCCTAGATTTGCTCATATCTCTGGATAATGGTTCCTTACACACAACCAACTACAGAAAGCCCACAGACAGAAAAAGTCTCCTCATTTACGACAGCCACCATCCGAAAGCACTGAGGAACAATTTACCAGTCGGACAATTCCTACGCAGGAACTGTGACACCATCACTGAGTTCGAAAAGCAATCGAAGATTCTAACAGACAATTTGAGAAGGCGTAACTACCCCAGCAACATCATACGCCAGGCACACAAAAGAGCGAGAATTAACCCGAGAGCTGCCCTCCTAAAAGTGAGGGACAGGCCTAAATCTGAAGCCAATACATGTGTCACCACATTTACGCCCAGTTCCAATCACATTCAGAAAGTTGTAAGGAAACACTGGGACATTCTAAGGACAGGTACATTTACACCAGGCCCCCCCCCCCCACTTTTTGCATTCAAACGCACGCAGAATCTGAGGGACCACCTAGTCCATACCCGTCCCAAGCCACTACTCACGAGGCAACCCACTCTCTGGGCCTTACCACCTGTGGATCCTGCTCTGCCTGTACTGAGACCACAGCTTCGAAACAGGTCGACCTTGGTCTAGCCACACCCTGGCGACAAACAAAACACACCAATTGCAACACCAAGTATTGTGTCTATACCATTCTATGCCCCTATGGTAAAAGATACATCGGCATGACCACCAGGCAGGTCAAGATAAGAATTGGCGAGCACAAAAGCACAATACGACGTGGTAAAACCAACACCAAGTTGCTCGCCCACTTCATGGAACAAAAACATACCGCAGACAGTATAAGGTGGACAATTATTGAATCTAATCCCAACTGGACCAACAGAACTCTCTTTAGACAAGAACAGCACTGGGTCCATAGACTAAGATGCGATACTGAGGGACTCAACGATGAGATCCCGTGGGCAGAATTAACGTTCTAATGTACTATAATTACTGGCTTTGGAGGAAGAATATGAGCTCACTGAACCGGATTGTCCCCCTACACTCCTTAGGTACATATGACTTGGATGCGAATCCTTAGTACCTGGGGAAATCATCGCATATCAAACGCAATTAATTTGGTCCAGTAATTATCTAGGCACGGTCCATCTGCCTTATCCATGACCATGGGATTTCTCCCATTATAAGTACGAGACCGTACATGTGAGTGGTGCATTTCCACCACACAGTCACCACGGTCACTTTTCTCATAATAACTTTTTACCATCCCAGTTTATGTTTTCAGTAAAGGGATCGTTAAATCCTGTACAACTTTTTATGATACACTTCAGTCACACACCAACCTTCAACCACACTGAGGCTTACCCTCGACATGTGCATTTAACAGCACTGGTTCTCCTTAAGAATTATTTTAGCCCCGATCTTGACAAATATGGGTCCCCACTCTAAACTCGATCGCCTTAGAGAAAACACGCTGTGATCAGATTACTTATCTTTCTGATTTCCCCGTGTTAAGATGGTTGCCACGTTTATACACTTTAGATAGAGCTACACAGCTCACCGTGGCCACACCCTCCACGCAGCGCGTCACCGCGCCAGTACCCGCCCACCCAAGCAGGCCGGTTTTGCAATCACGGAGGATAAAAGCGGGTGATCTAAAACCATTCCCCTCCAATTCCGGCACACTGCTATGAAGGGGTAGGTCGCTATCCTGGGAGAGGCGAGCAACTGTGAATAACCATTCCCTCACGCGCTTGGATCAGGTCGGCATTATTAACCGAGTCCGAGGGCTCGAACGCACACTTACTCATGGCACCATTTTAACCACGCATCTTTCTATCGCTTAAACAGAAACTCAGCCACTCACCGAGAGCGCGCCGACGGAGCCCGATTTCCTTAATGAGGGGTAGGAGTACGGGAGTGCATTTGTATGTTTGAAGTGTGTGCGACCCTTTAAAATACGGGAAGCGCAGGAAGTGTGTGTGTTTATGTGCAGAATTTTCCACCACGTCTCACGGGTCCTCGTATTATCCGGACCTTAGCCACAATAATGATCACTTGATTGCAGTGCACCGCAGGCCCACTTGACCTTGGGCTTGTGTTTCGTAGTCCATACCGCCATCTACATTTATTATTGATGTTTTCAAGATATGCATTAAACCGCACCCGGTTTCATTACGCCGGAACCATTCTCAGCCGGCAATGTGCACGTGGGAACTATAAGGTATCCATTTATAGATTCAGCCTATAAGCTCCACCCTTTTGCACAAATGTCAGCTGCACCCTGTGATACGTGTCCTTTTTTGTCACTATTATTAATACACCCGGGCATAAGACTATAATATGCTTACCTCGTGTGCATGCAAGAGCGGCAGAGCACACCGCGGTATCATAGGTTTACAGGATTTTCATTTTCCTGAGACCTGTCTTCTTCTTGTTTATTTCACCAGCTTTCCGGTCCTGACGAAGCGACTATGGATCCCTTATGGACCAATTAAGAGCGGGAACATGTTGACCTTTTTTTTATGTGTGATTGATTCACTCCGGCACCTATTCTGAGAGCAGCGGTTAGTCATACATCCCCCCTCTGTATTTGTATCTGTATTTGTTTCTAAGAGGAGCTCCAGGATTCACACCTTTTTTAAACTTACAAGTTAGACCCCCAAATAAACACAGGTTCTAGGTACCGTTTGGTAATTTTAATTCACCCACTCACTTACCTCCCCAGGCCCACACACCCACATGCACAACTGCGGTGTCTCCTTAAAAGATCTCCGCTAAAGAGCCCTCTCACGGGGCCCGTGAGGGACTGCAGCGCCGCCCCCACGAGAAGCAACGCCCGATGATGAAGCATGACACTCGCAAGGGTGTGTGAGGGCACTATATCCAAAAGGAGGGATTCCCCCCACCACTATTTATAAACCCAACCTTCTTTGAGACTGACCACTTGTTACTATCCCCTCTTACCAACCAAAGTTTGGTTGCTACTCTCCTGAGACCTTAGGAACAGTCACCCCCCAGTACATAAACATTGTTCTTTGGGAGCAAGGGTACTGGACCTTCTTTCTTTCCAAATAGCTCCGGTCCCCAATTCTTTTTGTGTGATGATACTAATAATTAAACCTTATTGCTTGCTCCCACTGTATTTCTTGGTTTAGACCTTTCTTGAAGGTATCTAAAGTAAAAATCCCATATACCTCACGTTTCTTTCTAATGGCTTCACTGCTCTGACCTTGCTTAGGGGAAAGTTTCTCAATGATGAACCACTGAATATCTTCTTCTGTGTGGTTCAATGCTATATAGTGTTCCACCATAGGTGCTGCCAATTTCTTTGTGCGGATTGCTGAGCGATGCTCAGTCAGACGTGTATTAAGAGTACGTGCTGTCTCGCCCACGTACCCTAATCCGCAAGGGCAGATTAAAAGATACACTATATCTTTTGTTTTACAGTTTGTCATGCTTTTCACATTGATTATCTGTCCATTTAATTGTACCGTATCTGTCTCTAATGCTAGTGGACAGACCTTTCATGAACCGCATTTAAAATTGCCTATAAATGGTGAGGGCCCAACAATACTTCTCTGTATTGGTTTGGGCATGCGTGATCTCACCACTAAGTCTTTCAGGTTTTTGTTTTTCCGGTAAGCAAACAAAGGCTTGGGTATTCTGTCCTGTGATTCCTTGTTGACATTCAAAGTATGCCAATTGGAAGAGATTATTTGTCTAATTTGTGCATTCAACATGGAATGTCGCGTGACGAATACTAGTTCAGAGGTACTCTTTTTATTATTATTTGTTAGTAAATGCTGTCTGTCGTAGAATCTGGCCCTCTTGTACGAGTGTCTCACTAATTTGTGAGGGTACCCTCGTGCCAGAAATTTTTCCTTCATGACTAAAGCTTTGGTGTCAAAATCATGGATACTGGTGCAGTTTCTGCGCAAGCGCAGAAACTGTCCAAACGGGATACTGTTTTTCTGAGATGTAGGGTGAAAACTGTCATAATGCAGTAAGGTATTACGTGCTGTTGGTTTAGTGAACAAATCGACAGCCAGCATCCCTGTAACATGTTTAATAATAATATCCAGGAACTCTATCTGGACATTACTAAAAGTGGAAGTAAAATGTAAGTTGGTATCACACAGATTCAACCATGTTAGAGATTCATTAAGATTATCCTCAGTATCTGACCTGATGAAAAAGATATCGTCTATGAAGCGGGACCATTTCCAAATGGATTCAAAAAATTGTGCCACTTCATTATAGATGTGTATGTACTCAAATCGGGCCATGTAAATGTTTGCCACAGTCGGCGCGCAGGATGCGCACATACTTACCCCCTTGACCTGTTTAAATAACTGGCCATTAAACTCAAAAACATTTTCCTCAAGAACTACTTTGAGGCACTGGATGATGAAAGTTTCATTACAGTCTATGTTCATAGTTTGAATGAACCACTCTACTGCTTGTAGAGCACCTTGAATTGGGATGTTACTATAGAGGCTTTCAATGTCCATGGTCACCAAACATTGTTGTTGGGGGTTGAAGGGGACACCTTCTACTAGATTTATAATATGTCTTGTGTCCTGGACATATGCTGTTGTTTTATTAACATGAGGACGTAAGATGGCATCAAGATATTTTGACAATGGTTCTGTAATAGAACCTATCGTGGTGACAATAGGTCTATATGGTGGATTTATCTCATTTTTATGTATTTTAGGTACACCATATAGGCTGGCCATTTTTGAATGTTGTATATTCAAATAGGCATACTCTTTGTTACAAATATGTCCATCTCTGAGCGCTTTGCTCGTTATTCGTTGGATCTTTATTTTTATTTTGTCTGTTGGATTCTTAGTGATTTTAGTATAGAAGTTGGTATCATTTAACATTTCCTCTATTTTGGATACATAGCTTGTAGTGTCCAGAACCATGATACCACCACCCTTGTCACAGCTTTTTATAGTGATCTCAGGGGTGTTCTTTAAGTCTAGTATAGCTTGATGTTCCTCTTGCTGTATGTTATAGGGGGTTCTCTGGACAAATTTTGTTGCAGCAGTCATTTTTTGGTGTACCACTTGTTCGAATATTATTACTTCCGGTGGTACTTGATCAGCGGTAGGTGTAAAGGTTGATTTTAACATCAGACCAGATTTATTAGTTTGTATCGTAGATGGAATTTGATGAGCAAAAAACGATTTTAAGCGGATTTTTCTGAAGAACGCTATTAAGGGGCCGATTCCGATCTCGGCCGGTAGGGCTCCGAATCGGATTCGGCTGAACCGGATCCGATTCGGAGCCCTATTTCCCGACCGATTCGTACGCGCGTCCGGGCGAGCGAGTACGATGTGAAATCGCCGACCGACTCATCTGGGCGTCCCGACCGCTCCGACCGACTCGTTCCCGGGTCGAACCGCACCGACCGACTCGCTCGGACTCGATTCGCACCGCGCAATGGAGACGTTCCCCGGCCGGGTAAGTACGATGCGCGCCGCGAGCAGTCCGACCGAGCCGCGCACTCCGGCTCGAAAGAGCAGTCGGAGCCGTACTTTGGGGGTCCGTGTCGGACCGCCCTGTACGCGTAGCCGCGCGAGTCGCACACAGGGGGGACCCATGGGTCCCCCCTACCTGTGCGTGTACGGCGCGAGTCGCTTCGCCGCGTACACGCTGTAGGGGGCGCCCATGTCCGCCTCGCACCCATTGAGTCAATGGGAGCCCGCGTACGCGTTGTACGACAGGCTCCCATTGACTTCAATGGGAGTCCGACCGACTCGAGTCCGATGGCATACGTGCGCATCGTACTCGTTCGGTCGGGCTGCCAGAGTCCGATTCGGTCGGAAATCTCTCTGAGTCCGGCTCGGTCGGAGAGATTTCCGGCCCGAATCGGAATCGGCCCCTAAGTCTCCAAATAGTTCAAACTTATTGAGACCTGAATGTGGGACAAATGTTAGGCCTTTAGGTAATATAGAGTAAGTGGCAGGTGTAATATTTGAGGTACTTAAATTGAATATTGGAATTTCTTTTATTCTCTCCAATATTGGGCGTTGCGTGTTACCAAGTATTGGTTCTGGTTTGTCTGATGATTTCCCCGGTAACGGGGCTGATATTGAGGCCGCCAATTGCCTCTTCTTTGGTTGCGCCTCCCTAAAAAAGGCTGTGGGGATTGGTAGGGTCTGGATGTATATCGGCTATTTCTAGAATCGAATTGGTTGGGGGCATTCTTATTATCTGAATCGGATGTGTCGGAAAAGGTTGTTATTTTCCTGTTATACTGCCTATAATCTGATTGTTCCTGTTGAGCCCCTTCCTGCTGTATATAGTAGTTTTCCGATAGGTATGGATATGTATTTTCTCTATTGGAGAACAAAATGTCTTTTTTTAGTTTGTCTGTTTTTCTTTTATGAAGATACTCAGTGTATGAGTTCATCTCTAGATCTAACTCCTCTAGTTTTTTCTTCGCCTCATCTACAGCTGTGTTACTTTTGATTTGATTTTCTAGTTCTAGAATTTCAGAGATTAGCTCTTGTAACATCTCTTTCGCTGTTTCAACAATCAGCATCATTAGGTCTCTCGAACAGCGGTTCGCGATCATAGACCATTTTTCAAGAAATGCTTTTAGTTGGACAAACAACCCTGGAATGTTTTTAATTCTCAGTCTTTGAGGAATTACACCCGCCCGTAGGTACTCCAGCATATATTGACCATGTAATTCGATCCTTTTAGTTTTTTTCTTTAATGCCATGAGTTTGTTTAGGTCCTCATTTCTGTCTGGATTGGTGGTCAATTGTTGGCCAAAGGGACCGGAATTGCCTACCATAGACGCAAAATCGTCATCAGTAAAACCAAACGTTGGAAGATTTGCCATAATGTTATTAGCCAAGTCTTATATAATAAATGCTAGGTGTTTAAAGTAATGTGAATTTCATGCAATCTTAAGATCTCTCTATATACAGTGAAAGTGAATAATAGAAAAGAGAGAGAAAAAAAGGCAAAAGCCAAAAAGTGTGTACTGCTAAAAACTACTTTTCATGTGATCCCTTACTAGCAAGAGCACTGAATGATTTTAGAACGGCTGGACACGCCTAGAAAGGCTATCCCCTCACAGACAGGCTGCGAGAATTATGGTTTGGTAAGAAAGGGACCCCTACGGAAAACAAAAGAACTTGCTAGCTGTAGGGAAAATTACACTTGGGGTAAAGACGAAAGGCTAGATACAAGTTATAGAATCAATTTAGGTAAAACATTTCAGGCTACATATTCACATATAACATCTTCAGAATGCAAGATGAGGTGCACTATAGTAGACTGAATGTTTGCTGAGCAGCTGCTATGTTTCAAGCAAACTCAGCAAACTTTTTTGTTTTACAAAACTAAATTCCCAAAGCAGGAATTTGTTTCTGTAACTCAAAAACTAACAACCCTGATGGCCTGTGAGCTTTCTCCCAGCATATGGGGGTCATTTTTATTTACCTTTGGGACCATGAGCTCTCCTCTCTGCGCATGATGGGGAGGATGATCTGAAGTATTTACACTGAAGACCCCAACTCTGTAAGACCGTCTGTACAATGTTTCCACCAGTGGAGCCGGAAGGCTCTGCTGGCGGAAACGTGACAGTCCACCCAACTCTAAATAGAGCCAGTGGACTGTCAGTTTAGCAGACAGAGTACTCCATCAGATTTGTAGTGGAGTACCCTGTCTACCAAACTCCAAATCATCCCCTAAGTTTCTTCTATAATATTTACCCATTAACATAGCTCAGTGAGTTAAGGACTTGCTGCAGGGATCTCTGTATATGTTGTAGGTTAGAGGTGAGCATGCATAAAAAAATAAAGCTATGTAAAATCACGATTGCACGGTTTGAAAATCATGTTTCAAAATATATAGCTTTGTCTCTCTATTTTTGTTGCAGGATAAAGGCACTGAAGATCTGCTACAAGATTGTTTGCACTAATGAATTTGAATTTGTGATTTATTTGTCTATTTTAATGAACATCTTTCCAGTTGTACTATATTTCATACCAGAGCTAAAAGAGATTTATGAAGATGAACTACAAACTGTGAATGTCTTCTTCATGATATTTTACACCGCAGAAACATTCATGAAGGTATGAAATAAACATACTGTTTTGTTACCTTATTTCCAGTGAAATCATACGGGAACACAGAATTAGATTTCTTGATTTATATTTTGTTGTTAAAATGCATTTTAATTATATATATTGTTCTAATTAAGATCTTCATTAACAGTCATACACCCTGGATAATTTTGCCCTTCTACTGCATCATGGAGGACTGGAGCGCTCTTCCATTGAGCGTGAATATGTGAGCGGCGGGTCCTCTGCTGCTTTCTTTCCGGTGCAGCATTTGTTGCGTGTTTTCTTTTTGTTTTTATATTTATTTGTAGGGGTGCCCCGGTGTCACCCGGGACACCCTGATTCCCCTTTAAGGTAGGGGGCTGCTGTGGGAGCCCTAAGGCCCCGCAACTCAGGCTGGCTTCCCGCAGGCAGTGCCTGTGCTGTGCAGGAGCCGGTATCCTCCATTTGTCCCGGCATGGCGAGAGCAGCTCCTTTTCTGCTCCCTTGGTGGGCGCAGTTGTCCTGCTCAGGGAAACATTTTGCTCACCTCCTGCTGGGGCACAGAAGTCCAAGTCTTCGCCCAACTGGTCCTCTTGGGGGCATAAGTGAACCAGGGCTACTGCCCATAATATGACCCTTCTAGTCCTGGGGGTCAGCTGGATTCCAAAGTCCTTAGTCCATCATGCAGGGCATCAGGTGGCTTCTCAATCCAACTGTCCATTGTGTTGCTGCCATCGCCATCCAGGTCCAGGGTCTTGCTCTCCGTCTGTCTCTTGCGCAGGGATCTTTAAGTGGGGGTGAAAATTTCTAGATGCCAGCCACCATGGGCCAATCGTAGGATGCCACATCCCTCCACCCCTGTCCCAACCCTCCAGCCTTTTTTTATAAATAATGTTGTGCTCTCTGTACCTCACTTGGTCTCAGTATCAGTCCCATGTAGTCAAACGATGGATCGACACAGGGTGCAGTCCATTGATACAGATATGATTCGGCTGCAAAAAATGAGCTTTTACAGTAAACTAGGAGTCCAATTTTCAGCAAGTTCTTCTTGATATCGCTATTTCTTACAGTTGACACTTGAGCATAAACATGAGAATAGTGTCTACCGTGGTTGTCTTTGTACTATGAGAAACCGGCACATAGACTGGAAAAGACTCACAAATCTATGCTTAATTCGGTCCTCATTTAAAATTTTAGGCTTTTAAACTGGGATTTCTTAGCGGATACGATTCCGTTATGCTGCCCTTAAATAATGGGGGTGCGTTCCTGATATTCTCACAATTATGTTAAAACACTTAGATCTAGATTGCATCAAAACATCGTTTTCGAGGGGGCATATTGGAACTTTAAGGTAACAATTAGTGCCAGTTGAGTTATATTTGATGTGTATAAATTGGTGAAATGCTGGGTATGTAAGACTTATAAGAAGCCTATATACACGGAGAAATAAAAATAACAGACCTTTGGAAGAGACTTGTAGATATGTAGGAATTGATTAAATGATTTATTGCATAAGTGATAATGATGTAAGATGATTTTATGCCAATTATAGCGATTAAAAATCACTATATGTGTGCTTTTTAGGTTATTTAAAAAAATCACCAGCCCCTTATATATATGTCCTGAGGCGGCCAAATTGACAGGACAAAAGCATGTCGTCAGTCTTTGAAGAAGAAACCCAATTTGCATAAGATTATGCCTATAGGCCTCTACCTGCCAGTATTGTTGCTTTAATTGGTGCTGCTAATGTTTTAAAATTTGTGTGTGTTTTCACTGAGGAGGGTGTGGAGGGCTACTTATTTGTGTTACGCTACATTTCGGGGGCATTTTTAGCATTCAGGTCCCACCACAGACGTCATTTTGAGGTTTAGCGCTCCAGTGCCTGGTGATCAACGACACTTCCTTTTTCTTGTCATTAATGCTGGCCATGCCGCAGCCACGTAACTATGCAGCGGCCTCTAGGCGCTGTATTGTTGCTTAAAATGGTGCTGCTAATGTTTTAAACTTTGTGTGTGTTTTTACTGAGGAGGGTGTGGAGGGCTACTAATTTTGTGTTACGCTACATATTGTGGGCATTTTAATATTTTTTGCATTCCATTCCCACCACAGAGATGCCATTTGGAGGTTTAGCACTCTACTGGATGGTAATCATCGTCACTTCCTCTTTCTTGGCATTTAATGTCAGTGTCAGTTGTGGCCTCTTCCTCGGTATCTGCATGATGAATTTTGTTGTCCACCTCCAGGCAACTCCAAATCGGAATGCTATTATAGTGCTGAGGATTAGAGTGGCCAGGCAGGGGGAAGGGTTTGGGATGGGAACGGCAGGGAAGGAGACCTGTACAGGAAAAGGTTAAGCAAACATACACACACACACACACACACACACACACACACACACACACACACACATACATAGATACATACATACACATTGTTTATCCACTCTCTTTACTAATTATACACTGATTGAGGCTCAGTATGTATATGTATTCAGTTCTCAAATGATTGCAGCCATTATTTTTCAATTATTTCAATTAGAAACCACCTTCAATCTAAACTGGAAGGAGGCGTTGGTTTACCACCCACCGGCGAAAAGAAAGATTTCAATTCAAAGCTCATGCAATGGTTAGTCCCTCATATCTTAGCAGCAGATAATTTTCTGCTCCTGGGAGATTTAAACTAAAACCTGGACTATCAATACGACTCGGACTCCATTCATCTCCTTGCGGATATGGAATCCCTGGGCCTCTACCAAAAGGTAGTAGATCCCACCCATATAACTGGGCATACCCTTGATGTAGTTTTCACCAATGCCCCGAACTTAGTGGTGGATCCCCCTGTTGCCCTGGTGTGGACTGATCACTTCTCTCTAAATTTCTTCCTAGATGTCCAGAAACCCAGTGCTGCCCCCCTTGATGCCTTGAAACCCACGAGACCTTGGAGGAAGGTAGTTCCTTCCACCATCCTCCCTCCTTTACTCCTCCTGTTGTAAATGACTATGAAGACATTGATCTTGCATTAAAAGCCTTTGAAGATTCATTTACACAGGCCTTAGATACCATTGCTCTTCTGAAATTGAGTAAAATTAAAAGAAAAAATCCTCCCGCTCCCTGGTATACTGAATCGTTTAAAAAGGAAAAATCTTCGTGCAGAAAACTTCAACGAATATGGAGGAAATCTAAATCAGAAGAGGAAAAACTCATCTATAAAACAGCACTAACGAAATACTCAAAAAGCGGTAACATCGCAAGAAGGACCCTCATAGTGGACAGAATAAACTCTGTAAAGAATTCCTCAAAAGAGCTTTTTAAAATTTTAAAAGAACTCACTGATCCGAGCATTTGCAGCTCCTCAACCCTGCGTCCCAGATGCTCTTTGATGATCTTGCAGTGCACTTTGAACAAAAGATTAACAATATTTACAACTCCTTCTCAAATAACGTGATACCGATAACACTAGATCCTCCGGAAGTTCAGGTGAACCCCCAGTCCCCTACTTTGGAATTTGTTAATTTTGCTACCCCTAATAAAGTACTGGTTCAACTAAAAACGAGTAAATCCAGATCCCCTCTGCACCTTGCCCCCCTCATGTTGTTACTACCTTGCCTCCTGTCCTGCTTGCCCCATCACAGACTTATGGAATCTCTCATTACAGCTAGCCTCCCTTCCACTAAAATGGAAGACAGCACAGATTAGACCCATTCTTAAAAAAACCATGGCTGATCCTATGGATTTGCTAAATTATAGACTCATATCACTACTTCCTCTCTTTTCCAACATTTCACAGTCATTGGTAAATCACCAATTGGTGTCTTATTTAGAATCTAATGGTTTGTTGGATCCCTCTCAGTCAGGCTTCTGTGCCTCTCATAGCACAGAGTCAGCCTTAATGGAGGTCAATGATACTATCAAACTTGCCTTTGACAAGGGGTCCTCAGCCATACTAATTCTCCTGGATTTATCAGGGGCTTTCGATACCATCTCCTATCAAATTCTAGTTCAAAGATTGGGGGAGATTGGTATTAGCGGTAAGCCCTGAAATGGGTGGAATTTGTTTTTTATCAGAACACACCCATTCAGTACTGATGGGCTCTTACTCCTCAAAATCCATGGTCCTGGACAAAGGGGTGCCACACGGATCAATCTTGAGCCCCACCCTTTTTAATATCTATGTGAGCCCCTGGCTAAGCTTATCAGGTTGTGTGGCTTTGATACCATCTCCTACGCGGATGACACGCAACTTGTCATCACCGTGGATTCTAATCCAACACTCACCCAAGTCAAATTTAAGGACTGTATGTTAAAGATCGTTTCATGGATGACCATGAACTTTCTTCAGCTTAACACCAATAAGAAGGAGGTCCTTCTATTTGGGAAAGCACATTCAGTCTGGTCTGCAGACTGGTGGCCACCTGTACTTTGACCACCCCCGACACCCAAAAAATATATCAACATTTTGGCGTCTTATTAGACAATAATCTTTCTATGCACAAACACGTTAAAACCATTTCTGGAACTTGTTTCGGCCTGATGCGCATGCTTAGGAAGGTTTTTCATTGGACCCCTTTACATGCTAGGAAAACCCTGGTCCAGGCTCTGATAGTGAGTCGCCTTGACTGTGGTAACTCCCTAATGGTTGGTATGAACGAAGGCCTCTATGCCTGGCTTCAGGTGGTGCAGAATATAGCAGCACGCCTTATCTGTAATCTTCCCCCACAATCCCAATCTGAACCCCTACTGCGCTCCCTTCATTGGCTGCCTATAAAAAAGCACGCACTTTTCAAACTTCTGTGTCTGGTTTTTAAAGCACTGCACGAAAGGGGACCGTGCTATTTGAAAAATAAACTACAGCCTTATATTCCAGTACGTCAGCTTAGATCCAGTGAACTACTATTTGCCCCAAACGCATTCACATAACTAGATTTGGGGGTCGATCCTTCTCTTTCTTAGCTCCGAAACACTGGAATCAGCTACCCTTGTCCATCAATTCTTGCTCAGATCTAATTCTTTTTAAAAAAACTTCTGAAAACCTGGCTATTTAATCTCTAACCTCTGTATTGCACTGCACACTGTCTCCTGCGGCTATGGCGCCGAGAGATCCCCTCGGGGATGATTTGTGCACCTAATAAATAAATAAAATTAGCATCATCCCCAAAGCTTAGTCATTGGTATAAACGATTTGCACTCATGCATACATTCTTCTGACACTCTCGCAATAATATTTTTTCTGGACAAAAATTAGAGAATTGCGAACTTCTGTGTACACTCCTGGGCATAGCACAATAGAACTGCACTCCTTTCTGAGCATAATTAAACAATACCTAAAATCACTCTGCGTTCAACGCGCTTCATGATATGTAAACAGACACTAATTAGTGCACAAGAACTGTTATTGCAGCAATATGGATCTTCGAGTTTCCCTTTTAAAAGCGTGTGTTAGAGAGGAGTTAGCCCGTAAGGTTCATGTGGGGAAATGCGTAGCGCATAAATGACAATGCCCGAAATGATCAGGTGGCTCGCAGCGAATTGCTTCGCCTTGCCGTGAAGGCCAGTTAGGCCTTACTTGCATGGATGACAGGGTACTGCAGTACTGCCAACAAGAATGGTGCTTCAAATACCAGCAACATCTTCTCTCTGACCAGAGTTGGATCGGAAGCTCTGTCTGTACTGGTGGCTGAAGAACAGTGATCACGTCTTCCAGGGCGGAGCCGTTATTAGGTTTCGCCTGCACAGAGCTTGCAAATTCTATTGTTTTTAATACAAACTTAAAAGGGCCTCTTCTCTTTCCTGGCTTCTTATTGGTTCCTGTGCATGCCACTTACCTTTCCTCCATTTCTATTGGCTGTAGCATATTTTCCTGAATTTACCAATGCTTGTTCCTTGTCTGCTTCTCTTATCAGTTTTCCACCACCGAAATACTATTAGCATCCGCTTTGGTGGAACTATATTTTAATAAAGTTTTGCCTTTTACTATTGCAGCATATTTATGTAACAATTTATCACCCGAAGAGATTAAGTGATTTGCAGAGAATCAAAGGATGTTGCATGCTGCTGCCGAGACTCAAACTGAGATCCCTAGCTCCTGAGTCAGCAGCTCTGGCCGCTGCACCACATCCTCTCCACTCCTGTGTTATCTGTCAGGGTCACTCTTTCCTTCTCCCGGACGGACAGTGATTGGCAAAAACAGCTCTTTATTTATTACATAGGCGAAACTGATGCATTACAAATGCTTGTTATGTATTTCTGCCGCACCCAAGGTGACCGTCCGCCAGGGCTGCTGGGAGATGAAGTCCAAAGCGACTACCCCAGCCTGCAGAAGGAGAAGAAGCATCAAGGGGCATCAAAAGGATGGCCCAGCACTATGTACATTCTACATATCACACAATGCCCTCAGAGGGAGCTATATGAACAGCGCGACCACCAGAGCGCTGAAGCAGCAGCCTCATGGCTTTCCCACAAGTCGAACCTGCACTTACACAAGGCTTGCACATGGAGGCAGGAATTTACGGAGTGACATTCCGCCTGTCCCTGCAAAGGGGTTGACTGGGGCAGGCCATAGACCGTGCACCGCCACAAGCCTGACATCCAGCCATGCCACGGACAAGCCAGTCTGCGCCCGTCCACGTCCGGAGCGAGGCCAACATCAGCCATGCTGCCGGTGAACCCTCCCAACACTCCCCATTGTATGTTTACTCAAGGTCAGAAGTACTTAATTTTCGTAAGTCACCATGTACCCATACTTTTGACCTCCCTAATGTTTCAGGGTGTCTGTTGAGGTGCCCCTTATGCTCCTGTTCCCTGATGTCTACTGACTCCAGGAGAAAACACTTGCCCATTCGCACTCCAAATTTGAGTTCTATTTCATCCCGATTGGTGGCAGAGGCAACAGCCTGGATCTAAGGGTTCTGTCCTATCTGCCTGCCTGATTAATTGCAGATCTCTTCCTATGCGTTATTCTAGATCTTTAATCTTCTCTTTGAGGATGAGTGGGACCTAATGGTTTTAATGGAAACTTGGTTGAAGGATGCTTCTGGTCCAGATTTGGCCTTAGCCATCCCCCTGGGCTTTTTAATTCAAAATATTAATTATGCCGATAGAACGGGAGGAGGCATTGCAGTCATTTACCAATCTACTTTTACTTTTTCAGTTTAAAAACTTCTCAATCACTCACTCTTTCTGCCATTTTAATGTACAGACGTCCTGAGAGCACGGGTGAGTTAATCTCTCAATTTACTATTGGGTCAATTATCACTTTTGCATTCTACGTTGTAGTCCTTGGTGACTTGTCAGTGCAATAGATGGCACAGCCCCCAACTAGTTTGGGAAAATGTCACCTGCATGAAGTAAGCTGCAGTTATATCTGTGCGCTCTGTGCATTAAACACAGGGAGGAGAGACTGTGAAGGGGTGCAAAAGTGAAGTATCGGCCATAGTTTAGATGCAATTCAGTTTACGTTGGGGGCCGGTCGGATCACTCTCTTTTATCGCAGCCGCGAGGAGGAGAGAGTGCACTCTGTTTAAAGTCTACCAGCTTGGTCAGATCACTTCTTGATTCCTTTTGTAATCTTTACCCCTGTGGCATGTAAGCAGCCAATAATACATATAAAACGTCTAGACTCTAGAGCATGGCATAAAATCTCTGAATCATCTTTAACGTACACACTTCTACTATTCCTGTGGAATTATCAGGCATAGTGGATGGCTTTCAGAGGCGTTTGATCTTATTGCTCCTAAAACCACTTCTGTCAGTAAAAGATCTACGTGGTACACTCCATGGTTTGTTGCGGACCTAAAAAAGCAAAAATATTTGTGTAAACATCTAGAACATTTATGGAGGAAATCTTATGATTCTGAGGCCAAGCGTGCATGTAAGACAGCGCTGTAAAACAACCGTAAATCTATTATCAAAGCCCACAAGGAGTATATCCCCTCCTCCATTGCCGACGCTGCTAATAAACCACGGGAGCTTTTTAAAATGGTTCATTCCTTTCTTTTTCCGAGTGCTCTTCAGAATAAGCCCACCACGTCCGCAAATCCATGTGAAGTTTTCTTGGAGTTCTTCCATAATAAGATTTGAGCTATCTACAACCTATTCCCCATGAACACAGGAATTTTGCCTGCTGTGGAGTCCAACTTTCCATGTGGACCCGTCTTTGCAAACTTTAGTCCTATATTCCTGGAGGATTCTTTACTGGAACTGGATAAATTCAAGTCTGGCTCCACTCTTGACAAATGTCCACCTGATATTCTTAAATTGGTGTACTCCATGGTGAACATTATTTTGAATACATTGATTAATTCCTCCATTGATTCTGCCAAGGTTCCTAAGAGCTGGAAGCAAGCTGTTCTGCTTCCATTACTCAAAAAGCCTAATGCAGACCCCAAGATCTTAAGTAACTATAGACCTATTTCTTTTTTTATCTGCGGGGGCCAAAATGCTGGAGAAATTAGTGAATAGACAATTGCCTCACTTTCTGGAGTTGATTCATCTAACAACTCTCAATGTGGTTTTAGGGCTGGATACAGCACCGAATTAGTGTTGCTGGAAGTATCTGAGTTTATAAAAGAGAATCTCGATCAAAAATCTGCGGGCATGGTGGTGTTCTTAGATTTATCTTCAGCTTTTGATACAGTCTTCCATGAGAATCTTTTGAGCAGGTTCAGGAACCTGGGGATACAATGTCAGGTCCTTTCTTGTTTAAAGTCTTTCTTGGAGGACAGGACACAATCGGTCTTTTTATCACTCTTTTCCTCCTCTGCAAAACCTCTGGAGTGTGGAGTGCCACAGGGATCAGCTCTGAGCTCCAATCTTTTCACTATTTATATGGAACTGCTAGCGAGTCTAGTTGAAACTTGGAGTCTCAGGATGATTTCCTATGCTGACAATACGATACCCAATTGCTTTTATCCTTCCATGAGAAGGATACTTGGGCCCTCATCTCCTTTAAATTGTGCTTAAGGTCTGTAGGAGATTGGATGAGTAATAATTGCTTCAGGCTTAACTCTGATAAAACAGAGCTCCTCTTTTATAGTACTATGTGCCATACTGATTAATGCAATTGTTGGCCTTCAGAGCTTGGGGCTCCTCCTTCCCCTGCATCAACTGCCAGGAACCTAGGGATCATTTTTATTCCAATCTTTCCTTTGTTCCTCAAGTGAAAACTGTATCGGCCAGCTGTTTTGCCACTGTTAAATCTCTAAGGAGAATGTTACATCTTGTGCCCATGGACATACGTGAGACCATTGTGAACACTCTAGTGACGTCTGAACTGGACTACGCTAACAGTCTTTATTTGGGCTTATCTGTCTATTTACTGAGTTGTTTACAGACTGTGAAAAAGGCTGCTGCTTGACTGAATCGGAAAATTCCAGCTTTTCAATCAGTAATGCCCCACCTACGACATCATCACTGGCTGCCGATTATCAAGCGAGTTCAATTCAATATGCTCACTTTGGTCTTTAGAGCCCTGGACCACAGAAGGCCTGTGTACCTAAGAAACAGAATAAAGGCCTACTCTCAATCTAGATCATTGAGATCTAGTAGTCAAAGACTACTTCGGAGAGTTTGGGTGTGCAAAGCAAGAAGAGGTAGAAGATCCTTTGTATTCCTTACTGCAAAGCTTTAGAATGCCCTTCCAAACAGCCTTCAGCTAGTTTCTTCAGAAGCTATTACTAGAAAAAATGTGAAGACTTTTCTTTTTTAACTCTGCTGTTTAATTTTCGATCTATACTGACATATGCCACTAGCACCGAGATGCTTCTTCAGAAGCAGCTGAGTGGGTTACTTATTTTTGGTATTGTATTATGGGATGTATGAAATCAGACGAAATAGTAGTGACTGCTAGAATGACAAAGGTCCATATATAATGGATTTGTTGGAACACTCAGTTGGGTGTATCATGGACTTGAAAAAATTTGGAATACCCTTACTAAAATAAGCATGCAAGGGCTGAATAAGTATGCAAGGATAATGCGATTTTTCTTTTAATGAATCAGTGAGAGATTCGAACCTATCCATTCTACATCCACCATACCATTGAAATCTCTGTTTATTAAGAGAGGAAGGTTTGTCCACTTAGCTAACAGTTTTGATAGGGTGGCATAGTGGTTCCTCATTGTTAAGGGAATATATACTTCCCAATGCTATACACACTCCATTTAGTTTCCTCTAGTTATGGGCAGAATTCCCAGAATTTGACTCTGTGGAATTCCGCAGAGTTACAAAAAAACTCTGTGAGGTTCTGCAGAGTTCCGCCAACAGGTGGAAAATATGCATGTTGCGCTACTCGTGCTGCAATTTAGCGTTGGTAGCACGAGCAGCGCTGAAAAACCAGCACAAAGTTCACCATGCACTGAGCAAGAGCGAGCAGCCATTTGAGTTGATTTTGCTGCTGCTACTAGAAAGTCTACTCGAGAGTCGAAGTCATGCTCTGACTGCCGGGCCATGGCTCCGAAAGTTTTGAGGGGCGGTCCCTAAAGCTGCTTGCGGCCCGGCGCATGGCATTACATTTGTTCTCCTCAATAGTCTCCTTCACGGTCCCAAGGGAGAGGAAGGTCCAAGCACTGCTCCGGGAGTCCTAACTCTTCGTCCTCTCACTTGAAGTTGTTGAGTCGGTCAGGTAAGAAGCACAAAAAACATAAGTCGAAGCATGCTTTGACTTCTCACCATCCATCAGCCGTCGCGACGAAGGAGTCTCAGTATGTTAAGCCTCGCTCCTCTGAACATGCGCCTGGGTCGGCTTTGCATTTCCCTGCCTTCCGGGGAGCTGGAGCGACCCCCGTCCAGCTTAAATAATTTTATGGTTTAAATCTATTTTTATTGTTACAGCTTGAGCTCAAGATACTAAGCATTTCTTGGTGCTTGAGGTAACCCCTCCGAGGCACCAGTACAGAGTGTAACTTTACAATCAAAAGAGAAAAAGGCAAAGAAATCCCCCCCGTAACTTCCCCCCACTCTTCCCTGGTACCAATCGCTAAGTAATGTACAAGGTCGAGGGTTCTGTGTTTGAGTCGCTCATTGAGTGCCCTCCTTTTCTTCGTCTGGGGTTGGGTCAGTGAGTCTTAATAGTCTCAGATAGCGAGGACAGGTCAGCTCTCTAAATTCCTGGGATATAATGGAATATAAAGGGCCGCCAAGTAAATCTGAATGTGTCGCCCTGGGCTGTAAGTGCAAGGGTGAGTTTCTTCATTCCTAGGATGTCCCACAGGCGATGTAGCCATCCCAGGTGTGTTGGTGTGGTGGTGAACCCCCAAAACGAAATGATGGTCTGGTTGGCAGCCCCCAGTGCTATACCTATCTGGCGCCCCCTGTGTGATGCTAGAGCATAAGTGAGAGGATTAGGGAGACCAAGCAGAGTGTACATTGGAAATCTGGGAAGCTGGGTTGAAAAGTGAGTATCAATGTCATTGAGGACTGCGTTCCAGAACGAGGATATCTTAGGGCAGTCCCAGAGTATGTGGGTGAGTGTGCCCTTCACCCCACACTGGCGCCAGCAGTTGTCACTACAGGCCGGGTTACCGCGGTGAAGCCTCACTAGGATTAGGTACCAGTATGAGTTGATTTTTATGGCTGTTTCAGTGCTTGGTGTATTATAGGCGGTGTGTTTTGCTCTATGGAAGATATTGTGTCACTCTTTCTTGGAGAGTTGGCATCCTAGTTCTGCTTCCCATTGCCTCTGGGCTGGGGATTAGTCTTCAGTCTGAGTGGGTCGGAGAAGGGCATGTAATTCTGAGATGAGGCACCTATCTGAATGTTTGCCTAGGAGCCACTTTTTGTAGGGCGTCAATGGTCGCTCCGCTCCTCCTCGCACTGATGGATGTAGTAACCAGTGTCTGATTTGGAGGTATCGGAACCGTTCGTTCTCGAGTATGGAGTAGTCCTTCATGAAAATGTCGAAGGGGATGGGGACCTCTAGGTCGAAAAATGTCCTGCCACTCTACAAGCTGCTCCTCGCCGCACCCGGAAGGATGACCTGGTTCCGGGCGTGAAGGCAGGGTTGTCCACAACCGGTGCCAGAGGGGAGGGAAAAGTGGTAAAATTTCCCCTAGGGGTGACCAGTCCCAGACCTTCAAAAGGGAGCTCGTGACTGGGGAGATATAGAGGCTAGGAGCCCGGTATGCTCGCTGGAGAAATGGAATTTTCATTAACGAGGTCTCGGCAAGAGCCCTGTCCATGAACGGCCAGTGTTTCTCTGACTCTGCTCTAGACCACTCAACTAGGTATCGGAGCTGGGTCGCCTGAAAATACCGGAGCAGGCAATGCACTCCGAGTCCTCCGCCTGGGAGAGCCAGCTTAGCTCCTTGCTCATCCTGGGCCATTTGCCCACCCAGACACAGTGATGGAACGCGGCCTGCAGGGCCGCGGTTGTAAGCGCCGGGGGGGTCAAGGGCAGAGCCTGGAACAGGAAGAGTATTCTAGGTAGGGTGGCCATCTTTAAGGCTGCGATGAGGCCCAGTAGGGACATCGGATAGTGCTGCCATTGATCCAGCTCGGTGCGTACCCGCTTCATCAGCTCTTGATAATTAAAGGTGTTCGTCCTAGTGGACTGCCTCTGGGCCCGAAGCTTGGTAGCAAGGAGCCTGCCGCACTTGTTATCATTCACATAAAAGGAATGTTTTAGACGTAGGAGTGAATATTCTGCCCTGTCTAGGTCGAGGCTCGCCAATTGCTTCCGTGTGGACTCCAGCTGGAGCCAAATCCTGGGAGCCCCAGTGCAGTGAGGAATATGTTCTAGTGTCGTGTAGTTCCTATAAACCTATATAGGATCTGCACGTTTAGACAACATACACTGTAGGATTGGTGTCCAGACTGATTCTAGACACCCCCACCGGGTATGTTAGCCTGTATACCAGCTAGCACACAGTGCCACTAGAAACTCCTCTTAACAAGGAGAGAATAGTTCTTGTCAACTATCGAACATGACAACCCTGATCCCTCAGGATCGTGGAAACAGTGCGATACTTTTCGCTCAGTCACTCGTGCTCACTTTGGCTCAGAGAGATACACAGAATAAACGGTGGGGACGTTTTTCAATAAGCATTTATTGAACCAGCGTAATTCTAGTGTAAAATAGGTGTGCTGAAACAACCATTAGACAGAAACAGATATAAATGATTAGAATCACTAACAGAGTAAAAGGATGGTAGACTTTGACCATCGTGCTAAAACAATGAATACAGGCAAGTATATAAAATACATGACAGTAGAATGCGTACTCCTACGATGCGACCCTAACTAGATGTACCTCAGTGTACCTAGCATGTATGTGGGTGTAAAGCCAAGAATCCTCTAGGATAAAGTCAACCCCATTACCTGAAGTGAGAGACTGTGGGACCCCGTCTTGGTCTCGAGACGGACACCCCGCAAGGGATGTCAGACCACTGCAAGCTGGAGTGTATGCGTGCAGGAACCTCAGCGCCTCGTGTCAGTGTGTCAGCATGGAACTCCTTTTCTCCTCTAACTACCTCAGCAAGATATGGTGTTTATATACACAGAGTGGTACCCTCAGGGGTGCTACCTTGCTGTGTCATGTCGGACTTAGGATGACGGAAGGAATGACCCTTGTACATAGTTATTATGCAGGAGATGGTAGTCCTGCTGAATTTCCAAGAATCCTCATGCATAATGGATGAGGCTAGCTTTCAGGGAAAACCCCACGTCCTGTATGCAGTACCGTAACTAGGTAAAAGGACAGTCCCAAGAACCTTTATGTAGTGTAATGGTAGGGAGAATATAGGTGAAAGGTTAGGTGACTACCTGAGCCTATATTGGGGTACCTATATGAAACATAACACCCACTCCTCATCCGACTGGACAACATACTAAAAATTCTAACGTATGGCTAAATGTTGTAAGCAAACTATTAATAAATCCATTAAAAATAATTCTTAAAAAACATACCATTTCTAAAAAATGCTAAAAAAGAAAAAATATTGCATGCAATAGAAGTCTGTACTAAATATGTTCGTATATATAGCCCGAACAATGAGTGACTGAAAACCATGCAGTTTGGAAAAAGTGTCTAGTTTAAAATTCCAAATTTGGTTGTTTTTGAAAAAGCTGAATTTTCCCAGCACACAATGAGCCAAATGCTTATGTGCCCCGGCTGGGAGACGCAACATCACTGTTGCCTGGAATCGCAGACGACGGTCCCTGCAACACCTCGCAGATCAGGTCAATCGAGCACAGATGTTCTTCCGCATTATCCACAGCCGATGCTGGGGAAGCCTGTGTGCCATCCAAGGCCTGAGTATTTGTTGAGGAGCCCGTATCCATTCCGACAGGAGCTGAAGCATCCTGTGGTGGCTCTAAGAATGCAGACATCAACATTGGAATACGCTGAGGACACTGCAGAACATGGGCCGTTATTGGGTCCAGTAAAGCATCAAAGTCCGGTGGCGCAACTGATGGAAGTGTTAGACAGAGGTCCAACACGCATTGTTGTCCGCAGAACAGGCATCGAAGGACAGGCAGAATTGCAGTTGATCCAGACTGGTCTAAATGATAAGAATGAAGATTCACTTAGTTCGCGAAGGCGAGGTGTGCCCAGATGGAGTACCATGAGATCACAGTATCGGCGCTCCAAGTAAATTTTTTCCATCTCTTTGGTGACTGGGACGTCCATTGCGTAGCAGAAAAATGACAATCAGGATACCTGCTATTAGGAACAGGATCAGCAGAAGCCCTCCAAAAATGCTTCAGAATACGGAGTGTATGAAGTTGGGAATAACTCTGAGGATAGTCTGAAAAGTGCTTAACAGTCCAGAACCTATGGTCTTAAATAGGTGGACTATACCCATTGTATTAGACATGATAAAGATATGTTGTACCATTTCTGTGAAATGGAAAGGGCAGTTTGTCCGTACTAGTGCCTGTATCTCAGTCGAAGACCTTGCAACCTGGAGATCATAAGTTTCTCGGGCGGAGGTTAAGGGCACGGTTTGCTGTAAAAGTATGGCTTTCATTCGGCTCAGAGTATCAAACCGTATAAAGGAAACATTCAACTAAGGCCATAACGGCACCTCCCTGACTGTATGGGTCGGTTGAAACAATACTTGCATACAGCAAGTAACCCTGGAGCTTACAGTGACAAGATATGCGATGCCCGGGAGCATCCCACAACAACCTTGATCATTCAGCATCAAGTAACTCCCATTTGAAAGCAACCTGAACACTGGATTAATCACGGCAGCTGGGGACTCTTTCAAGTGACAGGATAAGTTAGCAACTGAACCATTACAGGCCCCGTGCAGCATGATATCCTAGCATATGAGAGATCCACTTAAAGCGCTCTCTCAGTCGGTACCGCTAAGAAACACTTCCATGTCCCCATTCCTCGAAATCTGTATGGTAATTCCCAAGATTCCTTGATGAATTCCCTACCCATCGCTTTATATCTGCCTGCCTGTTGTTGTTCAAGGCAATACTGAAACTGGAAAGTTGTGACCGGTAGTGTTATATGGCCTTGGATTAACCATTCTGTGGATGGTGACTCTGCCACAGTAAAAGGTAATTT
The DNA here is from genome assembly GCA_963921515.1 of Calotriton arnoldi. NCBI lineage: Eukaryota > Metazoa > Chordata > Amphibia > Caudata > Salamandridae > Calotriton > Calotriton arnoldi. The sequence goes on from CAWUFW010010170.1 coordinate 420,811, forward strand.
GTCCAATTTTTCAATACGCAGCATTGTATATTTTGCTCCCCTTTGTGTCATCGGTATCTGCTTCTCAGTTAGATTGTATGCAGAAAATAGGGACGTGCTGTTGATAAATCGCCAAGGCACATAACTGGCGCGCAATGTTAGAAGTCTTGTTCTAGTATATCTATGGCAGAAGATACAATGTTCCCCAGTGAATAAATCCTAGATATTAATGTAGTCATACCGTTGTCAACTACTGCTAACACCTTTTCTAGGTTAATTTGATCTATTTCACAGAGTCTCTCCGCAGCTTCTTGTTGAGAGATTTTCCAGATTTCCTTATAGACAGCGTAATAGAAACGTTTCTGACGTGGCTTTTGGGGACCTAATAAAAAATCCCTTAGATCCACCTCATCTGAGAGTAAGGATAAGTGCTGTTTCACCTGGGACAGTGTCAAGGTTTTTAGCCAATCGAGGCACAACTTCCCAACACTGTATGATGTCACTACCCCCGGATGTTCTCTTTGTACATAGCGTTGGTCTGGCCTATGGATATTAAACCCTTTGGTGGTACCCTTGAATCTTGACTGACATCTGTTGGTGTCTGTGGGCCAAACTAACCATCCCTTCCAATTGGGGTCTGAAGTATTGTACTGCATGATGTCCTCTATTGAATCAACTCCACGTGATGTAAAATTGATGTGTGAAGGTGTGGGAATCCGAGGTTTGTTCAAATCCTTGTTCTTGGCTAGTCCAAGACAGGAAGTCTTTTGCACAGTTTCATTCAGAAATATTATCTGTTGCGGAATGAGGCACGCTCTAAATAGTGCTTCTGTTCCCTGAACTTACCATTCCTTAGACCCCAGACTGATTTTGTGTCTATAGTGTCCTTCCATAAGTCGAAACCCTGTTCAGACAGTTGGGAAATAAAGGATGCAGAATAAATCTGTTTGGTGTTAGTCAGCATATTTTTCTGTGCAGGTGTAGGTGAAACCTTATAGTAATATGAGGTCGGGTCAGAAGTGTTAAACCCTGAAAAATAAGAAAGTTTCTGTGCAAATGTTTTCAAACTACCTTTTGGTTGTGTCGGGCAATGTTCCCATTGGTGGTAAGGTAAAATATTTCGTGGGATACTGGATTTGTGTAAAAAGTGATGACCATAATGATGGTAACTGTACATAGTGTTATAGTCTGATGTGTCTTGTAACATTTCAGTGCTTGAAAATGCAGCGGATTGTTCCAAATCAGACAACATATTATTTACAGTTTCAAAATCCCAATCATCAGAAAATGTACTGGAGGTAATGATATCATTTAGAGAAATTTTAAATAAATGTGGTATTTTCAAAAGGTCAGTGGGACCAAATACATCATAATCAACCTTATCCCGAACTATACCATCAGGAATTTGAACAGCTTTAATGTTCACGGAAAACAGGTCTCTTTGTTCACGTTGAGATGATGTATGAGGTTTCAGGACCAAGTTCACATTTGATACTTGAGAGTGTTCTGGGAAATATTTTCCATTCATGAGTAAGCAAAGAACAGTCACTAGGCCAATCCAGAACAGAAAAACAATATTCCAGTTATGATCCAGAGCTGGAGCCAAGGTGATACTAAGTAAGTCTTTTTCAGAAAAGTGTAAAAAGCACAAATTTGTTGCTTACGGGAAACTGTAGCTGGCGTTGTTTCAGGTTCACTGGGATCCAGAGAAAATGTATCAAAATCGATGAAGTAGCCAGTTGCAGTCCAATCTATCTTTGGTAGCTCAGCAGGTTTTGTTGCACTGGTAGGTGTCTCTTGTTAAGGCATATTGATGTAGACTTCGGTGGTAGGCAGAATTGATATTTGTCTTTCATTTGTGTTTTGAAGTTCTGTTTCAAGAGGAAAGAGTTTCATTTCATTGTTGGAAAGTCCACTACTTGGTATTGGTGACTCTTCAAATGTTATGAGTCTTTCTGTCTGAACTTCCTGTATGGTAGCGAGAGGAGAGCGTCGGCTACCCAGGAGTCCACGAGGCCTACTATTCAGTATCGGCCACATAGTGTGGTTTGATCTGATCAATGGAGACGAATCTCTTTTCTTTTTTGCCGGCAAGAGGCGGAATAAGTACTGTTCTTGTTCCTTCAACTGCTAGGACAGGTACAGGCTTTCTGTATGATGGCCCAAATTCTTTCTTGTCCTTGATCCTTTCTCTGACCAGATCCCCGACTTTTGGGATCCAGACAGTTCTTGCCGTGACTGATTCGACTTCCACAGTGGCGGTGCGTTTTACTTGCACGTTGCTTAGTAGTGCCCGGAATTCATTCAGATCCTGTAAAACAGTCAAACGTTTATTGGTATCAAATGGTTTTTCATCCGCCACTGTGCTTTCATAATCAAGATCAGGTACCCACATTCTCGTCCCAAAAAGGACCTCGTAAGGAGTGACACCCCCTAGAGAACTTCTTAGCATGTTATTAAGGGCACGTTGGAGCCCGTATAAGTGATTGACCCAACTACCACCCAAACCTAATACTCTTGCTGTTAAAGACTGCTTTAACTCCCGGTTTTTCCTCTCCACGACCTAATTTCCCTCGGGATGGTACGGAGAGGAGTACCGCAATGCTACACCCAAACCTTCCATGGCTTGCTTGTAAGCTCTAGAGCTAAACGCGGGGCCACGGTCAAAATGTAATGTGCCAACTGCGTATGTGCCTATAAAGACTCGCAAATCTTTTATAACAGTTTGAGCGTCAGCCGAGCGCTGAGGCCATACCCATAGGAATCTGGAGCATGAATCCACTGCCACCAAGTTATACTTGTAAGCCCCATCTGATTTTAGGGGGCCGCAGTGGTCCAAATAGACACATGCGAGTGGTCTGTCTGATATTAGTAAAGGTGTCTGCACTAGACGCGCCACAGTGGAACCAGTCATCCGCTGGCAGATGTCGCAATTTAGGACAAAATTCTTTGTCTGTTTAGTTAGACAAGGCCACCAATAGTGCTGTTTCAATCATGAAACCGTCGCAGTAATTTCTGCATGTGCAGAACCTAGACCCTCGTGTGCAGCTAGTATTAAGCCTAATCTGCGATCCATGTTTGGTATTACTCTATCCCCCACTCCTGGAATCTAAGCATACGGAATGTTGTTTGCATCTAACTTGTAGGAGTACTTGAGTGGAAAACCTTTCGGTAAGGCTGCGCTGTTTTTGCATGAAGCAATGACAGCTACCATTATCTGTCTGTCTATTCTCGTTTTTGCAAAAGAAACAATTGATGGACGGAATGCTGGACAATGCAAACATTCACCCCAGTCACAAGGATCTGGGTTAAATCCATCATTCTTTTGCTCACCACACCACACCAGTTTGAACCCAGCCATATGCAAATCAGTCTTGACCCTGTTCCTTGTGGGAACAGTCCAGCCCGAACAGCCAAGCCAGGTCCTCCCTGGACCGGAAACAAGCATCCTGGGACCGGTTTCAGGGCATCACCCTTCATCAGCCAGGCTAGCTTCAATTCAGCGGTGTAATGAGCACGTGACCCACATCTGGGCATACCCTTCCCACTTAGGGCGACATATGCAAAAGAAACAATTGATGGACGGAATGCTGGACAATGCAAACATTCATCCCAGTCTCAAGGATCTGGGTTAAATCCATCATTCTTTTGCTCACCACACCACCCCAGTTTGGACCCAGTCATATGCAAATCAGTGTTGACCCTGTTCCTTGTGGGAACAGTCCAGCCCGAACTGCCAAGCCAGGTCCTCCCTGGAATGCAAACAAGCATCCTGGGACCAGTTTCAGGGTATCACCCTTCATCAGCCAGGCTAGCTTGAATCCAGTGGTGTAGTGAGCATGGGACCCACGTCTGGGCATACCCTTCCCACTTAGGGCGACATATGCAAAAGAAACAATTGATGGACGGAATGCTGGACAATGCAAACATTCACCCCAGTCACAAGGATCTGGGTTAAATCCATCATTCTTTTGTTCACCACCCAAGTTTGGATCCAGCCATATGCAAATCAGTCTTGGCCCTCTTCCTTGTGGGAACAGTCCAGACCGAACTGCCAAGTTTTTGAACGAGTGATTGCAGCTATGGCAGCAGTACGTACTGCCCCCTTTGTGGCTTAATCGGCCAATGAATTCCCTTCAACGTGAACGCCATCACGTTGATGACTCAGCGTGTGTATCACGTGAGCTCTTGGTAGTTCGTTTTTCAACTCAGCTACCTGTTCCCATAGCATTTAATGCTTAATTGTGCCACCTTTTGAGTCTTTAAACCCATTTTGACCCCAGTAGTGAAGATATTCATTGTAAGACTGGACACAGTAAAAAGAATCGCACACAATCAGTGTGGGGAATTCTCGATCCGTATTTATTAGTGACAGTAATAGGGCTTTTAGTTCTGCCAGCTGAGCCGTGCAGTCTCCTAGAGACTGTGTCTTCGTATCGTTGGGATGGAACTTGCCATCCTGCATACGACCTTTGAGAATTAGCCCATTGTATCCATCTTGGATGTAAGGCTTTAGCATTAGGAACGCTTGCCTTTGTAGCAGCCTCTAAGGCCGGTACTGAAGTTACGACAATTATTCGTTTCCCCTGAGCCAGTGCTCTTTCTCTGTAGAAGCAAAACGCATTTCAGCATTTGTGTACAAGTGTGATTTCTATGTTATGGGTATCGTTTCTCCTTCATTGAAGGTTAGGTAAGTGCACCCAGATCGACCAGCTATAACACGAATCACCAAATTGCGGACATTCACACGTGTCTGCAAGTGTTTTGATGCTATCATGTCAGCTTGTAGGGAACGAAGGATATCTGTGTGTTCCTGTGTCCAATGCCTAACTGAAAAATCAGGTCTTATTAAGTGGTAAAAAGGTTTTACTTTTTCTGCGTAATCTAAAATGTATGTTCTGCCAAAATTTAAAAATCTCAATATGGATTTTAAGTTTTTCAGCGATTTTGGAGGTTGGAGCAGCGCATTGGAGCAGCGCACACCTTTCTAAAAAGTTAGCTGCAAGGCTTTTCCCTTCACTTGATAGCTGATATCCTAAAAATAGGACATTGAGGTGGGCTATTTTTTATTTTCTAAAATTAAATTTGTAGCCCTCAGAGGCAAACCCCAAAATTATGTTGCTCACCCTGGCCAGGTGATCCTTTAAATCATCATCCGTCAGATAAATATCATCTACATAGGACAATGCGTCTTCATCCAAATTCTGAAGTAACTCTGTTACCCTAGCGGAGAACAACCAAGGCTATTCTTATACCCTTGGGGGAGTCGACAAAATTGATGCTGGAAACCTAGCGCGGAAAATGCGGTTAGATACCTGCTTTCAGGCGCTATATTTTGGTAGAAGAATCCATTTGAGATATCCAGTGTTTTGTATTTTTTCCGCACAATGTTATTCATTAATGCGGCACTATGTGCATTCTGTACTGCAAATGTTTTTGTGCATGTGTTCAGATGTCTGTAGTCTAAAACTAGACGGTATGAATTATCGGGTTTCATTATGGGAAACAAAGGGTTGTTCATTGGTGAGGTGCAAGTTTCAATTACACCTTGGTATTCAAGTTGATCTAAGATCTCCCTGACCTGTTTTTTCACTTCTTGTTTATTGGATACTGTTTCTGTGGAGTTGGAGTAGTTTTTACTGGGATTACATGGTGTGGTGACTCAGCATCCCACCCAACATGGTTGCAATATAGTGCTGGAGCAAGGCCTACCGCCCACTCCTACGCGTATGTGTGTTTTAAGTAAATTGGAACGAGTTTGGTAAAGGACGGTAAGATTACCACTTCTCCCTTTGGGCAATCCATAACAATCTAAGGCGGCCAAACCTTTTCAGCTAAAAGGATGTCATAGCCAAAAGTCAGGTTCTCCCAAAAGAGACCTTTAAATTTTCTGGGTTTGTCCCCCTCCATTTGGAGTGTTATCTCATGTAACCGATGTGGGACACTTACCCTTGTAGCAGGTGTTTCCACCGTGATATGCTCATTCAACTCCGCTGACACCAGAAATTCCATCAGGTTCTGGTGAGCTATTGTTACTTCTGCTGTGCTGTCTAGCATCATCAGAGCCCATTCCCCATTCAGAAGTTGAGTCCTCAGAATTCTGGGCATGTCTAACTTTAAGACCTGCTACTTTCTTCTTTTTAAATTTAGGTTTTGATTTTGGCTTCCCTTCTTTCTTGGAAGAATAATCTGAAGTGCGTGGCGTGTCTCTGGACTTTGTACGCTCTTCTTGTCTGTGCTCTGACCGTCCTTCCCTCTCGGAGTTTCTTGGGGAACCCTGAAAGGAACGAGAGGAATGTGTATCAGTATCCTGATACCCGTCAGGTTTTTTAATGTTATCTCTATTCCTAAGGTTGTACCTCCTTTCATAGGGCTCTGGTTGAGGAGACCAACTCCTGGATTGAGATCTATTCTCTCTATACTTTTGTTTTTTATTGTTATTATCCCATTTCGTCTTGGAAGAATCAGGTGCATGCTTGGTGTTATCCTTTTCAGGACCTCCCATGAGTTGAGTTTTTGTTGCTCTAGCTCCCAAACTATCTCTACCTAATTCAGCATAGGTGTCTTCAATAATTTTAGGTAATTTACGTTCCTGTTGTAAAGGAGTGAAATCCCTCAGGCGTTGGCGTATTGCCACTGCTGCTGCATCCCCTTTAACGCTAGTTAGTATGATAGCTGATACCTGGACAAAATTACCTAATAATTTCATCCCTACGTTCAGAGCCGGTTCTGCTCCATACTCATTCTGTATTTTTCTTAATACATCTGGTATTACTGCTAATGACGGGATACCATGAGTTCTTATATATATGGCAACGTAAACTGTACCCCAAGTGGTACAATCCTCCATTTAGGGAGCTATCCCCATTGGCAAGCAGATTGTTAGCATTCTGTGTTTTTCTTGAGGGCTGGTGTGCGGAAATACTGCCTCTAGCTGTGTTATTTTCTGAGCTGTCCATAATGGCATTTGCTCGCGTTTAGTGGGCATTTTACCCATATCTGCGTGTAGCGTTTGTGGTGTAATTTTTGTTGTAGATCCCTGAATTTGTCCTGTTTGTGTAGCCCTTGTTGGCTGAAGTGTGAGTGTTCTCATCATGAACTGTGTCAGATTTCTGTAAAGTTTTATTATTTCTTTATGAAGGGGACGTAAGTCTGCTACTGGCATTGAATCAATGTCTGGATGCGGTGTGTAAGCCGCAAGGACTGGCCAAGTGGCCCCATCTCTTCTGAGCGGACCTAGTCTTACTTTGTCTTTTGTGTGGGGGAGGGCGCCTTTAAACCAGTTTATGTGCTCCTGGTAGGTGAGCGGAACTTCAATGTTCTCATATGGACAGTATGCATTTGGTGGTTCATCTTCAGTGTAAGAATGAAATGTATTAGATTGTGCATCTGCTTGTGGGAATTTAACCCATGAGTAGAAAACCTCTGTTCTATATGACTCGTGAGCCTCAATCACGAATGTTCCTGTCCCACCTCTAGCTGTGACTCCGAAATCTGCTAGTTTCAGAGTAAGGGCATTTCTGACATTTTCTGAAATGTTAATTTCACCTTCCTCTTCTTCCTCCCCAACTATAGCATGTTGTGCTCGCACAGCTGCGTCTTCGTCAGCCATTGTTTTTGAAGAAGGAAAAAGTTTCAAGGAAACTGAGATATGGTTTTATACACAATAGGAACTGTTTGTCCTTCAAGCTTGATAAACCTACAACCAATACGTAGGATATGCCTACTCAGCTGTGGTGGATAGTTCCCGTCCCACTCCAGATGTCTCTGGGGAAATGTGAGTAAGGGTCTCTGAGAATAGCATGACTGAACTACTCAGATTTGACTGTTAAATAAGTACCAAACCAACGTTGGCGGCGCCATGTCGTGTAGTTCCTATAAACCTATATAGGATCTGCGCGTTTAGACAACATATAGTGTAGGATTGGTGTCCAGACTGATGCTAGACACCCCCACCGGGTATGTTAGCCTGTATACCAGCTAGCTCACAGTGCCACTAGAAAACACTCTTACCAAGGAGAGAATAGTTCTTGGCAACTATCGAACATGACAACCCTGATCCCTCAGGATCGTGGAAACAGTGCGATACTTTTCGCGCAGTCACTCGTGCTCACTTTGTCTCAGAGAGATACACAGAATAAGCGGTGGGGACGTTTTTCAATAAGCATTTATTGAACCAGCTTCATTCTAGTGTAAAATAGGTGTGCTGAAACAACCATTAGACAGAAACAGATGTAAATGATTAGAAGCACCAACAGAGTAAAAGGATGGTAGGCTCCTACCATCGTGCTAAAACAATGAATACAGGCAAGTATATAAAATACATGACAGTAGAATGCGTACTCCTATGATGCGACCCTAACAAGATGTACCTCAGTGTACCTAGCATGTATGTGGGTGTAAAGCCAAGAATCCCTCTAGGATAAAGTCAACCCCATTACCTGAAGTGAGAGACTGTGGGACCCCGTCTTGGTCTCGAGATGGACACCTCGCAAGGGATGTCAGACCACTGCGAGCTGGAGTGTCTGCATGAAGGAACCTCAGTGCCTCACGTCAGTGTGTCAGCATGGAAGTCCTTTTCTCCTCTGACTACCTCAGCAAGATATGGTGTTTATATACCCAAAGTGGTACCCTCAGGGCTTCTACCTTGCTGTGTCATGTCGGACTTAAGATGACGGAAGTAATGACCCTTGTACATAGTTATTATGCAGGAGATGGTAGTCCTGCTGAGTTTCCAAGAATCCTCATGCATAATGGATGAGGCTAGCTTTCAGGGAAAACCCCACGTCCTGTATGCAGTACCGTAACTAGGTAAAAGGTCAGTCCCAAGAACCGTTATGTAGTAAAATGGTAGGGAGAATATAGGTGAAAGGCTAGGTGACTACCTGAGCCTATATTGGGGTACCTATATGAAACATAACACTAGTTCTCTGAACTGCTTCTAGAGCTCTGTCCTTTTAACATTTTGTTAGTGGTTTTTGGCCACTGAGAGAGCTATAATCTCCCCTCTAATGACTGCCGTCAGAGCATCCCAAAGAGTGGATGTGGATACATCGGGGGTATCATTAAGGTCTATGTAATCGCTAATAGCTTTCTTGATCTGTCTAACCACCGTCGCTCGTTTCTCCATTGGGGGTTATGGAGCTCAAGTATGAGCACTGAGTGGTCAGAGAGGGATCTTGGTTCAATCTCCACTGAGCGTAGTAATTGCTGAAGACCATGGGTCCCTAGAAAGCAATCTAAGTGAGCATATGATGGTCGTGCGAGAAAAATGTGTGGTCACTGGTGTGGGGATGGGATGCCCTCCATAGATCAATCAGTCCCACTTCCCCCATCCAGGCCAGTCCCTCGTCGGACAGTGCCCCAGCCCCTCCCTCGCTGAGGGCTGACTGATTCAAGTTATTATTGAATACTATATTATGGTCACCCCCCAATAAGACTAACCGGTCTTGAGATGTGAGGGCATCTACTAATTCTGTGTGGATAAAGTGTTCCAGTCCCTCGTTGGGTGCGAACAAGGAGCCCAAGGTGAGTGTCTGAGTGCCCAATCATATCTGATATACCAGGAGACGGCCCTTGAGTTCGATTAGTTTAGGGTCAATCGATCCCTGAAATTTATGAGAAATTAGAATCGCCACCCCAGTCATCTTAGACTTAAGCCTGTGAGAATCACTCGCGAGGAGTTGGGTCTCCTGTAGGAGACAGATATCTGTCCCAGGGTGCTCTAGCTACGAGAGGACAGCCCTCCGCTTGACCGGATTGTTGAGCCAGTTTATGTTTAGGGAGACCACTTTCAGATAATCACCCTCGTCATAATATGTGGTGGCCCTCTCCCGGTCCCCGTGCCTCGCAGGCTGTAATATTGTGTAAGGTGAGCCCTTTAGATGTGAGAGCTTCTGAAAATGGAACACTAACTCCCCAGACTCCAAAACACTCAGTAGTGCTATAGCTTGGTACATATAAAAAAAACAATTGAACAAAAAACAAGATCAAAGTCTCAGGAAGGGATGGGACATTCTGGATGACCCAAGCCGTTCCTGGAGAAAAACAGAAGGTGGGGTCTGTGGTGGCCATTTCCTTCATGGGGGTCCCCTCACTCTCGGTGCCGGGTAGCATCTGCCATGCAGCTCCAGTATCTCAGTCGGCGTTCCTTTGTGCCAGTTCTCCCGTGAGGCTCTCCAGCACAGCCTTCCTCTCCTGGGCCATCATAGCAGGGTCCGGTCTTGAAAGGCCTCTACCCTGGGATGTCCGTTTCCATGGGGACCGTCGACTGGCCCCGGTTCCTGATCTCGCTGCACTCCCCATGGGTCCCCTACGGTGGCTCAATCTGGTGAAGATCACAGGCCGCCTTAAAGGAGCGTATTTGGTGAGTTTTCCCTTCCCAGGTAAAGACAAAGTGAAAGGGGTGGCCCCACGAGTATGCGGTGTTGCGTTCTTGGAGAAAGGCAGTCACCGGGCAAAATTCTCTCTGTTTCTGCAGCATGATCGCAGAGAAGTCCTGAAAAAAATTGATTTGGCTGGCTGCGAAAATGTATGGGGTTGGCATCTCAAGCTCTGCGATGGATATGCTCCTTCAAGGGGAAGCTAGGTACACATGCCAAGATGTCCGGGGGGGCAGGTTCGCTACTCGAGGAGTGCCCGCTCGGTGGACTCTATCTAGTCGGATGACTGATGCCTGTGTATCCCCTAGGACCTCAGCAAAGAGAGCAGTGATGCATTCCTCCATATTCCCTGCCTCCACGACCATCAAGGCACCCCTGATTTTATTGTTATTGCGCCTTGGTCTGTTTTCGAGGTCCTCAGCGTGGGTTTGGAGGTTGATCTGCTGGTCTGTGAGGCGGATGAGTTCTTGCCTGAGCTGCTCAATTTCCTCGTCCCTGATGATCTCATGGTTTTCCAGGGTGTTGACTCTGTCCTCAATGTCTGAGATTTCTTTCCGTACCCCCTGCAAATCCTATGCCAGATCTCTCTTGAACAATTGCAGATCTTCCCTAAGGGACGAAAACAGGGTCTCTGATATGTCTGGGTGACCGGCGACTCCCCTCTGTCCTCATCCTCTGGGGGCAGGGGGCCACACGGGGGACTGGGGCGATCCACTGCTGGGGGGGCAGAGGACCTGGTTAGCATGTCCTTCAGAAAGCAATTCTCCGTGGTCCGGGGTGCTGCCATGTCTTCTCCTACAGTGGGGTCTCTTCCAGCTCCGTGTCCCCACGGCCCGGGGGGGGACCTCGATCGTGACAAGAGTAGCTTCCCACAGGTAGGAGGTCCCACTGTCCTTCTTATGCCTGGGGGAGGACGCAGGCACTTGTAGCTCAATGTGGGGGCCCGGAGGAGAGCGTTCCAGCACCAAGGGGCCCTTCGCTTTAATAACAAGGTTCTGTATGGAGTCCTAAGCAGGTGGAACAAGATATGGTAGGCTTTAGGGTCTTAGCTGCACTGAGGAATGCCCCTTCCAGGGGGTCCCAGTCCTTTGATCTTCACAGGGGGGGGAGGTATGCCTGTATGCCCCCTAGGTGTGGCCTTGGCTGTGTGCGAGTTTCGGCCTACTTCCCCTGTCGCTCGCCGTTCCCCACTCACCGGGCGAGTTCGAGCAGCTTTTAGGTTGGCCTCCACAGGCTGTCACCATGCACTGGGTCGATTCACAGCCTCCTCTGGGGGGCCACCCTCACCCACCGTCTCCCACGACCTCGTGGCTTACCGTAGCTAAGCAGTCACCACCTCAAGCGCCGCCGGGGCTTGTAGCTTGTTGACCTGCCGGGCGTCGCCCCGCGTGCTTCACTGTCTGGGCCCGGACAGCCAACAAGAGTTCATAGGCTCCACAGAGGGCGCCTCTTGCACCTGTCAACCCCTTCGGCCAGCCGCTCCCTGGGCAAGATGGTAGCCACCTCCAGCGTCGCCTGGACTTGCTGCTTGCTTGCGCCATCCACGTGCTTCGCCATCCGGGCTCGGGTGTCCCAGAGGAGTTCACAGGCTCCCCGGAAGGCTTGGGGCACCAAGTCCCCCACCACCGTGTGCGTGTGCTGTGTTAGCAGCGCACTATTTTGGGGGCCGGCGCAGAGGGGACCTGGATAGGTGTGGCAGTCCGGCACCAATGCCGTTCCCTTCTCTCTGTCTCTCACAGGTCCAGCCAGATGGGCCGCCGGTGCCGCTGGAGTCTCATCACCGCCCGGACACCGGGTACCACCAAGTCCACCCCCCTCCACATCCTCTTCTCGTCGAGTAGACCGGTGGGTGCGTGCTGCCTCGCACTGTTCTCACCGGGATAAGTCATGCCCCTCGGCCCACGGCCTGCTGAAGCTGGGTCTTCTCCACTCTCTCATGATTGCTGCGGTTCGCTGTTCGTGCTTTTGGCAGACGTCGCCCTGCGCGCTAAATTGTCTGAGCCCGGGGGGCCGAAAAGGACTCACGGGCTCCCGATGGGCTGTAGGGCTACAGATTTACCCCCTAGAGTGCATAGGTGCTGAGGATGCACGTAGTTTTAGTGGGGCCGGAGCGGAGGGACCTGAGTATGCGCCGGCTCACTCTGCCATCTTGGCCACGCCCCCTCAAAGAATTTTATGAAGCCATGTGCCTCATATTTAAGCAGCCTGACCCTAGTGGCGTGCCTTTGGGCCCCGGAGGCTCAGAGGGGGCTCCATGGGCTTTTGCGCTAGCAGCTCTGGCACCAATGACGCCCCCGCCCCTGGACCCGGAGATGGATCCGGACAGATGCCAGTCATGCCATTGCGATCTTCCCTGACGACAGCATGACACCGAGATTTCCGATGACGCTGGTCCCCCCCCCGGCGACGCCAGCCCCATTCTCATCCCCGACCACCCAAAGCCAGATCGGTGCCTACCAGCACCGATACCGGCTCCGGCAGAACCCTTAGGTCCTAGGTTAGTTCCTCAGGCTTATTCTGAAGGACTAAGAATGAAGGAAGATTGGAAGGGGTCGCTGGACCCCTTACAAGACCAGCCTTAGGAGGACATGGACTGGTACAAGGAATTGGATGAGGACAGCAGACTGGATACCTCTCCAGATTCTGGCCTGCTCTCTCCCCCTACCGTGGTTATGGAGGAGGGAGCGTCATATGCTATGGTGGTGCGAAGGGCAGCTGAAGTCCTGGACCTTCAGCTTTCTTTTGTGGCAGTCAAGACGAATATCTTGACAGAGGTCATGCAGCCAGGTGTCTCCTCCTCGTAACCCTTGCTGCCCTTCAACAAGGCCTTAACTGATGTCCTTTTGGGAACCTGGTCCAAGCCCACCACAGGGGCTCATGTGAATAGGAAAATCACCTGCTGTTATCGCACTGCACTGGGAAACCCAAATTTCCTTACCAAACACCCCACTCCCGAGAGCTTGGTGGTCCAAGCCTCTACCTCCCATGGCACATTCCCTTCCCCTCCCCCGGGCAGGGAATCCAAGAGGCTGGACAGTTGGGAATTTTTTTTTTTCTTTCGCCAGCCTTGCATTGCGGTCGGTGAACACCACATGCCTACTGGGCCGTGACTCCCACTCCCTGTGAGAAACGGTTGCGCAAGTGCTGCCCCAGGTCCCGGAGTAGGCCCGGGCCATCCTCTCCCAAGCAGTATCAGAGGGGAGAGATGCAGCAAAGTTTGCCATTCGTTGTGGTCTTGACATAACCAACTCACTGGGCAGAGCGATTTCATTGATGGTGGCTGTTCGATACCACGCCTGGTTGAGGATGTCTGGCTTTTCCGGGTATTTCCAGGCCTCTCTCATTGACATGTCCTTTGATGGCATCCATCTCTTCGGAGACAAGGCAGACATGGCGCTGGAGAGCTGTAAGGACTCATAGGCTCCGGCCAAGTCCTTGGCCTCTCAGTGTCCACACGTCCCCGTCTGCCATTCACCCCTTTTGTGACTACGGAAGGGGCTTTTAGCCGTGCCAGCCACATCCCAGCCACAAGACCATGCAAGTTCAGCAACCTCTGCACGGCAGTGGGAGCTGCTCGTTCTGACCCTGTGGGTCGGGCGGCCAGAGGTCTGGTCAATCCACCACCCCCCCTGCAGCCTCAGCCTACAAACCTTCCTAGTCTGGCCCTTTCAGATCATGGGCGGCCAGCCATCAGCTCCACTACTGGCAGAACATCACTTCGGACAGGTGGGTTCTCCAGATAGTCCGAAGGGGCTACCTCCACCCCTTCGAGACTACCCTCCACACCATGCCTTCAACTTACGACTGGCTGATGGAGGGTCACCTGACTTTGCTTCAGGAGCATAGCATGACTCTCTTGGCCAAGGGAGCCATAGAGAGGGTCCCGGCACCAGAACTAGGCTGTGGTTGTTATCCCATCTGCTTTGTGGTTCCAAAAAAGGACAAGGGTCTTCGTCCTATCCTAGATCTGCGAATCCTCAAGTACTTCCTCAAAAAGGAAAAGCTCAAGATGCTCACTCTAGCTAAGGTCTTGTCTGCCCTGGATTCAGGAGACTGGATGGTAGCGTTGGACTTGCAGTATGCCTATTTTCACATTCCCGCCTTGCCTGCTCATCGGCGCTACCTGTGGTTTACAGTATGCCACATGCACTTTCAGTTCACCGTGCTCCCCTTTGGCCTTACCAGCGCCCCTTGGGTGTTCACCAAGGTAATGGTGGTGGTCGCAGCTCATCTGTGCAGATCGGGGTGCCAGTCTTTCCCTATATCCACGACTGGCTGTTGAAAGCGGGCTCACTCCAGGCTGTCGTCTCCCACCTCCGGACAATGGCGAACCTCCTGCATTTGCTGGTGTTCACTATCAACGTGCCAAAGACACATCTAACTCCCTCTCAGATGCTCCCTTTCATCGAAGCTGTTCTGGACACTGCAGTTTCGGGCCTATCCTCCCGAACAGTGAGTCCAGGATATGCAGGCTATGATACCAGTGTTTAAGCCTCTATCCTAGTTATTGGTGATAATGACTCTGAAGCTGCTGGGCCTCATGGCCTCCTGAATCCTGCTAGTGGCACATGCCAGATGGCATATGCCTGCTCTGCAGTTGGACTTGAAGTTCCAGTGGGCGCAGCATCAGGGGAATCTCTCCGACAATGCCCAGATCTCAGCGGGAACTGCACAGGACCTGCAGTGGTGGCTAACCAACTCCTATTGGGTCAGAGGCAGACCCCTCTCCCTTACCCAACCAGACCACATAGTAGTGACAGATGTGTCACTCCTGAGATAGGGGGGGTGGCAATCTGGGAGGGGTGGAGATCAGAGGACTTGGGTCTCGGGAGGAATATGGACTCCACATCAACTTGCTGGCACTCCGATCGATTCGCTTGACATTCAAAGCCTTTCTTCCAAGAATCAAGAGGAAGCTGGTTCAAGTGTTCACAGACAATACCACAGCTATGTGTTACTGCAACAAAGAAGGCGGGTGGGATCATGGACTGTTTGTCAAGAGACCCTGCATCTCTGGACATGGCTGGAACAGCAGGGAATATCTCTGGTGGTTCAACATCTGGCAGGTTCTTTGAATGCCTGGGCTGACGAACTTAGCTGTCGATGCCTAGCGGATCACAAATGGTATCTCCATCCGGAGGTGGCGCAAGGTCTCTTTCAACAGTGGGGAGAGCCTTGGTTAGAGCTGTTCGCCTCTGCCGAGAACGCACACTGTCAGCAGTTTAGCACGCTGGAGTTTCCAAGACGGCTCTTGCTCGGAGATGCTTTTTGTCTCGAGTGGAGCTCAGGCCTCCTATACGCCTTTCTGCCCATACCACTCCTGTCCAGAGGGGCCCAAGTCATTTTTGTGGCTATTGACTGGGCAAGGAGAGTCTGGTATCCCGAGCTTCTCCAATTGAGAATCAATCCTCCGATCAGGCTGCTCCTTCGGTAGGATCCTCTGTCGCAGCAGCAGATGAGGGTCCTCCACCCAAACCTGTCAGCTCTATGCCTTCTTGCATGTAGATTGAGCGGCGACAATTGATAGCATTCAACCTTCCTCATGAAGTTTATAATGTTATTTTGGTGGCCAGGCTGCTCTCCATCAAGACTGTGTAAGCCTGCCGGTGGAACAAATTTGTAAAATATTGTACAGAAAGGTCTATTGACTCTTTTTCTGCCTCCCTTTTTCAAGTTTTTCTTTTTATATTGACCCTTGTCCAGCAGGGATTTTTACGCGTCACTCTCAAAGGGTACCAACTCAGTTACTAAGACTGATGCTGATCCCATCCCCACAGCTGATGAGGTCATCGACAGATATGGGGCTGCCAAGTTCCTGAGAACTTTGATTTAACTTTAGGGTACTGGCAGATTGCCCTAACTGAAGGGGTTAACGAGAGGTCAGCCTTTGCCACATCAGAAGGCTATTTCCAGTTTAAAGTGATGCTCTTTGGGCTGCAAAATGCCACTGCCATCTTCAAGAGGCTGGTGAACCAGGTCATGGCTGGTATGGAGGCCTTCAGTGCTGCTTACTTGGAAGACATAGCTGTCTTCAGTGGTAGCTGAGAGGACCACCTCTTTTACCTGCAGGAAGCGCTTCAGGCCTGACTATCAAGACCAGTAAGTGCCAGATAGGGCAGGGGTCTGTGGTGTACTTGGGATACCTTGTAGGCAGGGGTAAGGTGCAGCCCCTCAAGGCCAAAATAGAGATTGTTCTGGCCTGGGAGCCCCCCAAAACTCAGACTGAGGTGAGGTCCTTCCTGGGCCTTACAGGATATTACAGGAAGTTTGTCAATGGTATGGCACCATTGTTGCCCCCTTGACTGAGCTGACTTCTAAGAAGCAGCCCAAGAAGGTAATCTGGGGGAGGGGGGGCTTGCCAGAAAGCCTTTGGCTCCCTCAAACAGGCCATGTGCACATCGCCTGCGCTCAAGGCCCCTGACTTTTCTAAGGAATTTATAGTCCAAACAGATGCCGCTGAGCATGGCATAAGGGAAGGTCTATCACAGCTCAAAGAAGAGGGTCTAGACCAACCTTTAGCTTTCAACTCTAGGAGGTTACTTCTCAGGGAACAGAGGTGGAGTGCGATTAAAAAAGAAGCCTTTGCTGTGGCCTGGGCACTTAAGAAGCTGAGACCATACTTGTTTGGGACTCACTTCCAAGTTCAGACAGACCACAGGGCCTCAGGTGGCTAATGCAAATGAGGGGCAAAAATTCAAAATTGTTGAGGTGGTCCATCTCCCTACAGGGAATGGACTTTACGGTGGAATCAGAGCACTCCAATGCTGATGGTCTATCCCTGTTTTTCCGCCTTAGTGATGAGAACTTCCAGGAGGTTGGGTAGTTCTCCCCTACTTTAAGCTGGGGATGTTGGTGGGGGGGGGGAGATGTGTTAGATCTGTCATCCTTAGAGTGATCTTCCCCCAAACCTTTTTGCCTACTTACCCCCATTTCTGTGCTGAAATAAGTTTTTGTTGGCCTTAGGACTCTGTGCACTTTACCACTGCTAACCAGTGCTAACGTGTATGTTCTCTCTCCCTTAAACATGGTAAAATTCTAAGAGCCAACAAAAACGGGTACAGAAAACAAGAGGGTGAAGGCCAAAAGTTTCGGGATGACCCTTCAGAAAAGGTGAAATCCAACAGCAGGGCTCTGATAACTGGGGGACACCCACATTGTACCCATTCTGAGTTTGATTGGCGACTGGCTCATCAGCCCAAGATATACAGTGTCAGGCCCCAGTAATAGCAATTTAATGTTGCATGGACAGAAAACCTACAACCTGTGTTGTTGTGGGAAGATTAGCTGTCAGCTATCCAAATCCCCAAACTCTTGCCTCTTGCTTTCATCATGTATAGAAGCTCACTATGTTTGGTTTACAGATTCTGGGTGAATGATGGGTTTCATTTCAGCCGAGGTGCATTCTGCACAAGTTAATGACCGTCCCACAGTAGGTTGTCTTTGTCCATGGAGGACATTTTAGTGTGCAGATATTACTTTCCAAGCCCACCTTCCTTAAACCAGTTGTAGTTGGTGGGTATGAAGAAAGCTGCCAGTCCATTTGCCACATTAGGCTTTGCCCATCATGCTTTAGTGAAACCACCTAGTGCCTGTTTCCTATGTTGCTATTGGTCTCCTAGGCAAAGAGAAAAAATAGAGAGGACTGTCTAGCCTGGAATAAACAAAACAATTTTGACTAGTCCACAATGGTCTTACCAGTGATTCCTGACTTTATAGTCCAGAAAAAATTAGACAATGAAAGGAAGAAGCACTTCTCCAGGATTGTACTATTTTGTATTTCAAGATTTGTATTGCGCTTCTTACTTCTGATAAGGCGCCAAAGCCCTTCTAGGTCGTCAGCTATATTGCAACTATGGGGCAGATTGACTAAACTGTCACCCAACGCAGCAAAGCAGTCAAAAATGCTGTGCTGCATTGCGTGATAGGGAGGGAGTAGGATAGCACCATGTCTACAGAAATGTGGCACTCTCAGCCCCTCTTCCTTGTGCCGTGCACCACACACACCTTTGCTCCATAGTACAAGGGTGTGTGCGAGATCTAGCCTAGGTTTTGTACTAGAAGGGTTTCCTTCCAGTGCAAAATCCTATGCCTAGACAACTTCAAAATCTTTTCTTACTTTGTATGTGTGCTGTACAGTGCAGCACACATACAAAGCCGGAGAAGGAAAAGAGAAATGAAAACATTTCTCTTTTTAACGCCTTGTTTTAAAAGGCGTTATTTTTTTAGGCAAAACCCTGTCTCACATTTTTGGTAGATAGGGTTCTGCAACAAAAAGGGTGAGTGATTGCATTGGAACACCCATATAACTCCCCCTTGACTCGATGTAATGCAAAGCAGCGCTTTGCACTACTTTGCGCTACTTATAGTCAACTTCCAGCGCAAAACAAGTTTTGCGAGGGAAAGTAAACAATAAAAAAAAACAGTTGTGCTGGTTTGTGTCACTTTTATGATGTAAACCCAGCGCAAAATGCTAGGAAGTCACCCCCTATTTTGTTGTGCATGGCTGATGTTGAGAGGCCTATGTGGGAAACAGTGGGTATAACGCATAAGGATTAGAAATGTGCTCACATAATTTCTTAGCAAACTTATGGTTGTGCTTAAGCATGAAATCAAGCAGAGAGTTTAAGAGAGAAAGAGTTACATTTTCAGACATGTACCATGTTTTCTGAGGTTGAACTTGATGGTAGGTTGTGAGTTTATAGTTGAGCCTATATCAAAAGTATTAGCCATCAAGCGGGAGGTTCAGAGAAATGCTCCAATCATGTGACAACAATCTTGACAGTGCACTAATGCATGGAGTGTGGCAGAAAAGTGCAAGATAGGTGGAATCAGACTTGTGGATACGTACCATGATCCTCTAACCTGACCTATCATGATCATCTGTGTGGGAGCAGCAAGGGTAATCCTTCCAATAACTAGAGCTACATCTTGCAATAGTCCTTATTCCTTTAATGTATTCATAACAGAGAGAGCCTTTAACATAATACTGTAGTACTATCTGATCAACAATACCCTCTCTATGACTTGAGCACAATGTAGACATACAAAGAATTTAATTGGTGGCAAATAAGCCTGCTTCTAAACCAAATACATTGCTTGCAATTCTCACAGTGCCTGATTGCCAGTTCCTAGTTACTTTTCCTTATGATGTCAGTCAATATTAGGTAACAAAACACTGAAACTACTTTCTAAAAAAGGTTGATATTATAATGACTGCTCTCCAGATATTACCCTATTGGTGCAGCATATTCAAATGGAATTTGTGGGGGAAAACTGTAGAAATATAAAAAATAACGGATCTACACAGGTAGAAACTGAAATGCCCAAGAACACACAATGTGGTCAGGAGTTGGAGCACCTTTTTAGATTTTTGCCTCCTGAAACCCCAACATACATAGTAGAAAACGTGCCACATCTCTTCCTTCATCATTTGGGAAACAAACATTTGTAAAAACAGTTTCCATTGTGCATTCTCTTGTAAAACATATAACTCAATTCACAACTGATGACGTAAAACCTAGGTAGTAGCATAGGGATAGCAAAAAGGAGAACATAAAATGAAATGGATATACTATTATTTTTCAACACACTTTTTGAGCATGTAACCTGATTTAATTACATTTGCATTGCTGTGCTTGCACACAGGACAGATTGAATTTACTTGATTATGCCATGCCCCAGATTTTTCCCCACGAGGTTTCCTTTGGCTAGTGTCAGGCTTTCCCTCTTTCAAATTCATACCTAAAGTGCAGAGCTCACAGTCTTTAGTATCAGCCATTATTCTGCCAAAACAATAGAGGGAAAGAAACAACATACTCTATGTATGGCCAACAGGAGAAAAGCATGCTTTAGCCAGGCCTTGATGGGCATATTAAAAGTGCAGTCCAGCAGGTGTTGCCTCCTGTTAGGGCCTAGTACTTCTTGTTGTCAGTCTCATCTGCCCCTGAGCTCCCTCTAATTTTTTTTAAGTCTGAACACTGTTGTTGGACTTGGCCCTCTCAGCAGGGTCATCCCTACATTTTTTCCCTTCACTCACTATTTTTGCTGAATTTATTTTTGCTGGCCTTGGGTCTCTCCCCACTTTCCCACTGCCAACCAGCGCTAAAATGCTTCTGCTCTCTCCTTTAAACATGGTAAAATTAGGTTACACCCAGTTGGCACATTCAGTTTACTTGTAAGTCCCTGGTAAAGTGGGACTACATATACCCAGGGTCCATAAAGGAAATGCTGCTATTGGGACAGCAGCAGTTATTGAGCCACCAATTAAGAAGCCTAAAACTTCATTTTTAATACATATAAGTCATTCATAGGGTAGGCCCTAAACAGCTCACAGGGCAGGATGCAATGTATTTTAAAAGTTGCATATGTACTTTTAACTTTTACATGTTCTGGTAGTGAAAAACGCTTACATTCATTTTTCACTACTGCAAGGCCTGCCTCTCTCATAGGATAACATTGGGTTATCTTATTACATGTAATAAGTGATAACTTTCAGTTGGGAACAGGTGGGAATATCGAGTTTGGTCTCTAAAGAATTGTAATTTAAAATTTTCTTTAATAGTAAAGTTGGATTTTATGTCACAATTCTGAAAATGCCACTTTTAGAAAGTTACGTACCAAGGGGTTGGGCCCCAAACCAGCTAGATTGGGCCACTAATAATTCTCAACACAAACAGGATCTAGCTGTAATTTTTTAACCCACTTCTTCTTGGAATCAAGGACAAGAAAATTAATTCATCTTGGCCCATGAATTTAATCACATATCTTTCAATATCATTTCAACAAATATGATAGACTTTCAACATGTCATGAAAAGGGACCAGTTAAACATTTTACAAATACATGATTTGCCCCACAGCCCTAGACAAGGCTGCTCAGAACTGAGCCATGACACAAATTCAAAACATCATTATAGATAAAAAACCAAACGTGTATGTGTGTTAAAGAAACATATTAGTGCATAAAAGAATGGCAGTCAATGCATTTTGACATTGAACAGAAGTAACCATCACTGTCCTTCTCTCTAATGTAAACCTTTATTTACTAATGTCTCTTGGGGGTTCCAAAGCTGATTGGCTATAGTGGGATCAGTAAATGTTCATTGAGATTGCCCACTGGCCAGATGATGCAATTTAAAGGCATTCCCCAAGGGTATCCGTTGATGCGTTTTGAACCTCTTGCGGTTTTTGAGGTTCTCCTCAGGACTCTGACTGGTTGGGATCTGGTGTCTTCTGAACGTGCTGTTGTGAAATTAATTCAATTGTCCTTCAGGCGCACAGCTTCAAGATTCATTTGACTTCTACTCAGCTTTTTTTGCAGTCCGTTATGAAAGCGCGTGGCAGCAATACTGGCTCTCACCAGATTACTCAGGTGAGAGCCAGGATTGCTGCCACACAAGTTCAGGAGACACCAGATCCCAGCCAGTCAGGGTCCTGAGGAAAACCCCAAGAAGCGGGTTAAAGATTACAGTTAGATGGCTGAGGGTGCGCACGCAAGATGGCTGCACTGCTGTGAGGCTCCGGCGGCCTGGGGAACACAATCCATTAAAAATCCTTTCCGGCCTCTAGATTATGTTTGATCGGAATGCACCCTGCTCTCTTCAGACTGCAGGGAATATAATGAGCTAATTTAATGCTCCCTGTGTTGCCAAGACCGAAAGAGACAGCACGCATGGTACACTGCATGGGAGCAGCACACTGAGGACGATAGCGACGCTGCTGGCTTACGTGATAATTGAGCCCGAGGATCCCGCGATCACCAAGATCAGCCTAAGCTCATTATACGGTTAGCGTGGGCCGGGTATCACCTGAAGTACGCTGGTATGTTCCGGGATGCCCCGGCGGTGAAGAACTGAGGGTCTGACCTTGCACTGGACTGCGGCTCATTCGGAGCGCTAGTAGCGTGTGATCACTGGAGAACGGGCCCACTTTTTGGCGATGCATAGCATAGCGAAGATCCCATGAGGAGGGTGAGTCGTACCACACCCAGTATATAAATACGTGCATCAGAGTCTTAATCGTGGAGGCTCGTACACTCTGACAGGGAAGACTGTGCGATCGGAAACTCCTGCAAAACTATACCGGTGAGCCTGCTTTCAAATTTGACACCGAGACCGTTGGGGAGGTCGGATCGGCCTATGCGGCCTACGTGTGTAGTGAAGCGCACTGAGTGGAAAATGGCGCGCTTGGGCCTAATCTACACCTAAAAAACAGATTCAACCCGCGCTGCAGATAAGGGCTCAGTCTCATTGTCCCCCCCTGACGGAAGGTGTTATGTGGAATTTTGTACGATCGCTTGCGGGTTTGCCCACGATACCAGCTACACGTTCTTTATGAGGCGACCGCTGAAGGTGCTGCAAAAGGGAGATAGTGCAGCTGGAGCAATAAGCAAGGTCCGAGTACTACTATGTATATTCAATGAATAACTGCGCACAGAAGCAGAGTCTCTCAGACGCCAGTACCGAGACTCAATTAGTGAGACATTACAATCTACAATGACTACGCCTAGATACTAAAGTCCTGATACAGCTCCCAATAGTGAATATTGACAAAGGAGTTCACGCAAACCACCTGGGGCTGCTGGCACTGTATGCAAATATAATACAGGACGAGGGCTCAGACACATATATAGGCATTGTCATATTACGATACTCTGTTTGAAAATGTTACCTCTGTGCTACAACGTTAAAGCTTGCCACAAATAACTCACAGTTTAAAAATATGGCAATCCTCTACAAGTGCCTACTATATACCAATCAAGGGCAGAACCGACAGTAAGCAAGCCAAACTACCATTTGAGGCTTGCAAGATATCACGGGCATCGCACAAGGAATCTGACGCTAACGAGTCAGGTCACTCCTCGGATACGATGCAGAATCCAAATACAGACATGAAAGAATTGCTACTCACCATGAAACATAGTCTTACCTCGATTGAGACCAAAATGGATTCCATGTCAACTCACCTACAATCCATCACTCGGAAACTTGAAAAACACGACACGCGCATTGCAGAAGCAGAACATAGGATATCAGAGCTGGAGGACACATCGACTGACAGGACAGAACAACTACAACAAATGGACCGTTTGTTGAGGGTAATTGCGGCCAGAAATGAAGATCTTGAAGCGCGCTCCAGGCGTAATAACATTTGCATTCTTGGGATCCCTGGGAGTACAAACACCAGTCGTTTGGAAGAATACGTTGAACGGTTGCTCCAAAACATTTTCGCCCTGATGCTTTTTCCTCACACATGGTCTTTGAGAGGGCACATCGATCACTTGGACCGCGCCCCCCTCCAGGTGCCAACCCCAGACCCATAATCGCAAGACTCCTTAATTATCGTGATCGTGATGTAGCCCTTCGGTTGGCTCGTGAAAAGCTACAACTCCAGTTTGAAGGAAACACGCTGTTGATATATCCAGCCTTTACGCTTGCAGTGCAAGAGGCCAGAAAAAAATTATTTGTGTCTGTCAAGAAGTTGCTACAAGCTGAGATAGACTATGCAATGCTCTACCCAGTGCGTCTGAGAGTTACTCGCCAAGGCAAACAGCATTTCTTTAACAGTCCGCAGCAGGCAGTAGACTTTCTAAAACGCACCCGCCGAAACATGTCTGGGACTATCTCAGCTCGCTCACCTGCCCGTTCTGTATCGCCCCTGTCGGAGCAGGGATGATCACCTTCACCAGAGAGATAAGTCTAATGCGACCACAGACTTTTTATTGGTCCATGACATAGATATTTTGTGATGAACTATTGTTATATTGTTAGAAGTTGGTTCCCGAATTGGTATGATAAGCTCTTGTAGTAAACGGTGGGTCAAGTCAGTACACAATTTTTCTTTTCAATGGGAATCAACAACAAATGAAAATACTCTACTGCTAGTTCCTTGGGAATATTACAACCTAAATTCCCGGGGACCCCTCCCCCTTCTATCTTGATTTGGTTCTGCTTCCGTAGAGGGGGAGGAGAGTTGCCAGGCCCTCTGGTGATACCTCTAAGGGAGATCCCCTCTATTCATTCCACTTTATAATCTCTTATTATTGTATTTCTACTAGTTGCGGCTGCACCTACTACTCTTAACTCTCATTTCCTTGTTTTTTCCCCCTTTCTGCTATTTCTTCTTACCCATCTACCCGAATCCTTATGGAGCAGAACTGGGTTGGGGGAATGTCCCTATCATCACCCACTACAGAGCGTAATAAGGGTCCTCTCATAGAAATAGATCAAATGAGAATGACGAACAGTATGATGACCCCATACATGTTATGCTTGTTATGGTGGTGTTTAATGTTATTGTTTGTGGGGGGAGGGAGTAATGGCTCTGACAAGTTTGGGTTGTCGTTGTGGGAGGAAGGGGTATAGGGTTGGGGTTTCAGGAGTACACAATACCAATTAATGCCAATTATGTATTGTAACCAACAATATCTGTTTGCTTATTCATGCTAAAGTACTGCTCATCATCACCAATATACCATTTAATGAAATTGTGACTCAACCTACGAACCACTCTGACATCCAGTTCATATCTTGGAATATCTGAGGTTTGAAAAACCCACATAAATGTAGACACATCCTTGCCTAATTAGACAGAAACAATATACAAATAGTTTCTTACAGGTGACACATCTTACCCCCCAGGCTACTCCTACGTTTGCGACTCGTTGGGCGGAACATCGTTGCTTTTCCTCGTATTCCACTTATGCCAGAGGTACAGCGATACTTACTAAGAAAAATGTGCCAAATGTAAGTATGGGCTCCACTCAGGATCTGCAAGGTCGATATAGCATCATGTGGGGCAGACTGGGGCCACACTCTATTACAGTGGTTAGCTGTTATGGGCCTACCTCAGACGATCCTACATACTTCACTACTTTGTGGGGGAAAGTTCTCAGCATCGGCACCACATATGTTATATGGGGAGGGGATTTTGTTGTAACACTAGAACCACGTCAGGATAGGTTGCACCCTCTGCCACAGCACTACACAACCTACCAGGGTCATATGCAGTGCCTTATCAAAGAAAATTGTCTTATTGATGCATGGAGATCCCTTCATCCCAACGGGAGAGAGGGCACACGCTTTTCGGTGGTACATTCAACATGGTCTAGACTTGATTATTGGATAGTCTCTCGGGGACTGGGACCCTGGATTGTTAAGGTTGAACACTTGGCGTGCACCTATTCAGACCATTCTCCAGTGAAGAAGACTCTTGCCCCCCAAGACAGTTTGATGCCATTTATAAATTGGCAGCTCGTCCCGACTATGTTACTAGATACTGTATTCAAAGCGGAAATTGGTCAAAATATCCAGGAGTTTTCCAGAGCAATATAGATTCAGTCACTCATATATCCACTGCATGGGAAGCATTCAAAGTCACTATGAGGGGTTACTGCATTGCTAAAGGGGGTGGAGTGTAGAGAGATATATGCACGACAGTCAAACAACAAGAATCTGATCTCAAAAGATTGGAACAGGACATTAATTCCACCCCTAGTGGCAACAAACAAGCAAACCTTAGAGATAAAATAACTGAATACACTGACACAGCGGAACAGGAATGTCTGTTCCGAAGTAAATATTTTAAAGCCTGTAAATATGGAGAAGGGGAAAGGCCAGGAAAGGTCTTAGCAGATCAAATCTGTAAGCCTTGTTTCTCCAACTATGTGCTGGAGATACAGGAGACATCTGGAGAGACACATAAAGATACACCAGGTCTGCTCCAAGCGTTCACGGCCCACTACTCCTCCCTCTATACTACTCGGAGTCCACAGCCGATTACGCTGGCTCCATACCTTGAAGACATTGCCCTGGGGTGGCTGGGGAATACACAAAGACAATTTTTGTCTGCCCCATTATAAGAAGATGAGATCCGTACAGCAATTATGCAGATGAGATCTGGACGGGCTCCAGGCCCAGATGGCTTCCCAGCCGAATTCTATAAAACATAAGTGGAAAGTTTAGTTTCCATACTCAAACAGCTGTACGATGAGGTTAGAGAGATCAGCATCCTCCCTCGTACTATGCAGGAAGTAGTGATTACCTCTTTGTTAAAACTGGGAAAACCTGTAAACAAATGTGAGTCATATAGGCCGCTGTCCCTAATTAATTGTGATGTATAATTTTTGGCCAAAGTGTTATTCAACAGACTAAGCCTTCTTATGGAATCTTTGGTACTACCCGATCAGACAGGTTTCGTCCCAGGACAAGCTACATCTCATAATCTTCGTACTCTTTTTGCTGTGATGCAAGATATAGATCCAGAGGTGGGGGCAGTAGCGGTATTTCTCAATGCCTCTAAGGCTTTTGATTCTGTGGAATGGGATTTTCTCCTTGGTATATTGAGACTTATGGGAATGCCTTCAGATTTTCTCTCATGTACTGCGCTGCTATACTGCCAGCCGCAAGCTCGGGTCCTAATAAATGGAACATACTCACTACCCTTTCTCCATCTCAAGAGGCACCAGAAGGGGTGTCCACTATCTCCCCTTCTCTTTGCACTGGCCATAGAGCCACCAGCGGCTAAATTGAGGCAACATCATCAAGAGTGCGCTCTCCCTTACCCCACTACACATATCCTGGTGTCTTTATACGCAGATGACGTTACGCTCTCTTAGAGACCCACAGATCAATCTAAACCCTATGTTGCGAGAGTTCATCACTTTTGGAGAATACTCACGTATACCAATAAATTGGGAATAATCCCAGCTGTTCCCACTTACTGGGCTTGCTCTCCAGTGTCCCCTGGATTACCCAATAGAATGGTGCCTGGGGGAGATTAAGTATCTAGGGATCATGATCACCAGAGACAAAACCAAGCTGATGCGCTTAAACTATGGCAAAACCCTAACAGCGCTGACGGACTCCATCACGAGATGGATCGCCATGCCTCTTCCCAAGAGTGGTAGAATATTGCTAATAAAAATGGTCATACTATCCAAAACGTCTGTTTATTAACATTCCTTATAATCCTGGAAGGCCATTTTCTATTGCCCTTAAGACACAGATGATACGGTTAGTTTGGGGGAGGGGGGGATTAAAATGGGAAATAATAACATGCCCTTTTGTGCAGGGAGGCTTCGAGGTTCCAGACTTAGAACTGTATTATCTATGAGCACAAGCACACTTCGCTGCATACTGGTTCTGCCCCCCCCCTTTCATGCCGTACTTAGCGGTGGAAATGGGCTATATGGAACCCACACCACTGACAGGATTCATTGCGGCCCAACCTAAAAAGAGGGAGGCTGATCCCACGACAGTGGCATGTACAGTGACGGCATGGCGTCGTATGGCTGAAAAGCTAGACATACCGATGATATATTCACCCCTGCTGCCTTTTTCATGCCGCCCTGATTTGAAGGTGACCGAAGAAACAAGCTGCAGGAAAATGCTGCAACGAGTCCAGCTGCAAACATGGGGGGATTTATATGTTGACTGGAAATTTCGTACATGCGAACAATTCTTCCATGAAACTGAGCAGACGTCGATGGAATTGTTCCTATATGTAAGGTTAAGGCAAAGTGTATGTGCAGTTACACATGCGTTCACACCTACTATATTACCCCATTGCACAAATTGTTACAATCCACATCTCCCTCCCATGTAGTTTCTCTACTATATCATAGCACACAAACTTCTCTCAATGAATGCCAGATATATGCACGAGCACACTGGGAGAGGGAGCTCGGAATAACGCTCCAAGACGAGCAATGGGAACACAGTTGTCGCCAAACTGGACACATTACCTCCTATTACTTATAATACATTTAAAATTTCTACACAGACTATATTATACACCGGCCAAGATGCATAGGTTTCAGTTGCGAGACAATGATAAATGTAATCACTGTGGCTATGAACCTGCAGATTTTTTACACTTGGCATGGGAGTGCAGTGCAGTCTATCAATCTTGGCAGCAGATTTTTAGTGCACTGTTGCAAATGATCGCATCTCCCTTTCAGGCAAACCCCATCACAGCTTTACTGGGATATACAGAGGAAATAGAAGCAGCATATAGAAAGTACACAGCTTTGACATTACTTTTGGCAGAGCGCAGGGTGGCATGCAGATGGGGCAGGGGAAGAGCGCCCAAATTTGCCAAATCTCATACTCTGGCAAGAACAGTCACTAACATATGCAGAACTCCTACCAATCACGTCCAGACCTAAAGATATTTGGTCTCCATTAAGAACCTATCTTCTGTCTAACCCACAGTGATCTAAGTAAAACTAGAATGAGAATGATACATGCATAAGACGGAGGACTGGAAGTAAAGTCATGAGCAAAGGTTTACCTACAATTCACTATGAACACGTATAGAGATACTGAAAGATGGGAGTTTACAGATGTTAAGAGCTGATTTACTGGACTGGAACTATTGTCTTTTTTAGCATGATTTATAATAGTATCAAACCTGACAACAGGGCTAATATAAGCCGATATGGACTGCGGAATTGATATGGGATGCAAATATGTCACTATGTAATTCTTGATTGCAATGTATGTGTGCTCCTGATATTACTGTATTCGAAGCTAAATGGAAAAAAAAAAAAGATTACAGCTAGATCCTGTTTGTGTGTAGAACTTTTAGAAAGTTGGCATTTTCTTGTCCCAACCAGTTGGTGCCTGTAGACTGTATCCTGGGTCACATGAGTAGGTGTAGCTGGTAATTGGTCTTTGTGTATTGCTCCCAGACAGTGAGATAAAGGGTGAATAACTGTTAGCAGGATGCGCCATCTCTGGCTTGATGGGCAGCAGAGCTGTCACCTACCACACTTGCACATCACAAAGACTCTGCCTCAGCACACCCACAAAGGATTTCACACTAGTCTATTGTGCACTGTAGGGATGGACTCTAGAAGTTTCTCCCACTTCAAAGTGGGCACCATGTATAAATTCTGGACCATCAGACTCAACTCTTCAGTGCACATCTGGACCTGTGCAAAGCTCAGAAGAAGGACTGCTGTTCTACTCTGATACCCTGCTGGCTGAATGAGAAAGATTGGACCTTCATCTTGAACCTAGGACCACTAGAGTGAATCCAAGGGCTAGTTGGCTGGCCTCCTGATTAGAGCCTAAGGACCTCCAACCACCATGAACCCTGCACCTGGACTCTGCCTGCTGTAAGTTCTGTCCCTCCAAGTTGTGCCACCCCATTCATGGACTTTTGGAAGTGGGCCTGAAGGTGCGCTGACAGCCCAACTGTGGTCCTAGCAGAACCAATGCAGTGCAACCATCACCTCGTAGCTCCTCATCAGAACCGCCACTGTGAGATGCATCCCCGTGGTGTGAATCAGCACAGGACCTCGCAGCTCCTTGGAATCACTGTTGCACAATGCATCCTTGACACAGGACTGTGCAGTGCAGCCCGCACCTCCTCGGAACCGCCGCTGTGCGACGCATCCTCGGTGCAGGTCCTCGCATTGCACCCCGTAACTCCTTGGAACCACCGCTTAACGATGCATCCTTGATGCATCCTCGACGCAGCCCCTCAGAGCCGCTGCTGCTCCACACACTCTTGACGGGGGACCACACAATGCACCGCAACCAGGATTTAAGGTACTTTGTTCAGCTGGCCTACCATGTTTCCTACATTTGGCCTGCACTCCATTGCCGTCAGCCTGAACTTGTGACTTTGCCTTCGTCAGGCGCGCCTAGACAAATGGATACGGAGGGAAAAGTTCAGAATGCTAGCATTACATCAAATTTATCCCTATATCCATCAGGGAGAATGGCTCTCCTCAAAGGATCTTCAAGATGCGTACTTTCACGTTCCGATAGCCAGAAAAACACCCACAGGTTCCAGAGATTTGTAGTATGTCATGATCATTACCAGTACATGGTACTTCCTTTTGACCCAAATCAGCCCCCAGATCCTTTTCGAAGTGCATGGGAGTGGTCGCCGCACATCTCAGGAAACTCCATATATTTGTTCATCCATACCTAAACAACTGGCTTATCAAAGTGTCATTGAACATGAAGCGCAATTTCATTATCAGATGAAGATCAGTACTCTCCACTGATTAGGCCTGCATGTCAATCACAACAATTCAACTTCCTCTTCAGTCCAGTCTCTGAATTATCGAGGTGCCAACATCGACACCATACAATTAAAAAAGTATCCTTCGGAGGAGAGACTGTTATCCATCCATCTGAAATGTCACTTTCTTATGACCTCTCATTCCTCATTAAGAAGAGTGTCATCAATCCTGGGCTCCTTGGCTTTGTGCATATTTCTGACACCGAACACCAGTTTCCACATGAGACCCCTTCAAGAATGTCTGGAGGATCAGTGGGATCAATACTCAGGCAACTGGGAGGACAACATTGCGCTTTCCCTCAAAGCGAAGCAGTCTCTCAAATAGTGGTGTAAACCAAAAAATCTCCTTCAAGGGATGCACTTTCATCAGGAGATTCCCTCTCAGACAATAGTAATAGCTGCCTCTCTATTAGGTTGGGTTGCACATATAAATCTGTTGCTTGGATATGAATTTACATTAAAGAAATGAAAAGACAAGAGGTGTTTGGCAACACAGGAACAAGTTGGTTTAACTAAATGCAGCGTCCGGGAGAGTCTAGACAGAGTGTGTCTGAAGAAAGTCTCTCATTGTACAATGTTTCACCCGATAATATAAACATCTCGCGCAGTACAATAAACCGATTCTGTATTCTTGAACAAGCATGCTAGTTGTAAATTAACAAATATGGCTCCTGATCTCGGGGAGAGCTAGTGTGGGCCAGTGTGTATGTGTCCAGATGTCTGGTATGGGGAGCGCATGATCACTACGTGTGGGTGTGCATGTCGTATCCTGATTGGCTGAGTGTTTCGATCTTCATGTGGCATCTTGGTTTGTGGTATTTTTGGGGAACACGCGCCTTTGGCCAAACGTGTTTTATTAGGGTCAATTTCCTGAGACCTGTTTGTGGTGCACCTATCTAGCTGTAGGATTGATCAGGGTTCTCCCTGGATGCACGTTTGTCTTTGGGCTAAGTGAGACCCCACCTGTGACCCGTCACTCGATAGGCGTGGATTGCGGTCTCAGGGTGTGTCTGACATTTATCTCTGGCTCGGGGTTGATGGGGAGGTCACCTTGTGCGAATCTGACAGCAATGATGAGAGTTCATTAGAACTTCTGAAAATAATGTGGCAGTCATTGATATCATTTTTACCGGCATTCTCAACATTGTTCGTACAGTTGTCATAGCGTACATCGACATTGTCTTTACTGATATTGACATAGTTATGCGTGCCTAGATCATGGCGTACATTGACATTGCTTCTACAGGTATCGACATTGTTATGTGTGCATGTATTATGGCATAAATTGACATTGTTACTACCGGTATTGGCTCTGTTGGGCAGGCATAGATTAAGGCATACATTAACATTGCATTTATGGGTAGTGACATTGTTATGCGGGCATAGGTTATGGCATACGTTGACATTGCATTTATTGGTATTGCCATTGTCAGGCCTGCACATATCATGGTATTCATTTGCATCGTATTCACCCATTCCAACAAATCACCTTCAAATCCAGGGATCCTGGTCTCAGAGAGAAATGACTTTTAACATCAATCTCCTCAAACTATGAGCCGGTCACCAAGCGCTGAAGGCTTGTCTTCCACCCTTAAAGTCAAAATCACTTCTTGATCAGTCGGACAACACAACAACAATGTACTATTGGAACAAACAAGGGGGAACAAGATCCAGAGTGTTGTCTCACGAAGCTCAAACAATTTGGAATTGAGACCTGAGTATCACAGAAACCCATCTTCCAGGGTCTCCAAATTTTCAGGTAGACTCCCTGACCATGATTCTTCTGGAAAACCACGAGTAGGGTCTTCACAATGAGGTCATGTTAAGCATCCTCTGCATGTGGAGTTTTCCTCACATAGAGTTATCTGCAGTTGTTGGAAACAAAAAATGCTCAAAGTTCGCCTTGAGGTACCACCAATAAGGTACACATGGAAATGCTCTATGGATCGACTGGTTCGGCAAATTTCTCTATGCTTTTTCTCCGATTCCCCTGATTCCATCAGTAATAATAACACTGTCTTATTCGAAGGCCAGAACGATTTTGATGGCTCCGTAATGGCCCGACAATGGTGGTTCACAGACCTTCTTCACATGTCAGAGCATCCACACATGAAGCTTTAGTGCAGACCAGACCTTCTCATGAAATTCGGAGGTCAGGTGGTTATTTCCAATCTCTCCTCTTTGAGTTTGGCAGCATGGCTCCTGTGCTAGTTCAATACGGACATTTTAACCTTCCACAAGAATGCATGAACATTCTCAAGGAGGCTAAGCGACCATCAATGCGTTCAGCTTATTCTTTCAAATGGAAGAGATTTTGTATCTGGTGTTCTAACAAGAACTGTGATCCAGGGAAGTGCCAAGAAGAAGCTATTCTTCCATATCTGCTATATCTGTCCAAATCAGGTTTACAATTCTCTTCTTTTTAAGTTTATTGGGTGGCACTTACTGCCCATAGAAAATGTCTTTCAGAAACCTCTTTTTCAAAATTCCTGTTATTAAAGACTTCTTAGAGGGTTTGAAAGATGTTTACCTCCGATACTTCGTCCCTCCCCTCTCTGGAAATAGAACATAGTGATTTCATTCCTCATGCAGGCTCCAGTTGAACCTATCCATAAAGCCTCATTGCAACACCTTTCATGGAAAGCTGCTTTCCTCATAGCTATTACATCAGCTCGTAGGGTTAGTGAGATTCAAGATTTATGTTGTCACGAACCATGTACTGTGTTCCATAGTAGTACAGTGGTTATGAGGACTCATCCGAAATTCTTCCCAAAAGTTGTTTCAGATTTCCACCTTAATCCGACCATTTCTTTGCCTGCTTTCTTTCAGCACCCTTACTTTCTAGCTGAAAGATCTCTTCATTCTCTAGATGTCAGGCAAGGATATCTGCATGTCTGATCAATTATGTGCACTTATGTGTAAACTATGGCCCAGTCAGTACAGGTTTAGTCATGTCTAAACAATCTATATCATGCTGGATAGTGTCTTGCATCCTATTATGCTACCAGAAAGCAAATACATTTCTATCCAGTACATTTAAAGCTTATTCCACTAGAGAGGAAGCAGCTACAGCAGCTTTAATAAGGAATATACCCATTGCTGAAATATGTAAAGCAGCTACATGGATAACTGTTCACATTTTTCCCAAACACTAATGTTTGGCTTCAGATGCTAAAACAGATGCTCAAGTAGGACTGGCCTCTCTGAGGAATCTATTTGCTTAATCTGGTCTAGAGGTCGTCTCTTTTCTTTTCCACCACAGTATGTAGGAATGGGCTTGCTACTCTATTGAGTGCTTATGATTTTCAATGGAGTTCCCCCCAGTGAGAAGGAATTGTTTCTTATTTGTAATCCTACTTCTCTCTCCGGGGAATCTCCATTGAAATTATAAGCAATCCGCCCTCTCCCTGGTGGAAGAGGAAGAGATGATTAATGGACGCTCACTTTCCCTACACAATACTTCCACTGTCTCGGTAAAAAGAACTGAGGCGACTTCCACTTGCCGGGCATGATGGGATACAACCTATAGGGCTACATTGTCCTCTCCTTCTTCATCTTTTTCCTTTTAAAAGAGGGCTTGTGAAAGAGATTTACATAGTCAAATAACACAATTCGAATTAATTTTCTTTTTTTTTTTATATATATATATATATATATATATATATTACCCTTTTTCAAATGCAATCTAAAGCAATTGGCCAATATAGCCTTCTTATAGACTGCAAAACATTACTGTCTTAAGTGTCTCAACAGGCCTTACTGAAGAAAGGCGAACATCTACACTTAAGAAGATATATTGTAAAGAAGTGCTCCGGGTTCCCTGCACATGGGCAGGACTATTCAGTGCTTATGATTTTAATTACGATTTCTCTGAGACAGATCTAAGATTACAAGTAAGAAACCATTCCTTGCATATTACTAAAAATAAATAATTTGAAAACACTTGTTTTATATGAAACTTTAAATTTCTTTGCACATTTTGCACCAGTCAATCATGTATTGTGTGTATTGCAATTTTAAAATAACGATTTGCATATTCACAGTGCTTTCAGTGGCAGGCTTGGACCTTGTACCACTCTAAATACACAAGTCACTATTCTTCTTAAGCCAACCAGGACTCAATTCATTTTAGCCCTGGTTACACACTCACATATATCTGCAGTGATTGCATTTACCAATGAGGGTTGGTTTCAGAGTGCATTTCCGATTACTTTAACTTGCATTTCACATGTGTACAGTTATTCATAGTTACCTAAAGGTGAAGGGCAAACAAAACTATCCTTTTTAGGCACATCTTTGCTCTGCCACCCCCACCACTCTGACACTGCCACCCACCATTCCATTCATGAGTTTTACCAGCTCTGTAAAGTTTGCCAGGTCCATGCGTGACTTGTTTCTCCATTCCAATTTACTTTGGATTCTTGGACCTATAGTGATATTTATCCCATTGTCAAACCAGGACTGACACAGGCTATGCTCCCTTTCTCCTTCCTGTTCCCTTCTAACCAATCCATCCACATCATAAAAGTCAGGAGTGACCTGCAGATCCTCAAACCTCAGTAGTGCAGTGAGGAAGCGCCCATCATATCCTTCAGGAATGAATGTGCTTGGACAAGTTCACAAGTCCTGGGATTCTTTTTTTTTTTACCAAGGTGTTCTTTGCCTGCTAGGATCTGTATGCCCATAACATACGACAGGACAAGAGACAACTACAGTTACAGCATATAAAGTGTTTAGGGTTAAAAAGACAGGACTCACAGAAAGTGTTATGATATGAAGCAAACATGCAGCTGGGAATCACCCACATTACAGTCCTTGTGCCATCTGACACTCAGAGTAATCCTCTAACAGAAATCACCTCAAGAGTAGTAAGGCTTCCTCCCCACCACAATAACAACAGGCTCCAGGGCTGGACTGGCCACTTAGCGATTGGGCAGGCCAAGTGCTGCAGCTGTTATTAACAAACTGAAGCACCTGGACTAACCAGTTACCAAACTATGCTAGCCTCTAAAATGCTGCAGCAGCTGCCAGCAGTGCTCTGCATGTATTGTGCCAACCATTAACTGCCTGATTTCTCATTGCCGCAGCTGGCACTGATGCAGTGGTAGAGAGGAAGGCTCCCTGTGTCTGTCTCTCAACTCAGGCTTGTTTCTTCAGGGAGACAGGAGTCAGTCCTGCTGGCAGCTAACTCAAGTCCTTCGACAGTCTCGGGTTGGCTGTGTAGTGACCTGTTGGTCACTGTTCTAGTTGTTGTCTGTGCCAGCCACTCGCCAAGGGCTGGCTTACACCGCACCCCACACCCATCCAACACAGGCGTCACAGGACATGGGACCCTGACAATAAAAGGGGCTGGGCGCACGTTCCCTGGGCAGTTCTACCCACTAACCACGAGTGTCTAACTACCAGTGTCTGTGTAATTGCTATTACTGCATGGGGGCCTAGGGCCCCACACCATTACATTGGCAACGAGTGGGTTGGACCCGCGTGTGTAGCCGCCTTGTTGGTGGTTGAGGGGGAGAGAGCAGCCCGTTTCGAGGGCACCCCCTGGTAGTAGGCGCAGGAAGTGCCTGACTGCCCGCTGGGCATGGGAGAAGCCAGTGGAGAGGAGGTGATCAGGAGCCCACCTGCACCTGAAGTGCCTGCAAGTGCATGGTGGCACCCTACAGAGAGACCGAGTGACGAGTAAGGGAGCCTGTGGCATGCCCCCATGCCAACAACCTGCTGAGGCACCAACTCGAGAGCAAGTGGGGCAAGACTGCCGAGATGCCAGCCTGCCACCGAACCCGGTGGTGAAGGAGGAGTAGCCCCCACCAGCCATCGGGCGGAAGGTGAGCCCTAATGGAGGGGAGCGGCAAGCAGTGCAGCAAAGAGAGCCTGCTGAGAGGAGGAAGTAGAGCGGAGCAGCTGCCCACTTCCTCCTATCCCCATGATGAGGAACACTGGCCCAGAGTCACAAGCCAGGGCCTGGCGAGGGGACCGTCAGCGAGAGGAGGTGGTGTTGGTAGGGGGCCTGTGAACCCGGGGCAAGGCACTGAAGTCTCTGTCAGTAGCTCCAGCCCCCGCGCAGCCTGTGAGGTGTGAGAGGTTGCTGCGGAGGAGCGGGAGCATTCAAAGACATGGTAAGTGGCTGGCCACTGCACATAAGAAGTAAGAGAATCAAGGAGGGGGCAGTAATACACTCCCCAAGACTCTGCTGAAGCCTGTGTGCTTCACACTTTCCCTCCTGCACCACCAGCATCAAAGGAAAGACTCACCGGGAGACTGGAGGAGGTGCTGCGGCCTGGCGGGAAGGTTTCCTGCAGTGTCGTCAGTGCTTTAAATGGGCCGGTACTCACCGGTACTGAGTACCGGCACTTCCGAATTCTTTTGCCGTCAGTACCGGCACTTCTCTGTAGCCAGGGAGAGTACCTGTACCCTGATCCACAGCACAGCAGGCGCAGGTTAGGTTTTTCCTCCAGTGCAGGGCAGATTACGCTCTGCTTCCGAGGAGCATGGAAGAGTTGCTGGTGAAGATTCCAGCAGCGCCCATTTGAATGTCCCCAAACTGCAGGGCTTTGAGAGGGCTTGTGTCACGCTGTGATTAACAGGACAGGGTCTCTAGACAGACCCTGCACTGTCAATCAGGTGCGCAGCGACCATTCGTGTGAAAGTGCCATCATGGCTTTCAATATGTGTAATCAGTTAATCTGTTTTATTGACATAAACGCACTTCTCGTGTGTTTTGATATGTGCTGCAACTGGTACAGAAGTCATTATGTACGATCATATCTTGCCCATAGCCCCGCCCCTAGCCCCGCCCACTTGCCACACCTCTATTTTAATGAGTACCTGCACTTATTTTTTCCCATTTAAAGCACTGAGTGTGGTGTTGTTGGCAGCGTTTGGCAGTGGTGCCCTGCCCATGAGGGAGGCGAGAGCGTGGACGGCGAAAATCATGTAATGAGGCCCAGTGCGGGCCGACAAGGTGACGAGTTGTGCCCAGGGGCCGCACCAGTATGATGTAAGGGCCCCGCCCAGCCCCTGCAGGAAAGGTGACTGCCACTTGGAAAAGGAGAGACTGTAGCCTGGATGCCGGGAGTGAGGAGAAGTGGCAGCAACACCTAGTGGCCGCGGAAGGCACCGCGGTCTACAGAAAAGGGAAATAAACAAAAGTAGAAAGGACTTACCCACGGGAGGCATCGCAGTCTAGAGAAAAGGGAAATAATCTAAAGTAGAAAGGACTTACCCGGGGGAGGCACTGCGTGCACTCACGCCACATGCAGGAAGGACCGGGAGGAAAGCAGCAAGGTCCGTGCAAGCTGTGACGCCAGGGTAAGAGGCGCCTGTGGCCGTCTGCAGCCCCTCATCGGCACAGACATGAGGAGCACAGCATGGTCCGACCAGCCAGTTCACTCGTCCAAGTAACTGCACATGAGGCCCACAGCGTTGGGAAGCTGCCAGGACCTTGAAATAAAGCGACAGTGCCACCTAGTGGCCGGTTAGCAGTAACTCATTTGGGGAAAAGAAAGCCAATTATCAACCCCAGCAATGGAAAGAATGGTTGCTACAGCCTACAGACAAGGAGAGACAGTGAAGGAGTGCCACCCTGATGGCACTGGGTTGACTCCAAAAGAAAAAAACAAAAGACAAAGGGAGAAAAGCTGAGCAGAAGAAGTGGCCCGCAGTACAAGGAATGCTGCTGGGGCCTACAGTGGAGGGGGAACTGCTACAGGAACACTAAGGAAATTGCAGTCCTGCAAAGACTGGCACTGTGAACCTAGAGGGGAAAGTGCATGGACAGACGGTTACCCCAGTTCGACAAGTGAACACTGAAGGAACCTTAAGCGAAAGGCTGCCAGGGCCTGTGAAGGAGATTTGCAGTGATGCCTAGTGTCCATGGGTGGTCACTGCAGCAGCAACGACACAGGAAGTTCTCTTCCAGGGGATCCTCATCAATAGTCATAAGCACTGAATATTCCCGCCCACGTGCGGGGACCCCGGAAATACAAAAATTATATATGGAAATCACATATATACAGCTCTACATATATGCATATACATATATCATTTTTTCTCATACCAATGCAGCTCTCAATAGGAGGCTAAACAATGTAATTACACACATAAAAAACTACATTTGCCAATATATAAAAACACCAGAGGACAATTAGTACTTGAACTCTGTTTTTTAATGAGCAAAATACTCATAAAGAGTAAAAACTGCAAAATAAGTAGACATTGTTAGCCTACAGGCTGCATTGTAAACCACTAGCATAGAAAATGAAAACATTTTCAACAAAAACTGGCACCGTGCCTTTAAGGCAGCCATGACCCCTAGCTTCCCATCATGCCTCAGGGGTGACAGTTAGGTCAGTTGTTCTTTCCGGCTCCTTCAGTCAGGACCCTGGATTTTCAGCTCTTGTTTTTTTGACTTTCTGTCAAAAAATATCTATATAAATCTAGTTTTTTCTACTTTCACTCGACGTCTTTTGGTCCTAGAGTGCAAGTAATTCTTTTTTTGTTTATTTTTGGATAAAATGCCTTCTTTATTCGATCCTTGCCCGTCCTGTGGCAAGAAGAAGGCCAGAACAGATACACATCCTGTGTGTATTATCTGCCTCCCCGAGTCCCACTCTTCTGACAACTGCCAGCATTGTAAGAAGCTATCAAGAAGGACTATCAAGGAGAGGGACAGGATCCGTCTCTATGGCCTCTCTGAAAGAGGTAGGTCTCCTGTGAGGCAGAAGAAGAGGAGAACTCGGTCGACGTCGAGAGGAAAAGTCCCAACCTGTTCTCCGTCGGCGTCGGTATCGACGTCGAAGAAATCGGCGACGAAGAAATCGGCGTTGAAGACTTCGGTGATGCCGGCGCATCATCATTCGACTACGAAATCTTCGTCGACGAAGGTAACAGGTCCTCCGTTGACGTCAACCAGGCGGCGCTCAACGTCGAGAGACAGGTCTCCGTCGGCGCCAGGTGGGCGTACGACGTCGAGGCACAGCGCTCCGTCGTCGCAGGCGCGATCGACGTCGAGGCACAGCGCTCCGTCGTCGCCTCATCAACGGCGATCGACGTCGAAGCACATCTCCCCGTCTCATCAGCGGCGATCGACGTCGAGGCGCATCTCTCCGTCGTTGCCTCCTCATCGGCGATCGACGTCGAGACACAGATCTCCGCCGGGATCAAAACAACGATCTTCGGCGTCGAGACACAGGACACCTCCTTCGGCGTCGAAGCAGATGTTGATCCATCATTCCACGCCGTCGAGACGGATGACTCCGCCGAGTGGACCTTCGGCGTCGAGACCAAGACCTCCGTCGCCGGCAGTCCAACGCCGGTCGATGTCGAGACAGCAATCTCCTGAGAGGGTGCAGGGAATGTCAAAGCATGACACTGCACCAGTGTTGGAGAGACGTTCGTCGTCGAGAAGTCCACTTTCTAAGAGAAGAAAGTCAACGTCGAGACATACGTCTCCGTTGAGAGGGCAGTCGACGCTTAGACGCTCCAGATCAACGTCAAAGCGCCCTTCTGGAGACGCCTCACCTCCAGTGAGCCTGTCTTCGTCACCTTCAGGTTCGCCCAGTTCTCACCGAGGGGCAACGTCCAGATCCCCGGAGGTGGTTATCTCGACGTCCAGCAGCCCAGTGTCAGGGGGTCACCAAGATTCCCCAACAAGGCATGAAGAGCTGAGCTTCACGCCTCCTGCTCAGTCTCCTAAGGAAAGAGAGAGCCACAGATCGCCTTCCATCCATTTATCGCCACGATGGCACAGGCCTCTACATCACTGGGCTACGGACAGGAATTACTCGAGCCCTCAGAACAGATCTCAGAATAAAGAGCGATCTCCTTCAAGAACAAGAGCTCGCAGCCGCACACCTGTGCACTCACACAGGAGGAGGTCTAGATCAAGAAGCAGGAGGAGAGCACACAGATCGCCTACTCCGTCCTCTTCTTCCACTCATACATCCCATAGAGACTATTCGCCTACTTTGACGAACAGTCCACCGTCAAGGGTCTCTCCGGTGGACGACATCTACACGTTTCAGGACATTCTTGGCAGAGGAGCTGTAAAGCTGGGTATCCCTATGCCAACTCGTCAAAGCAAGTCCTCTGTGATTTTTGAGACTCTACACCAAAGAACAGCAGCTAAACCTCTGCTTCCTTTGGTACCAGGCATCATAGAGCCAGTGATGGATATTTTTCTCACGCCAGCGAGTGTTAAGACCGCCCCAGCGAGGATCTTAAAAAGTACCGTTCACCAGAGGACGATCCGCTCTTCCTCAGGGCTGACCCTCCTCCGGATTCAGTCGTAATTGCTGCGGCAAAGAAGACCCATGCGGTGGCATCCTCCTCCACTGTCCCACCAGACAAGGAGAGCAAGATGCAGGATTCCTGGGGAAAGAAGGTTTGTGGCACTTCGGCCTCCATGTTGAAGGTCTCCAATGCAGCGGCACTCCTGGGCCGCTACGACAGATCTCTGTGGGACTCACTACAGAGATTCACTGAAAAGTTGCCGCAGGAAGACCGTAAAGATTTTGAAGAAATCTTAACAGAGGGCAGTCAGGTGTCTAACCAGGTCATCAGTGCTGCGGCGGATGGAGCTACCCTTTCGGCACATGCTTATGCTCATGGGGTATGCGCAAGGAGAACATCATGGCTACGTCTTACAGCACTCAAGCCAGAAGCGCAGTCACGCATCCTCAATCTTCCGTTCTCTGGTTCCTCTTTGTTCGGGACTCACACGGATGAAGAGATGACGCGGATGAAAACGGAACTGGACACGCTTAAAGCGGTGGGCCTGGAGAAAAGAAAGGAATTCCGTAAGAGATTCCGTCCTTACAATAGACGATCCTCCCAACAGAGGGTTCAAACCCCTCATTGGCAGAAAAATCAGGATCAGCAAGGCCAGCAAAAACGCAGTATCGGGCAGACGCTCCTCCAGAGGAGGAAGAAACCAGCAACAAGGCAACAATTCCGCCAAGACGCAGTCAAAACAATGAGCACTCACTTCCCCTGTCGCCGTTCACCACTCCAGTGGGGGAAGTATCGCAAATCATCTCGAAGAGTGGCGAGCTATCACAAAGGATCGGTGGGTACTAGCCACGTTGCAGAATGGGTACTCTCTACGTTTTCAACATCGCCCACCATCAATCCCTCCAGTTCCTCCGTCGTGTCACCAGTTAAAACTCTTGCAGAAAGAGGTTGCCACCCTTCTCAGAAAGTCAGCCATCGAGAGGGTGCCAGTATCTCAGAGAGGGAAAGGGGTTTACTCAAGATATTTTTTGGTAAAGAAAAAAGGCCAAAAAGCAGAGTACAGACCCATTCTGGACTTGCGGTCACTCAACCTATCCATAAAAAGGAAAAGTTTCGCATGTTGGCTCTCCATCAAATATATCCACATCTCAGGCAGGGGGATTGGATGTGTTCGCTGGATCTGCAAGATGCATATTTTCACGTCCCGATCAATCAGTATCACAGACAGTACCTGCGATTCCTAGTGGGATCCGCTCATTACCAGTTCAAGGTTCTACCCTTCGGGTTGAAGTCAGCCCCCAGAGTGTTCACGAAGTGCATGGCGGTGGTGGCAGCCGCACTGCGCCGCAGGGGCGTCTTCGTATACCCGTACTTGGACGACTGGCTGTTGAAAGGTCCTTCCCCAGACAGTGTGAGGATTCATTTCTTGAGCTGTCTCGAGCTGTGTCACCGACTGGGCCTGCATGTGAATTTCGTCAAATCAACTTCACAGCCAACACAGAAAATACATTTTTTAGGAGCTCTGCTAGACTCCACGGTAGGAAAAGTGTTTCCTTCGGAGGAGAGACAGTGTTCCCTCATACAGAAATGCCAGCTGGTTCTGCGCAACAGAAAACTGCCTGTGCGTCGGATTGCCTCCCTGCTAGGGTCGATGGCATCCTGCATCTTCCTGGTTCCCAATGCCAGACTACGAATGCGTCCTCTTCAGCAGGATCTGGAGGACAAGTGGGACCAGCAGACCGCTCGTTGGGACGAAAAAATAAGTCCATCAAACGCGACTCGAGCTTCCATACCTTGGTGGATGAGAAAGCAAAATATGCAAGTCGGAGTTCCTTTCCATCAACCTCCGCCTGCTCAGACACTGATCACGGACGCCTCGCTGCAGGGTTGGGGAGCCCACATGGGTTCTCTCCAGACTCAAGGTCTGTGGTCTCCAAAGGAGCGATCCTATCACATCAACATGCTAGAGCTGAGAGCAGTTCACCTAGCCATCAAAGCTTTCCTCCCCT
This sequence comes from Calotriton arnoldi, assembly GCA_963921515.1. Lineage (NCBI taxonomy): Eukaryota > Metazoa > Chordata > Amphibia > Caudata > Salamandridae > Calotriton > Calotriton arnoldi. The sequence goes on from CAWUFW010010170.1 coordinate 463,450, forward strand.
CGATTCAGACAACCTCCGTGTTAGTACAGACGGACAACACCACCACCATGTACTACCTGAACAAACAGGGGGGAACTCGCTCACGCACACTTTCCCTGGAAGCTCAAGCACTCTGGCATTGGCTCCTGGCTCGGAATCTGGCAGTCACAGCAGTCCACCTGCCAGGAGAACAGAACGTGAGAGCGGATGCACTCAGCCGTCACTTCGAAGACAGAGAAGACTGGGTACTCAACGACGAGGTCGTCGAAGACATCTTCCAGACATGAGGTCGTCCCACCATCGACCTCTTCGCGGACGACGAAAATGCCAAATGCCGAGACTTCGCCTCACGGTTCTACCGACCAGGATCGAAAGGGAATGCCCTTTTGATAGACTGGTCACGGGCATTTGTGTACGCTTTTCCACCCCTTCCGCTGATCCCGAAGGTGGTGACCAAGCTGTCCCATTCATGCACGAGGATGATACTAATTGCTCCGGATTGGCCGAGACAATGGTGGTACCCGGACCTTCTGCACCTATCAGAGTGTCCTCACAAGAGGCTGCCGTGCAGACCGGACCTGCTGTCCAAGATGAACGGGAGGATTCATCATCCCAACCTTCCCTCACTGAACTTGGCGGCATGGCTCCTGAGGTCCTCCAGTATGGCCACTTAGGACTACCGCAGGACTGCATGTCCATCTTGAAGGAAGCAAGAAGACCGTCCACGAGGCATTCGTATGCATGCAAGTGGAAACGGTTTTACATGTGGTGTATGCAGAACAATTGTAACCCAATCAAAGGTCAGGAAGAGGTCATCCTTCCTTACCTACTTTATCTGGCGAAAGCAGGTTTGAAGTTTTCTTCCATTAAGGTGCATTTAGCAGCTATAACTGCATATAGGCGTTCAGCTTCTCAACCTTCCTTCTTCCAGTTACAGGCTGTTAAGGATTTTTTGCAGGGTTTAAAGAAGGTCTATCCTCCGGTACGGCCTCCTTCACCACCCTGGGAGCTTAACCTGGTGCTATCAAAATTGATGGGTCCGCCTTTTGAACCCATACACAAAGCAACCTTACAGCATCTTTCTTGGAAGGCGGCTTTCTTGGTAGCGATCACGTCAGCTCGCAGAGTGAGTGAAATACAGGCGCTCTGCTCCAAAGAACCCTATACAGTCTTCCATCTTAACAGGGTTGTGTTGAGGACTCATCCCTCTTTCCTTCCAAAGGTGGTGTCGGATTTTCATGTGAATCAGACCATCTCTCTACCCACCTTTTTTCCCAATCCCTCCACTCCAGCTGAGAGGGCTTTGCATTCTCTGGACCTCAAAAGGGTTTTAAAATTCTATCTGGATCGGTCCAAATCTATAAGAAAATCTGATCAACTATTTGTTAACTATGGGTCGATCAGATCTGGGTTCGCAGCTTCAAAGCGCTCCATCTCCAGATGGATAGTTTCATGTATCAAGCTTGCTTATCAATTAGCGCAGAAGCTCCTGGGGTTTACTCCCAGAGCGCATTCTACCAGAGGAAAGGCGGCTACTACTGCTTTCCTTCAGAATGTGCCCATGTCTGAAATCTGTAAGGCGGCTACTTGGAGGTCCGTCCATACATTTACGAGGCACTACTGTCTGGAATCAGACACCAGAGCAGACACCCAAGTAGGCCAGGCCTCCTTGAGGAATCTGTTCAACAGCTGATTTCGGCTGTTATGTTTCTTTGTGTTGGGTCACTTTACTCTCATTTACCTGCAGGTGGTTGATGGGCTTGCTATTCTATTCAGTGCTTTTTGACTATTGATGAGGATCCCCTGGAAGAGAAGGATAAGTTACTTACCTGTAATCCTAGTTCTCTTCCAGGGGTATCCTCATCAAAGTCATAAGCAACCCACCCGCCTCCCCAGGTAAATGAGGGATTTTCTAAAGTGTTAAAGGATATCTTTGTGCCCTGACCTTCAGGGTTATGCAAAGAACAACTGACCTAACTGTCACCCCTGAGGCATGATGGGAAGCTAGGGGTCATGGCTGCCTTAAAGGCACGGTGCCAGTTTTTGTTGAAAATGTTTTCATTTTCTATGCTAGTGGTTTACAATGCAGCCTGTAGGCTAACAATGTCTACTTATTTTGCAGTTTTTACTCTTTATGAGTATTTTGCTCATTAAAAACAGAGTTCAAGTACTAATTGTCCTCTGGTGTTTTTATATATTGGCAAATGTAGTTTTTTATGTGTGTAATTACATTGTTTAGCCTCCTATTGAGAGCTGCATTGGTATGAGAAAAATGATATATGTATATGCATATATGTAGAGCTGTATATATGTGATTTCCATATATAATTTTTGTATTTCCGGGGTCCCCGCACGTGGGCGGGAATATTCAGTGCTTATGACTTTGATGAGGATACCCCTGGAAGAGAACTAGGATTACAGGTAAGTAACTTATCCTTATGCCACCAGGAGGGAAGGTGTGGTACAGGACAACAGCCCTTGGCAGAAAGTCCCTGGAGAACGGAAGAATGTGAGCTGCATGCGTGCCCATTGGCGAAAGGACGCCACCACAAGTGGAAGAAGTAAGTGCGCAAGTAGGTCAGAGAGAGAAGATGATCTATGAGAGAGAAAAGATGGCCGGCAAGGGGTCAGTGAAGATGACCTGCAAGAGGTCAGCGAAGATGACCTGCAAGAGGTCGGTGAAGATGACCTGCAAGATGTCTGCGAAGATGGCCCACAAGAGGTCGGCAAAGATGACATGCAAGAGGTCAGCGAGGATCACCTGCAAGAGGTCAGAGAAGACGACCTGCCAGAGGTCAGAGAAGATGACCTGCCAGAGGTCAGAGAAGATGACCTGCCAGTGGTCAGAGAAGACGACCTGCCAGAGGTCGGTGAAGACGACCTGCCAGAGGTCAGAGAAGAGGTGACCTGAGAGAGGTCAGAGAAGCAATGACCCGAGAAAGGTCAGGGAAGATGACCGAGGAGAGGTCTGTGAAGAGGACCAAGGAGAGGCCAGAGAAAAGGACCAAGGAGAGGTCAGTGAAGATGACCAAGGATAGGTCTGACAAGATTGACCAGAAGTCAAAGTATGAAAGCCTACAAAAAGTAGTGAAAGGAAGAAGGTCGCGACGACAGGTCTGGTCACAGAAGAAATTTCAAGAAGAGAAAAGACAAGAGGAGTGTGTGATCAGACAACTCGCACACCGCAAGATAGAGGACGACTGAGTGCAAGAACATCTGGAATGGAGCACAGTACCTTGGTAACATCAGTGGCACCTTGAGAAGCTAGCTGGAGTCTTTGTAACACCACACAAACCTGGTGAATGCAGAGGTGAGCAAGCTGGACCATTTGTGACATCCACCTTTGGGGTTGCACGGAGACTGGATTGTGAGACTGCTCAGACGTCCTGAAGAAGAGGATCCGACTACTCCACACTAGACCGTGGTAACCGAGGGGCAAAGGCCTCAGGGACGCCGGTGAGAACGGGTCCTGCCACGAGAGATGAGTCTACAGCCGCTCCTCCGCAGGTCCCAGGAAGACAAAGATATCGTGCTAGATGGGAGGAGTGATCCTATCAAGAAACAACTACCCTCCAGGTGGAGCCAGGGACTTGGAGGTGGGACTCGTAGCGCTTCCTCCACGTACCTAGAGGGTGGCATTGGAGTGACACGGTGAAGTACACCCAGTCCAGTGGAAGCCTGGTGAAGAGGGCCTTCGGGACATCCTGTGAGAGGGGATCACACAGGAGAGGAGCATCCTGGTGAGAGAGGGATGTGTGTAACTACTCTGAGATTCTGTAGCTAGAAGTACTGCTACCTCTACGAAGATGCAACAACAACCAGGGCTAGTTAGTGAAAATGTGACATCTACCAGATTCATTATCACTCCACCTGCACGTCACAGAGAACTGTACAGATAGAGACTGGTGTCAACTTCCATGCCTCTAGTCCGAGGAGGACCAGACCCACAGGGCAACACTGAACTGTGCCAAGCAGACCTGGTGATCCTAGCTGCAGTTGTACCATTGTCTTGTTTCTGCAAGAGGTGAACAGACTCAGTGGAAGTTTCTGTTATTGTTTTATTCTCTCCTACAGGTTGGACTTTCTTGTTCCAGTTTTGACTAAAGCTTGGGTGGGATGTAGTGACCTGCTGGTCTCTGTTCTAGTTGTCTGTGCCAGCCACTCCCCGAGGGCTGGCTTACACCCAACCCCACACCCATCCAACACAGGCATCACAGGACATGGGACCCTGGCAATAAAAGGGGCTGAGCGCATGTGCCCTGGGCCAGTCCTATCCACTAACTACTAGTGTCTGTGTCAATGCTATTACTGCATGGGGGCCTAGGGCCCCACAGCATTACAGGCTGGTCATGGGCACTTTAAAAGTATGCACTGATCTGCCACTGCCGCCAAGACCGGACACACTGTGCTCCCCTGAATGCACGTGATTGGAGGCGAGGAGAGTAGTTAACTTTATCAACAAATTATACATATTATAATCATCTGGCCCCACCCGGGTTGCCGAAATCATATCTGGCCTGGCTTGCGGGGCTGCTGAGGAATGGGCCAGGAGAATGGAGACGCCGCCCCAGGGCAAATAACATCACACCAGCACGACTCTTCGCCACAGTGTAGTGAGCCACTTGGGACCACCCCGCGGTAGCACACTGCTCCGGATATGCACTTTGTACATCCCCACACTTGGCCAGAGGCTATATAAGAAAGGAGGTCCTAGACCCCACGTGGTCTTTCACCCACACCAAGTAACCTGTGTGGCTGTGCATTGCGTTGGTAGCCTTAGGGCATAATAACGCGCAGGGTGTCCGAGTAAAACAATGCCACCCTGCTACACCAGCACATAGCACTGTGAAGGTTGCAAGCGGGATGTGCCACTTCTCTGCTCTAGCGGCTACCTGACAGAGCAAGGAAAAAAACAAAGCTGCCACCTCAGCCTGCCTGGCCAATCACTTGCTGCGGCCGTGGCCACCAGTGGAGTGGCTTGCTGGAAAATAACAACATGCAAGGCATTGTGAGTGGCCAGATCAAGGTTAGGGCTGGCTTCTGGCTGCAAGTACACAGTGCTGTCTGATCTGGCTGTTGTCTATGTTCACACCCTCACCACAGGTTGTTGAGATAGACCACGTGGTGCATCCAGAGGCAATCATAGGCGGGTGTGATTGATTATTGGCAAAAGGCCGGCCTACCTTTAGTACTTCCAGTCTGTAAACAGCACAGATGCCAGTGCTCATCCTTCCTAGTCACCTATGAATGAATGAGACAATTGTCAGAGGCTCTGGGCAGCTGCAGCAGAGCATGCACGATAGAGCAAGCCAATTTGGGGTTCTGGCTGCTTTGTCTACAGCCCTGGCTACAGAAATTTTCACCTGGATGGGCCAAGGGTGCCTTCGGGTGGGCCACAACGGTCCCAATTTTTGGTCCTTCAGGAGGAAGCCTGCCCCTAGATTACATCATATCTACTTCCAAGCAGGTACCACATTACAAACGATAGATTCTGTGTACACCCAGAGCATATAGAGGGTAGAGTAGTGGTAAATTGAGCTAAAGTTCATTTCAGGATTTAGGGGTGGGTAGTGATACAGGAATGTAAGCATGTTGTGTGTTGTAGTCTTTGTTTGCTTCTATCAAATTAATTAGACAAACACAGAATACCAATGATTTGTAAGTTTAAAGTGTAGGACTGGAAACAATGTCTGTGATAACATGGAGGGAAGATGTCATCCTACACACAGGTGAATGCTTTGGTGCCTCTAGATTTGCGTGAGAGAAAGCTTCCTAAATGGAATGGGGCCTAGACAGAACTGCTGGAATTGGGATTGAAATCACCAGCTCTGCAGGCTGCAATCCTCATGTCCATGCACAGGAGTTTGGGGACGCCATATTATCTGTAAGTGTTAAAAACGCATTTCTACCATCTCAGACAACTGAGTAAAAGGAGTAAGGAAGATAAGCAAGAGTAGTTTAACATTACAGAAATCTACAAGAACAGATGGCAGAGACTCAAAAAGTGAAGATGTGCAGAAGACATTCCTGGAGATCAAACGCTGAGGGTCCAAAAGAAGTGAGTTAACCCAGAGTAACAGTGTTCTACCACCAAAGAGCTCCTATCCCATGAGATTCAGGATGTAATTTAATCATAATTTCAAGATGAAGCCCTTTAACAAGATTCCACCTTTCAACCCAGACAGAATGGAAGCTGGTTGCGGGCAGCGTAGCACACAGCAATCTGATTCATGGTAGCTCTCTCTGGGTTAATCTCTCATTTAGTCTATTAGTGCAACTACACATAACACTTTGCAATGATGCTGGCTGTGCAGTAGTCAACAGAAACTCATCAACACAAGCACCAGGCCTGCAACTGGCTCGCAGGTCAGCCTACATAAACTTTAAGGTGCTCTTTGTATAGCATTTAAAGCTATTCATGACACAGGACCAGCTTTTTTCAAACAGAATTTGCAGCCAAATGTCCCTGCCCGTCATCTTCGCTCAGCGTACTCTCCTAATTTGGTAATACCCAGGTTCAAAAATGTTCTTGGGGTGGCAGGAGTTTTCTGGTCGGCACGACCAGACTTTGGAACTCACTTCCGCTGCGGCTGAAGGAAGAAACTCGCTTGTTGGCTTTCAGGAAGTCGTTAAAGACGTGGCTTTTTAATCTCTGAGGCGTTCTCATAAAGGTGTTCGTTATGTCCTGTGCTGAGCTAGCACCTTGACACCCTCGGGTGAATGTTTCGCGCTTTATAAATTTCTTTTTAATTTCTTTTTTTTGCCTCTTTCACGGGATCTAGGCTCCTTCTTCCAGACTCGAACAACCATCCCCAATATACAATTACGTACAAATGATGACCACCGATAATGCATTAAATGATGTGTGCATTTCCACCACTCAAAGTCCTGATTAAAACTTGTCTGTTCTATCTTATGACTGCATGTTAAACTTTTCATTGATAAACTCTAATTTTCGTTTTGTAATTTACATTTGAGAGCTGTGTCCCAGATCATCTTAATGTTGTATATTTCTACACTGGTTATAGCTTAGAATACAATGATCAGGGGTGTAACCAGGCCTCTGCAGCCTTTAGATGCAGGGGCCCCCCCAACCCTCTAGGACATGGGTACGCACAAACATTTTCCCGGGGGCCGAACAGTTTGGTCTTTGGTGTGACCAAGGGCCGTACCAATGCCAGCGCGGTGGGGGCGTAACGTGGGTGTAGGGGAAGCGAAGCATGTACATCTAGTGGTTGAACTCAATTGCACAATGTGAAACCAGAAAACCTGTCATGAATCCGGGCTTCCCCACTTGACCGAATTGTGTGATCCTGGGCAATTATTTTATTTCAATTTCCCTCTTTTTCTTCATTATCACATATAAGAGGACCTCAAAATACATGACTTCAGGATGCGTGCTATACAAAACCTTATCCTGGGTTTGGATGTAATCACTAATGGCATTATTCTCAGGATTGGGGGATGGGGTGTGAAGCATGAACACTTCTAAATTCACGTTTGAAAACCATCACTATAAAAAAAATACTTTTTAATGCACTGCTATAACCTGATTTACTAAGCTGAAATGGGTCTACAGGTTATTGAAATACACTTTTTGAATTTTGAAAAGACTATTATTTTCACACGTTTGTAGTCTTTAAAAATTAAGACTCTCCTAAAGTTAGGGGTCTAGTTACTTCCTTTCTTTAACTGCAATTAACCTTTAAATTAGTGCTTGCTGCTTGTTTAACATTTTTGTTAGTGTTGAGTCAAGGAAACATCGAGGAAACAGCAGCCCAGTGCTGCTACGGCCAAGGGGGCTGCATTAAAGGTCAGGAGGGCTGGATGCGGCCCCCGGACCGTACTTTGAGTATCACTGCTCCAGGAGGACCCTCAACCCTTCAGAGCACCCCAATCATCCCAAGGGCAATGAATATCTATGAGATATGGGCAGCCCAGGGACCCCTCATCACATTTTGCAAAGGGGCCCCATCATTTTAGTTTATGCTATTTGGAATAATCTGGCTCCATCAGGGTCCAGGCGATCCCACCACACCAATCTACTGACCCCATTGCGGTCATAAGAAAGGTGCACTGTCTTCTCACGTCACAAGACCTCCAATAGTTAAAGAAGAAGTTTGAGTATTAGGCTATATTATTAAACCCGAAAAACAAATGTAAAAAGCCTCAACACCAAGAACCTTCATCTCTGGCTGCTGTCAGTAGCGCAGCCAGTGTGTCATGGGCCCTAGTGCAAGAAACAAAATGGGTTCCCTGTTTGAACTATGAAATACAACAATAATGAGGTTTTCATACCCCCCATCAAGCTTGTGGGCCTTGGTGCCACTGCACCTGCTGCACCCTGGTATCTCTTGTCTTCTGCTGGGTGATGGTGAATAGTGTGAGAGAGAGAGCAGGGTCAGTGGTGGAAGTGTAGGGTGAAAACTGTGCCAATGAGATTGTTGAGTAAGCTGCATGAATGCAATATGAGAGGAGGGCCCATGTGAATGTCAGATAAGAGGAGTGCGTGCAGAGTGAGAGGAGTGAGTGCAGGGTGGTGTGAACAGTGTAAATGCAGGATGAGTGGTGTGCCTGTGTGTGAGTGCAGGGTGAGCGGCAAGAGTGAAGGGTGAGCTGTGAGAAGGACTACTGAGTGCATGGTGAGAGGAGTTAGTGCAGGGTGAGTGGTGTGTCCCTGTGAGTTCTGGCAGACTATTGTGCTTGTGTGCAGGCAGGGTGAACAGAGTGCAGGCTGAGAGGTGTGTCCGAGTAAGTGCAGGGGGAGAGAAGGGAGTGCAGGGTGAATGATGTGACTCCAGGGTGAGAGATGTGCTTGTTTGCATGGCGTGAATACAGGGTGAGTGGTGTGCCCATGAAAGGGAAGGGTTAGCTGTGGGAGTGCTTATGTGAGTGCAAGGTGAGCGATGTACCAGTGTGAGAGTAGGCTGAGAGGAATGACTGCAAGGTGAGTGATGTGATCATATGCATTTGGGTGGGGGTGAGAGTGCAGAGTGGGAGGAATGAATGCATGGTGAGTGATGTGCTTGTTTGAGTGAGATTGCAGGGTGAGCAGTGAAAGTGACACATGAGTAAAGTGGCACATGAGTCCAGGGTGAGTAGTGTGCTCATGTGACTGCAGGGTGAGTGCAAGGTGAACAGTGTGAGTGCACAGTGAGTGGTGTGAGTGCAGTGTGATCGCTGTGAGTGCAGGGTGAGCAGTGTGCTCATGTGAGTGCAGGGTAAGTGGAGGGAGAACAGCGTGAGTTCATGGTGAGTGGTGTGAGTGCAGTGTGGGACTGTGAGTGCAGGGTGAGCAGTGTGCTCATATCAGCGCAGAGTAAGTGGAGGGAGAACAGCGTGAGTTCATGGCGAGTGGTGTGAGTGCAGTGTGGTCGCTGTGAGTGCAGGGTGACCAGTGCGCTCGTGTGAGCAAACGGTAAGAGAAGGATGAATGGTGTGAGTGTAGGGTAACAGCATGAGTGCATGGTGAGCAGTGTGCTCGTGTGAGCAAACGGTAAGAGAAGGATGAATGGTGAGAGTGTAGGGTAACAGCATGAGTGCATGGTGAGCAGTGTGATCGCTCTGAGTTTAGGGTAAGCATGAGTGGTGAGATTGAGGAGTGAGTTGTCTGAATGCAGAATGTATGCCTAGACACTTGGATCATCATGTTATTGACGCTTGACGAGTAGGGTTTCAGATTTAAGTTAAACTATTGATATTATGGCATTAATCGGGGATGGAGGGTGAAGGAAATAAATAATTTGCTGATCCTGCAACAAACAAAATCTCGTGATTAGGGTTGCGAGCCGGCACCACCAGTAAATTGATGTCCCGGCTAGTACAAAAGCACCTAAAGCCGGAATTTTTAGCTCTTATCTGTGCATATACCTCAAACAGCAGAGATATATAGAAAGTATTTATAAATGTGTTCTAGAGCTGCATTAATGACCCATGACTAATAATTAAAGGAAACAAAGACAGAAAAGTCATGTTACAAATGAATACATACCATTTTATTTACATCCCTATTTAGTATCACAGCCAGGTATTTGCAGACTCTTTCAACAACAAATGGCTAATATTTTCTCTTAGAAAGGTGGAAACCCTACTCTTGATATGCCTTTTCACAAAATGCATTCTTCCACTGTGGCAGTAAAAGTAAAATACAATTGTAAGGAATAGATGGAGTGGGGACCCAAGAGATGCTGGAACCATTGGGAAAAAAGCCTTGTTAACCAGTTCACAAAGGTGTATAAATGGTCTTTTAAAGACCTGTGAAAAACTGGGGTGCGGCTTAGACAGGACTCCAGACACTGCCCAGCCTAGCCCACAGCAGCTCAAGAACACCACAGCATTCAACCCGATGTCACAAAGAAAGAAGAACTTAACGTGTGCATTTTGCAATTGGTTTTATGCCATGACTCAAAGGGCCAAGGCTGATGTTTGGGTGCACCTGGAACACCCTCTATAACCGGGCCTGTTTGGTTAAATGCAGCCTCGTTGAGTGCCCTTATCGTACTAGGTGGTCCCAGGCGCACTATTATGCATGACTAATGCCTCTTCAAAGTTTATTCCACTTGCACGATTAATTAAAATCATGGCAAACATTACAAGATAAAAGAAGGTAAAAAAAAAAAGAAAAACTATACAATACCAATTAAAAGAGTAACCACAAGCAAAGAGAAATAAACATCATTAAAAATGTGTAGCTGTAGCATAGCAGCGGAAGAGTACCCATTCAAATTCACAGCAACCAGAAGGTCGCCAGTGGGTTTAAACGAGTGCAAATAGACGTGCACATGCAGATCTATGCCTACCACAAAAAGGAAGGACACTCATACTGCATAAAACCATTGTTAAAGTACAAAAAGTGCTGATATCTATTGACCACAGGGACATTAATGCTATCAAATGGGAAACTTGCTGAACCTGACCTGTATCCTGTAGCTCTGTAGAGTGAGTATTAAACTTAAAACTTTACTTTCATGGAGTGACATTTTTGAGCATTAATGAGGCAATCGCCATGAACTTAGTCAATCTAGCACTCAACTGGCATGAGTCACCTTTCAAACATTTTTCCCTGATGCTCAATTGCCTAAAAACTAGAAAAAGATAACAGCGTCTCATTAGAGATAAAAACATTGTGTGATTCCTGACCCCTCCTGCCTTTTGGTGTAGTGATGTAGACATTAGCATTAAAATGTATTGGTCTAACCCCTGATACGTGATATTTGGACGGCCTGTATGCAACATGTATTAAAACCATACTCAGACCAAATACTACCAGACTGCAGCACAAAATATCTGTGTGCTATACACTGAAGTTCCTGAAACAGAATGTTTTATTGCTACATTTCCTATATTAATATTATAATAACCTAAATGTTTTTTATTAAAAATTGATTTTACTCTTTTTTATCTGTAAACAACTTAGCTTAATTCATGCACTTACCTTAATACATCCCTTTGTACATTTGTATACTTGCTTACTTTCAGATTCTTCACACACTTTCATGCACCACATTTACAAGATAGCAATCACCCTGCCATTAGCTGGAGGTCCTTTTTAGGTTGAGCATCAACGCGCATGCGCTGTCTGCAAGACCTGTTGTCATCAATAATACCACTTTTTTCCCGCCTCCTACTTACCATTGGCTCACTCCGATGTCGCTTTTCTTTGGTGCCTCCTAACTCGTTCACTTTGGCCATATGTCACGTCCGTTCAATGCTCAGGCACACCGGCCAATCACAGTTTCCTTACGGATTCCCTCTTCAGATGCTGTGTGGGAGAACTCTTTTTTACTTTCTGCCAACACTCATTCCAAAACACAGGTGAGGAAAAACGCGTTTCCATTTGAATATTTAATTCTTGCATTATGTTTGCTTTTTGAAACAATAATTAACTGTGGTAAATTCCATCCACGGCTGCCGAGCTTCAGATTATGTCACAGGACATAACACTCTAATCTGTGTGACCCAGAAAAAAACTACTTTTTTCCTCAGGTAGCATTATAAAACATAAATGCCATGACATAAATAAGTACATCACAACGGGTGTCATTTATGGCTGAGATTAATTCCATATTGGAAGCACTGCTGGCTCCAATTTTAGTAAAGCTGGGGGCCTTGTTTGTCGAAGTCAAGCAGATTAGGACACAACATCTTAGCCCCCCTATGGGGCAAATTATAGAGGGGTCTGTCAGGCCTGGTAGGGCATTAGTATCAAAGGTAACTACTACAGCTAACCCACTGGGGGGCAGTTTAGCATCACCATGTGTTAATAAGTCACAGGTTGTAGACGCTATACCCAAAGTTTCTCTCAGGGATCGTATGCAAGCTCCTGTATCTATACCACAAGTACAGTTGCAGCCAGGGACAACCAATGCTAATGATATACATCCATTGCATGGTGATACCCTACAAGCTCCCTCATTAACAGAGGCTGGAATTGCCACTCCAAAGGAAGCCAATGTTGCAGATGCCCAGGTCACCACTGACGTACCTCCAGAATGTGCCCCCAATGTAGCAGTCATAACTTATGCCCCCCCTTACGGCCAGGCCAAATAGAACCATACGACTCGCTAAGGAATAGAGTGATTCACTGGTTGAATAGGAACTGCCACTTCCCAGTAAGGGATGCCAATCAAATCCTGTTTGTAAGGAGAGTGTGCTGGATTGGACCCCTGAGAAAACACTTTGCTGGAGACTGCATTATAATTAATTTTAGGGAACCTAGGTGGGCTAAGGGTGTCCTTATGGGAGAGGTACGTCAGTCCCAACTTGAATACAATATGTTGCTAAAGCCACTGGGTTTCTTCTACAGGCATTTCCAGCCCTCTATACCATACCACAGATGAGTAGATTAGGTCCATCAGTTAATTGCCCTGTATCTGTGCACCCCTTGTTTCAATCATTAGAGGTCTCCAATAGATACCAGGTACTGAGTGACACTCAGGATATCGATTGACATGAGACAGGGACAGATATAAAGAATGTGTCTCTTTTTAATGAAGGGCGGGAAGATGACACGCACATGGTTTCTGAGAACTTTTATGATACTACTGCCATTTCATGTGTTGCCCCTCCGTCTCCCTGTGATGATATAATGGACGCACAACAGCTGTTTTACCTATAACTTTGCAATCTAGTAGTAGCGGACAAGGGTTGGTAGGTGGATATAGAATTGCAACTTGGAACGTGGGAGGGCTAGCTAAAAAACAGGGTACCCTATGGTGGACGGAGTTCATAAGCGACCTGGATATATTATGTATACAAGAAACCTGGTGTATTAAATCTGTTTACTTTGAGGGTTTCACGACACATTGGTTGGAGGCTGAGCCATCTATAGCAGGGAGAGCTAAAGGGGGGCTTATGGTTTTCATGTCAAATAAGCTCCCGGTAAATTTAAAGAGGAAAATAACAATTGGTCCCCACTCATTAATTCTATGGCTAACGTCTAGGGGAAGTCAGGATATTCTTCTGGTCAATTTTTATAATAATGTTTTTAATAAAACCCGGGGTAAGGTAGTAACAGCCCTTGTAGAGGGCTTGGAGACTTTACTCCAATCTATCACTAACAGTTTTATACTGTTATGGTTTGGAGATTTCAACATTCATACATGCCCATACTCTGCCACACGTCTATAAGGGATGACTGATGAGGATGGGGTTGGGTATCGGCACTTCCCCATAATGACTATGGTAATCAATTAAATTCTGTGATTACCAAATTTGATTTGCATCTACTAGAAAATGCCCTGGATAGTTGTGGGGATTACATTCCAACATTCATTGGGAGGAATTCCGTCTCTATTACTGACCATGTCTTAATATCTGCCAATGCATGTAAGTGGTGCTCCGTACCACAGGTTGTTTGCCCGGGTTTGAGTGATCATAACTATATAATTTTGTTAGTATTCTTCTGGGATAAGCCCACTGTTACTCCTACTAGTTGTGTCACTAACATTGTCCCAATTAGGCCTAATGGGACCCGTATTCAGTGGAATGGAGTAGACCAGACCAAACTTCTACATGAAATCTGCACCAAGGGCTATAACTATATCATAAGCTGCCTAGAAGAGGGGGGCGTGGCCTGCAGCCGATGAGGACGGACGTGAGCTAAAGAGCTCCGACTGCCGCTCCCCTGTAAACAGCTATCCTGACACCCAAACTCGGCGGGGAGAGCCAGACTCTGTATTGTGGGACGTCGGAAGGTGCCGGCATTTAGAGGCGAAGCTCTGCAATATCACAGACTCCGACTTTGAGGGCAAACTGGTGCACTCCTGGTCAGCGAGCCTGTGACCAAGATGGCGGACGGGAAGTGATCGTCGTGATTGCCGTGGCCGCTGCTGCTCCACAGGGCGAAAAAGACAGGCTAAATCCAGCGGCGGCACCCGCGCTGTTCGGAGGGGCACTGCGGATCGCCGCGGAAGTGAAAGGAGAGTGGAATTTTGTGAGCCCTGTGGCAGGCCCGGCTGAGGGGACCTGCTCCTGTGGTGGCGGAGCCGGCGTCAAAATGGTGGTCTTGCCGCGCGAGTCCTGAGGCCCCCACTGCGATAAACAAGAGCCTACCTGCAGCGGTTGCAGGCCGACCCCCGCGCTACCCCTGAAAGCCCTGTAAGTACTGTTGTGGCGTTTGGCTGAGCTGTGGGGATCTGGGGACGTCTGGACTGCTGCGACGCGGGGCCGGTGGGGCGGGCTGTAAAATGGCGCCTACCTGGCAAATGGCGCGGCAACTCCTGTAGCCCCTGACTCTTCCTTGCACAGCGCCTCACGGCAACTTTGGCTGGCGCGACGAGGGACCCTGCTGGGCTGCGCTGGCGGAGAATACTACGGGACCAAGCACCGCCCGCATGTCGGCTTTCCCTGCCTGGGGCCCGGTGAACTTCCCTCCAGGGGCGCAGGGACCGTAAGCGGCCCAAGGTGACCACTGCTGCAACTGCCGCTTTTCCGGAGGCCTCATCAGCTGCAGCAAGTCTAGAGCGGCGAGTCAAAATGGCGGCCTTGCCGCGCAAGTCCTGAAGCCCCTGAGGCGATAAACAAGAGCCTACCTGCAGCAGTTGCAGGCCGACCCCCACGATACCCCTGAAACCCTGTAAGGACTGTTGTGGCGTTGGGCTGAGCTGCGGGGATCTGGGGACGTCTGGACTGCTGCGCAGCGGGGCAGGTGGGGCCGGCTGTA
The DNA here is from genome assembly GCA_963921515.1 of Calotriton arnoldi. Taxonomy (NCBI): domain Eukaryota; kingdom Metazoa; phylum Chordata; class Amphibia; order Caudata; family Salamandridae; genus Calotriton; species Calotriton arnoldi. The sequence goes on from CAWUFW010010170.1 coordinate 478,592, forward strand.
GAATGGCGCCTACCTGGCAAATGGCGCGGCGACTCCTGTAGCCCCTGACTCTTCTTTGCACAGCGCCTCACGGCGACTTTGGCTGGCGCGACAAGGGACTCTGCTGGGCTGCGCCGGCGGAGAATACCACAGGACCAAACAGCGCCCTGCATGTCGGCTTTCCCTGCCTGGGGCCCGGTGATCTTCCCTCCAGGGGCGCTGGGACCGTAAGCGGCCCAGGGTGACCACTGCTGCAACTGCTGCTTTACCGGAGGCCTCATTAGCTGCAGCAAGTCTAGAGCGGCGAGCCCACCCGCCGAGCCCGGTGAGGAGCAGTGGCGGTGGGTGGCCCGCACGCAGGGGCTTTTGGGGAACAGTAGTTTCAGCGCCAGGGAGCGGCCAGTGCCCCAACTGCCGCCCAGAGAAAGGAGAGGCCTGCACTAAGGGCGGAAAGCCTGCCCCACTGACAGAACCTAGCGGCCCGGGCCTAGTGGTGGCGCACTGACTCCTCAACGGGTCTGATGCAGTAAAGTGGTTCCCACTGAGAGGCCTGGAACACACCAAATACAGGCGAGAAGCTGTGTGTGCTAGAGCAGCAGATGCACTGAGTGCGTAGAGTTACTTGCCCTTACACCTGTCAACGTAAAGTGGCCGCAGAGAGTGACCAGGATGACAGGAAGCGGCCACGCACCTGGGGCCATGGACAGGGCCTGAGGACCACTGGGCGGTGTTTACTTCGGTGAGACCACTCGGCTCACAACGGCTGCAGCGGAGGGGAATCCTAGAGGCGAGTGCGGCGCCTAACACGCGAAATCGGGACGGGAGCAGTGGCAGGAGAATCCGGCGGATCTGGTGGCTCTCCAGCGCTCTTACCACAGCGGGCACTGCGGTCGCCTCGACGACGCGCCAACACATAGCGACATTGCGATGGGGAGAACACAAAAGAAACGAGGGTTCACTGCCCTTAGCGTGGACGCCCCGGGAACCCACTCTGAAGAGGAAGAAGACAAACGGAGACCTGACCTCCCGGAAAACCACATTGTCCGACATCATGCAGGCAATAACGGCCACCAGAGAGGCGCTGGAAGGGAAAATTGATGCCATTGGAACAGATCTCAGCCTGCTAAAGGATGATCATCGCAAGCTTAAGGATAGGGTGTCCAGCAATGAGAAAGAGATGTGCGGCCTGTCGGAATCCGTCCACGAGATGCGTCGTTCCCTCGCTGCCCTGGAAGCTAAGGTGAAAACCCTGGAAATGCGAGCTGAGGACAGTGAAGGGAGGTCACGAAGGAACAACATCCGCGTTATCGGGATACCTGAAAAAACAGAAGGGACAAACAAGGTCCGTTACTTAGAGGACTGGCTCCGCTCTGAAGTGGCTCCCTCAGGTCTGTCCCCCTTTTACGCTCTGGAGCGGGCTCACAGAGTCCCAGCCAAACCACCAAACCCAGGGGCTCCTCCCCGACCCATTGTGGCTCGACCACTGCACTTTCGGGACAGGGACCACATTTTGCAAAGCGCCTGCCAAAAGCAAGACCTGCGCATCGACAATAACAATGTCATGATTTTCCCGGACTTTACAAGGGATGTGCAGCAAAGCAGAGCATCCTTTACCGCTGTGAAGGCTAAGCTACGCAAGTTACACCTGCCTTACGCCATGATATTTCCCGCTCGACTTCGGATGGCAGACCCGGCGGGTGCTCGCTTCTTCAATACTCCACAGGAAGCGTGGGACTGGCTTGACACCCGCGGCTCGGCAGACCATCACGTCCCGGTTCCAGGGACCCCACAGCGGAGCCCCCGCACCCATAGAGTCGGATCCAACGCCCCTTCACCCAGGGAGCTTAGCCTTGAGCACCGCAAGGTGCTGCAGGCAGTGGTATCCCACAGTGAAAAAAGTCCTGGTTCTTCCCCAAACGGCACCGGACGCCACTCTGACAGATCGGAGACCTCGCCGGACCGCAGCGACAGCGAGAGCCTGGGAGCGGGCATGCCACAGGTTACGCCCCAAACGGATGACGACCTTGTGTGAGGACTGTGTTGTGTCATCACCCATGGGGACTTCCTGAGACCTATCTTCCCTGTACCACTAGGGCAGTTTCCGAGCACTGGTGGCTTCCCCGCTATGAACTCTGAGTAACAACCAGTCGATATGGGGATTGTTGGCTAGATCAGATACGGGGGAGGCGGCCCTCTGGGGACATCGGCACCGCATTTGTCAGGTGACCACCCCTACCACTGTAACTGGACGATGTTTTGTTCTAATAAGGTTTGGATGGAGATTCTTTGTTGGAAATCTGCCCTGGGGAGGGGGAGTTGGGGTTGTTTCTGCAGTTGGGATTTTTTACGGGGATCCAGGCGTGTCACGGGGGGCAATTTTTTATCAGACGTGTCATAGGGAGTAGGTTATTTAGCTGATGCACATGTTGGCGTCAACAGTGGGACCCCCATTAGGCTTGGCTTGTTTATCCTGGAATGTGAGAGGAATGCACTCCATGACCTGACGTCATAAAATACACTCCTACTTGGTTGGGGCCAGGCTTATTACACTACTTACTCCGCTTTTGAGAGAGGAGTTCTGATATGGATTAGGGCCGGAGTTCCATTTCAATGCACGACTCAGTCGATTGACCCGGAGGGTAGATATGTGGTGGTATCCGGGAGGCTTGATGGCAGAGACCTTACCCTCGGTAGTATATATGCGCCCAACACTGACCAACCAGCGTTCTTCGCCCACTTATCAGGGAAACTGGCGACAGCTCTCACGGGCTCGATTTTATTGGGGGGCGATTTCAACTGCACCTCCGACGTCACCCTCGATCGTTCACACCCCCCTCTTCCTAATGCACCCGCACACAAATTGGCAGAGGCACGCCGTAGTTGGCAGCAGAAATGGGGCTTAATAGACACATGGCGGGCGCATCACCCTGAAACCCGCGATTACTCCTTCTTTTCAGCCCTCAACGAACTGCATGTTAGGCTAGACGCCATTTTAAGTTCGCCTGATGTTCATGAGGGGATTGGTTGCAGTGAATACCTTACTAGGACGCTCTCTGATCATAACCCAGTCTTAGTGCAGCTACGATGGTCACGTGCTCGTCCTAAGATCCCCACCTGGCGCCTGCGGCCCGAGGCCTTAGATGACCAAGTTTTCCGCGCAGCGATAGGCTCAGCTATTACCACATACTTTCAAGACAATGAGGGCACGGCTACATCTTCACTTGTGGAGTGGGACGCCTGTAAGGCAGTCCTCAGAGGGAGGTGCATATCTGAGATGGTTGGTGTTCGGAAGGTACTCCTTCAAGACATACAGATGACGAACGTTTGCGGGCCCTGGAAAAAGACAGACCGGAAAACCCAGACAAGCAACATGAGCTACTTGAAGCTCGGGAGGCCATAGCGACGCAGGTAGAGCGACTGGCCTGTTTCGATTACAAATACTACATAACTTGAGCATATTCAGAGAGGGACAAGTCGGGAGCCCTTTTGGCTTGAATGGCCAACCCAGCCAGACGTGGGTCGGTGATCTTGGAGCTCTGTGACCAGAATGTGGTGGCCAGATATGACCAACAGGGCATCAATGACCTGTTTTTAACGTATTATACTGAACTCTACAGGAGTCAGTTGTCCCCCACAGATGAGGAATTGCATGCATTTACACGAGAGGTAGAACTGCCAGCCTTAGATGACGACGCCGCAGCCTCATTGGGGCGAGAGATTGACATTGGGGAGGTACGGGGGGCTATCAAGAGTATGGCCTGCAACAAAACCCCAGGCACTGAAGGCCTTCCAATCGAATTTTACCTCACTTATATAGATCTTCTAGCTCCCAAATTAGTACAGCTATATAATGACGCCAAGCGAATTGGCAAACTACCGGTCTCCACCAGGAAAGCAGTTATCATTCCTCTGCTCAAGCCGGGAAAACAGGCATGGGATAAAACTGCCTACCGCCCACTATCCATGCTCAATCTGGATTATAAAATTTTAAGCAAAATTTTAGCGACCCGGTTACTCCCCCACATGACCACCCTGGTTCATAAAGACCAATCCGGGTTTATCCCTACTAGAAATACAGCGCTCAATGTCCAGAGGCTTATGAGAGTCCTGGAGGCGAACACTTACCACGCAAATGTCGCCACGATATTTGCAGTGGACATAGAAAAAGCCTTTAATAGCTTGGGGTGGCCTTTCTTATTCCATGTGATGCGGACAATGGGGTTGGGCTCTGACTTCGTGAGTTGGACGGCTCTCCTATACGGCAACTCCACTGCCAGAGTCAGAAGCGGAGGGCTCGTCTCGGATGCCTGAGCCGTGGGACGGGGCATGCGACAGGGGTGTCCCCTCTCCCCGCTGCTGTTTGCCTTGGCAATGGAGCCGCTGGCGGCTCGGGCCAGGTCGGGGCGAGCCTACCAGGGGCTGGATGTTCATGGGCAGGTCCACCACATAGCATTATATGCTGATGACCTTTTGCTTTTCCTAGCTGACGCAGGATCGGAACTCCAGGGGGCAAAACGCCTACTCCACGCTCTCAGCACAGTAGCGGGATTGAAGGTGAGCTGGTCGAAATCCTGCTTGTTCCCGGCGCATGGAGGTCACGTGGGCCCGCAGAGCTCGGAGGGAGTGACTTGAGAACACTGATGCCTACCCTATCTGGGTACACAGATATACCACAGCCAGGAGGATATCCTAGAGGGTAACATTGGAAAGGCCATCAGGGGAACAAAAACTAACTTTGAATTCTGGGGCTCCCTGCCGCTGTCCGTTGCGGGCCGGGTGGGCCTGCTCAAAATGATAACCCTCCCGAGATTATTATATTACTTTGGGACCTTGCCGATCTGGATTCCGGCAAGGTTCTTCAAGCAACTTTGTTCTATGATCTCGGCCTTCATATGGGGCACAGGCAGACGACGGGTGGTGCTTAGTACACTCATGCGTCCGAGAGCGGAGGGTGGCTTGGCGGTTCCCGACTATGAGACCTACTATCTGGCAGCGCAATTCCAGTGGCTAACGCAGTGGGTAGCGGATGCCATCAGGGGGGATGACGGGCACAGGGAGGGGATTAGGACTCTGTCATTGCTGTTCCGTGTCGTCTTGCGGCTCCCGATAAGCTCTGGGGCCCTCACCCTGGAACTTAACACAGCGCGAAAATGCTGGAACAGATACCTGCGGCGTGCCTCTATTAAATGCCCCTATGCCCCGGAAATACCGCTGCTTATGTGTAGGGCCCTACCGCACGGAGGCAGCTGGCGGAGGTTGGGGGCGTGGGCGGAACAGGGACTAACTTGTATGGGAGACCTTTATGAGGAGGGTGCCATGATCCCGTTTAATGATCTGCAAGCCCGCTATGACCTACCTGGGGGGGACTTCCTACAATATATGGCCCTCACTGCAGCTATTAGGAAACACTGGGGCGAAGGGCTGACAGAGCCACAGACTACTCTAGGCTGTCAATATGTGGTGATGGCAGCTGGCACATTTAAAGCAGTCACATGTCTGTACAGACGCATGACACGAGAAACCCTACTTCCCCTGACTGACCTAAAGACCAAATGGGAGACGGATATTGGTGAGGACATCCCAGATAAGGCTTGGGGGATGTTAGTGGAGAGAGCCTGGAAGAGCACTAGAAACGCACGGTTCCAACTTGTGCACTTCCATATATTGCACAGAGCATATCTTACCCCCGAAAAATTACACAAGTATTTCCCGACCCACTCAGCGGCCTGCCCGAGATGTAATGTAGACAGTGCAGGCTTCAAGCATATGTTATGGGATTGCCCGTTCCTTGACAGTTATTGGGAAGAGATAACGGCAGCACTTTCTGGCCTCACTGACAGGGAGATCGAACCGACCATGGCGCACTGTATCTTACACTGGTTCCCACACACGTCCAAGAATAAAATTACTAGTAAATTCATCGATCTGGGACTACTACTGGCCAAACGTAACATCACCACACACTGGAAGGCGAAACAAGGTCCCAACATAGCGAGGTGGAAAGAGGAATTCATAACATGGGCGGAGTGTGAGGGAGTGATCAGGTTACAAACAGTGCAGCGTACTGGGAGTGATAAGGCCCTAGATCGGGCGAGAGCATGGGAAGCGCTGGTTGTTGCACTCAAAACACCCAAAGAGGTTGATGATAATGCCCCCATAGATGCCCCCGGGGAGCCTGCAATCTAACACGCAAATAGCCTTCTGATCCTCACGAGCTATAACCTCGGGAACTGGGTTGATCCTAGACAAATATGTTGATCCAATATAACTGTAGCCATATCCCATTCCAACACGTTGCCTTGCTGCGGATGCTGGCCTGCTGGCCTTTGCGGCCTATATCTAGTGACACGCCTAGGGGGGTGGGACGGGTGGCGGGGAAGGGGGGGTTAGTTGGGGTTAGGATTCTGTGTTTGGTGTATATATTCACTGAACAGATTGTATAATCTACCCGACAAGATGGCATGATCATTCTCTTTTGGCACATATGTTTACATTTGACTGGATTGTAACTTTGTCTCCTAATGGGGGGGGGGCCCAGGTCCTTCTGCTGGTTTTGTGTAAATCAATAAAATCTGTTTAAAAAAACAAATAAATAAGCTGCCTAGAAGATGTGGTCACCTCGAACCAGATACTTTACAACTTTACTGGCATTACCACCATTATAGATACTCTCCTGACACGTCCCAATAACAAAGGCTCTGCTAAATGCAAAGGCTGGTTCAATCATGCATGCACCACTATCACCAGGGATTTGAAACTGGCCCTTTGTAAACGACCTAGAGACCACACACTGATTAAATCTCTTAGATTTAAACAAAAAGAGGTACTTTCATTTAGGAAAAAAGAACTGCAAGATGCAGCTTGGCTGAAATTATTCCAAGCGGCGGACACAGGTGATAGTAAACTGTTTTGGGACACTGTTAATTCTCCTTTTTTAAAGGATCATTCTTTCCCCGAACTGCTGTCACATGTCAACTGTGATGCTTGGGTTGTTCATTTTACTAGTATTTTTAGCTCATCAACAGTAGAAACTGTGTCCATCGAAAACAAGGAACAGTTGTTACGCTCCCCATTAGCTGTAGATATTACTGTAGAAGAAGTGTTATGGGCTTTAAAGGAAAGCACAGTGGGTAAAGCCCCAGGACCAGATGGGGTCCCAGTAGACGTTTTTAAGAGTAATACTGATCTATGGCTGCCAATTTTAACCAGAGTTTTTAACACGGCCATGGAGAGTATGACTCCGCCTACACGGGGCACGTCTATTATAGTCCCCATTTTTAAGAAGGGTAATAAATCAGACCCCAAAATTATAGGCCCATTTCATTGTTAGATTAATTGATGAAAGTGATGAGCAAAGTCCTGCTAAAAAGATTAGAAGAATGGGCCTGGGAACACTCAATACTTTCACCGGCCCAGTTTGATTTTAGGAAAGGCTTGGGTACTATAGAGCAATGCGTGAATCATTTTTTTAAATTTTTTTTTTTTATTTTCCAATTGAACAATTAGTACAATACAGTTCTTTCATAGTGCATCTGCAATAATCGATTGCATACAGTTAGAAACATGGTCGTCATCAACAAAGCCACCCCTCCCCCCTTTTGATTTCTGTAGACTTATATTCGCCACCAGTGCCATCGCGTGGTGGTTATGCGGTTTCGTTTGGGACCAGAAAACAGTAGTGGATAGTCGCCAAGGTGTTGTGTGCGTTATGGACTGTTGTGTGTCATCTCCCTTGTCCAGCCCAAAGTGTCTTCTCCACGGGTCCCAGATCTTGTGAAATCTTTTTGGACAGCCCCTGCTACGGTACGTGGTTTGCTCGGCCGTCATATACATGTCCATTCCCCTCGTCCACTCCTGAATGGTAGACTTGTCGGCCACCCCCCATCTCCTGGCTATATCTCTCTTGGCGACAACCAGCCCCAGAGAGGCGAAAATTAACTGTGTTCTGGTGACATCTACCTCACTCGGTATCCCCAATATCACAAACCGTTGCTCCATTTGCAACGTCACCCCCAGAACCGTTTCTAGTAACTCGCCCAGACTGTGTGAAAAAAGTTGCTTTTAGCGGTGGTGCAAGTCAGACAGAGTGGTGATTCTGCCCTTCCCATTTTATGCTGCCTGTCCCTGTCGTAATATATTCAGTGTAGTATCTTAAATTGAATGAGCCAAAGCCTCGCCTTTATGGCAACTTCTCTGGGGTGCATTAACGCTGCTTCCCAGTCTATGTCCTCCATGGACCCCACCTCCTTCTCCCACTGTGTTTGGAGCCCTACCAGCCCATCCGGGATGTTATTGTTGATAGTTTTATAGGTGAAGGAGACCGCCTTATGTGTTAATTCGTCTTGCAGGAGCCTGCCCTCTAAAGGTGCGTATTCCGGGAGTTGCTCGCTTTGGATATTCTCCGTCTGCCATGCATGACGCAGTTGTGCGTATTTGAGGAATTGGGAGTTATTCATGCTTGAGCTTTGCCCATGTTTTAAGCTCCCCTTTTTCAACGATGTCTCCTATTGTGGAGATCCCCAGGAGATCCCAGGTCCCAAACCCTGTGAGCTTATGCAGCTCCTTAAACCAAGCCCCTTCCCAAAGCAGTGTGCTCTTCGTGACCCAACCCGTCAATGTGTGAATCTTGATCTTATTATAGGCAAGTATACTCGTGCCAAAGGAGGGAGATTATATCTCTGTTTTGCTGACCTGAGAAGCGCCTTCGACTTAGTAGACCATGGTATCCTCTGGACTACTTTACTTGCTATGGGGGCACCAAGGCCATTTATTTTTTTGTGGCAAGATTATATGAGGATTTGGTGAGTAACGTACGTTTCGGCCCCCGAGGGGAATGCACTAATAATTTTGCAGTTAAACGTGGCATTCGGCAAGGCTATGTACTGGCCCCTTTGTTATTTTCCTTGTTTATTAATGGGGTGGACCAGACTGTACAAGCAGTGCATGCCGACGCCCCTCAAGTGGCAGGGCGCCCCACACCTGTACTTTTGTACGCAAACGATGCTGTCCTGCTAGCCAGGACTTCTGTGGGGCTGCAACGTTTAATGGACGCCTTTGGGGATTTTATTGCTGCCAGGAAATTGATTATTAATAAAAGTAAAACTTATACAATGACCTTTGGGACAAGGGTTAAACAAAGGAGAACTTTTTTTATGGATAAATCACCGGTGACCTCTGTCGATACTTTTTGTTACCTGGGCATTACTTTTTCATGTAATGGCTCATGGAGTCATGAAATTACCAATGTAAGGAGCAAAATGGATAAAAGTACCCAAGGCAGTTTTAGATTTTCAGCTAAATTGGGCTGTAGGCCGGTCAAGGAGATGATAGCAATCTATAGGGCAAGGGTTTTATCAATTGCAACATATGGGGCTGGTGTGTGGGGACACCACAACAGTAAAGATCTGCAGATGGAGGAAAACTGCTTCCTTAAACGCCTTCTTAGCCTGCCCACTTCAGCTTCTACTGAGATTATACATTGAGAAGTAGGGCTTCAGTACCTCACAGATATAATTGCATTCCGCCCTTTAGTGCTCCTGCATTCTATGTGGTCCAAGGAAGAAACAAGTTTTACAAAATCAATTATTTTAGATTGTTTTACACTGGATAATGCTATGAAGATCCCATGGCTAAGTTATATATGTTCATTGTACAGTAAATTATTTAAGATGTCACTCCGGGCTAATCCTCAACAAGTAACATCACTTAGTAAGCTGTTGATTAAAGATACCTTTATGAATTATAGGAGGGAAGCTCGCCTTGACTGTGAGAGCAGGAAACCAACTGTAAAGTTTTATCTAACACTAACATCTCAAGTGGGCTGTCAAGATTATCTAACTTATATTCCCAACCTTATACACCGTTTTGTATTAGTCAGGTTTAGAATGGGAATTGTCCATCATCTCGTTGCCTTTCCCAACATGAAAACTTGTCCCTCGGACTCAACTCCTTGCCCATGTGATGGTCATAGTAATCAGAGCACTGTGCACCTTATGTTGTTCTGTGGCTTTTATTCTGGTTTTAGAAATTATTATTTAAAACCACTTTTGCTGGCGAACGGCAGTGGTTCATACCTTGCCGCAGTAAAATATCTGTCCGAGCTAAATGATGCCAGGGTTTGTTTTAATGTGGCACTTTATATCATTAACGCTTTTAACACACGCAAAAGCATTGTTGTACCTACATAGTGATAACTCAAAAATGTTTTTAAGAAATTGTATTGCCTGTTTTTAGATGTGATTAACTTTGGCCCCATGGTGTATGTTAAGCGTTATCAGCCTTGCCTTTTTTAACTTTATTTTATACTATCTTCGAATAATTTTTTATATGTGTACACTTTTATGGTTGTTTTATACATACTGAATAAAGTTTTCGAATCGACATAAATAAGTAACCTTTGTGCAATAGCGGCAATCACCTCACTTAAGTACAATTTTTTTTTTTTTGTTTCCAGGAAATGGCTTGGGGACAGGGTGGGGGGGAAAAGTGCCTCTTAAGTACTTCTGACAAGAGGCCCGCCACCTCCTTAGACTGTGCAGATCTGGCGTCATTTACAACGCCAATAGTTCTAACTCGCACAAATGCGAGACCTATTGCATTGCAAATGCTTGTTGCTTCATGTCAGGATAAATAAATACCTCCTTCACGTTATTTATCCGACCAGCGTCAAATAATACATGATCTCCACCGTTTAGCCTGCAGCTGGATAATCAGTGAAGTTTCAGATATTTTCCCAGCCACTGGATAAATAGCAGAGATTATCTACTATTTTGCCCGTTACTGGGTAAATACCAGAGTTTATGTACTGTTTGGTTAGCGCCCGGATAAATAGGCACTTCCATTAGCTTTTGGATTACATTAGCCTAGTGACACAGCTAAAGCAGACTCTAGGCCAGACTTAAACATAGGAACTGAAGCCAAAATATTTTACAGCTGACATCGAGGCTAAACATTTTGTCAGAATTGTAAATATTCTATTGCAAAATAAAATGTCTATTTGTTTGCAGATACTTGCACTCCGGAAGTTCTATTTTCGCAATCACTGGAACAAGTTTGATTTTGGCGTTCTGCTAATTGGTGCATCAGAGATGTTGATAGAGTGGCTCTTAGTTCTGATGGGTGTAAATAGAAGCCCCATGATTAAATCCATTTTAAAAGCTTTACGATTGCTTCGCCTGATAAGGGCTCTTCGTCTTATAAAGGTAAAGTTTCCTTATTTCATTATTTTCTTATGTTGTATTTGTCATATGTAAAAACAGGCTTCTTTCACATTAATTGTTCTTTACTCTAATGTAGTAACTGCGTTCCTGAACTTAGGGGAATGTCCTAGAATTCTTGTTATATATTAGAGCAGGGGTCTCCAACGAATAGCTCGGGAGCTACTGGTAGCTCACCAGCACGCTCAAAGTAGCTCTCAGAGGTATAGCCAAGAATCTTATTCAGAGACTTTCTGCATATTAAAGAAGGCAATACTGCCAATCTCAAGACCCTTAGAGTGACAGCCAAACAAACTAATGACATGCCTCGTGATAATCAGCTACACACTCAGCCAGCCTGTGGGGTCTGCAAAATCACCACTTGTCTCCAGTCTCAATGTAGCTAAGTGTCAATGAGATTGTACATGTTGTAGGCCCTGCTCTATCAGTCACACACTGTGTGTGAAGAATGGGCCATTAAAGAAGGGTGACAGCAGTAGCCTGAGCAGTAAACAGTGATGACCTACCGAAGTGACGGATGACAGGAGCCAGAGTGGAAATTGTGTTATTCAGGTGCATGATCAATCAATCAATCAATCAGGGTTTTGTTAAGCGCACTACTCACCCGTTAGGGTCTCAAGGTGCTGGGGGGGAGGGTGTGTACAGCTCCGTTGGGGTCATCCGAAGAGCCAGGACTTGAGGTCCTTCCTGAATTGGTGATCAGTCAAAGAGCAGAGAAGAACAGGGTATAGATACAGAGCTGAGACAAGAGCACCATCTGGGTGTGTATGCATGTGTGCACATTTATGTGTGTCTGTGTGTATAACATTGTGTCCCTCCATAATAAATAGCATTGCTCCCTGAAAGCATTGGCTGGTGTCAAAGTAGCTCTCAGAGGTATAGCCAAGAATCTTATTCAGAGAGTTTCTGCATATTAAAGAAGGCAATACTGCCAATCTCAAGACCCTTAGAGTGACAGCCAAACAAACTAATGACATGCCTCGTGATAATCAGCTACACACTCAGCCAGCCTGTGGGGTCTGCAAAATCACCACTTGTCTCCAGTCTCAATGTAGCTAAGTGTCAATGAGATTGTACATGTTGTAGGCCCTGCTCTATCAGTCACACACTGTGTGTGAAGAATGGGCCATTAAAGAAGGGTGACAGCAGTAGCCTGAGCAGTAAACAGTGATGACTCTACCGAAGTGACGGATGACAGGAGCCAGAGTGGAAATTGTGTTATTCAGGTGCATGATCAATCAATCAATCAATCAGGGTTTTGTTAAGCGCACTACTCACCCGTTAGGGTCTCAAGGTGCTGGGGGGGAGGGTGTGAACAGCTCCGTTGGGGTCATCCGAAGAGCCAGGACTTGAGGTCCTTCCTGAATTGGTGATCAGTCAAAGAGCAGAGAAGAACAGGGTATAGATACAGAGCTGAGACAAGAGCACCATCTGGGTGTGTATGCATGTGTGCACATTTATGTGTGTCTGAGTGTATAACATTGTGTCCCTCCATAATAAATAGCATTGCTCCCTGAAAGCATTGGCTGGTGTCAAAGTAGCTCTCAGAGGTATAGCCAAGAATCTTATTCAGAGAGTTTCTGCATATTAAAGAAGGCAATACTGCCAATCTCAAGACCCTTAGAGTGACAGCCAAACAAACTAATGACATGCCTCGTGATAATCAGATACACACTCAGCCAGCCTGTGGGGTCTGCAAAATCACCACTTGTCTGCAGTCTCAATGTAGCTAAGTGTCAATGAGATTGTACATGTTGTAGGCCCTGCTCTATCAGTCACACACTGTGTGTGAAGAATGGGCCATTAAAGAAGGGTGACAGCAGTAGCCTGAGCAGTAAACAGTGATGGCCTACCGAAGTGACGGATGACAGGAGCCAGAGTGGAAATTGTGTTATTCAGGTGCATGATCAATCAATCAATCAATCAGTGTTTTGTTAAGCGCACTACTCATCCGTTAGGGTCTCAAGGTGCTGGGGGGAGGGTGTGAACAGCTCCGTTGGGGTCATCCGAAGAGCCAGGACTTGAGGTCCTTCCTGAATTGGTGATCAGTCAAAGAGCAGAGAAGAAAAGGGTATGGATACAGAGCTGAGACAAGAGCACCATCTGGGTGTGTATGCATGTGTGCACATTTATGTGTGTCTGTGTGTATAACATTGTGTCCCTCCATAATAAATAGCATTGCTCCCTGAAAGCATTGGCTGGTGTCAAGGACAACAGAACTATAGCAGCCCTCCATCATAACTGGTTAATCTCTGGCACAATTGTGTTTGTTCATGTCTTAATAGTGTGTATGGCATAATAATTGTTATCCTTGACCATTTTGGGCATTCTTGGTCTAGCTGTGGCATTCTGGAAGCCATCATTGATCTATTAAGAGCATGACTGGCCACCTTGTAGCCATCCCTGACAATGGTGGCCGCCCCTCGCATAAAGATGGCAATGCCTGATAGTTGAAAGATAATTCAAGCTGAGTTGGGGTGACATATAAATGTGGTTATGTCCTTTGTGCTGGAGGGCATGTGATGCTTTAGCTGTTATTTCATTAATCAGGGAAAGGCATTTAATACTGATAACATTTATCCTGGTGTTTGTTGTGGTAACCTCACCTGCTGATAATCTTGCTTCGGTTGTGTCATATTTGATCACTATTTTACAGTGCTAAAATATGGTAGTAGCTTGTGAGGACTTTCCTTGAGCAGAAGTAGCTCTCTCTACAGAAAAGGTTGGAGACCAGAGTAATAGTTACACCATGAGATCAATAACCTCATATCAACTATGCAGTTAAAATAGCACTTGTATATTTTTGTGTCAATTTATATCTTTTTTAGCTATGCTAGGGTATTGAGAGAGGGTGGAGAAGAGAAGGGGTCTGGGGGAGTGTGTGGTGTGGGGATGTACAACTTTCAGCAGTGCTTCATTTGTAAAAGAAAAAGTGCTGGGGCTCTCGTGAAGAGGACACTGCAGCTTGCACCACACATTGCCCCTGCCATGCTGACAATGATAGTAACAACACAACTACTAACTATCACACTCATACAATTGTGACAATTCAGACTATTTCAGACCTTTAAAGCTATAAGAATGACTGGGCAGCACGTAATAGTAATTTTTAATGCATATTGAATTAATAATTACCTGTTGTTGTGGTCATCGCTAAATTAGCCATAAAGCGCCATCTTGTGGCAGACTGTCACAAGCGCCGGTGTTGCCAATTAAGTGCCGGTGCCGAGCACCGGAAACCACCGGCTCAAATTAGACACTGTGGTAACAAGTAGGGGTAGAAGGCAGTTGGAGCTGTGAACCTGAGAAGGTCCGGAATTGAATTTATTAGTCTAACCACTGGTTGATTACCAGGTAATGTGGCAGCAATGTTTGAAGAGATGGGTCTTCAGCTTTTTTTGGAAGTGGAAGATGGACGATCTTGCTTGAACTGGGAGGGAATAGAACTCCAGATCATCGTGAGAAGCAAGAGAACCCCTGGTTTCTATTGTTCTCTTTCTTGTACTTTCTGGTTACAAGCTTGGCTTGGTTGCTCTTACTGCGGGACTTCTAAAAGCTGTCATACTTCCTAATATTGTTTCAGGCTCGGAGCATCGCTCAAAATGACTGTCTGGCAGATAACACAGCCAGTTCTGAATGTAATTGCGCTGGCAGAGTGCCAACAGAGTTTCTGAGTTTAAGTGTGAATTTGTAGTGGGGAGGCTTGGCTAACAGCCAATAGAGCTCAGCACGCTAAAGCAGAGTTCTTCAAACTGTGGGGCTTAATGGATCACCGTGAGGGGAAGGGGGGAGAGGAACACCACACTCTTGCCAAGATAAGAATCATGCTGATATCAGTGCTTAGTTTTAGGTGATAAATCATGAGTGTCAGTAGGACACCCTGTAATGGGCCATTACTAACATCTTTTGTCACCTGCTTCTCCTTTGCACCTGTGCCTCAGTCTCATCTTCAGTGAGGCAGTTGGCAGACTTAGAAGCAAGGGCTGCACTCAGGGCAAATGTCGGGGCAATCCAGGAGCCAGAGGGCAGGTGTTCTGTGCTCACAGTAGCCCACATGGGGTAATTACGCAGAGGCCAACTTCAGGGGCAACAAGGCTTCTCACAAGCTCCACCCCTCGCAGCAAGTTGATGTGGGCCAGTGCACACTCTTCTTGAGCACAGTGGTGCAAGGGCAAGCTGCGCTCGTCTTCTTGGACAATGCAGCGCATGTTATGCTCCAATTGTCTTCTTGATCATAGTGGTGTAGATCAGCTGCAAACACACTTTTGTCACAACAACGTAGGTCATGTTGCATTCCCCATGGTTCCCAACTAGAACCACGAATCAGAGATTCTGCTACTTACCAACACCTGTGGCATGCTGATCCCTATCCTCTGTCTTCCTCATCTGGCAGACCCCCCCAGGCAATGGAGTCTTACTACACTTGCCTTTTCCTGGACCATCGCTCCTCTTGCAAGGTTAGCAGGCTCCTTTCTTGCTAAACAGGCAGACTGGCTTCTAGGGAATCAAGTCAGATGTACAGTGTCTTCCAGTAAGGGATAGACCCAGGTTATGTCCCCTCAACTCTGGAAAGCTTTCTGTTCCAGCCACCAGCTCTGGTTGCTCAGTGATCCTTTGAGTATTCTGCCGAGCACGCCTTTCCTTCGTCACATAGACCTTAGAACATGAACAACAAGTGGGTCAGTTGTTTTCACATTTGTACAGTCAAAGCAGGCAAGAAATTTAAATCTACTGTTAGCACTTTCAGAACTGATTTATGAGATTTCGCCTTTCAAGTGTCCTCTTGAATCCGCTCTCTAGGCACTGTCTTTGTGTACTATGTTAATATCTTCTTTCCTTTAGGCAACGCAGCTCAGGTCACTGTTGAAGTGTGGAATCTCAGGGCGGGGACACTCCGTTTGGAGTAACCATTGCACTCTATAAACGAGATAACATAACTTTGATGCTCCTCACAGCAGGGTTGTCTCCAGCCTGGAGCACCCACAACAGTGGCATATGCTTGGATGTTAGCACTAGGATCTTGATAAGAATACAGAAGTAGAACTTTACATGAGTGGGCCAGTAGGCCTCCATTTCTGTGACTGATCAAAAGATCTGGCCTCAACTCTGGATTCATAAAACACGGTATGCTGCCACCACTGCTCTATGTACTAAACCCATGACTGGGATGGTAGTCCACATTCAGTGCAATGGGGGTATGGTTAATGAGCCCCTCCGGGACACAGGACATGTCACAAGACATCACCTATATCTACGGACATGCCTAGGCTCCTAATCACATACTAGATTAATGTGAGGCTCACTCCCCCCCCCCGCCAAAAAAAATCAGGATACCAGAAACACTCAGCTGGGCTCTCAGGGCAGGGGAACACAACTGCACACCATGCAGGGGACATTCCTGTCCCAGCACATAGCCTACCAAAGATGAGCTGATTATGTAGGAAGCAATCTACTCAACTTTAAGCTCCTCCCCCACAGCAGCTTCTACCCACAATATGGGGCAAAGGAACCATCCATTCAGTTAGTGTGCTTTCTGAGCAGGGTTAGTTGGATCCTTTGCCCTGGGTTGGATTTGACTGTGGGAAGTTACTTTCAACATTACTCAGCATATCCAAAATTGAGAGAAACAGAAGTATGATACTGATACAGAAAGCTCACACCATGATCAGACATTGTCAGTTCTGGATAGTTAGAAAGTCTTGCTACAGTGCTAACCAGAGACAACTGACCAGACTACCCATTCACTTCTTAAACACTCTCACACGTCTAGAAGAACAACATATACATTTGTAACATGGACTGTGAGAGGGGTGGGCAGTTTATCCAAATTGTCATAGAATTTACCACCTATGTAAGATGGCATGGGGCAGACTTCACATTCCTACAGGAAACACTGGGAGAAGGAGTGAAGTTACAGGAGCACTCAAAGGGACAACTGTATTATACATCGTACTCTTTCTGTGTTAACTGTGTGTTGTACCCAGACTTGCAGAAACAGTAGAAGTATCAGTGGGAATAGGAGAATGCATGGCAAAACACACATCCAGTAGAAAGGGATTACTCCTTAAATTCCCATGCGTATTCCATTCAAACCAGAATACCAGGTTAGATATGGTCTTACATACCATACATTTGCTAGGCCATAAACCCGCTATAGAGTACCTGATCAAAATTATATCTGACCACAACCCCCTTCTAATGATTTTACAATGGGTCAGATGCCTGATATGTACACCCTTCATGCAGCCGCAGCCAGTAGCCCTTCAGGATACCACTTTCAGAGAACAAATATGAAACTCTGTGTCAGCAGTCAATAGTTTACTGGCAATGCAGCATTAGAAATCTGCATGCTAGTTGAGTGGGAGACATTCAGAGTGTATATAAGAGGAACCTGCATTGAGATGACCCACAGAGATATTACAGAGCTTGACAAACATGCCAGGCCTGGTGACTTAGTGGACTAATGCATCCACTGTGGGGGCCTGTGTTTGACCTCATGGTCGCAGGTTCAAATCCCGATGGGTCCACTTAGCCTTTCATCCTTCTGAGGTCGACAAAATGAGTACCATTGAGTATGGTAACAATAAACATCTGTTAGTCAGCGCCAAGATGCCCTTCTAGGTGAACGTGTGCTTTACAAATTCACGTGTTATGTTATGTTACATGCCACTAAACTGGAGAATGCTTGGAAGGAGTTGGAGGGGTCGAAGGTAACAGACCATGATCTAAGAGAGGGACTGATGCAGACAAAGACTGAATACATGGACCTACAAACAGGCTGCGCATACTCAAGTACAGAGAAAACCAGGCCAAGAAATACAAAGCGCATGACAAAGCTGAACACCTCCTCGCCTGGCTGATCAGATACAAAAAAGTTCACTCTCCCATAGCAGATTTACACAAACCAGACAGAACAGTGACACACAAGCGGATATAAACACTGCAATCTCGGAATACAACAGTGGCCTGTACAAATCATGCACACCTGAACAACAAAAGGCATATGTGCAGAAGGTCCACTTAATAATGTTGATGCATGAGCAAGTAATGCAACTCGACACTCCCCTCCCAACAGTGGCGTCCAGAATGGACCGAGTTTTGTCAGACCTAATATAATCAGACGATTTAGGATTTGTGCCCAGCAGGAACAGGTCCCCAAAAAGTCAATGTCTATTCCCCTGATGAGGGCAAAAACGCCGTAAATGACTGCCATCAATATAGCAAAAGCCATTGAATACTTGACTGAGGGTATCTACTCACAGTGTTAGATGAGATAGGAATCGGGGGAGAAATCAAACTAATACGAACACTGTTATGCTCTCACCCAACCTCCCAGGTACGCAGCCATTGACCTATCTCCTGAGAGGTTTAGAGAGGAATGATATCCCCTCTCCTATTCACCCTAGCTGTAGAACCAATGGTGGAACTGGGCAGAGGGGAAGGCAAGTGAGGGGAATCACATTGAAGGATCACCCACACTTAATCTCCCTACATGTGGATTATGTTGCTTTCTAAACACTGGAGCAGATTCCGTGCTACTGCTATCAATCAATCAATCAGGAGTTTGTTAAAGCGCGACTACTCACCCGTAAGGGTCTCAAGGCGCTAGGGGTGGGGGGGGGTGCAGGTTCCATTCCACCAAGGAGGGGGTCTGTCGAAGAGCCAGGTTTTGAGGTTTCTTGCGAAGATGGGGAGCGATGTTGTCTGTCTGAGGTGGAGCGGAAGGGCGTTCCATGCTTTGGCTGCGAGGAAGGAGAAGGAGCGGCCTCCCGATCTGGTCTTTCTGGTGCGGGGGACCACGGCGTAGGAGAGCTGGGCTGATCGTAGGG
The DNA here is from genome assembly GCA_963921515.1 of Calotriton arnoldi. Lineage (NCBI taxonomy): Eukaryota > Metazoa > Chordata > Amphibia > Caudata > Salamandridae > Calotriton > Calotriton arnoldi. Next base: position 497,616 of record CAWUFW010010170.1, read on the forward strand.
TCCTTTGGGGTGCGTGGAATTTGAGTCGGCTGTTCAGGTATGCTGGTCCGGTGCAGTGGAGGGCCTTGTGTGCGTGGGTGAGCATCTTAAAGGTGATTCTCGCCTCGACGGGGAGCCAGTGGAGTGTGCGCAGGTGCTGGGAGATGTGGCAGTGTTTTGGCAGGTTGAGGACCAGTCTTGCGGCGGCGTTCTGGATGTTCTGTAGCTTGCGGATGAGGTTTTTGTTTATTCCGGCGTAGAGTGCGTTGCTGTAGTCGAGTCTGCTGGTGACCAGGGCGTGAGTGACTGTCTTTCGGTGTTCGAGGGGGATCCATTTGAAGGTCTTACGAAGGAGGCGGAGGGTGTGGAAGCAGGAAGACGAGACAGAGTTGATCTGGCGGTCCATTTTGAGCTCGGAGTCCAGGATGATTCCCAGGTTGCATGCGTGGTCTGTGGGGGTTGGCGGGTTTCCGAGGGCGGGGGACCACCAGGTGTCGCTCCAGGCGTCGGGGTTTGGGCCCATGATGAGTACTTCTGTTTTGTTGGTGTTTAGTTGTAGGTAGCTGTTTTTCATCCATTTGGCGACGGCTTCCATGCCTTCTCGAAAGTTGCGTCTGGCGGTGTTGGGCTCGTTGGATAGGGAGAGGATGAGCTGGGTGTCGTCTGCGTATGACACGATGTTGAGTCCGTAGGTTCTGACGAAGGGGGCAAGTGGAGCCATGTAGACGTTGAAGAGCGTCGGGCTGAGGGAGGAGCCCTGGGGGACTCCGCAGGTGGTAGGTGTGGGGTCCGAGAGGAAAGGGGGGAGTCTGACCCGCTGCGTCCTCCCGGAGAGGAAGGAGCAGATCCAGTCGAGGGCCTTGTCCTGGATTACTGCTATCTTTAATTGAGAAGTATGGCGAAATATCAGTGTGAAAATTAGATAAGGACAAGTCATGGCTGTTTCCTCTGCATCCACCCCTTTCCTCCTCACCCCCTGAGATGAATAAGGCCTGTTTTCTAACCTCTAAACTGTGGAAACACAATCTTTTTGGTAATTAGAGATTCAAGTATGTATACCATGTGCATGCAGAGATCATAGCTGGTAACATCATTAAAACAATATTTGCCAAGAAAAGCTCTGTTTTGGAAATTAAATACTACTCGTGGTGTAGGGCAGGTTGGCACTCTCAAAAATAACAGTGTTACCACTCTTCCTGTACTACATCCCCACAGTGCCAGTAAACATCCCAGGAAGATAGTCAAGCTGAAAACTCACTCTTGACTAAACTAGTGTGTGACACAGAGTAGCACTAGATGTAGGAAGCTGGATATTTAAATAGTGTTTGTAACAAGTAGGGTCTGAGGGGATACCTCGGAGACCCGAAAAGGGTGGAGAGATCTTTTCTAAATGAAAGACGAGGAGATACGTACTCTCACTGAAACAATCCTAACTCAAAAAAAGTATCCTCTGTACTGGAAGTTAATGATCATTGGGAAAGAGGAAAGAAAACATACACTTCCACCGCTCTCAGAGGTGGGGAGAGTAAATACCTCTTTTTTTATTTCAACCCTCACCCACTCTAGTAGTGGCATGCTTCATCATTGGGTTCACCCTGACTCCTAATGGTCTGGGTGGGCTCAACCGTATTCCAGGGAGCACTTTGTAGACAACTTGATTTTTTCCCCCCATTTAATAAAAAGCCCAAACTCACCCCCAGGTTTCCCTTTATTAGAGGGGTGAGGTTAAAAACTATGGGAAAGGCATTAAGGATATTGTGGACTTATGACCCTAATATAAAAGTGCCAATATGTTTCTGCCCTATTCTATTGACTCGTGTGGGTCCGGGGCATTGGTCAGGGCGGTACTAGAGAAGAGATCCCCCAGTAACATCACCAAGCAATTGTTACAAATGTGAACGTGTGGTGCCAAAGAATTACTTCAGCATGCAAAAAAAATAAAAAGAAAAGAAAGTACTTGCTGTATTTGAGGAATTTACCCCAGCTGTAAACAAGAAATACTTATCAGTGGGCGGTGGGGGAAGTCCCTGTAGTCACACTTGCTCCAAGGGTCCCAACCCACAGGCAAACCTGTATGTCCAGACCGCTCCCTAGGCTGGTGTTGGAGGGAAAGTCCTCAGACTATTGGTTGATTCTGGTGCCACAATTACCAACAGCGCCTCCTCTATAAGGGCGCAGGGGCTGCACCCCCACTCCTTTTATGCTTCTTAATATAAGCTTTTTTAAATAAAGGACAGTAAAATGAACTTCCGAAAAGTATGAATGGTTTCACATTTTTAGAAGGCCTTCTGCGCCTGCGTGAGCATGCACCTGATTGAGCACTGCTAGGGCTTATTCACGCACAGCCCTTGTCTTCTCTCAAAGCGCAGTGACGTCAGTCTCATTTCTCCACCTTCCCCTAGAGCGCCGCTTAAAAACAGCCTTGGGCGTTTTCTTTCGAAGCCCGGGCTGTTCAAGTCTGCATGTCACTCAGCAGTAGTTACTCCACCCTTTACCATCTTCCCATAGGGTAAGGTGTGGCCTGCAAGCTTCACTGACCACACCCACCCTGTGATGTGATGCGAAAGGGTGGACTTAGGAAGCATGCGAAAGACGCCACAGACAAACATTTCATCAGGCTGTGGTGTCAGGTCACCTTTTATTTCATGTATTTCAAATCAGAAAAGGAGCCTATTTATAATCGGTACGAGCACACACATGAATCCTAGATTATATTGTGCTGTGGTGACGTGACCTTTTCCGGAAACATGACCAGATAAGCAGCTGCCTCAAAAACAAAGACAAGTAAGCTGGGAGAAGAGAGAAAAAATCTGTTCCCTCTCGTCTCTTTTTCTTTCACTTTCTAATTGCTGCTCTCTCTCCTCTGCAGCACCAATGGGGTCAGCGTTAAACTCTTCACTGCCACAACTACATGTGTTTGTTTTATCTCCAGTGCAGGGTATATTTGCTTATAGCTGGGACAGTGGGAAATCTAGATGGAATTTGCAGGCAGAATAAAACTAGCACTAGCAAAGTTACTGAATGTGGAGGGTTGACTGGGTGTGTAGGTAAATGCGTTGACTGGTTATGTAAATTGGGTGAATGATAGTGGGAAGCTTGATGCGCATGGGTGGATATGAGTGGGTAGGTTATTGATGTAAGGTGGGTGAAAGTGAATGAATGGTTGAATGTGAATAGGTTAGTGTGTATAGTATGTAGGTTAGTGAGTGATCTGGAGTAGTTGAATAAGTAACTGAGTGGATGACTAGGCAAGATACGGTGGGTAGATAAAAGCTCATTAAATCACCATGAATTGACTGAAATATAACCTGCTGCCTACAATCATATATTTTAATAAATGAAAGTACATGAATGGGTGAGGTAGTGTTAATTAGGTGAATGAGTGGAAGGGTAGATGAGAGTGCATGATTGAGTGTGTGAATGAGTGAGAGGGTGAATGGCAGAATGGGAGAGTACCTTCCCGTTCACCACTTTTTGTCATCACCAGCCGCCACTGAGAATTACAATGATTACGCAGAAAGTATTTGAGGAAACATGGTGTGATAGAGACTTGATTCCACTCAACCGCTCTCCTGTTTCTTATGAGGGACCTAAGACTGAGCTTCTAGGTTACATCGAAGATATACTCATGTTTAAAGGGAGAAAGATCAGGGGTAAGGTTCATGTTGCAGTCAAAGGTCTGAACATATTGGGTTGGTTCCATCAGGGACTGTTCGGGATGGTGCTGAGACCAGGTGCCAGAGAACGGGTCTTGGTGGTTGATTGTGATGATCAGGGACTGTTCGGGATGGTGCTGAGACCAGGTGCCAGAGAACAGGTCTTGGTGGTTGATTGTGATGATGCGGGCGAAAGTGGAAAAGCATTTTCCCTCTGTGTTCTGTGAAGGATTAGGGAAAATTCAAGGTTTCAAGCACAAGATTATAGTGAAGGAAGGTTCTGTCCCCATAAAACACAAGCTAAAGGGGGGGGTTCCTTTTAGTGTGAGGGAAGATCTGGGCAACAAAGTCTGGTCTCTGTGTGATAAAGATATTATCGAGCCTACTGAGTCCTCTCTGTGGTTGTCTCCACTTGTAGTGGCACGTAAGAGTTGTGGACGATTACATGTGTGTAGATTTGAGGTCACTCAACAAAGAAATCTGGGTCGGCTCACACCTGCTGCCTAAAATTAGTGACCTGTTTTCTTGTGTCAAGGGAGCTAGATTTTTTTCTAAACTTGATTCGGCCAGTGCCTGTCATCAAATTGAGCTATACCCTGATTCACTTCCGTTGACAGCCTTTGTTTCTCCTTTAGGATTTTTCCAGTATAGACGTATGCCTTTTGGTTTGGCATCTGCTGCGTCTGTGTTTCAGAGGATTATGCAGAATTTGTTGAGTGGAGTGGAAGGCGCGTTAGTCTTTCAAGATGATGTTTTAATCCACGCTAATTACGTTCAATCCCATGATGCTACTTTGCACAGGGTTTTGGACATTTTTGAGAATGGTTCTCAAGACAGAGAAATATAAGTTCCTATGTGAGGAAGTAGAATATCTGGGTAATTTTATTTCGCAAGAGGGAATTAGACCCAGACAGGGGCTAATTAAAGCCATTGTTGGTGTCGCCACACCCTGTGACAAGACGAGTGTCAAATAATTGTTGGGGATTTTTGAGTACTACTCGCGCTTTATTCCTGATTTTGTCACTATTGTACGGCCCATCAGCAATCTGCTCAAAAAAGGGGTGAGGTTTGAGTGGTCCAGTCAGTGTGTCTCTGCTTTTAAGCGAGTCAAGTTGTGTTTAAGTAAGAGTAGAACTCTTAAACCTTTTGATCCTGAGCTATACTGTTGCATTACTGTGGATGCTAACCAGGTTGGTTTGGCTGCCATTTTAACACAGGGTTCTGGAGACAAAGAAGGCACTTTGGCTTTTGATTCAAGAGTACTTAGAGATGCAGAACTGCAGTACTCCAACATGAGAAAGAGCTACTAGCTTTCCTGTGGGCGGTAGAGAAGTTTTGACCATATGTGTGGGGTAGACGGTTCTGTCTACAGACAGATCACAAGCCTTTAGTCAACATTCTTGGTGCTGGTGCCAGCAAATGTTGTACCCCTAGGATTGTGAGGATGGTCTCTAGGTTGATGCGGTATCAGTTTGATGTGTCACACATTACTGGTGGAAGAAATGGTAGGGCTGATTTCCTTTCCCGTTTTCCCCTGCTATGTGACGAAAGTGAAGGTATGGACTTTCATGAACTGTGTGAGGAGGACACTGAAGCTTGTTTTGTGGAGGCGTTGGAGATACCAGTAGAAAGTGCTGGTTCGGAGGAAGACTGGATGAAGGCTTTGAGGGACGATGCGTTGTTACAGAAGGTTTGTGATTTGGTCAGGAAGGGTTGGATAGGGAGAGGGTGTTATCCCCTCTCGTACAGCCTTATTGTAAACTTGAAACTGAGATTTCCCTGGAAAATTGATTATTGTTGCATTCGGACAAACTTATCCCTGCCTATTCCATCAGGCAAGTCATCATCAATAAGGCCCACAAGGGTCATATGGGTGCGATGCACACGAAACGTCGCATTCATGAGGCATTTTGGTGGCCTGGCATGGATACTGAGATCAATGAGGTCCCCTGCTTCCCATTGAATATCCCTCTGGTCCATGGGTCAAATTACAAATTGATGTGATGGGAACCATTGATTCCCTGCCGGGTGGTTCTAGGTATATTTTAGTTTTGGTAGATTATGCATCCAAGTGGCCAGAAATCAAGATTGCCAAGGATCGGGGGCGTGGCTTGCCTGCGAAGGACGATGGGCACTCCGTGAAGCGGCTCCGGCTATCAACCTCCTAGTTCCCCCAGAAATCCGACGAGACCTGCGATGGATGGCAGGAAATAATAGCGGAGCCTGCAGCCAGCAAAAGGGACCAGCGACTTTAATAATTAAGTGACCCGGGCGGAACATCAAGAGCACGGCCTACGCGGCCGAGTGAAGCCCCGGACTCGAGTTGGGAAAAGAGCGGAGGGGGCCTGCAGCAGCGCCGGAAGCCAGGTGCCAAGTGACGACGAGCGGGCCATCCAGGAGTGTCGGTGAGCCGCCGCGGCGCTGGAGGTGTCCCGGTAGGCCATCGGAGAGCAAGAAAAGAATAGGCGTCATTCCAACGCGGGGGGGACAAAGAGAAGGTACAGAGGCGTGGCGTATGAGTGAGATCGGCAAGATTGGAGCCATAAAGCTGTGGGTTCCAGCCAGAAAGCCACACATACTCAGAGCTGGCCCAGATGTACTGGAGCAGAGGCCCCCCGTCGAGGTAACCCGGCATGGCGGTGTCCCGGTGACAGGCTCCCATAAGGGTAGAGACTGAAAGCAACCCGAGCACCACATAGTGCAGGAGTGAGGGTGTGGGAGCAAAGTGGCAGTCTGTGGAATAAAGTAAAACCCCTGCAAAAGTGCTACGAAGGGTTAGAGGCATGAAGAGCCCGGGAATTAATAAAGGGGGACAGAAAGAACCGATATTGGAGCCACATTAAGGGTGGAGGACAGAGTTGAAAATGACAGGGATAAACTGACAGGCCGCAGGGAGTGCTGAAGACCCCTGGCTGGCGGCAGCGGTTCCCTTATCAGTCACAGTAACGGAGCAGTCCACCCAAAAGTGGTTACCTGAAACTATGACTGGGGGAAGAAACATGAAGGCCTCACACCAAACTAAATTTGATAAGTTCACGCTCCAGAAAGGCGCTGAAGCCCAGGGGCCCCCGCAGGAACGATCGGCCTTGGAATCAGAGGAGTTATCCGGGAGATCCTCATGCTCCCTAAATGACTTGATGGCAGCCATACAAGGAGTACAAACTGCATTGGAGACCAGGCTTGCCACAGTCTCGACTGAAGTGTCATTGATCCGTGCAGATCTACGCAACATGGGGGCGAGGGTTCAAGAGGTAGAAAGTACCACCAAAACCTTGGTCCACGACACGAAAACTCTAACGGCCCAAATGAAAGAGGTACAGGCGCTCCAAACTGCCTTGGAAGCCCGAATTAAAGACCAGGAAGGAAGGTCAAGGCGCAACAATGTTCGTATTCTTGGGATACTGGAACGAGCAGAAGGGCAAGAACCGGGGCTGTTTGTAGAGGATTTGATAACACAACGGCTCCAACCAAGAGGGCTCTCGAAATATTTCTCCGTGGAGCGGGCCTATCGAGTGCCGGGTGGGCGTCCCAGGCCTGGGGCACCACCCTGTCCCATTATAGCACGTCTCTAATTATAGGGACCGGGATGTTATCCTCCAGCAAGCTCGCATAGCCGTACCAGTGTTACTAGACAACACCCAGATTAGCTTCTTCCCAGACTTCACTCTCAAAACTCAAGCGCTCAGGCGGAACTTTATGCCGCAAAAAAGACACTCAGAGAAAAAGGAATAAAATATTCCATTCCGTGCGAGGCTGCGAGTGGAGGCAGAAGAAAGTGCTTGGTTTTTCGACACGCTGAAGGAAGTTTGAGAATGGTTGGAGGGCTGGAGAACAGTGGGAGGCCCCGGTGCAAAGTTGCAGTGAGGAAGCCAGAGGAGAACAGCGAAGGGGACAGAAAAACAACACGAGGAGGACCCGCAAGCGGAAGAATGATCTGGAACAGAATGAGACAAGACATACGCATAATTGTAAGGATTGGAAGGGCGAACGATTTCAAGACTGAACAGAACCAAAGAGAATGTAGATACCGGGCCCTGGAGACTTTTGAAAGTCAGTGCAATGTGACAGAACTGAACATGAGCTCGGGAGCATATGAGTCCAATGGGGATTAAGACTAACCGCTCTGGTTGCAGGACATTTTCATTAGTCCAGGTAGAATAATTTGACAATAAATGGGGGGAGGTGGGATGGGGAAAGGTTGGGGGCAAGTCCGTGTTCCTGATGTTAGTTAAAAGGGGGGTTTGACAGGCTCTCTGCTGAGTTGGGGGGGTGGGCATTTGGGGTTCCGTCGAGCAGGGATGCAGGGTGGGAAGGGGGACCAAAGGGAGGGGAGGAGGGGGGGGAAATCTCACATGTTATAGCATGTTGGCTATTGTTTTTCACACAGTGGGTAGGGCAAGCAGAACACACAGAAGTGCAAGATGTAAATACATCACCAGGAACACACATATTCAGGGAGATCGGTGAGGGCATGATTCCAACGGGGACACAACGCAGCTCCAACATAATAATACTACGAACAAAGAGATGGCAGGGCAGGCACCAGTGGAATTGAAGGTGATGATGTGGAATGTGAACGGATTAGGCAACAAGATAAAACGTGGGATAGTCTTGCAATGCATTAAGAGGCACTCCCCTGAAGTGGTGTTATTGCAAGAGACTCATCTAATGGAGAACAACTGTCGAGCACTCAATCGTGAGGGATATGAAATGAAGGTACACGCAGGATATACATCGGGATCCAGGGGTACAGGAATCCTTTTGAAAAAGAACGTCCCTTTGACAATTGACAAGACTTTGACTGACAGATTAGGGAGATATGCAGTGTTATCCGGATCATGGGCAGGGGAGGTGGTTAACATACTCTCAGTGTATATCCCCCCAACGCTGAAAGACTCGACATTGGAAGATCTAGGGGCTTTGATGTTGACACTTCCCACCGGTAGACTCTTTATGGGGGGAGGATTTTAATATGATGGGATGTGAAGGTTTGGACTGTTGGCCCATTAAGGCCCCAACATCCAACCCAACACGGCTGGCAAGGTTCATCTGGGCCTCCTTGATGTTTGGAGAACGCTGAACCCGAACAAGCGGGAATATACCTTCTATTCTGGGACTCTTGCATCTCGCACACTTTACTGACGTAGCACACATGGCGCGGGGAATTTCAGATCACTCCCCTCTTTGGATGAAATATAGAGTGGGCACCACACGCTATAGGGGCGCAATTCCAGTTAACCCATGGTATCTGAAGATGCCTGCAATTAGAAAGGGGATTACGGCAGCCACCAAATACTACTTTCAAGAGAACCTACACTCAGTTGACTCAGCCCAGGTACTTTGGGAAGCATATAAGACAGTGGTTAGGGGGCAGGCGTTATCACTGATAGCGGACCACAGACGAGAGAAGAGAGAGAAGGTGGTAGAAATCGAACAAGAGATCCTAGACCTCGAACGCCAAATAGTGAATGGTGGAGAGGACAACTTACAACACAAATTGGCAATAAAACAGCAAGATTACTCAGACTGGGTAACAGAGGAGTCTAGAATTAAAATCACAGCGTTGCAACACCGTGTCTATGAAGTGGGAGACAAAACGGGAAAATTATTGGTGTGGCTTGACCAGAGGGAGCGCGCAAACCGGAGGGTGCCGCAAACTACACTAGATACGGGGGAGGTTCTGCACGAGCCGCAGGAGATTGCTGAGGCCTTCGCAAACTACTACTCAAAGATCTATACCTCAGACTCGAAGGCAACGACCCAAGATGCCTCAGAATTCTTAGTAGATATTCCTCTCCCGGTAGACCCCTGAGAGGAAAAGCAACTTTTAGAGGCTGACATTACAGAGGAAGAGGTGACACAAGCACTCAGGGCCCACAACTCGGGTAAGGTGGGGGCTCCAAATGGAATCCCGATAGAACTCTATAAGCTCACTGCTTCCAAAATGCTGCCACACCTTCTATCTATGCTTGAGAAGAGTAGAACAAAGGGTTGCCTTCCTACGGACCAGAGGCTGGGAACGGCAGTGGTAATCCATAAAGCAGGAAAACCCAGAGAGAATTGCTCCTCATATCGACCAATTTCACTCCTCAATGCGGAGGTTAAGATCTTGGCCAAGCTACTAGCCATGAGGATGTTGCCAGTGTTGTCAGCCCTGGTCCACCCAGATCAGTCGGGCTTTATGCCCGGCCACTCCACTGCATTGAATCTCAGACGCCTCCATGGAGTTTTGGGGCGGGCCCATAGAATCCAGGAAGAAGCAGCAATCATTTCCCTCGATGCAAGGATGGCTTTTGACACCATCGAAAGGTCATATATGTTCACGGTCTTGCGCCGCATGGGGTTCGGCCCGTGTTTTTTGTCCTGGATAAGGCTACTTTATGAAAAGCCTAGGGCTCAGGTAGTGGTCAATGGGAGAACCTCGCGATGGTTCCCACTGTGCAGGGGAACGAGACAGGGCTGCCCCTTGTCTCCACTAATATTTGCATAGAGCCGGTAGTAATATGGATAAGGGGAGACCGCATAATAAGAGGACTCTGCTGGATGGAGAACTGGGAGGACAGAATATCGCTCTATGCAGACGATATATTGTTATATGTGGCCTCTCCCAGGGAATCGATCGCCAAAATTCTCAACATCTTTAACTCCTTCGGTAAATACTCGGGATACACAATTAATTGGACGAAATAAGTAGTATTTGTCCTTAGTGGTCAAGGGCCTAGCCTCCCATCGGAATGTGCGGCTCAAGTCATATTGGATGGATTCAGATGCCTTGGGATATTTATTACACCAGACCCCAATCGATTCTACGATGAGAATTTGACGGACCCTCTGACTAAACTTCAAAATGAAGTCCACCATTGGCGGGCTCTCCCGCTGTCGCTACTAGGAAGAACAGCACTATTCAAAATGATGGCGCTGCCAATATTTCTGTATATGCTACAGAACACCCCGTATTGGGTCCAGGATTCATACTTTAAGTTAATAGATGGGGCGGTCAGATCGCTCCTGTGGGATGGGGGAGCCCCCAGAATCGCACTTGTAAATCTGACTTGAAGTTGGTACGAGGGAGGAATTGCCCTGCCTCACATAGAATCCTATTATCGGGCGGCCCAATTGGTGACCATAAACCAATGGGCACACCAGCCATACACGGAACCAGCCTATAGCATGGACCGTTTAAACCTCCAGCCAAGAGGATATCTCCGAGCGATATATACGGACCCTAGGATTCATCCCCTGGAGGGCCCAACAGCATTACCAGTTAAAGTGTGGCATACAACCACAGCTAAAGTGGGGTGGAAAAATAAAATCACCAAAGCAAACCCACTGTGGGATTCACAACAATTAGGCACAATGGGGATGTTAGGCCTGGCATCCTTGGCGTGGCTCTCCCTTCCATTTTTTCACTATGCCTCCTCTGTTGTTGACATGTTTTTGCTGGTTTAGATGCTTTGGGCACTTTGCCACTGCTATTCAGTGCCAAAGTGCAAGTGCTCCCTATGGTAAATTAATGTGTGGATTAGTGACTCCATGTTTGGCCTATTTGATTCACTGTCAGACCCTAGTACAGTGCACTGGTTGTGCCCAGGGCCTGTGAATCAAATGCTGCTGGTGGGCGTGCAGCACTGGTTGTGCCACCCACAGGAGCAGCTTGTAAAGTGTGTCTCAGGCCTGCCATTGCAGAGCCTGTGTGCAGTCTGGTACTGCCATGTCGACTTGGTAAGTGCACCCACTTACCAGTCCCCAAACCTTCCCTTTTCTGCATGTTAGTCACCCCTAAGGTAGGCCTGCGGGCAGGGTGCATTGTATGTAAGAGGTAGGACATGCCCTGGTGTGTGTGGCATGTCCTGATAGTGAATTACAGCCAAATTCGTTTTTCACTATTGCAAGGCTACTTGTCCCCATAGGCCAGAATGGGCAGTTTGATTATAACATCTTATAATCCTAACTGACCCAGGGAACATGGTAGGAAAACGAATTTAGTATGCCCGAACTCAGAATGATAAAATACATCTTTTAGTGAAGTTGGTTTTAACATTCTGTGTTTGAAAATACCACTTTTAGAAAGTAGGTATTTTCTTGCCTAACCATCCAGCCTGCCTCTGCTAGCTTGTGTATTGTATGTCTGGGTTTGTGAGTGACAGGGGCTGGGGGGCTCCAGGAGATAGGGTGAGTCAGCACAGGGCTGAATAGACCTATCTGCATGTAGAGTGGTGGGAGGAGTAACACCTGGGCCTGAATAGGGCTGTGCCTGCCTTCCACCATGCTGGCTCCACCTCCTGTGGTACGTCTGATGTCCCTGGACTGGCAACAAAGGAAGAAGGTGTGCACTGGCAGAATGCACCCAGAACTGATTTGGACTAGGTACAGGACACTATGCCTTCAGAGGACAAAGGATTTGCTAGTATAAATATTGGGAACCAGACCCCAAGATTTTAGATCACTTCTGGGAAACAAGAAGAACCTTTGCTGAGGAGAGGAACCAGAGAAACTGAAGGAGGAGACTATCCCTATGCTGTGTGCTGTTTGAGGGATTGGCCTGCAGTGGTTGCCTGATTGCCAAAGAAAGGAGAAAGGAACTTTGTGACTACTTTCATCATCTTGCAGAGAATCTCCAAGTGCTTGAAGATTGAGCTTGCCTCCTGCTGAAGTCTCAGGGATACAAGACTTCACCAACCAGCTCCCCTGAATTCCCTTGCTGGGAATTTGAAGTGCCTACTGTTGTGTTGGGCCTTCTGAGAGACTGCGTGTCGCTGGGAGCTGGAAGCGCGACTCACGAAGAAGAAGCGTGTCGCCGCCGCAGCAGCTGTCGTCGCATCGCCGAGAAAGCGTGCCGCCGCTGCCGCTGTCGCCATCGCATCGCCGAAGCGCCTCGCATCACCGGAGAAGAGTGTCGCCGTCGCAGCAGACACCGTCGCATCATTGGAGAAGCGTGTCGCAGGGCCTGTCGCGGCTCAGAAGATTCACTGAGTCGCCGCATGGCCGTCGGGTGTGCAAGCATCGCCCCCTTCGTTGTCGCATCAAGAAGACGACGCCATTTTGTTTCATTGCACCGGGTCGTCATCGAGGCGCTGCTGGTCGCATCGCCACAGAAGCGCAGTAAGAAACCGACGCATCACCTCCTCACGCGGTGAAGAACCGACACATCACCTCCTCTCCGGTAAGGACCGACGCATCACAGTTCCCTACGCAGCAGTAGGGAACCGACGCATCACCTCCCTCGGAGGAAGGAGCCGACGCATCACCGTTCTTGCGTGTAAGTAACCGACGCATCACCTTCCCTGCAACTCTTTTGTTTGTATCGCGTTACGCATCCAAAGGTACATTGAACGTAAAGTGTCGCATTTACCACCTGCATTTGAACTGAACTATTCTCTACCATTGACAGTCATATTTTTCATAGTGTATTGTGGATTTTTGTCGTTTTGGGTCTTGTGTTAAGTCTATATAAAAATACGTATTTTTGTAATACAACCTGTGTGGTGTCCATCTATAGTGTTGTCACTGGGTTCTGTATGTGTTCACAAATGCTTTACACACTGCCTAAGAGATAAGCCTGCCTGCTCGTGCCAAGCTACCAAGGGGATGAGCAGGGGTTATTTTAGTAGTGTATCCCCCTTACCCTGACTAGAAGCAAGGGTCCCTATTTGGACAAAGGTACCTACCTCTGCCAAATAGAGACCCCCAGTTCTAACATTGGTGGTCAGCGATGAGGATTCGGGACTTGCATTTGTGACTCATATACAGTGATTGGTGTACACTACTAGTGAGTACAGACCAAACGTAACCACATACATTTTGGTAGATTGTTTTTCCTGGGATTTCTATTTTTGCCAAGAACTGCCAAGTTTAGTCACCATGAGCAAAACAGCATCCATCGTATCTGTGGATTTAGATTTTGAAGAACAAAAGCTGGAAAGTTACACTGTAAAACAGCTGAAATACTTCTGCAGGAAATTGAAAGTTGCTATGACCGGTCTCTCCAAGAAGGATGAGTTCCAAAAGGCGCTGAGGGCCTAGGTGGAAGCAAGGAGCACCCCTGAGCATGTGGAAGAGCATGAGGAGGGGGCTGAGGATGCAGGAGGGCAGCTAGATGGGCTATTGGGTCCAGGGGGGAGGAAAGCACCTTCCCCAGCAGGTAGCAGTGTTTCTTCCAAGGGCCTGTCCCCAGGAGAGCTGGAGGACAGGGAGAGAAGTAGGATGCATGAAATGGAGCTGACCAAGCTTAAGATGGGTGGGCAGTTAGAATTGGAAATTAAGAAATTGGCCCTAGAGGAAAAAAGGATGCAAATGGAGCATGAGAGAAGTTTGAGGGAGTTGGAGTTGAAAGCTAGGAGCTTAGAGATTACTCCCTCTGGTGGCAGCACACCGTCCATGCCTGTTGAAGCAAGGGTGCACATACCTAAAGATGTGGTGAAAGAGTTTTATAAAAATGATGACATTGGGCAATGGTTTAAAGCCTATGAGGTAGCTATGACCTCACACCGGGTCCCTGAGAAGGATTGGGGAGCGGGGTTGTGGGGGCGGTTCCTTAGTGAGGGGCGGGATACCTTATTAGACTTGCCCTCTGAAGTCCACAATTCTTATGGTCATATGAAAGAAGCATTGATGTCCAGGTATGGGTTGACTCCTGAACTGTATACGCAGAGGTTCAGGAGTTGCAAAAAGTTGGAGGGCAGTACCTGGGTAGAATATGTGACTTTTTTTGCAGAGCATTGGATGGTTGGGTGAAGGGTAGCAAAGTGAATGATTTTGAAGCGCTCTTTGATTTGATTGCATGGGAGCACTTGTCAGGAAATTGTTTTCCAGAGCTACGCCAGCACCTTATTGTTAGTAGGCTGACTAACCCTAGGAAGCTTGCTGAGGAGGCGGACCGCTGGGTGAGCACCCGGGTCCACAAGGGTCACGTGGGAGACTCCGCCAAGGGTGGGCAGGGTCCCCAGCAGAGGAGTGGGGGGGACAAGGGTAAACAGAGGGAGTTCCAGAAAGGGCCCCAAAGTAATCCCCAAGGGAACCATGGGAAGGGTTCCCAGCCTCCCCCTGAAAAGAAGCCAGGGGCCCCGACAGATAAGCCTGTTCACAGGGGGCCCAAGACTTGCTTTAAGTGTGGTCAAGTGGGCCACTGCTTCAGGGAGACTAGATGTCCCTTGTATGGAAAATCAGCACTCACTGGTGCACCACCCCCGCAGGTAGCTAGTGTAGCCCTGGGGGAGGAGTTGGGTGCCCAAGGTGGGTGGGGTCGCGTAGCGATGTCCTTGGTCTCTTTAGGAGACAGTGAGATGGTCCCCAGGACCCAACTGCCTGATAACACTAAAAAATACAGGCAGTGGGTGACCATCAATGGCCAAAGGGTGGAGGCTCTGAGAGACACTGGAGCCAGTGTGACAGCTGTCAGTTGTCGGCTGGTGTCTGAAGAGCAGGTGATCCCCAATGCATTCTGCCCATTAGTTGCCACGGACAACTCAGAGAGCCACTGCAGAGTGGCTCAGGTTCCCTTTGAGTGGGGGGGGTCTCAGGTACCTTTCAAGTAGCTGTGAGGCCAGCCATTCCTCTAGACTGTCTGTTGGGCAATGATTTGGAAAGTTCACAGTGGGCAGAGGTGGAGAGAAGGTCTCATTTAGAGATGTTGGGTCTGCCTGTGTGGGCGTGCGCGACCACTCGGTCTATGGCAGCCAGTAGAGGTGTTCAAGAGGACCTGGAGCCTGAGAGGGTGACCCAGGTGCCTACCTTGAAGAGAAGAGGCAGGGGGCGCGGGAAACCGGCCCCCGTAGTTCCCACGGTTCAGGAGGAAGCAGAACCTGAGGGGGATGCTCTGGAACTTACAGGGGAGCAAGTGGCCGAACTGGGGGACCTGCCTGAGCTGACCCATTGGCAGCAAGAAGGAGGACCCTCCAGGGAGGAGTTCTGTGAGGAGCAGAACAAGTGCCCTTCTCTTGTGGGTTTGCGGCAACAGGCCACAAACCAGGCAGCAGGTGATCAGTCTGGATCACATGGGATCTACTGGAAGAATGGTCTCCTGTATAGCGGGCCTAAGGTTGCTGAGCCTGGGTCAGCCCGTGTGCTGGTGGTACCCCTGCGCTTTAGAGCCTTCCTACTGGGTTTGGCTCATGATGTGCCTTTAGCAGGACATCTGGGGCAGGGCAAGACCTTTGAAAGGCTTGTCACCCACTTTTATTGGCCCCAGAACTCTTGCGCATCTGGGGGCTGGGGGGGCTCCAGGAGACAGGGTGAGTCAGCACAGGGCTGAATAGACCTATCTGCATGTAGAGTGGTGGGAGGAGTAGTACCTGGGCCTGAATAGGGCTGTGCCTGCCTTCCACAATGCTGGCTCCACCTCCTGTGTTGCGTCTGATGTCCCTGGCCCACATTGACAAAGGAAGAAGGTGTGCACTGGCAGAATGCACCCAGAACTGGTTTGGACTAGGTACAGGACCCTCTGCCTTCAGAGGACAAAGGATTTGCTAGTATAAATATTGGGACCCAGACCCCAAGATTTTAGATCACTTCTGGGAAACAAGAAGAACCTTTGCTGAGGAGAGGAGCCAGAGAAACTGAAGGAGGAGACTATCCCTATGCTGTGTGCTGTTTGAGGGATTGGCCTGCAGTGGTTGCCTGATTGCCAAAGAAAGGAGAAAGGAACTTTGTGACTACTTTCATCATCTTGCAGAAAATCTCCAAGGGCTTGAAGATTGAGCTTGCCTCCTGCTGAAGTCTCAGGGATACAAGACATCACCAACCAGCTCCCCTGAATTCCCTTGCTGGGAATTTGAAGTGCCTAGTGTTGTGTTGGGCCTTCTGAGAGACTGCGTGTCGCTGGGAGCTGGAAGCGCGACTCACGAAGAAGAAGCGTGTCGCCGCCGCAGCAGCTGTCGTCACATCGCCGAGAAAGCGTGCCGCGGCTGCCGCTGTCACCATCGCATCGCCGAAGCGCCTCGCATCACCGGAGAAGAGTGTCACCGTCGCAGCAGATGCCGTCGCATCATCGGAGAAGCGTGTCGCAGGGCCTGTCGCGCCTCAGAAGATTCACCGAGTCGCCGCACAGCCGTCAGGCGTGCACGCATCGCCCCCTTCGTTGTCGCATCAAGAAGAAGACGCCATTTTGTTTCATTGCACCGGGCCGTCATCGCATCGAGGCGCTGCTGGTCGCATCGCCACAGACGCGCAGTAAGAAACCGACGGATCACCTCCCCACGCGGTGAAGAACCAACGCATCACCTCCTCTCCGGTAAGGAACCGACGCATCACCGTCCCCTACGCAGCAGTAGGGAACCGACGCATCACCTCCCTCGGAGCAAGGAACCGACGCATCACCGTTCTTGCGTGTAAGGAACCGACGCATCACCTTCCCTGCAACTCTTTTGTTTGTATCGCGTTATGCATCCAAAGGTACATTGAACGTAGAGTGTCGCATTTACCACCTGCATTTGAACTGAACTATTCTCTACCATTGACAGTCATATTTTTCATAGTGTATTGTGGATTTTTGTCGTTTTGGGTCTTGTGTTAAGTCTATATAAAAATACTTATTTTTGTAATACAACCTGTGTGGTGTCCATCTATAGTGTTGTCACTGGGTTACTGTATGTGTTCACAAATGCTTTACACACTGCCTAAGAGATAAGCCTGCCTGCTCGTGCCAAGCTACCAAGGGGGTGAGCAGGGGTTATTTTAGTAGTGTATCCCCCTTACCCTGACTAGAAGCAAGGGTCCCTATTTGGACAAAGGTACCTACCTCTGCCAACTAGAGACCCCCAGTTCTAACAGGGGATAAAAGCGGGATTTGACAGGTGGGACCTGATTGGAATCTCAAAGGTGGGAGACTTACACACAGGCACACGCATGAAATCGTTTGAGCAACTGCAACAATCAAATGACTTAAACCCCAAGGAGTTTTTTCGATACTTGCAGATCAGACATGCCATAAGAGCGGTAGTGCCCCAGGGAGAATCAATACCTGACTCTTCGCCGCTGGAGTGTCGTCTCCTAGAGGAACACCTCACCCGAAAAGCAATATCCATGGCATATCAGAAACTGATAAACAACATGCCAGACACACTGGGGAGCCTGAGAGACCGATGGGGACTAGATATAGCAGACCTGCAAGAGGAGGACTGGCCGGACGCCCTGGCATCCCCCAAGGAGGTGGACATTCGGGCACGGTTCAGATTGATCCAACTTAAACTTCTTCACAGAGCATACATTTCCTGCAATACACTAAAAAAAATGGGTAGAAAACAAGATACTCTCTGTTATAGAGAATGCGGAGAGGAGGGGACATTTGTCTAAATCCTGTGGGAGTGCCAAAGAATCAAACAATACTGGGAAGCCATAACTTCCTGTATGACATGAGTGGTAGGAGTGGCACTAATTTTAGCCCCGAAGTGGTGTATTTTAAATGTATGGGGAGACTCGGACCTGGGACAGGCAGATCGGACCTGGGTCACTCTGGCACTGATGGTAACGAAACATAATATAGTCCGTAAATGGGGATCGGGTGAAATACCAACCCGAGGTGAATGGGCACGAGATATGGACTGGTGTATGGTAGCCGAGAAAGCAGTTTATATTAGCAGGGGTTGTCCGAAGAAATGGGGGAAAATTTGGGATTAATGGAATAAGTACCAAATGGGCCCCAGGGCAGGGGGTGGTATTCTCCAGTTCTGGAGGAAGCCAGAGTCGCATATCCAAGGCAGCAGAGGCTTTAAAACCTCTGGCCTTTGTATGCTAAATTACTAGCCATCCTGCTGGAGGAGGTGTGATCACCTTCCTCTGGAACAGGCATTGTTCCTGACCTCTGAGAGCTGTGGCTCACCCGAGCAGAGGGTCAGAAACGCGTCTGGGGTGGCAGGTTGGAAGAGTCCAGTCAGCCAGCACACTAAATGACTGGTAGTTTTCAGGGGGTACCTCTAAAGTGCCCTCAGGATGCATTTCATAATAAATCCAACCCTGGCATCAGTGTGGATTTATTAAGATGAGGTGTTTGATACGAAACACCATTATTTTCAGTGAAGCTGGGTAACTCGTAAAGACCAATACATGGGCTTAAGATGGTTTCCTGATCACTTCCAATGTTGTGGCAATGGAACCGGACACCAGAGGGGCATATCTGCTCATGCAGATATGTCCTCACAGTATATGCATTGTGCATGGGCATTACACACAGGTAGTGTGCATGTCTTACTTTCAAAATGATTTGCACCATTTCTTGCATCCTGCAATGGCAAGCTACATGCAGTTTTTTGTGTGGGTCCCCTGGGGTGGCACAATACATGCTGCAGCCCATAGGGATCCTCTTTGGTACCCATGGCTTGGGTACCAAAGGTACCATTTACTAAGAACTAACAGAGGTTCTAAAGTCCTTGCCAACTGGGTTACAATTGAACATTTTACTTGGCACTGGCACTGGGAGCCTGGTTAGTGGGGACCCAGTGCACTTTCATTGGAAAAGCATCATTACTAGGGAGAAAACTGGGAGGTGACCATGTAAAAAAGGTCACTTTCCATGAAACTAGGAGCCCCTGACTATGAAGATTACTATGTATCATGTCCTATTTTTGTATGTACGAGGCCTCTAGTGGTCCTCAGCAGACTCCTTACAAGTATCATGTTATCTGTTGGGTGTGACTGAGTGTGGTTAATAAAGTTTGTGACGCAGTGTGTTCAGTTAAAGATTGCATGCTGAAGAATAAAGACGTGCAAACTACATCTCTGTGTGTAGCGTGGCCTGTTGCATGCTTTCGGGCTGGGAAGGACGCTACAACTGGCAACAAGATAGGGGATACGTGACCCCAAGCATACAAGACTGCTCTCCCTGAGAGTTTGCTGTGGTCCACCACACAGCTCATGCGTGCCATGTGCGCCCCAAGAAGTGGTCTACAGTTGGCATATGTTGAGCCAAAGTGCAATTCCAGCTTTTGAGAGGCCCTCGAAGAAGGTGAAGGCCAAACATCTACCGGCAAGGCCGAAAGAAGAGATACTGTGCCACAGCATCACACAGAGCCAGCATCATTACAAAGCAGAAACCCTAAAGGCAGTGACGACCAGGTATGAAGAAGCGCTATAGGCAGCAACAGCCAGGTGCAGGAAAGCGCTAAACGCAAAGATAACCAAGCACAGAGAAACACTGAAGGCAGCGTCAGCGAGGCATAATACAAAAAGTCGAGAGCGGTGAAGAGCACGTGAAATCATTACTCACCGTGAAGAAGGAAGTTAGCGCTGCCAACCTAAGTACTAGTGAGCAGGCTGATGCTTGCAGAGATGCCACCAGGCCAAGGGATGCTGAAAGACAAATGCTGTCTGAATAGCACACACTAGAACAAATGGAAGATGGGAAAAAAGCCAAATATAGTGCAGCGGATTCCTGAAATCACCGCCTCCATTCTATACCGCCAAAAAGCATAATATTGGCGCTGGATGTACTGCCTGGATTGAAACGTTTGATGACTTCATAGATGCTATAGAAGAAGCAAATAACAAGAAGATCATCAAAGACTTAAGGAATCTTGCAGGTAACAGAGTAAAAGACTTAATAAAGAAGATATCACAAGCTGATGAAGTATACTGTCAAATCAAGAAGACGTTGGAAGCCAAGTTCAACCCAATGCCGAATGTCGACTATGAAAGGTACATTTTCAACCAATCAAGACAGCAACTTGGTGAGACGATGGATGTGTTTGTTGAGAGACTTGATACCCTCATTAAGCACTGCACGTTCAGAGAATTCAATGATGAAGAAGCCATGCTTCTTAGAGTTATCAATGTTTGCCTCTCCAATTCATTCAGATGACCCATGCTGCATGAAACGCTCAGTTTGGAGAAAGTGCTCGTGGCTGCAAGAGCGGAGGAACGTGCTGATTGACAGGTTGCTGATATGGAAGTTGAAACAATCTAACATGAATCAGCATTGAGTATGAAAAGTAAGCAGAAACACAAGGCAGAAGCCACTCAGTGATGTCTCAGAAGAAAAAGAAATTGTGTTTCCGCTGTGGATTCTCCTTTACATATGAAGGTAAATGTCCCGCCATTGGTCAGATAGGCAAAGACTGCGGGAAGGAAAACCATTTCATATCAGTGTGCAAAGCGAAAGAGAAACTAAGTGCGTCATGGAGAAACGAAAAAGATAGTTGCCAGAAAGTTACAGAAGCACTCCAGTCACTCCCACAAGGCCAAATGGCAACATCGACTAAGGCAAGTGGAAATGAAATGAAGCCGATCGTTATTAAGTTCATTTCCAAAGGTTCGTTAACATCATCATCGAGTGACAGTGAGGAAGATAGATGTGCGATGATAATGTCAATCCCAGACCGACGTGCACATTTAGGATTGGCCACTTGCAAAAAACACAAATCCCCAAAAAATTGGCACATGAAGCAACAAATTTCATTTGGACATTGTCCTGAAATCACACTCAAGGTGAATGGTTGCCCTACAACTTTTATTATAGACAGTGGTGCAACGATAAACATCATGCCGGAAGAAAAGTACAAAGAACAATCTCTGATATCACGCCTCACACCGTTGAGAGGAAAGGTGTATACCTGGGCAGCTTCAACGCCCTTGCAGAGTCAAGGATCTTTTGTAGCGACCATGTGGCACAAGAAAATGACAGTGCAAGTGCTAATTCATGTCCTCCAAGGTACATCGTCAAGTGCATGCTTATTAGGTTTAGATACTGCTGCTGACATGGGACTGATGTCTATTAACTACAACTTGAATGTCCATTCTGAAATAGTGAGTCAATTCTCAACATTGTTTCATGGACTTGGGAAACTTAAGAGCATGAAGGTAGAGCTTCACATTAATGAAGACATTTGCCCTGCTGCACAGCAATACCGTCAAATTGCTTTTCACTAACAGGAAGCCATTGAGAAAGAACTAGAAACACTGTTAAAGCATGACATCATTAAGTGTTCTACTGGTCCAACGTAGAAGGTTTCACCCATTGTTGTGGTGCCAAAAATGGACAGTGGAGGCTCAGTGCGCATTTATGCGAGAGGCCAAAAAAGCAATCGAAAGGCATCCAGGTCCACATATTGCAGACATGATCATGCAGCTGAACTGCGCCAAAGTTGTCTCTCACCTTGATTTGAACGAAGGCTACCATCATCTTGAACTGGAAGAAAACTGCAGTTACATTACTACTTTTTCAACTCATGTTGGTTTGTTCAGATATAGAAGTCTCAGTTTTGGTGTGTCATCAGCTGCAGAAATCTTTCATGATGTCATTCGTCAAATAATTCAGCCTGTCACATATGCTTTTAACTACAGTGATGATATACTGGGGTTTAGGGCTACATGAAAGGGACATGATAAAGCACTCACACAAGTATGCCATCTGCTTGCTGATTCAGGTCTCACACTAAATGCAGAGATGTGTGAGTTTCACAAAAACAGATTTCAATTTTCTGGGCATATTTTCTCTGAAAAGCGAATGACACCTGACACCAAAAAGGTACAAGCATTGTCATCTACTTGCCCTCCAGAATATGTGACCATGCTGCGATCCTTCTTAGGCATGGCCAGCTACTGCTCCAGGTACATTTGTGATTTTACCACTGGTTTTTTGGTTTAATAGTTTATTTGTTGATTAGTTAAAATCATTACAATCAGCAAAATCCACATACAAAAAAAAGAAAAATCATAATGCATTCATATTTGTTTAACGGCTACAGTGTAAAATTATGTCCAAGCAAGTTCTACAAATAAACCTCAACATCATTCAATTAACAGCTTTGAAGGGCAATCAAAAATAAAGTGCTTATGTGCTAGCAGCTGTGCATTACTCAAAAAATACTTTGAACAATGTAAATAGCAGCAAAAGAGAAACAACCATAGTAAAATACATTTGGGCTAACATTGGGAACAAAGTGCATTTGTGCCAACAGACTCTAGCAACTATGATTTAAAATATACCAACACTACCCCAGAAATACTTTATATCTATATAAAAAAGCAACACAAGTACAATTGCGCTAACGTCCGAAATAAAGTGCATTTGTGCTAGCAAACCTTAGCAGCTATGATTTAAAATGTACCGTGCATAACCCTAAAAATACTTTATAACACTGTAAACTGCGGCACACAAATACAGACAAAATAAAATGCGTTTGAGCCAACCTCCATATTATAATATCCCCACTGTCATTGCGCTAACGTTCAAAATAAAGTGCATTTGTGCTAGCGAACCTTAACAGCTATGGTTTAAAATATACAGTGCATAACCTTAAAAATACTTTGTAACATTGTAAATGGCAGCAGACAAATACAGCCAAAATAAAATTTATTTGAACCAACCTCCATATTATAATATCCCCACTGTCATTAAACATTTATTCTCTATATAAATGTCTAATTAACTAAATCAGTGATAGTTCTCTTTAAAAATGATAATAAAGAACAATTACTTGATTTTCGTGTCATAATAATGGCCACCTCGAGTGTAAGTATTACTATATTAATAAGCAGAGTCGTCATAAGACAAAAGTTTCTTTTCAGCTATAAGGATAAACTTAACAAATCGGGAAACTAGACGGCCTCAGGCTCCATTGAGACATGTGATAATAGCATTTCTACAACTTCTTACCCCTAATTCATTAAAAATAGGTTTTAAAATAGATTTCCGCTCATCTAGCAATTGGGGGCATAAAGTTACTATGTGCACTAAGGTTTCCTCACATGAACCACATAACCTACAAAGACTGGATGGCCACTTATTCTCCCATTTTGGAATTCCATCTTTTGTCGGGTATCTCCCAAACCGTAATAGCATAAATGTATTCTTAACTAAAAATTTTAAATGAAACCACAAATACGGTTGGGGTACCAATTTGCTAAAAGAGTTTGCAATTGACCATGAATGTTTTTTTTTCCTAAGTTCGTCCTTATCTATTATAGTTGATAATAAAATGGCTGATTGATTTATTGTTTTTTTATAAACAACTTTGCTCCTAATTTCTTCTTCTAGATTTGGACATTCAAAATTACGTAAACACTCACTTAAGAATGTTTTCCAACTACTCGCATACTCACTTCTCATCATCTCATGCCAACACTGATTTGCAAGGGAACCCTCTTCAGCACGAGACAAAGACAATAGAGATTTTAAAAATGTGGATTGTCGTGCCAATGTTTGTCTTTTCAGACCAAATTCTAATCTTATATTGGCACGACCAATATATCTAGGAATCCTAAAAACTGATTTATAAGTTTTTATTTCAATATCATCGAGGATTTTTGCATCTTTACCATGGAAGATAATTGAACCATAATCCAAGGAAGGTATCAGTTTTGCTTTCATGACCTTCAACAGGTGCTCGTGGTTTGGACATGATAACTTATCCCTCAATTTTCTAAAAGCAAATGATAATGATGTTCCCTTAGCCTCGAGGTTGCTAAAATGCTGCCTAAACGACATATTATCATCGAATGTGATTCCTAAATATTTATATGATTTGACACATTCAATAACCAAACCATTAATGTTCCATTCTTTCAATCCTACTTTAGTTTTCCCTATAGTCATTATTTTTGTCTTTTTAGTATTTATTATAAGTCCATTTTGGGAAACATATTGGTTGAAAGAGTCAACCAATCTTCTTAGACCTATAACAGATTGGCTCAATAAAATGGTATCGTCGGCGTATTGTAGATATTTAATCTCCTTACCTAAAATAGTCGGGGAATGGGCATTAACATGTTTTATATGGGTTGGGAGGTCGGACATAAAAAGATTAAAAAGACAAGGAGCCAAAACACAGCCTTGTTTCAGACCAGTATTGGTCTCAAGACGGCGAGTTGTATTTCTTCCATCGCCGACTTTAATCTGTACCCATGTATTGGAGTATAACAATTTAATCATATCTAATAAAATATTAGGTATACCCCAATTCAATAGCTTCGCCCATAACAGATTTCGCGGTACTGAATCAAAGGCGGCTTTTAAGTCAATAAAACAAATATACAACTTTTGTTTCCTATATTTGGCCCTATCACCCAGTAAAGTCAATAAAATTAAATTCGTATTAGTCGATTCCCCTCTTCTAAAACCAGTTTGTAAATTTGGAATTAAATCTTCCCTTAAAGCCCATGCTTCCAGTTCTTCCAGAAGACAGCTTGCAAATATTTTTGCCTCTACATCCATTAGGGCAATTAAACGATAGTTTGCAGGATTGTCTTGGGGTCCGCTTTTATATATCGGCTGGATGATACTTCCTTGCCATGATTCAGGAACAGAACTAGATTTAAGAACGTCATTAAATAAAAATGTTAAAACCTCTGGCCAATACTTAACATTTGCTTTAAAAATTATATTAGGGATTCCGTTCGGACCGGGGGCTCCATTCGATCTAATTTTATTTATTACTTTTTAACTTTCTCTACCGACCATGGCTCTTTGTCTAATAAACTGTGTGGATCGAGGGCATCCTTTATCCCTTCTTGTGTATTATGGTGTGCTGGATCAAATTTATTGAGGTCAAACTGGGTGACCGAGGGAGCAACATAGAGATTGTAAACAAAATTTGCCCAGCTCGATTCTTCAATATTGGCACTGTTCCCTCTATAGTTGCCAAGTTCAAGATTATTAATAATACCCCAGAATGACTTTGAATCTTTAGTTTTACATGAAAAATGTAATTTAGACCATATTCCCTCATAGTAGTCTTGTTTAGCCTTCCATATTTCATTCTTATAACGCTTTTTTAATTGATTAAGTTGTTGAGACCCAAGGAAATTAAGTGTTCCATTCGCTTTTCTATACAATGCTCTTATTGCTCTATTAAGACTTCTTTTAAGGTAGAGTAACCGGTTTGAAAACCACCCTGGTTTTTTGATATCATAGTCACACCTTTTGATGTTATAGGACTAGGAAAATTATCCAAAAGTGCTGAACACAAACAAGGCCAGAGATCAACCATGGACTTTCCTTCAACTATCGCATCTGGAGCTTTTGAAATTAAAAGAGATAGAGCTTCCAATATATCCTTTTCATTTCTCTCATTCCATACTAACCTTTTAAGATTAAAAGGAGTGGGATCAATTTTCATTATTCTTGTTTCTGGTAGTTGATCCAGAGAAAGAGACAAGGAAATTATTTGGGGATTGTGATCACTCTCTATCCTTGGTATTACATGATAACTTTGAAGCAATTTTAACAGATTCTCAGAGATTATAGAGTAATCAATAATAGATGGATTACCCGTTTTTTGAATGTCGGTGTGTGATTATCATCTTGCAGTATTCTGAGATTAAATTTTATAAACTGGGAATTAATCCACTGGGACAGAATTTTCGAATGTATATTTGGCCTATTACAAGAAAACAAGTGCATATTAAAATCACCAGAAATAATTATTACTGAATCTAAATGGTCATAGTACAACACTTTTACTATTTCCCACAAGCTCAAAAGTTGGGTAGATTTAACCTTATATTTTGGACTTATATAAATATTTAAAAGGATAATAGGTTGCTTAAAAACTAATTTAATACACTGTAGCCATGTTAACTGAAAGTCAATTTCAAAATGTTTAACATCCATGTTCAAGGAAACATATGTGGAAAGGCCACCACTAGCACGACCAAAAGAGGCCTTTCGGTGAGCCACATTTGAATACTCAAAATAACCAATAAGGGGTTCCCAGTCCATATTCCAAGTTTCCTGGAACATTAATACATCGAAGTCCCTAAGGAAACTTATTGCATCTGGATCCTCAAGAATTGATTTAGAGCCATTTGTATTCCAAGAACAAATTTTAGAAAGATTTGGTACTTTATTAAGGGGATTTAGGCATCAATCATAGTTCACATGGCTTCCTTTTGCCAATGTTGTCGGGAGCCAACTCCAATCTTCGACCGGAGCTGTTTCTTTCTTTGACTCTTCACATGTTCGAGTTGCTGGTTGACAGCTCCTAATCTTGATCCCAAATGACAAGTTTAACTTTGTTGATGGTCCCGAGGCACCCTTCAGAACTCTAACATGAGTTTCAGGTCTTGAATTCTGCACACTGATCTTTAAGTCCGAACCGCAGGATATCTTCGTCGGAATCAACAAAGTCGGGTATTGGGTCCCAGAAATTCTCCAAACTTTGATACCCCATTTCTCAAATTGATTGTTATTGGTTATAATTTTGCTGATAATTTCTTCATTATGCCAAGTTGTTACGGTTATTTTATTATTGTACTTATTGTAATCCTTCTTAAACTCAACTGACTCTAAATCATCTGAGGTTACGTCCTTCAAGTCAGCAATTACATTCAATAATTTCAAAATAT
Organism: Calotriton arnoldi; assembly: GCA_963921515.1. Lineage (NCBI taxonomy): Eukaryota > Metazoa > Chordata > Amphibia > Caudata > Salamandridae > Calotriton > Calotriton arnoldi. Next base: position 524,525 of record CAWUFW010010170.1, read on the forward strand.
TGCCACGGTTCAGGATGTCATAAGGGCCTCTTGTGATGTACTGTGGGCAGAAGACTACTTTCTTGGACTCATGTGAGGAATCTATAGCTTCTATTTCTTTATTTATTTGACAGATTGGATCCCTCATCCCAATGGTAGGTACCAGGCATAAAGGTGCCGATTTTCCTAAAACAGGAACTTCTATTATATTTTGATAGAGGATAATTGGTTGCTCAGTGATGTACTCGTTACATTTCTGAGTGGTGACATTGTTTATAATTTTATGTGTCAAGGTATTTTGTTCTCCGAACTGTTTGACCGTTTCTTTAATTGTCTGGTCTCGCCCAATAACCCCTGACTTTGATGAAACAGAAATTTTAGACCAAATACTATCATTGGTCACGTCTGGGGCAGGGAGGCCAGTAGCCTGACTTTTTTGATCAACCATTAACTTATCCCCAAGTGCTTCCGCAGATCTAAAAATCGGAAATAGTTCCTTCCTATTAGGCTCTTTAGGCTCTTTGGGCTCATTGTCGGTGACATCCCTAATAACTTTTTTTTCCTTAGTTAATTTGTTATGGGTTTTCCTTAGTCTTTTTCTTGCCCTTTTAGACAGAACCTCTGAATTTGAAGTGGCACATAATATTTGTTTTGCTTTAGTTTGTATGATGTTGAGCTCATCCACTGTTGCTTGTTCCCTAGGTTCAGATCTTTTGAACTCATCTTGGGATATCTCAGTCAATTTCAATATAATTTCATCATTTATAAGTTGATCTTTTTGGTCTACAACATTACTGTTTATCCTAGTTGGGCTTTGATGCTGACTTTTGCACATTGGATACTTAACTTTTGTAGTTTGATTTCCACTATTCTCTTTTTCCCGAAGATTCACAGACATTTCTACATTACTCAATCCCAATGGATTTAAATAATTTGTTGCAAAAAATGTGTTGATTTTATTTTCATTAGGAATTATTTTATTTTGAACCGTTCTACCCGACATCAATTTCACTTCTTGTACCATAGAATTGACGATTAACGGTAAATCTGAAATTTTGTCAATTAATTGCGCACAAGTACAAGTTACTAGTTGATTCTCCTTGTTTGATTGAACTTTGGTTATCAAGTTAGCCAATTGGAGAAGTTTTGCATCAATTCCAACTACATGGATAGCCAATGTGTTTAATAAATCAACTTGAATATTTAGTTTGTCTGAGTGAAAGTTAAGAGCGTTAGTGATGGAATCCATTGTTTTAAGTAAACTCTCCCATACTCCACGATCTGGGCTAGAAGGATGATTTTCTATAGCACCAGATCTGACCCGATAATGCCCATCAAATTTTGTTAGTAAAGATAGATCAACTGAGCTGAACAAATTGTTTGAAACTGCCTGTGCATGAGCTTGTGTAATTTTGCTTTGCTCGTTTTGAATGAGCACATTCACCGCTCTATCATTCCCAGGAACCAGTAGTGACTTGTTGTTAGTGAAGCTGTTTTCCAGGATTATACTTGACTGATCCGGATTAAATAACCTTACGTTACCTTCTGGGTTATTTAGGCCATTGGGGCTAGATGATATCTCTGGTATCGATATTTGTCTCCCCCTATTTCTTTCTGCCTCGTTTTCAGCTGAGGCTAACAGGAAGACCTCGTCGCTTAAATTTTGGTCCAAACCAGAAGATATATTAATCACTGACCCAGACACACGTTGACTGCAATCCTGTGATTTAAGTGACTCCTTTCGTCTGATTAAAGTTACAGATGGGGGACATCAGCTATGGATGCCACAAAAGATTCTAAGACATGATCTTGCATATGAATTTGAGCTTTAAACTGTAATGGACTAGATGGTTTTAGGATTGTAGTCGCGGCAAGCATTCCCGGGCCAAGATTTTTACTTTTAAGTTGAAATTCGCTATCCACTTTTATCACCTCTATTTCTGAGGGCAACTGAGGATGTAATATTGCACATGATTCCACTGAAGAGTCTCTCTTTACACTGGTAGATAAAGATGGGAATGCTAAGGAGCCGTTACCAATATCCCTTTTTTCGTTTTTTTGCTGTTTTTGCTGTTGCTTAAGGAAGCCTTTAATAGACAATTGGTTAAGGTGGACTTGATTTTTGTAATCTTGAGCAGAATTTTTAGGAGTGACTGCCAGTGTAGCTGAATCATTCGGGGGAACTTCTTTTAAAGTACACTTCATTGTGGCAACACACGTATCTAGACATTCATCATTCTTTTGCCGCCGTTTTGATTGCGATCTGGGCGGCACCCCTCGCTGTCGACCAGATCTCATTGTGTACGGGGAATTTTTTTTAATTTTTTTTTATTAAGACTTATGTCCGTGCCTCATATGCTGCCCGTGCGCTGGGCTTGACAATATTGTTTTTTTTCCCTTATGGGAATTCGGGTGCCACACACAAGGAACCACACGCAAGGGCTCGCACAATGACCAACCCTCGCTCGGGCGTCCCCACTGGCGTCCTCACAGCAACAGAAAGACCGTTGCCTTACCACATACAGGGGCTCTCATGCAGGAGCTTGCAGGGGCTTGCAGAGCTGCAGGACACTCACCCGATATCGAAGCGGCCACGCTGGTGTTCACTCGCTGGCGCACTCACTGGCGACCCGTTGTCCGACTCGTTGTCTTGCTCACTACCGCACTCTGCTGCCGTGAGCTTCCTGCGAATGGAGTAGAGGTAGGCTGCTGCTCGGGAGATTACTCACGATTCCTGTCAATTCCTGTCGAGTAGCTGGATTGTTACCCCCCCCGGGTCTAGAGCCTCTTGAAACTATGGCCCTTGCTGCTTTGCACTTCCCACTTTCCACTGCTTTTCCGAGGGCGCTGCAACCATCGACCATCAATGCTGCCTCAATGCCTCCTCCGTGCGGCAGTTTTGCCACAAGTCGCGCTCGCCAAACCCCCTCGCAGCACCGAAGAGTGGCTAGCGTGCAAGAGCGGGCAGTGCTTCACTGTGGGGCTGGAATCACTAGTATCACTTGCCGGTATCACTTGCCGGTATCACTTGCCGGTCACTTGCCGGTCACTTGCCGGTTGCGGGCGCGGCCCTCTCTCTTGAATTTCGTGAGTCTCACAAGTTCACCGGTTCGCAGGTCTCACCGCACCACACCGCACCGCTCCGCTCCTGCCTCTGCCTCTGCCGGTGTCAGGGGAGGGTCAGGGAGGGACTCCAAGATGCCGTGAAGAGCCGCTGCACGCTCAGCGCCTGCACTTCGAGAGAACTACCCTCTGGGACTCCGGGGCTCCAAAAACTCCTTAACTCCACAGCTCTGCTCCCATGTAAGCCCTCGTGCAAGCCCCCTTGCTCGGACCGTCACCACGAGGGAGAGGTGAACACCGCAGACTGCTATCAGATGGGCAGTTCTCAAACAGAGAGTTCTCAGCAGTTCTCAGCAGTTCTCTGCCGCTCAACCGCTGCTCCTCGCAACTCCTCGCAACTTGCTCCGAGGCCGGGGGCGCGGGAGCGGCAGTTTACCGTCGCGGGAGCCTCGTAACAACCGTGGGCAATCCAGGGCAACCCTGGGCAATCCTGACGGCTAGCACAGCAAAGCGGCATCATCCTCGCGTCCTCCTCGCGTCCTCCTCGCACTCCTCACTCTGCCGACTGGAAGTTGCAAAACACGGACTGGATCAGCTTCACAAAGCGCCAGTGAGAGGATTTTACCACTGTGAGTGCCCCTCCAAGAGATCTAACAATGCAAGATGTTCTGTTTGAATGACCATCTGAATGTGAACAAAGTTTCAAGAAAAAAAAACACTATTGAAAATGCAACTGAAATCGCTTACGTTGATCCGAAATTCCATACAGAGATTGTGGTAGATGCAAGCCCTGTGGGGTTGGGTGCAATCCATGCTCAACACAATGGACAGCCCTTTGCTCAATGGCGCATTGTGGCCTATGCTAGTTGGAGTCTATCTCAGACTGAACATGAATATTCTCAACCTGAGAAAGAAAGCTTAGCTGTAGCATGGGCGTGCAAACACTTCCATGTGTTTCTGTACGGAAAGCATTTCACCCTCGTCACAGATCATCAGGCGCTGCTCACCATTTTCAGAAATCCGAAAGCCAAGATGCCCCTCGCATTGAGATGTGGGTGTTGCGTCTGCAGGAGTATGATTACATTATTGTGCACAAACCGGGAAAGGATCTAAACCCCAGAGACTACTTTTCACGAGTGCCACTCAAGAGTCATAGTACAACGTTGCCCAAAGCAGCTGAGGAAAACATCATTTTCATAGCAAAGTCAAGTGTTCCTGCAGCTCTTTATAATAAACAGATTCTGACAGCTACTAGTACTGACAAAGACATGCTTCAGCTTAAACAAATCATTGCAATGCAAACATGGAGCAAACTTACTCGACTTCTTACAAATGATGTTGAAAACATGAAATTCAAACTGTTCAAGAAGAACTTTCTGTTACACATGATGGTGTCATACTACGATGGGCGAGAAGAGTTATCCCTGAAAGCCTGGGGCAACAAGTTATAGAACTGGCACACAAAGGACATTTTGGCATTGCTGCCACTTAAAGAGCCCTGAGGGATCGAGTGTTGTTCCCGCGCCTTGATAAACAAGTTAAAAGGGAACTGAAAGCTTGTCATCTGTGCAACTGTCTGTCTCCCAGAGTGACTCAGCACCCGCTGAACATCTCTGATCTTCCTAAGCAGGCCTGGGAGAGGATTGCGGTTGACTTCTTCTGACCACTCAATATTGGACATCATCTCATTATAGTTGCCGGTGAGTACTCACGTTTTCCTGTAGTGGAAGACTCGTCGACAGGTTGGATGACATTTTTGCAGCATGGGGTGTTCCTTCCATTCTCAAATCTGACAACTGTCCACCCTTCAATAGCAGAGAGTTCAAAAACTTTGTTAATCGTTTGAACATCAACCATCAGAAAAGCACATCTCTTTGGCCACAGGCAAATGACATTGTTGAATGATTTATGAGCACTTTGAAAAGGGTGCTTTAGTGTGCTGTGCTGGAAGGAATAGACCTAAAGTTAGCTTTACGCCCAGCCCTCCATACCTACCGTTCCACTCCTCACTCCACAACAGGAGAAAGTCCTTCCACCTTGCTGTTCAGAAGAGCTCTTGGAATGAAGATATCACAATGGACCACTAGTTGGTCAATAGACCCAGACGAGATTCATGTCACTGGCATGTCTCACAAATGCAAAATGAAGGCTTAAACCGATAAGCGCAGATGCGACAAGATACGGTCTTCAAGAATGGAGACCGAGTTCTTGTCAAGCAAAAGCAGACACGCAAGACTGATGCTCCCTTTGATGCTGAACCGCTAAGAGTTGTGGCCAGCAAAGGACCTACGGTAGCTGACCCAACGACCTAGAAAATCCATAACCAGAGACTCGTCACACTTCAAGCATTTGCCTTGAAATTCGTTGGCTCCAGACCTCATGAGTGAGGCAAGTCCACCTGAGTGTCCAAGTCAAGCATCCAACTCTTCTTCAGAGATGCCAGATGTAGGCGCCCCTCCTCTATATTGTGCAACTAGATCTGGAAGACTGGTGTGAGCACCTCGAGGACACATCGAGGAGTTATAATTTGTATATGTGTATATATTTGATCGTACTTTTTATTTAACAAAGGGAAAGATATTATGATCTGTGTTTGTGTGTACAAGGCCTCTAGTGGTCCCTGGCAGACTCCTTACAAGTATTACATAATCTGCTGGGAGCGGCTGGGTGTGGTTAATAAAGTTTTTGACGCACTGCATTCAGTTAACGGTTGCATGCTGAAGAATAAATACGTGCTAACCAGAACTCCGTGTGTGGCATGGTCTGTTACATGCTACCAGGCTGGGGAGGATGCTACACTATCTAGTGGTCCAACTACAGTCTGTAGCTAAATGATAAGCCAGCCCTACTGCTGAAGAACATGGGTACCTCATGTGGCCGCCTCCACAGTGTTTCCTGGGTCAGAGTGACAGTGGGCACATTCAGCCATAGGTGCTGGACGTAGGGGTGCTGGGAGTGCTGCAGCACACCCTAAATAAACATAATGGCATATTTCTTACCCATTCCCCTTCTGAACTTCAGCAAGTTTTGTCTTCAATGAGTCACATTTGCTGTGCGTTTCAAGACAGAGGACAAACGTCAGGCAAAGTCTTCTGACAATTAGCTGCTTATTTTTTGGCATACAGATTAGTATTTCCTTTTATTTCTCTGACTGCAAAGTTAGAGGATTTTGCAAAGTGAAATAGCTGACGTTCTTGCTGGGTTACAGGAAGTAGAAAAAGACTCTAGGATGGCAGTTTTTTTCCAACACACAACAGTTAAATACCTGTAAATGAACTGTACACATATTTTAAAAGATCTCAGCAGTTAGGAAAGCACATATTTTTGTAAAAGTAAGTGTGATGGAAACAAATATTTTAACAGAATCTAAATAAATCAAGACACTTTACTTGCTGATGTGCATACGGTAATTATTGAAAACTAATTTCCACACATTAGCTTTTGTGCACTATATATTTTTATCAGTCAAACTATATGCCTGTGCAAATTAAGTGTCCATTCCAATGGAAGATGTGCTGTCTGTAAACCGTGGCACACTACCACACCATGTTTTAGTAACATATTTGTGACTGTGTGCTCCAAAATACACCACTAACTACATACCACACCTTTACCACTCTCCTCCTGAATTGGCTTGGCTCATTTGCTACATTTGTTCTTGTTGTGAAGCTAGGAATTTTTACACATTCCCTATGACTTCAATGATGTAACTTTGATGGCAGCACCCCCACTCTGACAACTGATCCAGCACCACTGGACACAGCAAACCACAACTACCCACAAGACTGTAAGACACAGCCAGATAATGTTAGGTGTGATGCCTCACACGCACAAAAACCATCAAGGTCTACTTGCCATTTCTCCATCTCTGAATACATCCCAGGTTCAGAGAGTTATTTAAAGTCACCAACATAGTAGTGTGGTACAGGGCAGTATCCTAAAAATAGGCTATCTCTTTGATGACGGAACTTTGATTACATCAGATCCATATATCTGCAGGAGAGTTTTTGACATATAGCACCGATTTGGGATAATTAAACAGTCATTGGGATGCGCAGACACTTAACCCCCAACCCATGCAACACTTCACGCACACTCCTTACTTAAGGAAACTCGCGAAGGGAGATAACCGTGATATACTGCACCACATTACATTGTTGAGACACATTATGGGCCACCACAACTGCATTCGCCAAATATGTATTGTTAGAGCACAAAGTTTGCTCCTTCATTTGTAGGGTGCAATATAATCAGGGGTAGTTTGCACCTACATATAATCCTTTATTGTATCAACTTAGAACCTCAGAACATGAACTGTAAAAACATGAAAGGTGACGTGTTAGGGATTTTCAATGTGAACGTGAAGGAATTAACGTTGCAACTACGTGTGTTTAGTTGAAAATATTAACGTGCAGAATTCGTATAAGTCGCTGACAAGTACTCACACAATTGATGTGCTTATGTAATGTGTTAATTTAGATGTGCTCAGTAAATAATGTTCATTTTATATGTGTAATGTCATGAGGTCTTTGTGTCGTTTCTTATGTTGACCGATTTCTGTAGGCTTGAATTTTATTTTTCCCGTGGAAGCTCTCGCATTAGATTTACTAGTGAAGTTCATGTGCATGTTGGATTTGTTCTTTCTCACATTTCTGTTGCAGGTGGAGAATTTATCCTTGTTAGCTATAATAATGTCTTCGTTTTAGGAGTTAGGCTAAGGGAGAAGAGGATACATTGAACGTAGATACTGATAATAAAAGAACTGTTGTACTTTCTCAGCGGAGTAAGCCTGGGAATCCAGGTCATCTTGCCAAGGCCTGGGAGCATTGCCGCCGTGTGGAAAATCACCTACGAGGAGGTGGCTTGACTGGATGGTGTGATGCTGCAGTGCATCTTGGGATACTACCTGAAGAGTGATGTACCGCCGTTAGGGACAGTGTCCTGGGACTTCTGTCTTGCCTTAAGAGAGAGAGCATCTTAGAACAAGCTCTGTATCTTTATGCTACTTGACCCATCTGAGGTGAAGAGACTTATTTGGAAGACTTCACACGCTGACACCTTTATGAACCTTGCCTCTGGAAATACTAAGTAGGGATGTCACTCTAGGGATAGTGTAAGGACAGACTAATGCTTTATTACCACGAACCTCTAATGAAGGGGAATCTTGGTGTCTGCACAGTTATTTTCTGTGTTCTGGTTCTTCAACTGTTTATTCTGTGCATGTTGCATCGCCTTAACTTCACCCGTAGGTTTGGCTTTGTATTACTTCCAATGTATTTCTATACTCTCATCTTGAGGTGCCTGTATGTCCAACTGTTCTTGGCTTTGTAATTAACTAACTAAACTTAATGGGGAGTCTGTGATTCTTCAGAGTCATAGTTCATTGGAACTGTAGTGATTGATTGGCTAACGATTCCCCTCCCCTACGCATTCATGCTGATAAAATGAGCCATTGACCAGGGGTGCCAGAGCAGAGCTAGAACTTGGAACCCGGCTCCTTCAGTATCGAGGAACAATAAGTTTAAATTGATCCAATTCAACATACTACACCGACAGTATCTATCGCAGTAATAGCCTACACTTACCGCGGATGTGAAAGCGGAGATGCAGATTCCATGCAAATGTTCGGGATCTGTCTAGAATTATCTGGATTCTGGAAAACCATTGCAGCGCTGGACTCAGAACTCGGGCCCATACCAATCTGCACATGCCAGAAACTTTCCTATTGGGTCTGAGGCTAAGGCAAAAAATGGCAAACTAGAGATCATATTTCAAGACTTGGCGAAGATCCTCAAAAAAACAATAGCCATGTCTTGGAAAACGGCAATAAAACCACTGACAAGCGCATGTGCAAAAGAATTCCAAACATGGGCTAAATCTGGTGACAGGACACAGGAGAATAACAACATGGGATGATTTACTAACTGCACTAGCCCAGAACGATGATACTCTGTTACTCAAGGGCACCCGATAGCAGGCCGGAACATACACTGCCCAACACTTAGTAACACAATAGACAATACTCTTCATCCATATAACCCCACGCCATAGCCGGGGGCGTACCTTCAGGGGAGGGTGTTTGGGGTATGACCCCCACAAATTTTCCTTGGCTAGTGGATCTAGGCACCCTGCCCACGTGAGGCAAGAATGAAAGGTAAAACAGTTTGTTGTAAAAGAGAGAGAGAGAGAGACAGAGGTACTGATCTGGTGGCTAAATTCCAAAATGTGAAACCAGATATCCTGAAATCAATAACGGCTTCCCTGCTTGTACAAGTTGCGGGATCTTAGGCATACATTTTATTTTACAAAGCCTCCTTCTTCTTTTTTTTATCATATATGAGCCCACTTTAATACTTGAGTTCAGGATGTGGGCTGTACAAGCACTTCTTATACTTGCTTTAATAGACTGTGATGTTGATCCATCTATAAGAAGAATCTAGGTCACGTTTAGGATTTACGTGAGTCCTGACTTGCCTCATATTTCACTAATGGCATTGTCATTGGTGGTTGAGCAACAAATGTTTCTAAATACTCACTTTTAATACATTTCTGTCTATGCAGTGATAGAATAAGATGTACTAAGGTTTAACGTTTCCACATGTTAAGGAAATACACTTTTTGAATTTTGAAGCAATTGTATCATATTTTTACATCAGGTTTTCATGGCCTGGCTCATGCAGAAACTCTTAGAGCCAAGGCAAAAACATGGCTTGGTTCGCCATATTAATGTGCCTACACACCCTCCTCTATTTGTGACTCAGGCTTTGTGCATGAGGCTTTCAGTCACTTGATAAAATGATTTGTAAAAGCTGAGGACTAGAAACGTGGAGCCCTGCCCACATTCACCGATTTATCAACTTTACCATCAAGACTTCTTGTGGCAGAGACAAAGTAGAACGCACGCACTGAAAATACATGAAAAGCTGTGCCAATCTTAAGTTTCTAGGCATATTTCTGGTAGTCAAATACCCAAAAGGTGACAATCGCTCAGGGTAATATACCAACCCACTTTTTCTCGTCCAATGTGCCACTCTAGACAGAGGCCGACCTAATACAAATCAGAACTGATCATAATCGTCAAGGAAGCAATCTATCCCAAACCTTGATCCTCTCACCCCTCCATCTTGCAGCCAACTCTTTTTAGTTGGGAAATTTGAGATAAACACCCCCTCCCAATCTCACTAACTAAGCTCCACCCCTGCCCACAGCATGCACAAGCCACATACAAAGTGGTCATGTCACTCTGAAACATATAGAGCACCACACTAAAACACCTGAGAGCAATCAATAGATTGGAGTCTACCGAAAATGGTGGTCACTGAGTGTGAGCACACACAAGTAAGTTGTAACCCCCTCACTCCCTAGAATGAATGATAAATGAAGTACAATATAGTGAATAGTACAATATGTTTCATATTGTTATGCTATAGTGTATGTTCCAAAAAGTGATAACTACATTTTGTGCTAACTACGTACACTGTTTTGCTGTAAAAAAATAAAATAAACACAAAAAATGTGAATCTGTTGTACCGGCAAAGACCTTTGAGTAGGCTTACTGCAGCATTGAGAATGCTGTTCAAGGGGCAATTTGTGTCTCAAGGATGCCTTCCATCAGGGCATTGCCTCTGTTGAAATGGTATAGAAGGACAAGTGCTCCTGAGCAAAGGGCTTCACTTTGCAAAGAAGAGAGATACTTGGTGCTAGACAGTTTTTCCATTGTTTGTGCTGTGTTTCCTGAGGCTGAGGTTGGTATATTTGTAGAAACCCAGAAATATAGCGCTGTTGATGAGTCCTTTGTGAAGCTGCCAAAAATCATTTCTGAAAACCAGTTTTGTACTTGTTTATTGAATGTCACCAGGAACTGATTGTGACTCAAAAGTAGCCCTGGAAGTAGTTGTAATATCAGCTCCGTACTGCACCAACAACCACAGAGCAGTCAACCCATTTGAGAGGCAGTTTGATTGTGGGGTTCCTTAGACAGCCACATTTTGCAAACAAATAGTACCATTTGTGCATTTTTGCTTGGTAATCATCTACAGTGCAGTAAAAATTATGTGTTATTGTTCTGCAGCTGCAAGACAGTTCTGCACTTCAGCAGTTCTCTGGGAATCCTCGCACCTTCCAAATGTCAGAACCCAGCTGTGTGTGTGCATTTTCATCGGGGAATTGTGTGGTATTTTCACTCATGGTCTGTGAGGCAAACACTTTATAATCAAATATTAAATTGATTTTTATGGGTCTAAATGCATCACCTTTCAGACATTTAAGAGAGCTTTTGGTCTTTTGGCTTCAAAACCACACACATGCACGTATAGAGTACTGCATACATTTTGAACACCACAGGCTAGAGAGCTCTGAGTACTTACTTGCCTTTAAGTGGAAAGCTATTCCTTCTAATAGAGTGTATCTATAGGAACAAAAGGACTCTAAATTTGCCTTCCTCAAATATATGTTTTCTAGCAACAATTCCAGGCAGTAGATTATCTCCACTGCCATCCTTGCAGAACTACAAAAGTAGAATATATTTTTGCCATTTTCCAGAAAAGTCTTTAAGCATAGTATTAGTTGAAGTATTATCTTCGACGTGTTGAAGCATGAAATAGGTAATTTACCATTCCAGACCCAGTATTACAGTCCTGGTTTGCCATAGACCCATCTCAGTGAATATGTATTAAATCGCTATCCTCAGGTCTTTTTGGTTCAAGTGTGTGTCATGTGACCATACCCACCAAATTCAATCTGGGACTTGAGTCATGTGGTAACACCATTATGCTGAATTGGACTGGTGGATCGGTGAAATTTTGTATCCAGGGCATGGGCCTTAGTCTGTGTGGTCACATGTTCAACTCTAGGCGAGTTCACTCACCTTTCATGTGTCTGTGGATGATATAATGAGAAACACTGATTTGGTAAACAATCAACATCCGTTGCCAGCTCTAAGAAATTGCTTTGATTCCAAAAATGTGTTATACAATTTAGACTGTCATGTTATTTGTAATGAGCCCTTGCGTGCTACTCAGTGTGCTGAAGGTGCTTGAGGTGGGTAGGGTGCAAACCCTCATGGATGACTTGGTGATTCAGAAAGTTAAGCACTGGCTGCTGACATCTCATGTGACCTGCTGAGCACAAGTTTTAATTTCAACTGAGACCTTTTTCCTTTCATGGTCCATAAAACTGATCCCAATTAAATATGTTAATTATATAACTTTACTTACAGTGTGGACAAGAACAATTGTAAGTCCTAGATGTGCTGACAGTTGTTAGTACTATAATATTAAGATTGATTTATTTAACACCACACTAGCCCTGAATCCGTCTGTAGTCTCTCACAATCTGGACTTGCCGGTCAACGACTACAATCACTGGATTGACTCCACTCTAGATAATCTAGCCCCTCTCAAGATGGAAAAAAAACAGAGCTACCCCTTCCGGATCTTGGTTAATGGAAAGTCTTAGGGGCATATTCACAAGGATTCAACTCCGATTTATCGCCACCTTAACGCAACAAAAGTGGAGATAGATTTAACACCCCATTCACAAGCTGGTGCAAACTGCAGACAACACCAGTATTCCCGCGATAATTGCCCCAAAATCTAACACCACGGCGGACACCACCAACTAACCCTAATGAGATGCAGAGTGGGTGTTCCCGTGCAAAAACACACGAAAAAACAACAACACCACTTTCACAACGAACTGACAGAACTGCGAAGCGAACCAAAAACAGGCGATAAGCCGCGCTAGCCGCAGGTATTTAACACCTGCCTCAAGCAGGTGTAAAGACGGACGTCTACCTGCAGTAGGCAACGGAGTCCTGCACACAGACATACCCGAAGAACAAACGACGCCATGGAGCTACTCTACATGCAGCTCGGAGCCCCAACAGGGCCACAACACCCACCGCCACCACCCCCAGGACCCGGACCCACCCCCTCCCCCGGAACACCACAGAGGCAGCGCAGAGTAAGACAGCGGACCTACCGAAAACGCACCACTCTCACAGACCTAACGCCCGCGGAAGTCATTGCCCACTACAGGCTCAAAAGGACAACCATCCTCTGCATCCTGACCCACATCGCCCACAGGCTGACGGTCCCAACACAGCGGAGAACAAACATCCCTCCGCAGACAAAGCTGCTGGCAGTGCTGCACCTGTTGGCCTCTGGGACCTTCCAACCAACAACTGCCAGAGTCAGAGGGGTCTCACAGCCAGCCCTATCAAAGTTCATCACACCTGTCCTGGATGCCATTATCAGTTTCATACCCCAGTACCTTCACTTCCCCAACACTGCGCAGGAACATCTGGAGACTAAGCAAGGCTTCTACGCCATAGCCAGATTCCCGGCCGTGTTGGGGGCAATCAACTGCACACATGTCCCACTTGTGCCCCCTGTGGATACTGCACACCACTACCGCAACAGGAAGCACACGCATTCCATCAATGTGCAGGCAATAGTGGACCACCGGGGACTCTTCACCAATGTCGTCGCCAACTACCCAGGCAGTGTGCATGATTCCTTCATCTTCCGACAGTCCATCATCAACCAGCGCTTTCAGGATGGCACATATGGAACGGGACTGCTCGTTGGTAAGTACCAAATCAACACACCACACATCCCACAGCCACCAACGCACAAAGCACAACTGTGGGGATGCACACGTGACCTAACCACATCCGACATGTCGACCTACACGACCACCTACCAGACACGACTACACCACTCCATGGTCATCCTGGGCTACCCCTGCACCCAATACAGACTACACGTGGCACCACAGCCAAACAACAGCTAAACGTGTGGGGATGCGGAATGCAGCCATGACACATGTGAGGCACTGCTCTGCCCTCATGACCCTACCCCAGTCTCCCGCAGGTCAGCGTCCCGTGGCGGTGGGCCCGTGTCGGCCGCTGTGCATCCGGGCGACTAGCCCTGTGCGACTCGAGTCATCCCCCTTGTAGTTCTGACATTGCATGTCTGTGTGCCTGATGACTGTTGGTGTAGTTGCCAGCACCAGCTACTCCCTGAGGGCTGGCTTACACTCACCCCACACACAGCCAGCACAGGCGTCACTGAATTGGTGGGCCTGCCATCACATCCTGCCGAACCAAGTATTGACTCTTTTCTCCCTGCACTGTCACAGGTGATCAAGGATATGCACTCTGCCCTTGGATGATGACACCCCTCCGGGACCCGAACACACCCGCCCAGAGGCAGTACAATGGGGCCACATACGCACCAGGGGCATCGTTGAACGCACATGTGGCGTGTTGAAGTCACGTTTCAGGTTCCTGGACGGCACTGGTGGGAAGCTCCTGTACAGCCCGGACGTCGAGTGCAAGATGATCGTTGCATGTTGTGTGTTGCACAACATCTGTGTTTGCACCAGGGCCCCATGGATCCCAGTTTCAGAGGTACCGGACGATGATGGTGGTGATGGGGCAGGTGGCCCACATCCCACTGCAGCTGCAGCAGGTATGGCCCGTAGGGACTCCATCATTGCCACTTACTTCTCATGAGCACGTCACATTGTGACCGTCCGTGGCATTCATGGGACAGTAGTAGTTGTCCATTGCAATGCATGTGAGAATAAAACATATTTGCAGGTTACAGGTTGGAATTGTATATTGTAATGTTACATATCCCTGGGGTTTCAGATGTGATTTGCCAGGTTGTGCACATTTTCCGAACCAGTTGTGTCCTGTGTTCAGTTGTGGAGGTGTTGCTGTTTGTACCGGGATGTTGTCAATGTCGGGGTGCACTTCTGCTTAAGTGCGTATGCTGCAAGGTGGGTGTGTCGCTCCTGCGGCTCTGATTTGTCTGCCACTGGTCTCTTTCATGAGGTGTGCCTGTAGGTTCTGTTCTCCCACGGTACTTGGATGTTGTGGTGTGCATGTTGTCCTCTGCAGTTGGCCAGGGTGCATCCGTGGTACTCCGCTGTTGATGTATTTTGTTCGGTGGCATTTTCCGTATGCTGTTCTTGTTCTTTTTCCCTTCATTGCGTGTGAGTATTGCTACCCTCGCGCTGGTTGTCACTGTTTTCTTATCGCGCTTTGGCCCATCGCAGCTTTTTTCGCGTTGTGGTTTGTGTTTTTATCTCCGTCGAGGTGGTTGTATAGCGAGCATTGGCTGCGGTGTCGGACAACTATCGTATGCTACCGCCGTGTTGTGAATTCCACATTGACACAGGGTTATTTTCCCGCGCTAGGCTGCGATATTGAAAGTTGCGTTACGCTACTCTTGCGGTAGTTATCACACGTTCTTGTGAATATACCCCTTAGTCTCCAAAAACAGACCTGCCACAGGCTCGAAAGAAAATGGAGGCTTAACTATGGCCTCATAGACAAAGAAAATTGTAAGCGCTCCTTATCAACCTATAAAGACATGATTTTCAGGGAAAAACTCTTTTCTTCACTCGCAAAATCGAGTCCCCTAAAAACTCTTCGAAGGAATTGTTTGCCACGGGTAAAAACCTCACCAAAATTCCAGAAAACGAAAGCTACAAGACTAGTCAACTTGTCTGTAATTCTCTTGATTCTTTCTTCCAAGACAAAATGAATGCAGTGTATAATCTCTTCTCTGCCAATCAGGATTTGTCTCCGGACTTCGACGTGGTCAATCAGTTAGGTGGCACAGGTTAATCTGCCTCTTCCACTTCATCTGGGCTCCAAATTGATCCTTTAGACACCCCGGCTAGCCCCCTACCTGCTTCTTATGATTTACCTCCAGCAAACCATCTTCCCCGTCACTTTACCCACCTTCTCATCACTCTCGCCAATGCCAGTCCTGAGCTTACTTAACCAAATCAAGTCGAGTTCCCCCCTTGACCCATGCCCCCCTAAAATCTTACTTCTGGCACCCATGATTGTCTCTTTGCATCTTACAGTCATCTTTACCCAGATGTTCATTACAGGGTATTTCCCTACAAAGTGGAAGCTAGCCTCCATACTTCCTCTCCTTAAAAATCCTAATCTCCATGCCACATACCCTAACAGCTATCGCCCTATTTCATGTCTCCCGCTCCCTGCAAAAATCGTTGAAAAAGCCATTAACTCTAAACTAACAACCTTCTAAGAGACCCATGGCCTCTTAAACCCCACCTAGTTCAGCTTTAGAAGCCACCATAGTGGGAAAGCTGGAACCCGTACTCCTAAATAATCTGACTCAATGGTTATTTTTATGCAGCATGAGAGGTCAAGAGAAAACTCCTTTCACAATATCTAAATTTTAAAAGTACACGTTACCACGTAAGAATTCAGGTCAACAGCTAAATTCAAGATAGTTGATTAATTCAAATGTTGAAACAGATTAATATACACCAATCTGAGCATTATGGTGTAAAAATACAGATTAAACAGGATGAAACTGAATCTCCAGAATCAATTCAGTTTGTATAACAAAAAGAAAACAAGACTTGATCACCGCAACAAATGCTATCAAAAGGCAAAAATGCTTGTTGGATTGCATCAAATTTCATGTCAAAGCCCTACAAATCACTAACTGTCCCTATACTACCTTAAAGTCGGGATCCTAGTTTAAGGCAAGTTTCAATAAAGATGGCAAAAGGTGTCAGCGTCAGACCCTTCTAAAGAAGTAACTCCAACCGGGCCATATAGCATAAAGTCACAAAGCCACAGATGTACCTCAAGGAGTCCTAAAGCAGAGTGCCAGCTGTCCCTAACGACACATAACATAAGAAATCGCTGATTTAAGGCACCTCCCATAGTGCCACTAGTAAATTTCCATTTCCAGCACCCTCCGGCTTCCTCCCTTCGCCTCCATGTTCACACGCTAAAATATTTTGTACGTCCTTGGTGCCATCTCCTTCTCCCACGAGAATTCATCCCCCATCCGTTATCCCATTTCTCCTTCTCAGGACACTCTATCTACTAGGTACAATAAATCTTTCTCTCAACTAATGAAGCCTTGTCCACCTGCAGTGGGAACACAAGATACAACATTTCACAATGCAAGCAAAACGCGAATTCAAACTTTAGCTGGAAAATACATTGAAAATGCATTTAAGGCCTACAGTTGGGCTAAATTAACAAAGCACAGGTTGCATTATGTGCGCACTTCTACAAGCAGTTAAGTTATCCATTCAACATATACTTCAACAATTATAAACGGCAACCCCATGAAACATTAGTGTCCTGAGTCAAATTTTTAAACAAATTATGTTTAACATATTAACTGTTATTTCCTTAACTAAAGATTAATGCACAATCCTGTCAGTTACATTTCTAAAGTACACACGTGATATGCATTAATAATGAGGATACTCAAAGCAATGCATATTCCTCTTCTTCTTTTCCTATTTTAGTCACACAGAATATATGTGAGTGCAGACTAACCATGATTATAACGTACTCCTACTGTAAATTCAAAAAAGGGCCCAAACTACTCTCCACTAATCCCCCCTCTGATGGCGTATCAAGCCATCACCAAATCTTTATCATCTTATCAGATGATCTGTCAGACAGATAGATCTAAACCGTTGTCGCTGCAATTCTCTTTCTCTTGAATTCTTTAAGTTGTTTCAGATCATGATGGTATTCATCTTGTGCCCTTTCTAATTATATCTCCCCTGATTTCTGATTCTTTCCTTTCTCGATACTTCTTGTATCATTTGACAACACCCACCAAGCTAAGTGCACAAATGCCAATTATAAGCACCGGTTTCAGGACAGAACCAACTATACCACTTCCCAGGTTTGAAAACCATCTGCCTACCGTAATAAATCCATATCCGACTGAATCCCAAACACCTTCAGCTGCCAATCCACTTAAATCTTTATGAATGTCAGTAATGTTCTTTATATATTTTTGTAAGTCCCTACTCTTATCAGGGATAAAAGTGCAACACTGCTGAGCTTTAAGCATCCGTCAGACTCTGCCTTCTTTTGCGAGCAAGACGTCTGAAGCATGATGGTTCTGCAAAACCACTGATCTAATAGCCACCATTTCAGTATTCACGAGCAGTAAAGATCCAGCAGTACTAGTAGACAACACTAAGTATAATAGCCTCAAAAATATCTCCTACAATTTTTCCAGCACTCAAACCACTTCTATGTCTCAATTTCTCCTCCCAAACTGGATGGTCAAAATCGTCCACATAATAACATTTTGGAAATGCCACACCCAAATAACAAGTGCCATACCATCTACTGGGTAATTTGAAATAAGCATTCCTCCCACAAATGAAATAAACTCCAGGAATCACTGGATCTCTCCCATCCACAAACATCTTCCTAGATCCACGAACTCCAAAGGTGTGATCACATTCACTCTTCCCTACAAATATAGAACTGTAGTCACTTTGGTCATGATGTACACACAATCTCCCCCTATTTTGCCAATCTAATGACAATTCTCCAGTGTTTCCTGTGGTCTGATGGTCCCTTTCCTCTTATGTCCACTCCTGAACATGAAATCCAATCTCAGCATTAGCTACCACTGCCCTAAATCTATCCTCTACTTGATCAATGAATTTCTTTTCAATTCCTGTGAGTGTATAAGTTAAGGTATGTTGGTGTGCATAAGCAGTATCTATTGTCTGTGGTGAAACTAAATATTTACCGACAACCTCAGCCAGTATAGCATTTGGATGTTTGTTCAGGTGCTTAAATAGTGTCACCTCAGAAAGGACCAAATCATAATTTGAAGAATAGTACTCAAAATGACCCTTGTTATAAAATATACTAAGAAGCAAACTACAGCTAATACCATATGTCAAAGGAAGGTGATGGTAAGTGATGCCCTCAGCTGCTGAGGCATATAATTACATGCAAACATAACAAGCCCTCACTTAGTGTCCACATACTCATAGAGCAGCTTAGCTTAAGCATTTAGTGTGAAATCCCTTCTAGACAGATCAGTATGTAAGTGTTGCTCTTCTAATATCGCTAGTTCCCCTTTTGGCTCCAGCGATGGTGTCTGTGCAGGTATAGGTATCTCCTCTAGGCTACCAGCAGGCCTCAAACATAGCATGACAACTAACACTATGAAACCTATTACTATAAGTGTTATGGATGCACACATTATGCCTTTACGCCTACTACTAGAACAATTAGTTTCCATTCTATTTTAGATTCAGACCAAGTTCGGCAGAGAAATAGCAGCTACTGAATTTTCTTTGTTGTTTTTCACCTGTGCAAAACGCAAAACAGTCTCTGGTTCAGAATTCAATTCAGTTACATCATTATACAATCTTCATGAGACTTCCCTAGCCCTATTCTGTGTTCTTCTAAATTGTCACATCCTACATTTTTTCTTCTTCCACTTGGGGGCAGGTGTTCTTCTTCAAGCACCTTTAACAAAAGTTCATAAAATGGTATTCAACATCTCTTATAAGTTCTGATCCCAATTCACATATGAGCAACTGTAATAAATCTGCTCTCAATTCCACAACCTCTTCCGGTGATTGTTCTGGGCTTAAATGAGGAAAGACAGTATCATTCATTATCAAGTTTCGCGAGCCACTCAGCCTCGGCGGGTAGGGAACAGCAAATGAAAGAATAACATTCAAATCAGTCCCCTGAATCTACAGCAAAACATCTATTATCAGCACTTAAGTTCCATTGCTCGCTCTCGTCAGCATTTGTGGCTAGGTATGTCCACTCAAGAGAAGTGTACCTCCAACAAGGCTCCCTCAGTCTCTTGAATCTCCGTAAGCTGGATCCTCCGCCTGTCTTCACTCTGTTCTGACTCAGATGTTTCACTTATGGGTGCAAGCTCTCCTTCCGAGGACAACATCAAACTTCTCCTAGATGACCTTTTTGGCCAGCTTTCTTTCGCCTCCACTCACGTATCCACAGCACCAGCTCCTTGCTTAGAGGCAGGACCTGTCTTGTTCACCACTTTGACACCAGCTTTGTGTGAGCCAACAACTGTCTCTTGTTCTTCTGGTCCTCTTTTAACTTGTTCTAGAGCTTTCTCGACTTGAGAGTATCCCCCCCTACAGCTTGACTGACCCTCTCAGCCACTGCTGGTGCCTCTTCTGGAAGAGGAGCTGTTTCATCAAGGGGACACAGGACCCTGCGGGTGTGAGAGATGTGCACCCAGTTCGGAAGGCCAACACACTTTGCAGCAGTTGTAACCAGAATCACCAGAATAGGGCCATGACAATGGGGTTCAAGACAGATCTTCCTCACATGTTTGTTTATGAGCACCGAGTCACCAGGGAGAAGGTTGTGGCAGTGCTCTTAATGTGGGGGTGCAGTTACTGCTTCAACCTGGTGAGAAACAGATCAAACTACGTCAGCCAGTTCTTTACAGTAGTCGAGCACCAGATCATCCAATATATTCACAAGCAGGCAGGCAGGCACAGCAGGCAACCTCATAGCCCACCCCATGAGGATCTCATGTGGCAAGAGTCTAGTCCTTCTGTCTGATGAAGGAAGTGACCCGGAAAGGGCCACCCGGGTTATCTACAATCTCCTAATTGCCTTCCACAAAATGACAAGTCGGTCAGACAGTAGAGAATACAAACAGTTGTTTATTACCAATACTCTGCAGAGGAGTCCAATCTGACCTGCACCCTAAAATGTTTGCCGAGGGACTGACCCCCCCAACAGTCTGCAACGCATAATGATTCCTCCCAAGGGCCTCCCAACCATGCCCACAATAGAAAGTTACCGGCTTAGGCCGAACATGAACAAAGGAGGCACACAAGGATGGGCTACCACCTGCTAGATGGGTACACGCTATCACTATCTCAAGGTTGCCGTGCTGGGTTACGGCGTCTCCTAACGTGGGAGCAGAGCTACACACAAGGATAGGTATGCGAGGGCAGAATGGTCTATTCATTAGTAAGTCAGAAGGCAACCTTGAACAGAAAAGAAAATAATAACTGAATACAGTGTTCTGCTGAGGCAAGCAATACGAATAATGAGGCCTAGTACAGGCACAGCCTAATAGGGATTACGAAATTCAAAATGGAGTCACACTCGCTAACTGAAGCTCGCACATTGCAGGGATAACTCAGTGGGTTGCATAACGTGAATACGAATGGTGTCTAATTTAGCCGCACACTGCTAACCTAATATACTGTAGAACAAGTGTATAGCGAGAATGGGATTTTCAAACCTAACAGACCCTCCTTTTAGCAGTGGAGGCTAAGGGGCAGATGTATCAAAAAAGTGATTTGCGATTCTCAAATTGCGATTTTTTGCGAATCGCAATGTGAGAATCGCAAATCGCGATGTATCTAAAAAGTCGCTAATATTTAGCGATTCCTTAAAAATCTTAGAAAAATCTGCGAATCCCGTATTTGCGATTCCTTATTAGCAAAATTCGCAAATAAGGAATCGCAAAATTAGGGAATCTGCAATGCAGGTGCAGCTTGATGACATCACACCCAGGAAGTGGGAGTGACATGCTGCACCTGAGTGCCTGAGGCAGAGTCAGAGGCTGTGAGGAGAGGCAGAGGAGTGAGCACAGCAGTAACAAACAGCAAAAATGGATTCACAGCCCAAAGAGAAGGACAAGGAGGGGGCAGTGAGGAAGAGGAAACACAAGTACAGTGAAAGGGAGCAGGAGGTCTTGATTGAGGAGATGGTGTGCAATCATGAACTCCTATTTGGTAAAAAGGCACTCCGTGTACCTGAGTCCAGGTAGCGCAAAATCTGGCTGGCTATCCAGGACAAAGTAAATGCTGTTGGTGTGACCCAGCGCACGGTCGGAGAGCTGAGGAAGAGGTGGTACGACATGCGCCAAAGGTCCAAGGAGAAGGTGGCAACCAGGCTGGCGGAGTCCAGGAAGACAGGGGGTGGAACATCCACAGCAACCGACTCAACACCCCAGGAGGAGTTGGTGGAGAGCACCCTCCTGCCCGAAAGCATCAGTGGAGTGGCTGACATAGACAGCTCAGAGCCTGCAAACACCAGACAAGGTAAGAGGCATGCCAAATGCAGCCCCCCACAGCACCATCCCATCCCCACACACAGGAATGCACCCAACACACACTACAAATGCCACTCCGGTCCACTTTTATCAGCACACACAGCAATGCACCATGGGAGAGGTAGTCAAATGCACAACACAGTGGGGCAAGGAGACACAGCAATGTTGAAGCAGTATGTGAGACCCTGTTATGGCAAAATGCAATAGATACCAGTTAGCCAATACAAATTGTGAAAACTTTATTCAGTGAGAAATGCAGACAAAGTCACAAAATCAAAATTTCCCTCTTCATCCACAGCACAACCTGGGCCACTGGATGACAGTGCGAGGAGATGAGGAGGTGGAAGTAACAGCTGAGCAGGCAGGGCAGGGGAGCCAGATGACAGCCCAGAGAGCACACCTGTCCCAAGGAGGAAGCGCACCATTGTGCCACCACTGCCACCCCTGGAGGCAGAGACACAGTCCACAGGCGATGAACAAGCACAGGCAGAGACAGGGCAGCATGTGACACAGGTCCCAGCACAGCCCACACTGCGACGTAGAGTGCATGGAGATGTGAGACGCAGGCCACGTGCCAGCACCAGCTTTGGCACTGAAGATGAAGACACGGTGTTTGCTGGACTGGAGGGCAGCATGCTGCAAGTACAGCGCCTGCAACACAAATCACTGCGGTCCATTAATCGGCAGCTGTGCACAGTTAACAAAAGCCTACGTTACATGGGGGAGGGCATCATGACCATGGCTGGTGCTATCCATAAATTGTGTGCCACATTAAAGAGGGACAAGGCAGACAGGCACAGGGTGAGGCAACGTGTGGACAGCCGACTGCACAGCTACACCAAGGCGGTGAACCGCCTGTGCACTGCCACTAGCCAGCTGACACGTCGCACCGTCAGCATGCAAGTGGAGATGTCCCACTGCTGCCAGGATGTGGCGAAAGGCCTGGTGCAGGTCACCAGTGCCGTGGAACACATGCAGACAGCCAACACAGGTGGCCCAGCATTCCGGGTCTCAGAGGATAGCGAGGAGGTATCCAGCAGGAGCAGCATGACACCACCAGTGCCCGGGCCAAGACGGCGCAGTGGGAGACAGGGAGCTACACCTGTGGACTCATGGGAGGCCAGTCAGCACCCAGAGCAGACACCAGCAGGCCGTAACAGGAGAAGATGAACTGCAAAACTGAGTAATGCCAAAGGGTGAGGTAACCCATTCCAACAGGACTCCTGACGTGCACACAGACCTGCACTGTGGACATAACATGTGCTACACATAGTGGGATGCATGGAGTCTCTCAGGCTGTGTGACGATATTCTATCCTGCATGTAAAGGCTTGAATAAACACAGACCTGAAACCAAATATCCCATGCCTCATGTCATTATTACTCACCTAGAAATAGTTATGGGTTATCTCATCCCGTCTCTGTCGTCCCGCAGCTGCCCCAACTCCCACTGCAGGTCTTCCAGGGGGACATGGGTCATCATCGTCAGAAGTGTCACTTTCTGACAGTTCTACTGGGATGCCTTTCCTCACTGCAATGTTGTGTAGCATTGCGCAGGTGGCCACAATCTTGCAGCTTGTCTCTGGGCTGTATTGGAGTGCCCCTCCGCTTTTATGCAGGCAGCGGAACCTGCTTTTAAGGATCCCAAAAGTCCGCTCTATTACGCAGCGCGTAGATGTGTGTGCACGGTTGTAACGCCGCTCCCTGGCATTGGCTGGGTTTAGGTATGGCATCAGGGTGAACTCCCGCACCGCATAGGCACTGTCACCTGCAGGAACATTAATGAGAGGTCAGTCAATGGCCCACACACCAGTGATGTACTTGATTATGGGAGGTTTGACATGCACTTACCTAGGAGGTAGCCCTCACCAAACTCGCCAGCAGTGAGACGTCCGTACATCCCACTGTGCCTGAAGATGAAGGAGTCATGGGTGCTCCCTGGGAATTTAGCCACAATGTCAGTGATGACATGCCTGGCATTGCATATGACCTGAATGTTAAGCGAATGGTACGATTTGTTGTTTGATGGGGGGGTGAGAGCCACATGGGTCCCATCAATGCAGCCAATTACGTGGGGGAAGTGCGCAATCTGGTAGAAGTCCAGTTGTGTCTGTTGTAAATCCTGTTGTGTGGTGGGGAAATGTATGTGGTGTCGTAGCCTTTGTACCATGGCATCTAGGAATGCACGGAAGAACTGTGACAGGCAACTCTGGGACACCCCACCTGCCGCAGCTATCACCCCTTGAAAACTGCCTGAGGCCAGCAGGTGTAGTGAGCACAGTACCTGCACATGGGCTGGAATGCTTTGGGTCCTGCCTGTTGGGTGGTCCAAATGGGGTTTCAGCTCATCTATCATGTCCAAAATGCTCTTTGGGTCCAGCCTGTACTTGTCGTGGATCTCCTCCTCAGTCTGCATGAAGAGTGTGATGCGCACCCTAAACACCCGTTCTTGTCGCATCCTTCTCTGTGCTGCCGCACGCAGTCGCAGCCTCCTTGCTATCAGGTAGAGTGAAGCCATTGTGGAAGTGACTGCTGCATTGTGGGCATGTTAATATAGCTTGCACCTGGTTACCACCTGCATTGTGTTGGTGTTAATTCTGTGAGGCAAAATTGCGAATTCTAAGAATTCGCTATTTGCGATTTTTTGTTACATTGCATTGCGATTTCTTACACTGCGAATTTGCAAGTTGCGATATTCGCAACGGTTTTGTACGCTATTTGTGAATTCGCATTAGGGGTACGCACTTTTTAGAAATCGCAAATTAAGAAATCACTAATTTAGCGATTTCTTAATTTGCGCTGCGAACATTTCTCATACATCGGGTTTTCCTATTTTGAGGTCGCAAACGCAGTTTTTTTGCGATTCGCTATTTTTGCGACCTCAAAATAGTTTGATACATCTGCCCCTATATGCTTTATTGACGCTATCAGGTAGGATCTTTACAATTCTAAGCAGGGAAAAGAGAAAATGCATAGTCACTTTAATATCAAAGGAAGAGTAAGCAACACATGTATAGTAAGATATTTTTAGTACTCAAAAATACCCTTATCTATCTGCATCATATCCTGTATTTCTTGCAACATCTTTTATTTATTTATTTTATTTTGAAAGTTTTATATAGCGCGAACATGACCACAGAGGGTATCAGAGCGCTTTACAGATTATGCAGTAGGACGAGTACATGGAAACACAAATAATAAACATATCGACAGGTACATATATTTAGAATGTCCAACATTCTTAAGAACCTAGCATCTAGGGCACAGAGCAGCGTCAAATGGTCCGGGAGTCAAGTGGGGAAGGAAGACTGAGGCAGATATTTCTTCATCAAGAGCTCTTTAACTTCTGATTTGAACAGGGCAGAGGAAGGGATCACCCTGACTTCGGGGGGAAGAGAGTTCCAGATCCTTGATGCCAAACCTGAAAATGATCGATTATAGGTCTTTTTTTCTTGAATTTTTGTGGTTTGAGTAATAGGGTGCTGGCACTTCTAGAGGCTCTTGAACCACATGAGAGCTCCAGTTTCTGAGCGAGGTACATCGGGGTCTTGAGGTGGATGGCTTTGTGTGTCATGCATGCAATTTTCAGCTGTATCCGAGCTTCATAGGGTAGCCATTTCAGAGCTAGCAGGTCCGGAGAGATGTGGTTGAATTTTTTTGTGCCCGTAACGAGCCTGGCCGCAGCATTGAAGGTTACCCTAAGAGGAGCCGTTATCGCTCTGGGCAGGCCACATAGCGTAGCACTGCCATAGTCCAGCTTTGCGATCACCAATGCTTGCACTGCAACCTTTAAGTCATGAGCAGGGAGATAAGGTTTGAGCTTCCTAAGGATGCTGAGTTGGAAGTTCGCTCCTTTGGTGAAGAAACTGATGTGTTTTTGCATGTTCAAATTCTTGTCTAGTATGATACCAAGCGAGGATGCCGAGCCAACGAGGTGAGGTCTGCAGTTAAGAGCCGTAAGCTGATTCAACCATTGTTCAATGTCCGGTGATTGCTTATGAGGTGAGATAAGGAGGAATTCTGTTTTCAGAGCATTTAGTTTCAGGTGGTTATGTGTCAGCCAGCTTTGTGTTTCCAGTAGGACTGAGTTGAGGGACTGAATGTCCTCAGGGGAGGCGATCTTCAGGTATAGTTGAGTATCATCCGCATACATGTGATAGTGAATGCTCGATGATTTGAGCATTTCTCCATGAACAGGTTAAAGAGCGTGGGAGAGAGTGCTGAACCTTGGGGAACCCCCAGCGAAACCGGTGCAGGATGGGACAGGGATTGGTTCACCTTGAAGCGTTGGGATCTATTCAGGAGGAATGAGGAGAACCAATTAAGCACAGGCCCTGCCAACCCCATCCTGTGTTCCAGGAGGTCAGTTAGAGTATCATGTTTGACAGTGTCAAATGCTGACGAAAGGTCAAGAAGGATCAGTAGGCACGACTCATTGTGGTCCAACATTCTTAACGCGCCATCGACAATGTGCGTTAGGGCCGACTCTGTGCTATGGCCCGAGCGGAAACCAGATTGGCAATGGTCCAGGAGTTGGAAATGGTCGATATGGTTGCAGAGTTGGGCAAGCACACATTTCTCCAGGAGCTTTGCTAAGGTGGGGATGTTGGAGATTGGGCGGAAGTTATGAAGGTCCAAGGGATCCGCAGTAGATTTCTTTAAAATCGTATTGACTTGACCCATTTTTAGGCAATCTGGAATAACACCTTGCCGCAGTGATGCATTGACTATCGTAGTCCACAATGTTAGTAGGGAGGATCTGACATCCGGGAAAAGGATCGATGGCAACGGGTCATTGTAGTGGTTGGAAGGTTTCAGAGTCGACAGCGTTTTGCGTATAGTGCATTCATCCAAGGTTTGGAAGAGACTCCAGGAGGCGTTATTTTTGGGGAGGTGTGGTAACGCCGGGACCATGCACTCGCTTCTAGGTGGGCATAGGGGGGTTGGTGGGCTGATCGACAGGTGGTTACAGGCTGATCGTAGTTCTGTTTCAATCTTACTTGTCTTATCTATGAAGACATTTGCGAATTCTTCGCAATTGGGCAATGTCCCTTGACCCAGTGATGCAGAGTTCAGATGACTATTGGCTTGGGACTTGATGAGTTCGAACAGTTTTTTAGGACAGTTTTTTGCTTGGTCTAACTGAGTTCTGAAAAAGGTGGCCTTCGAGCAACTGATGCGTTTATTATAGGAGCTTCTCAGGGATCTTAGGTGGTACAGATGCTCAAGGGATGGATTGGACCGCCACAGCCTTTCAGCAAGTCTTAGGTTTCTTCTTTCTGAATTAAGACTATCGGTAAACCATGGTTTGGAGAGTTTGGAGGGGATTCTTTTGAGCTGTAGTGGGGCGACCGAGTCTAGTACATTCAGCATTGCGTGGTTATAATGGGCCGTAAGTTCGTGGACATCCGACATGTTCGGTGGTGAGGGCAGGATGTTATCACAGAGAGCAGTCAGATCATGGGGGTTGACATTCCGTAGGCATCTTTTCAACTGTTTTGGGTTCTTGGGCTGGGCTTTACTTGTTCTTACCAAATCCAAGATACGGAAGGTGATGCAATAGTGATCTGTCCAATCACACGGGAGGATAGAATCGAGGAGGAGGGAGTTGGGCTTACCAATGACGAGATCTAAGGTAGCTCCTTTGATATGCGTGGGGCTGTCACAGATTTGAATTAGGTTGATGTCAAGAAGGAAGGATTTAATGCTATTGACCACCCCATCATTTACATCATTCCAATGGAGGTTGAAGTCTCCCAGGAAGAATTGGGAGCCGTGGAAGTCTACGTTAGCTGAAATAATGTCCATGATCTGTCTGTGAGGGGAAGGTTGTCGCGAGGGGGGTGGTAAAATGTGTGCAGTTTGCAGGAGGTGCCCCCAGTCACTTCAATGCATAGGTATTCACAGGACGGCAGAGGGTCAGTCTGAAGTACCTTCACTGTAAGATTGCTCCGATGTAAGCATGCAATGCCTCCACCTTGCCCTAAGGATCTGTCCAACCTAATAATGTCATAGTTGGGAGGTATTAAGAGGTCCAGGATGGGGGCAGCTGAGTCATTAAGCCAGGTTTCCGTCAGCATTACAAGGTCAAGATCCTGTGCCAGGGTGAGATCTGCAATGTCCGCAGCATGTTTCGCTGCCGATCTACAATTTAGGAGCACACATTTGAGACTAGTGATGGCGTCTGTTGGAGCGGGAAGCATGGTGGTGACTCGCGTGAGGTTGTTCTCATTTAGGGCTCTGGTGTTAGGCCTAGGTTCCCTGAAGGGATCCGTGGTGATGGATTCAATTTGTTGCAAGTTTGCTATGGAGGGTGGGTGAGCTGGAACATAAGAATGTAGGAGAGAGAGAATATCTGTATCGGACAAGGGGGCTTTGCATCTGGAGGGGCGCGCCGGGTCATTAGGGAGCGGAGTGGAGGCCCACCTATGAGGTATGTGGGAGACATGAGACGGTGACCTCTGTGCGTCAAGGGGGGAGGGGAGCCCAGAACGCCTGTGATCAGGGAGCGAGCAGCGATGGTGATTTTTTGTGGTGGGGCCGCTAGGACTGGGGTTTGCAAACAAGGCCTTAGTGATATGTAATATACTGCGGACCTCTGTCTTAAGTTGTTGTAGGCAGAGTACTATCTCGTTAAGGCGGCATTCCAGTGAGGTGTGCGGAAGGGATTGGGAGGCACGGTCCCTGGGATCCTGGAGCGGGAGAGAGCTAGTGAAGTCGGGGGAAGGTAGGGCAGGTGGAGACTGCATGTGTCCAGCGGGAAGAGATTCTGGACACTGGAGCTGCCCGCTCAGAATGGATAGGCTAGGGGAAGAGCTAGTGAGGTCAGGGGAAAGAAGGGTGGTAGGAAACTGGATGCGCCCAGCGGGAAAAGTTTCTGGGCAGTGGAGCAGCACGCTTGGAATGGGTATGGAAGGGGAGGAGCTAGTGAGGTCGGGGAAAGGTAGGGCAGTGGGCGCCTGAATGTGCCCCGAGGGGAGGGATTCAGGGAAGTGGCACTGCAAGCTCTGGAGGATGGGTAGGATAGTAGAGGAGGGGAATGATGGATAAAGATCAGTGGAGGCCGATGGGAGCCTGGTGGGAGTGTGAATTGGGCTGGGGGAAGGCGACTTGGGAAGAATCGGGGCGGTGTTGTACGCAATGGGGCTAGGCAGGTTAGGACTAGCTAACCATACGGGGGAGTGGGAGGGTTCGCGAGATGGCTGTACTGGCGCAGCTCGTACAGTGCGGGCATTGCGAGGGAGTTGTTATTAGGAGTTAGGGTAGGAAGTGGGGGGTCCAACGAGGCAGATGTGGGATCAGCGGGAGGTGGTGTCGAGGTAGGGGATAGAGTCTGCAAGTGCTGGGGGACCGCTGGGGGTCCCGCCCTTGCACGGTGTGCGGGATTGCCGCTAGCCACTGTATTTAAGATGGTGGGGAAGAATGTGTCAAATCGCATTAGATTGTGGTCGGAGGCTTGTATAAGAATGATTCCATTTTTGTAGAGGGAGATGGTGGCTTCAGCTCTGTAATACGCGGAGGGCGCCACAATCAATCTCAGACCATGTGGCGTTTTCAGGGAAGTGGAGATCTTGAGCAGAGAGTGGATGGCCTTCCGCCATTGAGCATGACGATTAGTGTAGAAGATGAGGTCATTTATGGTAGCACCCTTTCTGGTAGAGAAGTAGGGGTCTGAAATGAGGGTTTCTGGATGTGATTTAAGTAGTTTATGTTTGAAGTTTTTTGCCGCATTTTTAGATAAGTTCGGGGGGTATCTGATTCGGAAAGCGTTGTGACAAGTAGGTTCCAGGTTTGGCGAGCAAAGGATCGGAAGTTTAGGCTCCATATTGGCAAACGTCTTCTCAGCGCACCAGAGTGGGTAAGAAGGTAGCTGGGCAGAGTTCGGCCTCCACCATTAGAGGCGTAAGAATACCAAGCGACACGGGCATGGGAATCTCTCTATTTGCTAGCAACCCCCTCGGGATCCTTAGGGTCAACTAGTTTCAGAAGGGCCCGATAATCTAGGGCTAAGAGACATGGGGTTGGACCATGATGAATAGAGGCAGTCTCTAGAGTGGAATTACCACTTGGGAAGCAGGCAAGGCAGGCAGTTCGAGAACCAACATATGGGATGGGAAAACCACTGCATAATGTGTGGTATTGGGGCACATATAGCGGGGCCCGGTGTGGTCATATATGGCGATTGAGTGACCCACCCGAATTTAGGTAGTGAGTGCCCATTCCAAGATGGTCGCCATAGGCTGGGAGAGGGGCAGGCCCCTTTCTATCTCCATGCCCTACTGAGAATAGAGCCCAGGGAAGGGGGCGCCATCTTCAGATCCGAAGGTAGGGGGACAGCAAGTCAGTTAATACAACACCAACAGGCCAAAAACAAAATGGGCGCCCAAGCCTGTGCAACAACAGCACAAAACGAGTTCCCGAACAGGGCAGGCTTGTTTGGCAGCCACAAATCACCCTCAGCAGAATCCAGAAGAGCCGGCAGCGAATCGGTCTGCAGTGCCTCAGAGAATCGGCAGCCCCCACGGCCCAGACTCCACGTAGCACCGGGAATCAGGGAACAGAGGGGGGGGGGATTAATGAGACCCACCGTACCTCATCGAGATGGGCCCCACAGTTGCGCGAGATCCATCGGGACACTCGTATGAAAGTATGCCACACCGGAACAGTGACGGGTCATCAAGCCGCACGCTGCAGACACCAGCACTGCAAAAGCGGCCACAACGCGCAGCGGGTCTGCCCTCAAGCCAGCCCAGCATCCAGGATCTCTGCGGCCGGGAGGGCGGAGATGCGCTCTCTACGCTGCGACCCGAGCTCGACCCTCACAATCCAGGGAGCTCGGGGCTACGTCCGGCAAGCTGGAGACTCACCTCTCAGCTGCAGCAGCGGAGCTCCGGGTGCACGCTCCAGTGGGCAGCAGAACAGACCCACGCGCCAACTCTGCAGCCCCCTCTACAAGCGGGACCACGGCGGCAGGGGAGGGGGGGCGGGCTGTGCGCATTCACCCGTCGAGCCCAATATCACAGCCCGGGAGCTCAGAGGCGAAGTCTGTCCGGCAGGCGACTCATCCCGTGGCAGCTGCGACGTACCTCAGCCTCCACTCCGGGCTGTCCACCCTGTGGCAGCTGCGATGCCCCTCTGCCTCCGATCACCACACGAGGCAGCGGCTGACCACCGGGAATGGCGAAGTAGCGAGCAGGCTTCCGGTAGGTTTCCGCTGGATGCTCTTCATTACGGTGCTCCAATCATCCAAACGTTGCTGAACCAGTTGCAGATCAGAGGCTCTAAGTATATGGTTGCGTTTCAGCCGCGTTCCCGCATGCTGGGTTGTCTGGTAGAAGGGTGGATGGGGGGCATAGGCAGGGATATTCACAGAAGTGTGATCCCAAGCCCCAGAGCTTCGTTGGGGAGCTCCAGTTCGGCGGCCATCTTGGCTTGTAATCATCATATTAGAGACTTTATCATTACGGCCTGGCAATTTAGGGGTAGGGGTGAGTTTACTCACACAATAGGTGCAGCATGCTGGAAGGCAATTGACACATAGGCAGCACGTGAAAATGGCACCTACATTAGCTACTAGGAAAAGAAGTATCTTCCAACCCCAGGATGATATCAGACCCCAAAACCACCCTGTCAAGGACCATGAACCATTATCCTGATGAATATCGGATGCAAGCCTATGTAGCTTCTTGATAGCTGAGTATACATTAGGGGCGTGGT
Organism: Calotriton arnoldi; assembly: GCA_963921515.1. NCBI lineage: Eukaryota > Metazoa > Chordata > Amphibia > Caudata > Salamandridae > Calotriton > Calotriton arnoldi. Next base: position 556,185 of record CAWUFW010010170.1, read on the forward strand.
CTGGGATGTAAACGCAGCAACTGCTGCCTATGAAGCGACAAGCTCCACCCCTATCTGCAAGGATAACGTCTAAAACCATCCGATTTTGAAGAGCAACGAGTCTGGTAGCCTGGAGCTCAGCCGTGATGTTAGTGAGTATGCCTGCTGTAGTGTTGATAACCCCTTCAACAACCCTGGTGAGACGACGAATGTTAACACTGTTATACATAGGCCCCCAGAAAGGCACAATACCCTTCATGGCATCCATGAATTGCTGTAGAGTAGTATCAGTTTGATCGATATCTGCTGTGTCAATAACTCTCCTTACCAAGGACAAGTATACGCCTCTCCGCTGAAGCCTATGGTCTTTGTGATAGTTGGACGGTGCAATGTAAACGGGAGGTAAAAGAAAAGAGACATAACACTGGCCAGACCATCCCCTAGGGAGCCATGTATAAGCCTGCTCCCACAAACAAAGTATACATTTGGGGGGTGAGCAAAGGTGGGCTACTAGTAGTGTTTAATCGATAGGTGTAGTTACAACTGCTCTGTACCACTAGAATATTCCCTGAACCTTCGACACAGAAACTAGCTGCTGTATGAACCACAGGTACAGGCATGGCTTTATCTTCAGTGATATTTCGTGCATGGAAACATTTAAAGTATTCGGTAACATTGAATCCCTGAATATCCAACATTTCATTTTGCAGCCATGTGGCATTCTTGTTACCCTTGTAAACATTCATGCAAGCATGTGGATGTAAGGTACCCTCCTTTCCTCCTGTCCCCGGTGTATAACCCCGGTGTACTACTATATATTCCAACACTGCTTCATAATCAGACTTCGTCATATTCATAGCATCAGTATGATAATGTATATACACCATGGAAAGCAACAGGAACCATGCCTCACAACTACTTAGGTACGACAGGGGTTAAGACACCAGTAAATCATTCTTGTGCATAACTGAGGGGAGTAAGCCACACACCCAACAATTCGTGGCATTTGTCGTATTGTGTATTTGGTGAAGCATCTGCAGGAAGGCGTTTTCAACATATGTCTGTCTATGTCTCTCTTTATGTGGGGTCAACGTAACAAACAGATGCTCAGGTGGAGACGGGGTGGTTCCTATCAAAGTGTGTACAGGATGCTGTTCTTCTAAATACCATACTACCCCAAACAGTATTATCATTACTATGGAACACTACCACCACTATCTTACTCCTAATAGGCCAGCTAGACCACACAGGACTACTCTGCCCTGGTGGTGGTGCCGCTAGGGGCTGTTCCTCCTCCATGGCAGCACGGCCAAATGGGTACATGTGAAGAGCCTTATGAACTGGAGCCACAAGAATACGACCGACCAGAGGGGCACAGTTTACCCAGCGTCCGTCTAGAGCCTCGCTGGCAGGCTCCTATCGTTCATCAACGATGGTGCTCTGAAGCACTCCCTCGAGGGGGCTGCGCGATCGCGGCCCTTGCTGGAAAAAAATCCTTCTTCTTTCAGGATAGGGCACCCTCCCTCCAGGGCAAGTACCCTCAACGATCCTGTTCAGTGTCTAGGGCAGTGCACCAGTGTAGTTCACGCTAATCTGACGCAGGCACGGTTAGACATAGTACCTACACCCTAATCTCAAGTCCTTCCCTAACTCCTGGACTGTCCCTCTGGGGCACTGTCCTTCTTTCGGGGGCGCAAGTTGTACCTGTCAACTCCAGGCACTGTTTCATCAACAAAAAGGGGGTGAAACTCAGGCTCAGAAAAGCATGGGGACTCAGGTGCCTGTGGATCAGATGGGGAAGAAGCTGGGGCTTCCCTTATCCCCGGAGGGACCGCCTCAAGCAGGGCAGCGTCACTCTCTGCGTCCATCTGCGCCCACCTCAACCGGCCGTTAGAGAAGGGAATAAAGCGGGGCACCCTTTCCCCTTCTTGGTCAGCAATGCCGTCGAGCACCCACTTGTCGTAGGGAAGTGGGAGAGGAACCCTCTTGCAGTGGGTACCATGCACCCAGTTCTTCCGGCCATCGAGTTTCACCGCCGTTCTAGTGGCAAGGAGGACCAACAGTGGGCCCTTCCAACGAGGCTCCAGGCAGCTCTTCCTCTGGAAGTTCTTGACGAGGACGTAGTCTCCGGGCTGTAGCTGATGCCTGGGCCCCTCTGGTACCGGCCGCAGTGTCTCCTGAATCTGTTGATGAAGAGAACGAAGATCTTTAGTTAACTCATACAGATAGTCTACAAGCAAAGGGTACTCTATCACAGAGAAGCGCTTTGGCCTTGGAACGCCCCAGATATTGGCAGGGCGACCAAACACTACCTCATATGGTGACAACCCTGTCCTAGAGTGTGCTGTCGCCCAGGTGGATAACAAGGCCAAGGGCAACGCATCAGGCCATCGTAATCCTGTGCTTTCTTGTATCTTTGCTAACTTCAGCTTGAGAGTACCATTGTATTTCTCAACCAGACCTGCTGACTAGGGGTGGTTAGCTGCATGAAACTTCTGCTTGATGTGCAAACCTTCGCACACCATTTGGATGACCTTGAAATTGAAGTGACATCCGTTGTCACTCCAGATCACACGCGGCAATCCGAAGCGCGGGAAGAACTCTTTTATGAGTGCCTTCGCCGGCGCCATAGCCGTATTCTCTTTAGTGGGGTAAGCTTCAATCCATTTACTGAATGCACAAATCACTACCAGCACATACTTCAATTTGTTGACTCGTTCCATTTCGATAAAATCCATCTGGAGAACCTCGAAAGGGAAGAAAGGAGGTGCAAAGTTACCAGAGGGTGTAGGAGTACCTTTCCCAGGATTATGTGTCATACAAATCACACAGTGTTTCACTAAATGAGTGGCTACCTTGGAAATATTATCGTTCTGCCACACTGGGTCCAACACCTTACATATTCCCTTGGCGCTAATGTGGGCTGGGCCATGGGCCATGGTAACCACAGGAAGTACATAGGCATTAGGTAACATCCATCGCTGTTTCTCTGACTTATCAGTCCAGCACCCATCCTCATCCAGACGCCCTGTACTCTCCTGCCATATTGCCAATTTGTCTAGGGTCGCCTCGCTTTGTATCTCCTTGACATTTTCTAATGTGTCCTCAAACATTCCATTGTCTGGGACTCACCTAGCAGGACCTGCCACAAACATCTTTTTCATCTTTGATCTCGCTGTCTCTTTAGCTGTTTGATCTGCAAACGCATTTCCTCTCCAAACATCATCTGTTATTGCTTTGTGGGCACTACATTTTATTATTGCTAACCTTTTGGGAAGTGTTAGCGCTGACAAGAGTCTATGTATCAATGGGCCATTCTGTATTCGTAATCCATGTGATGTTAAGAACCCTCTCTCTGCCCAGAGGCATCCAAAATTATGGGCGACCCCAAAGGCGTACTGGCTGTCAGTATAAATATTGACAGTCAGTACCTCACTCAACTCACAAGCCCGAAGAAGGGCAACCAGCTCTGCAGCTTGGGCTGATTGGTACGGGACACAGGATGTCTCAACTATAGTGTGTAACGTTGTAATTGCATATGCTGCAGTGGTGGTGCCATCAAGTAGTTTGAAACAAGAGCCATCGATATATAGTTCCCCTTGGGGTTCAGATAGGGGAACATCAGTCAGGTCTACCCGTCCTTTTGTCTACTCTTCCGTTCTGTACACACAATCATGTGCATCTGTGTCATTACTCGTCGAAGGGAGGGGTAGTAACGTGGCTGGGTTCAGAGTGGCACATCTTTTGATGGGAATGTGCGGAGCAAATAAAGTTAGTTCATATCCAGTCAGACGTGCACTCGTACGGTGCTGTGTCTTTGTCTTATTCAAAAGCGTATCCACAGCATGAGGCACCATTACTGTGAGTTCAGTATCGAGAACGATCCCCGCCGATTGTCTGATAGAAACTGTCACCGCCGCGGCAGCTCTTAGGCAGCTCGGGAGGGCTCTGGCGACATTATCTAGTATAGCAGAAAAATAAGCACAGGGTCTTTGCTTACCACCAAAACCCTGTGTTAAAACAGAAAGCGCGCAACCGTCCGCCTCATGTACGTAAAGAACAAAAGGCTTCTGGTAATTAGGAGTACCAAGCACAGGAGCAGAGCAAAGCACAACCTTTAATTGCTCAAAAGCTTGCTGGCATGCAGATGTCCAAGGTAGGGGTTCATGCACTTATTTGGTGGTCAGGTAAAGGAGGGGTTTTGTTAGTAAGGAATAATTGGGGATCCAGTGTCGACAATATGAGGTAATACCAATAAATGCACATACTTCACGTTGGGTCTTAGGAACAGGCATATTAGTGAGAGCAGCTATGCGCTCAGGTATTAGTCTATGACTCTCCTTCGACAGTAGGTGACCTAAGTAGGTAACCTCCTGTCCACAATATTGAAATTTGGAAAGGGACACCTTATGGCCATGGTGCGCCAAATGCAACAGCAATTTAACAGTGGCATCTTTACAGCCATCCTCAGTATCAGAGGCCACAAGGAGGTCGTCAACGTACTGCAACAGCACATTACCAGTGGGAAGTACCAAAGAATCCAATTGAGTTTTTAAAGCTTGACTATAGATACTCTGTATACTTTCTGTATAGCCTTGAGGCGCACAACAGAATCTAAAGCTCCTGCCGGCTAGGGCAAATCCAAACAGATATCTGCTATCTGTATGAATTGGAATGCTAAAGAAAGCATTCTTCAAATCAATCACGGAAAAGAACTTTGCTGATGGGGGAATCATTGTCAATATCGTGGCAATGTCTGGGACTACAGGATATTGGGGCACTACTATTTATTGACCTCTCTGAGGTCAATTACAAAGCGATAAACATCAGGATGAGCATCAGAAGAGTCCAAGGGTGTCTTCTTGAGAATCGGAAGGATAGGGCTATTACACACATTCGCCACTGTCTCCTCAACCACACCAGACTTAATCAAATCCTGTTTTATTTGCAACAAGGCCTTTTCTCCTGCTTGTGAAATCTTATACTGTGGAATACGTGGCAATACAGCATTGTCTTTGATCTGAATAGAGACTGGCAGGATCTGGAGTAACCCCACATCTGTGTCTCCTGCTGCCCATAAGCTATGGGGCACCTCTTTGAATTCAGCGGGGAGGGGTGCGTCTTTTGCAAAGCATTGTTTTGCACGAGCCACTTGTGGCCCAACGGTTATGTAAACACCATCTGGAGAACAAAAGATGGTGGCATGTAATCTCTTCAACAAATCCAATCCCATCAAATTCTCCCCACAATTTGTCGTTAACAGGAACAGCGAATCCTCCGTAAAGGTACCAATAGTCAGAGCAAGAGGTTTGGAAATGAGGCTAACAACCGGCATGCCTGAGAAACCAACCGAAACATTGTTTTGGCCAGACAGAGCTGCTCCTGGGACCAGCGAACGAGAAACAGAGCTATTCATAGCATCCATGTCAAGTAAGAACATCTTGGGCATGCCCTGCAAATCCGCAGTGACATAAGGTCCCCGCTGATCTACAGGCACCGGAACCGGTCCCTTACCCTGTCCCTGGCTGTGGGACATCCCCGTCACTTCGTCCATGTCATAGTCGTCATGATAGTACTGCCTTCCCCGGGGTTCGTTGAAATAGTTCTTGTTCTGGTGAGCATACGATGTATTCTCAGACTGTCCCTTTCCTCGGCCCCCTCCCCCTCTACCACATCCTCTAAAACCCCTACCTCTCGGGGCCTCAACTTTCTGCAGCAACTCCGGACACTCACTTCGCCAATGCCCCTCCTTTTTACAGTACGCACATTGGTTGTACCCCACGGGCACACCCGGTGTACTGTTCTGGTCAGACCCCCGCTGGGCCGGACCCGAACCCCTTCCACTTCCATTCCCCTTCGCCACTTGCTGCATCAACACCCTTGTCTTCAACTCCTTTGACTTTTTTTCCACCTTCCCTTTGTCCTCATTCTCTCTTTTCTCGTAGTACTGTGCCATACTCAAGATTACTGACGGGGATGAGGTGGTCCAAGTACTTTCCGATGCCTGCAACCTAGTCGCAATCTCGGGAAGCAAATTAGTGACAAACATGTTGACAAACGAACGAACCGTAGTCAAGAACAATTTCCCTTTGGGTATATTTCACAACACAACACCAAACCACTCTTCCCTTCCAAACTATCACCAAGGCATAACACCATCAAGGGCTCGATACATCCACAATATAAAAATGTTTTATTAAAATTTCAAATATTCATGAGCATAAAATCATTGTACATAATAAAAAAAGATAAAATTATACAATCACAAAAGATTTTTCAATTAATCATAGGGAGAATTTGCTAGAAAATTCTTTCTAATCATCAAACATAGCAAAAAAGCAAAACATTGGATCAAAATTATCTGTGAACTATTAACCACCTAATACAATTGATATTAACAATTTCACAAATGTCACCACAATCTCTAGTTCGCCTTTTCAAGTTGGCGTCGACGCGTTTCGGTGGATATCTGTATAAAAAACCACCTTCCTCAGGGCAAAGATGTTATCTCCCACATAGACAAATCGATCTAAACATTTTTATGAAAAAATACAAAAAAACAATCAGTAAACATTTACATTGCAGAATATATATTACCCTTCAATTATATACAGTGTTCATATCCTGGTGATACATCCCAAGCCCATGCACTCAATGCAGCTCAAACCACTTACATACACACACAAAACTTGTGAGAGTTAATTAATATAGACCTCCTGGTCAAAGGGGGGCATAATTCACTTCACCACACCCATATTAGGGTGTCTCAACATCCCATTAAGAAAAATATTTTTTTTTAAAGTTTATTCCAAATGCATATAGAATACACAAGAGGAATACACATTGTGAACCAATTCATTTAATACATGATTCAGGTCTCATGGGAAAGAAATTTTACACCAGAGATAGAGACATATATATATTATTATATTATATATCTACCTGTGGCGGATCAGGATACTCATCTGACTGTAGCCGCAATACAGAATATTTGAAGGCCACAATACGGGGATTAAAATCTCACTATAAGGCATCCAATTCAAATAAATGAGTCAATCTGTGGAGAATAGAAATTCTTACTTTCTGAACAACTCCTACTATAGAACATATTGTGAAGGCTGATTAACAAACAGATCATACCTCAAAATTTCAGCAATCCTCAAAATACAGATCTCGTTGTGCTTCATAAAATCCTACCGCTGCAATAAGGGAAAACACGTATTGAGGCTCCCAATCCGAATGACCCCACTTATAAAAATTGCAAAATTAATTCTGGGTATGTTACCTTCAGAATATATGACAGTGTTTGTCATGGAATATTCGTAAATACATTCTCCATTACTTAGTTAAAAACACGATGGCTTCACGATTTCCTTAAAGCCTATCTTCTTCTTAAGTACACTTTCTATGACCCAATCAAGAACTACGTGTTTTTTCTGAAAAAAGAATAAAAATCTAAATTAATTACACAATGTGAGACAGCATGCTGCACCCTCCGCTCTAAATAGAAACCGACAACTTCCTGCTTAGCTTCGCAGAGAAAAAGAGAAAAAAAACTCTCTATCGTGTTTACAACATCACATTTATATGCACTAAACCCTAGCGCGTGCAATAAAATCGACTCAAAGTTCAGGCAGGACTGGCAGGACTACAAAGAATCACACAAACTATAACATATACTGCCATTCATACTACTATCTTTAAAGCACCCGACTACTTTCAGGTACCTGTTTGCACACGTAGTTCTAGTGCCAACAAATAATGATAGTATTTTATTACCACTTTTGAGTCAAGAACTATGTATTCTTCTCAATATATGACTCTAAATCCACCTGAGTTGAAAAATCGCACTGGTAACAAAGCCGCCGCTCAGTTGATTACAACAATACTATTACGTACCAATCTATTGTTGAAGTACCAAATCCCATTTGTACTCATGTGTTGGGCATGAACCATCTTTTTGTCTACGGCAATTCTTGAAAAAACAGATAAATACATGCCGCAAGGTAATCTCTAAAAGACCTTACCAAATGCCCCAAGCTAATTAGCAATAAACTACAACTCCTTCGCTTTGCTACAAACGGCTTAGCATATTCTTACCTTATTCCACGCAGTATGGCCAAAATTCGGGGCACACAACCTCCGAAGAAAAAGGGTCTCTGTCACGCACCACTCTGTATGGCGTATTTGAACAGAATGGGTTTATCATGTGACCAAACCAATTACGGAGCACAGCTCGGTATAGAAGTTTAAAAAAACACCGACACTGTGGCGGCCATCTTAGTCTGTCTCTTCGTACAAACAAATTGCATAAATGATAATACTTTATTGACAATACGGTGCAATATAACACCGTTAAGAGAACTAAATACACCCGGTTTTCCCTAAAGAACACATCAGCTAAAAAATATTCGAAAGAAAGCACACATAAAAAATATATACATATAAATATATATATATGTGTCTCTCCACATGCAACAAACCCAGGCAACCAGTTCGTATTACATAGTGCCCAAAAAAAAACCCTCAATATAAAAATACGTAATTCCTTAAGCCCACTAAATTCGGATACGGTTCAATCAGAACCGATCACATTCTTCTAACGTAAGAAGCAATCCTAATAACTGCGACGGCCATCTTAGGAGAAATTATTCCAAAAATACCGGAAACCAAACATTAGTTTTCTATACTTGTGAGAATACACGCAACATGAACCCAACGGCCCATCGAAAGTCCTAGATCTTAAAGGATGGTACAAAACATCTCCATTTTAAGAAGACGAGAAAAATAAAATGAGATAAATAATAAAGAAGAAAGTCCCATCAATGGCTTAAATCAAAATACTATGCTGACAGTACATAATTGCTAAATATTCGGCCGCATTTTAAACCCCAAGCCAAAAGACCATTCAGAAAAGAATACAATTTAATTGATAAGACGGTCCCACTCTTCTTTAGAATTTAAACCATTGCGTACCGTATTAAACAATGATATAAACCACTGTTCTCTGGCCTTCCTCTTCATTTCTACATTCCCACCACGTGCTCCCATCTGAATTTTCTCCAAGATAAACCACTCTATTTCTAATTCACTATGTCCCTTTTCTAAATAGTGTCCTATTAGCGGGGCATTTATTTTCTTTGTTCTAATTGCTGAACGGTGTTCTTGTAGTCTCGTGCGTAACTCTCTACTCGTTTCGCCCACGTAGCCCTTGCCACATGGGCATCGCAGGAAATAAACTATATTCTTACTTCTGCAACTGTTCAAAGTCCTTGAATTTACCTGACAGTCATTATGTTTGATGGATTTCGCCTCAATACAAGATACACAGACATTGCACGTACCACATTTGGTATTACCAATTGCTGGCCTTCTGTCTAACGTGCTTTGTGTGCTACCTTGGACATCACGATAAGTGTGTACTAATTCACTTTTCAGATTTCTATTCTTCTTAAAGGCAAAAATTGGTCTATCCAGCTTATTCTCTTCATCATTATTCACAATGTGCCAGTTACTATTAATAACATTCTTAACCCGATTACTGATATGTGAGAAATTACTAACAAAGACAATTTTATCTCCTTCTCTCTTTTTGGGTTCATTATTATTGATCATGGCCTCTCTATTATAAAATCGTGCCCCTTTACACGAATGCGAGATTAATTTTTTAGGATAGCCTCTATCTATGAACTTCCTTTTTACAATCTCTGCATGTTTATAGAAGTCATTAATATCAGAACAATTCCTCCTTAAACGGAGAAACTGACTGAATGGAATATTATCCCTTTGGGATTTAGGGTGAAAGCTTGAATAGTGCAACAAAGTATTTTTTGCCATCGGTTTTGTATATAATTCCACCTCCAAGAAACCGTCATTGTCCTTAATTGTAATATCCAAGAAATCCACTCTAGATCTACTGTAATGGGATGTAAATTTGAGGTTTGGGTCTCCCATATTTAACCAAGCTAGGAATTCTTTCAGCTGATCTTCTTCACCCTCCCAAATGAAGAAGATGTCATCAATGTAGCGGTACCAGCCCGCCACATTCTCATAAAAGGGTGCGAGTTCATTGTAAATATGTTGGTTTTTGAACTCCCCCACATAAAGACATGCTAGACTTGGGGCGCATGTAGCCCCTATGCTGGTCCCCCAATTGCTTAAACAGTTGTTCTTTGAATAAAAAAATGTTGTTCATCAATACCATCCTGGCACACTCCACTACAAAACCCTTATTTACTCCATCCAAGTCCACACTGCTAATGGCTCTACGTACAACTTCAACTGTAGCTTCTTGAGGAATGTTTGTGTAGCGAGACTCAATGTCAAGAGTGACTAGACACTGAGTCTCTCCACAAAACACCTTACCCTCAAGCATGGAAATAATGTGTGATGAATCTCTTACATAGGATTTTAAATTCTTCACTATGGGATGCAAAAAATGATCAACATATTTACTGAGGGGCTCTGTGAGGGAATCTATACTACTCACAATTGGCCGCATGGGTGGATTTTCACTATTTTTATGTATTTTAGGGAGGCCATATAAGGCAGGAATTTTAGGTTCATTGTTACTTAAAAATCTAAATTCCTGCTCACAAATCCACTTATTTTCTTTGGCCTCATTTACTAATCAATGGCAATCCCTTGCTAATTTCACTAATGTATTTCTAGGGACTGCTTCATAATGTTCCTCAACATTGAGCATTTCCTGCATCTTTCCATCATATTCCCTAGTATTAAAAACAACTACCCCTCCCCACAAACGAACACCACCCTCCAGCGACAGATCTTGGCCACTAAAATCCAGAAACACCCCTTCAAACCTAGAAAAGAAATCAGACACACTTTCATCCTTCTTCTGACGACACACAGTCAACTTGTCCCAATCCACTCGTCTCTGCGGGACAAGAGAATGCATGTAAGTGATAATACGCCCCGGCAATGCTAATAGCTCCGCCTTCGGTTTCTCGCCGGGCTTGCGCTCCTTATCCCATGTCCTGATCTCATCCCATGTTCCACCCAATTCCACCACATGATCCTGCGTATGCACCTGTCTCCATATATCTACCGGTACCAACAGACCGAAAAACATCTCTATATCAGCTAATGTCATCACTGTGGAGGAGGCCGCCTCCGTCAATTCTTTATAGTACGCTGTTGGATTTTTCCGAGGGTCCGGCAACTGTCCTTTTAGGGATATTACCTCACTCCTCTTCCAAGGAGGGTAGATCCACTGTTCCTAGAATTGGGCCGCCACTCGTGGGCGAGTAACAATATTATTCCCATCTCGCAACTCCGGTATTTCGGGGTGGTAAATGGGATGAACTTCCCTTATGGGGAACTGTGACGCAGTCGTCGGGATCTTCTGAAGCAATCTACCCCGATAACGCACCAATGTCGTCACATTACTGAAAACCTCATTGGGGGCCATATCTGTAGTATATACCCTATCCCGAATGTCATAAATTATCTGCGGTGCAATACCCTTTAAACACTGTTCCCAAAATCCTATCAGCGTAGCCGACATATACTTAAGAGCATGTTGCTGTATAAACGGCTCATAATCTTTCATCACGCTCCATACATCTTCCACACTATAAATCAGATTCCGGGCCCACTGTGCAGCCTGGTCAGCCACCATTCTCTTTTCCTCATCACCCACAGCAGAGCGCATCAACACTTTATCCATGCGCTCGCGTGCCACTGCCCAATTCACTTCATGCACTCCGCGCACAGGCCTCTCGGCATTTTGCATTACCTGAGGTAACACACTCAAAGGGGAAAGGGCAGATGAAGAAACAGGTACCATCGCACACAAAGACAGTGTTGTAGGAGTAAGAGAAGGCGTGACCACAGGTGCGGAGTCGGGAGACAGAATAGGGGAACTGACGGCTCCCGCCCCTCTAACTTGCGAAAGTGGGGAAGAAGCAGGCGGGGCCGGGACCGAAGCAGTAGAGCCAGAAACAGGAAGAGTAAGAATAGCAGAACCAGAGGCCGAAGACTGAGGTGTTGGGATTATGGGATATATTCCGTTGGGGGGCATAAGGAGGTGGGGGTCGAGAATCCAATAACTCCTCAACGAAAACGTCACCTTCCTCTCTAGCAACATAACATTTATCACTCTGCAATCGAAACTTCCTATCTGCACACTCTATGCCTTTCTCGCTCTTTTCTCTTTCATAGGCTATTGCTTTCTGCGTTATCGTTTCGTCTGTCCCCTCCAGGCTTGCTTCTCTGCCCTCATACGTCGTTGCTTCGCTTCCTTCTGCCATGTCCTCAGAGGATCAAACATCGACTGCCTGCTCTTTTTGGCGAACAATTTGTCCTGCAAGTAATTCAACTTTTGTTCATCAAATGTGCCAGTAAGCGGCCACTGTAACTCAACATTGTCCCTCGTATATTTATTCCACAACGTGCTAAACATAATAGGGCCAATGCCATGCTTGACGTATACCTCAAAATTTGGGGTACCCTCTGGAGGCGCAGGCTGCCTCTCTTCCAATCGAGCTTCAGTGGAACAACACCGACATCCAAAATACCCTAACTTGCTTAGACAAGGCATCTTAATATAAGACACATAAACTGTCCCAATGGACAAATATAACACCAACCAACAAAATGGTCCAAAACCAAATCGAAGCAGTCCGAAAACCGCACCCTACAGTCCGCAGACTGTACCAAGACAAGACAGTTCAAAGACTGTACCAAAACAAGAAGACAGGCTCTAGCCCCAGACCTTTTCAAGAATAGGCCGAATTTACAGTTGGCCTGGCAGATTGTTCACAAACAGCCCCAGACCTTTTCAAGAATTGTCCAAATTTCCAGTTGGCCAGGTAGACCGTTCACAAACACTTTGTGTCTTTTAAGGGTTCCCAAACCCACCAAGATCAAGACAAGACAGTCCGGAGACTGTCCCAGACACAGTCCGTAGGCGCGTGCCGTTCAACCATGGCGCCACATTTTCCAAGAATTCAAGTCACTCACCTGGGGCACTTAGGTCGAGCAATATTATTCTCCACTGCCGACTCTTTGGACCAAATGGCCAAATCCAAGGTTCCGCCTTCTCAGGACCCCAGCCGGTGACCACTAGACGAGGAGTCGCCCGATCAGACGGGCGGGGCAGCCAGGAGAACCGGGCTCTTATTGTGTGGGGATCCTCGATCCGCCCGACCGTCCGGACACCACCCCGACCCTACAACCCAATTACGGGCGAGTTGGGTCACCTTGCGTAGTCCCTGTTTGGATGCCAACTGAAGGAAGTGACCCGGAAAGGGGCCCCCGGGTTATCTACAACCTCCTAATCGCCTTCCACAAAATGAAGAGTCAGTCAGACAGTAGAGAATACAAACAGTTGTTTATTACCAATACTCTGCAGAGGAGTCCAATCTGACCTGCACCCTAAGATGTTTGCCGAGGGACTGACCCCCCCAACAGTCTGCAACGCATAATCATTCCTCCCAAGGGCCTCCCAACCACGCCCACAATGGAAAGTTACCGGCTTAGGCCGAACATGAACAAAGGAGGCACAGAAGGATGGGCTACCACCTGCTAGATGGGTACACGCTATCACTATCTCAAGGTTGCCGTGCTGGGTTTCGGCGTCTCCTAACGTGGGAGCAGAGCTACACACAAGGATAGGTATGCGAGGGCAGAATGGCCTATTCATTAGTAAGTCAGAAGGCAACCTTGAACAGAAAAGAAAATAATAACTGAATACAGTGTTCTGCTGAGGCAAGCAATACGAAAAATGAGGCCTAGTACAGGCACAGCCTAATAGGGATTACGAAATTCAAAATGGAGTCACACTTGCTAACTGAAGCTCGCACATTGCAGGGATAACTCAGTGGGTTGCACAACGTGAATACAAATGGTGTCTAATTTAGCCGCACACTGCTAACCTAATATAGAGAGAATGGGATTTTCAAACCTAACACTGAGATGCTACGAAGACTATCAACACAAGAGGTACATCATCAGCCCATTTCAGGGTTGTCGAGACACAGACTTTGGCCAACTTGGATTTCAAAGTACCATTAATCTATTTCTATTCAATGATACCGGAAGCCCCCGGCCGAAAGCTGCAATGGAGTCTCTGTTACACTTGCAAAGCTACGCACAGCAATTTCATAATCTAATTATTAAAATGAGATCCTCAGTCTGACTCCAAAGTAGTTGGAAATCTGAATCTTGGGATAAGTTCCCTCAACAGTAATTTGGCCACTGTAAGACTATCACATCTTCTAGTAGGATAGGCTTTCACCCACCAAGAAAATATGAACACCACCTCCAAAATGTACCTCAGCCCATTACAAACAGGCATCTCAACAAAGTCCAACTGCATCCGATTAAAGGCCACTCCTGGCCGTCCAATATGACTCATTGTAACTGCAGTCCTTTTACCCACATTCATTTGCTGACAACTCTCACATCGGTGACTTAACGCATTAGCAATCACTCAAAATTTGGGGTTAAACCATGTCTGCCTGAACAACCTTACCATTGCATTCCTTCGCACATGTGTTAGTCCATGAATGTGCCTAGCCATCAGTTGTAACAAACTATTTGGCAGCACTGGTCTACCGTCCTTAGATACACAAATTTCATCCTCCCTCTTTACACATTCTGCCCTAATCCAGCCTGATTGCTCTTCCTTAGAAAACTCCTCCCGCAACCTCTTCACCGCATCCCCTGTATCTGCCACTGTCATTAACAGGTTGAGATCGGTCTCATCGTTCTGCTCATTCACATACTCACCATTGAAACTGCAGCATTCAGAGCGCAATAACGTGCAACCTCGTCAGAGTATCCATTTCCAAGAGAGACATAATCATTTCCTTTACAATGTGCAGGACACTTAACAATTGCAACCTCCTGGGGCAATTGCAAAGCCTCCAACAGCTTTCTCACAACTTCACCATTCCGGATGGGTGATTCAGACAAGGTAATAAACCCTCTCTGAGACCATAACTGCCCGAAGTCATGCACCACACCAAAGCCATACTGACTGTCGATAAATATCGTCATCCTCAGTTGGTCGGTGACACAGCATGCGCGTGTCAGGGCAATCAATTCAGCCACTTGTGCGGAGAATACTTTTGAAGGCGAGCAGCTTCCACCACCTCTGAGACAGTACAAACAGAGTAGGCAGCCCTAAAATTCCCCTCACGATCCCTTAAACTTGAGTCATCCATGAACAGAATTTGGTCAGACTCAGGTAATGGCTCATCAGCGATGTCAGTGTAGAAGCCTTCTAAAGAAATACCAGTCTGTCAGCACATATGATAAAAGAGAAAATGTATTCCATGGCAAAATATAAATCAATAGTACATGCAGCATAGAGACAGACAGCAAGGCTGAATGTCCAACAAGGAGTAGTTTTCCAAAGCCTTTTATTGGTGCAAACCACAAGGGAAAAGGGTCACTTTTTATGCAAATATGTTCAGTAAAAGTACAGGATTATGACACTTCTTAAGAAATTAAGCAAAGGGGGCGGCTTCTGCCTATCAGTAGCTTCAGCAATTTACACAATTATAGAGCACTGGGCCAATCATAAGAGGGCAATACTGTGTGATACCTGCATGGCCTGAGTTGTTTTCACTGTTGCTACCCATGTGTTCTCTCTTTGTGACACTTTGAGTCTGTCCAAGCTAATGCAATGTACCAATATCGGTAATTTCTAAGGAAATGATTTGCAACATCAGTTCCAGTGAAGCACGTAGACTGTGCCACTTCTAAATATGGTGTGCCGAAGCACCTGTCCCTTAAGCTAGCATCATGTACTGTCTGAATGTGGTTATTGAGGAAGCCTTGAGTTACGAGAGCAGCTTACTTTCATGCAACTGGAGATATATTTATTTAATTATTTTGTGACAACATTCTAGAGGCCTAAAAGTAGATTTTTGGTATCAAATTATAAAAGCGCTCTTCCACATTACCCCATCTGATACCAAATCACTACATCCTGCTCGCTGTCCCTTCCCATCATTATTTCTGTACCTTAAGATAACTCCTTAGTAACCAGGGTGTTGTAACTAGTACAGCTCCATTGTGCTCAGTGAGTGGTATTGTCCTGACCACAGTGCAACCCACTACTCTGAACTTTGCAACCTCTGGGAACCATTACCACTGCTGTGCAGCGCTATCCTTGGTGCCCTTTCGCAATATGTTCCCTTTCTATTGTTTTCTGGGGAATTTGTGTCCTATAAAACCTAGTCATTCCTTAGTGATATTTGTGGAGAGGACTTTCCTGAGCCTTTCCTAATGTTATTCCTAAATGTTGTGGTCTGTAACACTCTCTTCTTTATGTCGAAACTTTCAAGACAGGTGATGGAACTTCCAGGTAGGTGTATCTATTATATAGCTGTAGAAGATAAAAGAAAAGTGATGTACCCTACTACTCTACCTTAATTAGCGCTAGGCACTATTAGAGCAGGTGTGTACAAATACTTGATGATACAATGCATGCATCTTTTCATCATTTTCTTTCTACTCAGTCAATATAGTCTATTTCCCTCATTGCATTTTGTACATTTTCATTATTCTCCGTGGCATTCCCAAATCAGTGGTAAAAGTCCAAAGTCTCAATGCCATTCAATGTTCCTAGCAGGGGATGAGGTGCTTTAGAAAATATATTCCAGCACAATCTTTCAGGCAGAACCCCAGACGATGAAGGTGATCAATACTTGCAACTGCCAATCAAGTCGAACACTCCTATTGAGGCGGGCACCAGCAATTTCATTCCAAAAAGAACTGTTGATGCTCCCCTTGTGTACCATCAGAGGTCACCAGTACTTGATGGGCACAGGGCACTTGAAGAAAACATATAGAACCTTGAAAGCAGGTCTCCGGAGGCCAGGCTCACTTGCACTCTTCTGATTATATGATGGTGTGCAGCAGGACCAGCCCTCTTCAGCTCTGGCTTGCTGCTTTGTTGGAGTGAAGGTTGTATCTGCAGGGTGCCCCTGGAGCTGCTGTTGATGCTCGGTGTTCTCGTTCAGGTCCTTATTCTTTCTTGGTGTGAGGGCCGTGGGTCCAGGAGATCAGCCCCTCACACTTGGCAGCTGGACAGGTAGTGTCGTCTGATATAGGCGTTGGCAGGGGCCTTGACAAGAACAGTGTGCAGCACCGGATGGTGAAAACTTAGCCATGAGTGCTTCTGATGGACAACAAAACCAGTGGCATCTCATCATGCCTTCTTTGTCTGCCTTTACTTTGCAGGCATACTGCTTTGTAGTAGTAGATCTGAGTTCCTTTGACTGCGCTGCCACACCTCCTGGGAATTCTTATGGCTGTGGAGGGGCACTAGTGCGCAGCGTGAGCACTTTTGGTTGGCTCTCAATGTTGTCTTTGACTCTTCTTTGCATTGTGTACCGCTGCTGACCATAGCAGTGGCATGCGAGAAATATGTCTCTAGTTCATTGCAAGAGCCTCAGAAAGATGAACAAATCCAAACCATAAGTCTGACGAGGGCCGAAAAGGGTAGGCAATGACAGTCGTTGTCATATGAGAGAAATCAGCAGTTATATGAAGAAATCAGTTACATTACTCCCCCCTTTTGTGCACACATGATCCACCCGTCGTACCACGTATGGTCTACTCCTCATCAAATATACCCTGTCTATTACCTGTTGCTAGGTGTGAAACCAGTAGTTGTGCGGGTACAATATCCAGAAATATAAAACACATATGCACCGGTGGAACCCCTAACCAGACATGAGGGGGTAGAAACGTGATCATCGAGCACATACATGCAAACATCTCAAAAGCAGGAAGCCTATTACACTGTGTAGGGAGACGAAGGAAAGAACCCAAAAATGATAATGTCCGTAGTGATGCAAAACCTCGAAACATCTTTTAGCTCCAAAAGTAAAAGAAGAACCAAAACATTGCTCCCAACAGCAAGGCACATATAAGAATCTCCACCACATTAACACACTTGGGAATCAAACACATAGTGGTTGAACAGTAAAATATTTGCAGCCACCCCTAAAGTATGCACCTGCAGTCTAAAAGGCATTTTAACTTTGTACACATTGTATTCTGAAAATATTGGAATACGAAGTATATTTATTCAATGCATATTCTCCTTCTGCGTTGGAATACACTGTTTCCTAGCTGAAATAGCAATATATAAACCTAACATTACCGTTCATTATCCACTCTTTGTAGTCCGTAGCGAATGCACTGTATCAAAATGGATTTTAGCGCATCATGTTTACAATCTATGTTTTTAGAGGAACATTATCTGCAAGCCTGGCGGCCCTAGAAAAGAAAACATTAATATGCCTATGCATAATTACATACATATACAAGTCAATATTCCTAGTAATATTCTATATATGCTTTGTTTTATGTGTGTGTAATGCTGGAATAATACAAATCTAAGAAAAGTACTGTATTTTGCCAAAGGCATTTACATGGTCACCGGTGCATGTGTGGAGGAAGTCAGTGGAAGTTGGTGTGGTGGCGGTCCATGGTAAGCTATTCCTCCGGACCTCTGGTAGCTCATTGTTGTACCGTGTGTCGCTGTACCATGTATCGTATGCTGCATAGAACTGCACATATCCCACAACTATTCCCTTCCTCCTGCCACACAGCTGCACTCATTGTGCCCCTGTGTTAAGCAGGTCTCTTATGTGTCACAATTTAGAACAACAGTGAATCAATAAAGGGATGTCCCCATCACGTCCTTTGGACAGGACTTGCCAAAGATCGCAAAGTGGACCCTGTAATCAAATTGTAGTGAGGACTAATTCGCACAACTGGGACAAGGGAAGCCTGTGAATAAAGTCCTGATGTGCTGCGCAAGCAAGCGGAATGCTCTACCCACGCAGCTAGTCCGCACCGAACCCAGCACAGTGCCTTGAATTGATGCCTGGACAAGGAGGTGGTTGGGAAGGGGGGTGTATGTGGTACAGTGGGCATAGAGGAAGCGAAGCATATATATATACATATACATATATACCTGGGTCCGTGACTCTGTTTTCCTCCGACGTGAGCAGGAAGGAGTCTACAGCTTGTTTATTCATTATTTACGGAACACGGTTGATTCCGTCAACGGACCCCCTCCCCACTAGAAGGTGGCTGCCTGCAACCAAGGAAGCACGAAGATCCTGAAAGGATATTTGGCAGGTACCCCCTACGGCAGCCGATTGAAACCACCGAACAAGAGGACGAAGGAGGCTGGGTCGGAGGACTCACTAACAACGCATTTCTATTCGGTGAGTGAGCATCGTGAACGGCGTAGGTGGGGAGGTGTGGTATTACGTTCTACAGCAAACAGATCGGAGGTCCAGTTTACGAGGCCCGATACTGAATTATAGCCGAGTATGTCAGCGGAAGTTGTCCGAGAGCGGGAGGCAGCAGCAGATGTATTATTCAAAAATCTACCAAATATACCAGCAGCAGGGGCTAATATGCAAGCAAACACCAATCTTGGCGGGAAAGACTCGGATGCTAAAGCATTATTGAAGAAATTAGAAAAATGCATGAGGTCGGAAGTTACCAAATGGTGGGAGCACACATCGTTGAAAAAATATGAGGAAGTGGGGCGTGTGCCGCGAGGACTGAGGATTCTCTTGGCGCCCAGCTTTGAGAATCCCAATCCCACTATGCTAAAAGAATGGGGATTAAGCAATCTCGATGCCTCCATGAACCTTGTTCGCATCCTTATCAAATATGCTGAATCTGATCGCCTTGAACTCTTAAAAGATATAGATAGAATTAATAGGGATCTAAGCAAACTGGAACCGAATGATTACATTATGAAAATGAGACAAGAAATTCAAACACGCCTCAAAAAGCAAGAAGAAAAAATTAAAACGCGCAAAGTATTTAAATTTGCCTGAGATTTAGCCGATTATGAACAAGGCCGGATCTATACATTCGCCCGAAAATATGAGAATGCTAAAAAACAAAGATCCAATGCAGGAATGGTCAAGGACATCAATACCATACCACAACAAGACAGCGCAATATCTAAAGATTCATCTATGGCTTCAGATACGGTCTCGCTAAGCAGTGACACTGGGTCAGAATGTAGCAACACTTATGCCAACAATGTGGAAGAAAGACGACTCAGCTTAGGGGAAGAGGTGAATTTTTTAGCGACGGATCGGCGCAATACCTTAAGACCTCGGAAGCAAGGTCAGCAAGCAGAAGTAAAAGAAACACAAAAAGAAGAGAGCGACGCAAAAAAACAAAAAACAAAATCAGGAAGAAAATATTGGCGCAAATAGATAATACTGAAGATAAAACAATCATCAATCTATCTACAATGGAACTAACATCAGCTGAGAAACAACTGCTCAGCTTAGGCCTATCATACTGTCCCCCCAACGAATTTAACTATGCGCAAACAAGAATAGATTTGTTTAGCTACATTCGGAAACTCAAATTGCGTAAATTCTTCACAATAAAAAATGGGCTGGAAGAACACCGTCTAGAAAAGGCAAAAGAAAAGGACAAAGTCATGGCAAGAAGTGGCAAAAGTAAAACCGGTCTGCAAGTATCTGATATTCCACTGTTACGTATTATGCATGAACTCGATACTGCGACAGTAATGGACAGTAATGCAGCAAATAAGGAAGTCCATACACAAGCACAGCTTCAATCTATGAATATCTTGCAACAAGGGGCTGGGAGCAGCCCCTTTAAACCGAAATCGACATTCATACCAGCAATGCCTAAAGATGCCATTGATATATTTCATGAGACTGTAATAGAAGAAATGAAAAAACTCAATCATCAAGTAAAAAATAAACAACGTAAAAAGAATTACAGTGAATACAAGTATATCGAACTGATGAAAAGATTAAGCAAGAATCATGAAGTGGTGATTACAAAAAGCGATAAAGGAGGCAATATAATAATCTGGCCTAAGGCAGATTACATCAAAGAGGCCCATAGACAATTGGAAGACCAAACATGCTATGCCAGAACTAACTGGACTGTGTATAACAAAGCCAAGCAATCATTGGAAAAAATGTTACATCGATTTAAAAGAGAAGGCTTAATCTCTTTGGAAGAACACAAATACCTATGGGTGGATCAGCCAGTCATCCCAGTAATATACTTTATCCCCAAAATTCACAAGAACTTTACTCCTGTCCCCGGACGCCCGATAATCTCAGCAATCAACAGCATGGGAGAACACATTTCCCAGTATGTGGATTATTTTCTCCAGGGTCTAGTTTAAGATCTTCCTACCTATGTCAGAGACACTGGGGATTTTTTGAATAAAATTAAACATATCAAATGGGAAAATGACATGCTACTTATGACTCTAGACATCGAGTCATTGTACACCTGCATAGATCACTCCATAGGACTGGAAGCTATTGAACATTTTTTACATTCTAGACCAGTTGAATGTTATAAGCACAATGCAATGTTGATGGAAAGTATATCGTGGTGTCTTAACAACAATTTCTTTTTGTTTGGCAATGAGGTATACAGACAGTTACGGGGGTGGCCATGGGAGCCTGCTTCTCTCCTAGCTATGCCTGTTTGATGGTAGGCTGGTGGGAGGAGCGGGTCCTCAGGGCCACTCACTCGGCAATATATAATAGACATGTCAAGTACTGGTTTAGATATATTGACGATGTTTTTGCAGTGTGGCAAGGTGATGTTGAAAGTGCAAATGAATTTATCAATATCATTAACAACAACTCAGTTAATTTGAAATTCACATCACATATAAGTACAGAGAGTGTGGAGTTCCTAGATGTGCAACTGTCTATCAAAAATGATCAGATAGCTACAACTTTATATAGAAAGGCTACAGCTGGGAACTCCACACTCCACGCCAGCAGCCACCATCCTAGGCACCTAATCAGAAGTATACCATACGGGGAACTCCTACGCATTAAAAGAATATGCAGTAGTGAGTCAGAACTGGAGAGATGTACACAAGAGGCCATTGCTAGATTTAAAAGACGAGGCTATAATGACACAGTTCTCAAAGATGCTCAAGCAAAAGTGAAATTGAAAGATAGGGAGATGTTGTTAATATCTACATCAGCAACTAACACTAAAGAGGCAGGGCAGGATAATGATGCACCTAGACTTATCCTGACTTATAATCAGCGAGAAAGACAAATCCAAGCCATCATAAAGCGCAACTGGCCTATCATAATGACAGATGCAGTATTGGCACCTACACTACCTGACAGCCCTACAGTTACATACAGGAAGGGCATTTCGATGAGGACACAGCTAGTCAAAAGCAGTCCGGAGGTCCATTCAGGCAGTATGTGGTTACAGCCAAAACAAGGTTTCTTTAAATGCTCGAGCTGTAGAGCGTGTAAATTTGGTATCAATACCACCAGCTACATGACTGCTTTTGATCATAGGCCGAACATGATTAAAGGCAATTACAACTGCAAAACGGCATTTGCTGTTTATGTCCTGACGTGCACCTGTGGATTGAGGTATGTGGGAAGTACTAAGCTACAGGTGCATGTCAGGATATTACAGCATCTTCGGGCCATTGTGAATGGTGATGACAATTATCCAGTGGCTAGGCATTTCAAGCTGATCCACAATAATGACTTGGGTTGCCTCAGTTACTATGTAATAGCTGCAGTTCCCAAACTATGTAGAGGAGGCAACAGAGAACGTATCCTCCGTCAATTGGAATCTCGGACCATTTTAGAACTAGACAGTAAATCACCTAAAGGCTTGAACAACACGGAAGATCTACATACCTTTTTATAGTTTCTGTAAGTGTATGTTGATCAGAGTACTTGGAGTTTATTCCGTAGTACACCCATAGCCTGTGTGAGCCGCAGGTCGAACTGTATGTCTAAAGGAACCTGATTCCTCTACCCCAATGCCAACACACACATACCTCTGGTGTTGTCATTAGCATATTTTTGATCTATTTATGTCTTGTTCTAATAATCAATTTAATATGAGATAAGAATAATACCCTATATTCTTAAAATGAATGCTGCTGCTATTTGACTTTACTACTTAATGTATTGAAATACAATAATATAGGTTGAAATATCCCTATTCTGCTGCTATCTATCCCTTCCACAGTTTTTATACATTTGCACTTTATTAATTTTAAACTCTTTAACTAATACTATTTTTTAGCACTGGCACTTTTAATGACAGGGCTTTCAGTCCTGTCAATTAGCACTTAAGTATCATGTTGTGTTAGAAGGTATTCTGGTCTGAGTTTTTTAGTCTGGTTAATTCCTATGAAAGTAACAACTGGCACAATATTATGGTGATAAATTATTTTGTGGCGCATTTTGCACATATTTCGATGTCTACTTGGTTATTTAATGCATGGATGCAGTAAGTTTGAAGATTGTTTTTTCATTATTTATTTTACATATAATGAAGACTGTTCTTATATTTTTACATTTTATGCGTGAAGGGATTGTTTGTATGATAGAAAAGTATGTTCCTTTTCTCTTTTATAAATAGATCACTTTTAATCATGTGTTTTATGTGAGAATGTAATTGTACTTTTTAGAACAAGTATTTATCATATGAAATCGATAGTATATTTCAATTATGATTTAAAACAGTATAAATATATAACATGTGGCATTTTGTAGTGTTGAAAACGCATAAATAACAAGTCACCATTCACTGTGTGCACAAGGTATAGACACAGAGAAATTAGCAGACCAGATAATGCACATTACATGGTTAAGCACAGTATTTTGTTTATGTCTATTCTTAGAGTTTAACACGTGACATGGGTGTATTTTACTAAGCTTAATAAAAATGGCAGGCGGACTGCGTTTCCGCATGTGATCAAGGGCATTCTACTGCCCGAAACGCGTCATACGGCTACTCGCAAAAAAAAGAACTTTTATTGCCACGCAACCTGGGTCCGTGACTCTGTTTTCCTCCGACGTGAGCAGGAAGGAGTCTACAGCTTGTTTATATATATATATATATGTATGTATATGTATATATATATGCTTCGCTTCCTCTATGCCCACTGTACCACATTGTGCAGTTCAGTCACTGTACCACAGCCACTGTACCACATTGTGCAGTTCAGTCACTGTGTGTGTATATATATATATATGTATATATATATATATATATATATATATATATATATATATATATATATATATATACACACACAGTGACTGAACTGCACAATGTGAAACAATAAAACCTGTATTTAGATTCCGGCTTCCCCTTTTTTACCAATTTGTGTGATCCTAGGCAATTTATTTCTCTTTTTCTCCTTATCGTAGCTCAATATAAGCATTTCTGTCAAGGTCAGGAAGAGACTGAATATCTCCAAATTCATTCTTGAAAACCTTTTCTTAAAACAAGAATAATATTTCTCAACGCACTGACATATTCTGATGTACACAGGAGAAACTGTTCTGCATGTTAATTAAATACACTTTTTGAATGTTGGAGACATCTAATACAACCCTTTATACTTTTCCTGCAAGATGTTACCCTGAAAGTGAAGTCTTAGTCTAGTGGACAGCAGTTGGTTGTTGACCAGGGGCCTCATGCCCCCCCTACTATGTAAATAAGTAACTATTAGCACAATGCAATGCAATCTGTCACTATTTAAAACAACAAATGTCTCCTGTTGTAATGTACTCTGGGAGGTATTTGGCAACAATGGGGGACCTTGTATCAGCTGACAACAAGCACATCACAAAACAAAACATAAACAGACACGTACGAAAAACAAACATCTCCTCTCCTACGGCCTTGCACCTGAAAATCAAACTGTTAGGAAACAAACTTTTGCACCAAAACCTATTAAAGTACAAATATACATAATTACACTTCTCTTCGTCTATCATTATTTAACTCCACACAAACTACAAATAGTGAGAGAATTAAATCCTATGTTATTAATATACATATAAGTATTTGCATCCATTTCCATTCTCCGCTGCGAAGAATCCGTGTTTTAACGGGCAGTACTAACTATTATTTCCTGTTCTGTTCGTAACCACAGGAAACATATTGCATTATGTGCTTTTGGTCTGGGCTTAATGCCCAGAGTCAGTGGCCAGCCAGGAGCGTTTATTCAAAGGCAGCCCAAAAGAAAATTCTTTAACCCTTCAATACCTTGTAATATCAAAAAGCCTTGCTAGATAGAACATTGCTCAGTGACTATCGTCTGTGGCAGCGTCTGACTTTCCCGCCTGACTTTTTGTTAGTGTACGGAATTATCAGGAGTGCCAGGTGTCTCAGGAGATGTTAATACTTGTATATGTAATCGAAAAACGTAGCCATTAAATTCTTGAATAAACGTCCTAAATGTCCATATTTGGACTATGACCTGTCTAAGATTACGCATTATTTGTGCTGAATCCCAATTGTACATTTTGCTAGCATTATAATAGAGCACACCCTGTGGTGCATTATAGCATCATGAATGTTAAGGTCTCCCATGCTAACCCCAAACGATACACCTGATCTTCTAGTGCATTGCTCATAAAGGTCATAGAATAGACATGAGTCCTCTGCCACACAATCACATGCAAGGCGTAGTAGTTCTATTAGCTGATGTTGTGAACCTATACATTGTAGCCAGTCAGGCATTTCAAACTGCAGGTCTTTGAGCTTGTCTAATAACATTGTGACTTTTTTTTTGGTAAACCTTTTTATTGGTTTTTCAACGTACATGTACAGTATACATTTGATAACGACAGTGACAGCCATGTAACATTCGTTCAGTTAAATTGCCAATAGGACAGTAAAACATCAAAGTCCTTATTTGTTCTGGTAGGCATCTTGTGTCTGATCGTGTATGGGTGCCAAGTGAAACTGGGATTCCTCCCCGCTCGTTCGTTACCGGGGTCTGTTCAGTGCATCGTCCTACTCCTAAGGGTGGCTGAGAAAAGTTCACCTGTTTGAACCAACTGGGGTGGATAACTCGGGAATGGAGAGAAGGGGGGCTGGGAATAAGGGCATTGGTCGCTGCTGGCCTATTAGCACTGGGCATCACTTCCACACCGGGGTTCATATGGGAGTGGGTGGGTGTGGGGCCCTGTTGGGGGGTTCCTGTGTCGCTCGCGGTGCTACGGGGCTGAGCTCCGCCTGTGCGGCTGTTGGGGAATTGTGTCTGTTTGAAGCTATGGAGAAGCATTGACCACTCCATAGAGATGGGGCATCGGCGTGTGCCCCGAGCCTCCTCCAGTCTTATCGCATCCTCTTTGGCTGCTCCCCATTTCTGGACTGCCCCCGCCATGCTGCTATCGGGGGGCCGCTTGGAAGGCGTCACTGTAGTGTAATATTGCGCTTAGCAAGGAGTAGGGCCAATATCGCGAAGCGCTTCTCCACCTTCCTCTGTTTTTTCATTTTAAAAATTCCCAGGGCGCTGGCCTCCCAGGAGGCGAGGCCCGTCAGACCCATGACCATCAGTATCGCGGTGTGTACATCTGCCCAGTAGGGCTGTAGGGTGGGGCAGGACCATAGCATGTGAACAAATGGAGCCTCTGGCATGTGGCAGTGCGGGCATTCAAAGTGTGTCGCAGGGAAGAAGCGCTTGAGCCGCTCCAGCATGAGGTACACGCAATGTAGTATGTTAAATTGGATGTTTTTAAAGCGTTGATTCCGTGACACTTTTTTATGATGCTCTAGTGCCATTAACCATTCCTTATCGTGTAGTGCCCGGTCAAATTCCTCTTCCCATTTTAGCCGTAATCGCGTTAGAGGTACACCTGTGAGGTCTATGATTGATCTGTATATCCAGGTGATAAGGTGTCTCCCTGCTCCCATATTCAATATCGTGTGTAGTGTGGGGTGTGTTTTGGGTTCTCCCTCCGTCAGGTCCCATATCTTTCCACAGTCCGCTATGAGTTGTCTATGAAGCAGAAATTGTCCCACAGGAAGCCCACTTCCCTCTGCTAGGCCTTCAAACGAGGTTAACTGGCCATCTGCGAACAGTGTATCCACCTCCGTGAGGGCATATTCTGTCTAGGTTTGTAAATCCCTAGATGTGTAGTGGCTATGTCCCCTAGGAAGACCCGCTAGTGGTAGTAATGGGGAGTACATTGGCGTCGTTCGAGAGAGACGGTGGATTCGCATTATACAAGATCTAGCTACCTTCACCAAAACAGAGTGAGAGGGATTGGGTCTGGTCCCCGGGAGGAGCATTCGGGTGATCTCTGGAATTGACAGTGTCCCTGTTGACGTTCCCATCTCCTCCAGATGACGCCCCGCTGTCCATCGCGAGATCCACTGCAGTTGTGCTGTGAGGAAGTAAGCCTCAAAGGAAGGGGCTCCTAACCCGCCACGGTCCCGCGGGAGCTGTAGTGTCGTCATAGCTACTCTGCGGCGACCCCCGCCCCAGATCAGAGTCAGCAGTAAGGAGTTGAGGTCCTGAAAGAAGGCCCGTGGAGGGAGCACTGGGACATTTGCAAAATAATAGAGAAGACGGGGTACTATTATCATTTTTGATAGAGCCACCATCCCTATGGGGGCCAAGGGAAGTGTTCGCCAGAAGGCAACCTGAGTTTTAATCCCCCGTGGGGCTCGAAAATGGTTGCCCTCAAGGAAATCCCTTGGAGTATAGTACAGCCTGATTCCCAGATACCTAGGAGCGGTCCCGTTCCATGCTAGCCTGACTTCGCCGGCCGTTATCTCCCAATTGGGGGCGTCTGGGTGAAGGGGATATATATGGATTTGGCCCAATTCACCCTCAAGTCCGCAGCCTCCCCAAAGTCATCCAGTGTGGCCCACAGGGGCGTGAGGTCTGCTGTGATATCTCTCACATGTATTAGGAGGTCCTCCGCGTAGAGAGACACACTGTGGATTCACCCCTTGAGTGGTATACCCCAATGTTCACCCCCCTCCCTGAGTCTAACCGCCAGCGGTTCCATTGCCAGGGCGAACAGCAACGGGGAGAGGGGGCATCCCTGACTCGTCCCACGGGACACCTGAATAAGTGGAGAGATATGTTGGCCTATACGGACCCGGTGATGAGGCCAGTGTATAGCAATTTAATGTACGCCAGGAGTTGGGGTCCCATCCCTACTCGTTGCAGAACCTCGAATAAATACTGCCAGGCTAAGGTGTCGAAGGCCTTTTCTAGGTCTAGTATGAGGCACGTGGCACGTGGGAACTGGCCCCGCACTCCATCTTGAATATGAAATAGACGGCGTATATTCTGAGAGGTGTTTCGACCTGGCACGAACCCGCACTGATCTGGGTGTATCAGGCGTGGAAGTACCCCTGTTACTCGGTCTGCTAGGATTTTCCCCAGAATTTTGCAATCTGCCGTTAGTAAGGTAATAGGTCGATATGATGACCTAAGCAGTGGGTCTCGGTCTGGTTTGGGGAAAGTCACCAATATGGAGTTTCGCATGGATTGGGGGAGTGTTTCCACCTCATGCGCCGCCCTATAGACTATGTCCAGTTGCGGGGCTAGTTGCTGAGAGAATGTGTGGTAGTATTCTATGGGGAAGCCGTCATGCTTCCCCATGGGGCTTTGTTTTTGGCTAAATGATGGATCGCGTGTTTGATCTCCGCTATCGTGATGCGTTCGTCTAGTGAGGCCTGTTCGTCTTTCGTCACCTGTGTTATAGTGCTTTTTGGATGTGTTCTTCTCTGTCGGGGAACGGTTCCCTGTATAGAGTACTGTAATATTCATGGAAGGTGAGCATGATGTCTACCTGCACGTAAATGATCTCGCCTGCCGTGTTTCTGATGCTGGTGATGGGTTGGGCATGCTGGTCCTGCCGGATAAGCCATGCCAGCAGGGTCCCGGCTCGGTTTCCCTCCCTGTGGGCTCTGGCGGCATAGGCGCGGAAGTTGTATCTGCGCAAATCTGTGCAGGCTTCTGCATATTTGGTCTTGGCTTCTGCGATTTGTGTGTGGAGATCAGCCTGTGTGTCTGCCTCTTTGGAAAGCTGCCCTAAGCGTTGTTCAAGCCTTGTACCACCTGCTCTAGTGTTTTCCGTACCCCCGCTATTTGCCGGATGCATGCCCCCCGTCCTAGAGTCCGTGGAATGAGCATTGTCGGCAAAGTAGTTTTGTATGTTCTCCCTTTGTTCATGTTGGAACACCAGATCCTCTAGGCAGTCTCGTGGGAGTCGCCAGGTTGGGACCGGCGGTGCGGGCGGTCGCCATCTAAACATCAGAACGTGTGCGTCGTGATCAGAGATCACCCTACCTAGATAGTCCGGATGTTGAGCTTGGGGGAGGATCGTGCGCGTGCACATGAAACGGTCCAGCCGCACTCGTAAGTCGTGGGGGATTGAATGGAAGGAGTAGAGTTTAGTTGTCGGGTGTGCATGTCGCCACGCGTCTGTCAGTGCCCAGTGGTTTGCCCAGGCCCGGAACCGGGCTGTGTACGCGTGGGCCTGTGACGTTGGGGCTGGTGGGTGCGATCTGTCTAAGTTGAGCTCTAACGTGCAATTGTAGTCCCCCCCCAAAACCCACGGTGAGGATGTAACTGGGCCAAGCCGCATGATAGGGTTTCCCAGAACTGTGTTTGTTCCGTGTTTGGGGCATAGATGCTGCCTATCAGTTTTGGCCATCTGTCTAATAATCCCTCTAGCAGGGTGTATCTCCCGTCGGGATCTATCTTTCTGTTAGTCTCCAAGAAGGGGACTCCTGGCCTAATCCAGATGAGGGCTCCTCATGCGTATGCGGAATACGTTGTGGCGCAAAAAGTCCCTCTCCATTGCTTTTGAGGTTTATCAAGCTCTCCCTTTGTGAGATGGGTTTCCTGCAATAGTATGACCTGCGCGTGCTGGCGTTTAATATAAGCGTATATGGCGTAGCGCTTCCGCGCCGTATGTATACCCCGTGCATTTAGAGTGAGAAATGTAATGTCTGTCGGCCGGCTCATGGCGGCTGATAGGTCGCGCAGCGAGAGAGGAAAGCCCTGGAGGTCCCACGTGAAAATCCCATGGAGAGTTTGGTGATGCCCGGTGTGAAGTGTAAGTGTGCCAGCAAATTGTTCAGCCCTTTGGGATGGGGTCGGTGTAAGATCAGGGTAGGACGAGGGGTCAAATTAAAACTCTTAGGGGTTGAAGACCCAATACAGGGGATCTGCTGCAACAGACAGCACATCCAAACCGGTACAATTATGTACCCACTAACGTTTCGTGTGGGGGTGTGTTTCAGCTGACGTACGCGCACTGCTGAGACTCGCCGCGCCAGGTGGGCCCTCATATTTCTGTGTGTATCTAGTGGGGATCACTCTCATCTATGGGAGTTGGGGGTTAGCGCTAACATGACACGCAGTGTGGTGTGTGGAATTAAGGGGTCAGGTCGCACTCGCGACCGAGGGTAATGTGTCAGCATTGGCGATCTAGCTTCATATAAGCGTGTCGGCCGTCTGCGGTGTGACGGAGGGCAGGACCCCTGAGTTCTCATTAGAGTCACTTGAGTCGTTGGGATCTTCTTCTTCTGGCGTAAAAATATGCGGCGTATCTGCTCCAGGTCCGGCAGTGCCAGTGTTTTAGGAAGTGGTTGCTGTCGGGACTGGCTCCGGGCGCTCCGTGCTCCTCGTCTTGGGGGCTTGGCCGTCCGGAGTCCCAATGCTGCAACGTTTCTCTCCGATGTGAGCACCCCTTTAGGTTCAGGTCCATCCAGTCCGCTGCTTCCTGCGGGTCCGTGAAGAACACAGTAGTTTAGTTGTGGATTATTTTGAGCCTTGCCGGGAACAACAAAGAGTATTGCATGCCTTTATCTCGTAGTTGTCTCTTTATCTCTAGGAATGTTGCTCGTTTCTGTTGTACCGCTCTGGAGTAGTCTGGGACGAGCATAACGTTCTTATCCTCGACCAGGATGGGAGCATTCCGTCTGGCCGCTCGTAATATGGCATCCCGGTCCCAAAAGTGGAGTAACTTTACTAGCATGGGGCGAGGATGCGCACCCGGGGGCAGTCGTCACGCCGGAACCCTGTGAGCTCTTTCGATTGAAAAATATGAGGTGAGTTCTTCTTGTGGTGTAAAGGATCGGAGCCAGGCCTCCGCATATTCAACACGATCTTTTCCCTCCACTCCTTCCGGTAAGTTCAGGATGCGTAGGTTACTTCGCCTGGAACGCCCTTCCGGGTCATCTGGGGGCCTTTCAGGTCATCTGTTCTGTCCTCTAGAGTCGCGACACGGGCCTGCAGGTCTTTGATAGAGTCCTGTTGGGCTTTGGTTTGAGGTATCATTGCTGAGAGCGTTTTTCCCCATCTCCCACCTTGTCCGCCAGCTTTCTATGGTCATCCCGTAGCAGGTTGAGATCCGTGGCCAGGGTACCGAAGCGCTCCTCCATTGTAACTCGTGAGTGCTCTATGGCCGCTAGGACCTTGTCCAGTTTATCTGGCATGGCAGCAGTGGGGTCTGTGCTTGCCTTCTGACCCATTGGTGCCGGCGATCCCGGTCTCGTTTGGTTGGGGGGCTGGGGTCCCCCGGTTGTCTTTAGGCGTCCCATGGTCGCGGTCCGCACTGTCAGCCTCCAGCCACTCCGTTCGCTTGGCCCGCCGGGGGGGGAGGGGTGGGTGGGAGGTTGTCCACAAGTCTCCGGTTCTGTTTTTTTTTTTTTTTGCAGAGTTTTATATAGCGCGAACTTGACCCGAATCGGGTATCAGAGCGCTTTACATAGCACCAGTTACGTTACATTAGGACACACATTCATTTTTGTTAGGCACGGGGAGATTAAGTGATTTGCCCAGAATCACACGATGTTCAGCGTCATTGCTGAGACTCGAACCCAGTTCCCCAGGTTCGAGGTCGGATGCCCTAGCCGTTAGGCCAACTCCGGTCAAGTCCCCCGCCCAGCCTCGTTGCGCACCTCGCACTCTCCTGGAGGGGCGGCTGGGCTATGGGTATTGTGCCTTAGTGGAGCTTAGCAGAGTTGGCTTCCCCTCTTCCTTCACGCCCCGTAACCCCTCCGGTCCAGTCTCTGAAAATAGATTGACTCAGGCCCAGTTTGCCAGGGCTCCCTCTTTAATGGTCCAGTTGGGGTTATGGCTCTGCCGGCGCTCGTCACGTGGGCGAGGCAGGGGAGGCCTGCTGCTGGTTGGGTCCCTTGAGGGGTTGTAACACAGTACTGCTGTGGCGTGTGGGTGGAAGGGGTAGGAAAGGGGGGACCCCTGGGTCTCCCCGCACCACTCCCAGAGTCAGTTGTTCGGGCTGGTCGCCCAGTTTGGTGTCTTTTACGTCTCCGCCGCTGCTCCTCTTGTAGGCCTTCTTTGCGGAAGCACACCTCCTGTCCCTTTCCGTGTGCCCCAGCGAGGGGGGAGCACCCTCTGCCTCCCTGATGGTCGTTCCCCAACCTCAAGAGCAAGGTGCCATGGAGCCTCTTGTGCTCGCCTCCCTGTGCCCAGGCTCGTACGATCCTTCAGTGCCGCCTTCTGGGCCTATGGCACCGTGGCTCTCGACTCCCTCCAGGCCCCCAGAGCCTCCCGGGATGGAGACGAGGGGAGACCCACTGCCTGGCAGAGTCCATCCTGTAGGAGTGGCGGGTGGGGGGGTCCTCCGGTGGCATCCGGTGCCGGATGGCGCTCTAGTCAATGTGCCTGGTGATCCACTTATCAGGTGCTCGTTTCAACTTGTGGCGGCTCTGCGCGGCTTTGTAGTGGTGTATGACGCCAAGCGGCTGGTTGGATATTCGCTATCTTTTGCCTGCTCTCTGCCGGTTGGGGTACCCCCATTAAACACTCATCCATTTCTAGACTATTCAGTTCTGGGGGTCTGACAGCTATCTCCGTACACAGGGCGGAGAGGTGCTCCCTTATTTAACGCTGCGGGAAGGTCTTCAGGGCTTTTGTCACGGCCTCAGACTCCCTGCCTACGTGGCTGTCAGTACAATTCGCTCTAGTTGCGCTCCCATGCCGATTATACGCTGTTCTTGTTGCCCCCTGGTTGGCGTCCGCCCCCCTCTATGCAGCACTCGGAGCTCGAGCCGACCTTGTCTGTGGGTCCCGGAAGCTGCCAGGCTGTCCTCGGGAGTCGTTGCAGCAGCTCTGCGGACGCCAGCTTTAAGGGCACCCCCTGCCGAGTCTCTCCCAGGCCGCAGAGCGGTGAGGTCTCTGTGACGCTTCCCGGTGCTGTTGCCTCCTTAATACGCCCTCCGCCACCTTCTTGTGAGCCTTAGTTTTCCCCCGCTCACCTCCCGGGGCCGATCTGCCCCTCGCCGTTGCTGCGAACCGTTAGGGTGTCTTTCTCAGCTCCGGGAGGCCGCGGGCAGCCGCCATCTTGGGGTCAGGCGGCTCCCGCCGCGCAGCTCGCCTGCAATGCTCTGTATTCGTCTTCTTCCCCCCGGGATCGTCACCTCTACTGACGCCACTGCGGGTCACCAGTGCGGCGCCCGCCCTCCGGTGTGGTTTGGGGCCCCACCGCAGCCGATGGATGCCGCTTGTCGGGCTCCCGGTATGGAGCTCTAGCTGGTCGCGTCCGCCATCGTGGCCAGCGAAGCCACGCCCCCTCTAACAACATTGTAGATGCAATTGTATCTGTTCCTGTGGGCAAATGTTGTGGACCTGTATTTTGAAGCTTATTCTGGTCCTGCCTGTTGTCCCTATTCTCATCCAAAATTTTCATTAAACCATATTTGTACGTACGCCTTTGTCTCAATTTAGCAACTACTTCCAAGATGATACTATTAAGTGTAGGGGCTGCTGTTGTGAATAGGGGATATGTGTCATCGAAGCTTTGAGGCCAGGAAATGTTATGTGTTATCCAAGACGGAACCTCTACCCCTTCCTGCGAACACTGGCTAATAACATCATGTAGAGCTTGATAAGTGTTTGGCAGGTCATCTCGAGCAGCCTGAAACACATTGTCCAGTCTATCCTTATGCATTAAAAACTGGAAATCAGATGTGGCTGGCTCCAAGCACGTTAAATTAGATACTATTGCTTTTATATTTAAAACTAGTGCCCTTGGAAAAATGGGTGTAGTTAGTGTGCATTCCATTCCACCTAATTGTCTCCCTTCTTGTCTCTCGAGCTCGGTGCACTTGAAATTGGGAGAGAAGAACAGGCTTGTTGCTGCAGTTTAAAAATCTCTCTTGTATTACTTAGCTGTGTGTGTTCTGTGGCGGAGGCAGAGCATCGAAGATCTTTGTCTGATGAGGTAGTCATCGGTGTGTCTCTAGTCTGTATAATGTTTCCCAGCACTGGCCCCTGACTTTTGTCGCGTCATAGTACACTTCCACAGGAAAGCTCCCTCACTCCAGCAGTTGTTTGAGTACCCATGTATAGAACTAATGCCTGTTACAAATATGACAACAGTGCCATATCATATCCGCCTGTGAATGGAAGCTGTAAGTATAGTCTTTTGGCTGTCAAAGCATGTCATCATCCATAAGTTGAGCTGGGTGACTACTGTTCAAAATCCCTTCTGTCCCAGTGGACTTCCCATGATGTTGTGTGTAAGCAGCTGACCCTATAGCAGCTACAAACGTTCAAACATACCTTATTACAGTGACACAAGAGGAAGTTGCTATCCAAGGGAAAGGCAAAAGGAGAACAGACGACACATTCAGTATCACACTCTGCCTTCCATCGGCCAGCTGCGTCTTTAATTAAAGCAGAGAGCGATGCACCAGGCATAACGACAGTTCAGTTGCTGAAAGTTCACCTGTGTTTCTCACTGGCCGATGCGTTCTACTCCTGGCTGGGGAGTCTCTGCAGGCAATACAGGGAACTGCAGAAATGTACCCTCCTTGACACACCGTCAGAAGATCCTACTTAGTGTCAGGGAGTTACTGCTGGCAAGCAAAAATGCAGATGGATGCCTTCCCCGTTCTCCAGGGGTGAAGGCGATGGCTCAGCAGCTAAAATCCAAATTCCGATGCACATCAGTGAGAAAAGCAAGGTCAGGTAGCATAGCCGGAGAGAGACAGCACAGGTAGCAAAATACAATGGGCCCTGTGGCCCAAGACTGGATGCCAGTCGCCCAGCGTCGACCACGGTGGAAAGAAAAGAGAGAGAAAGTGAGCAAGACCTCAGACAGCCTGCTTATAAAGGACAGGACATTTAGATAATGTACAGGACAAGGAACCCGGGGGCGTGGCTTGCCATAATGGCCACGTAGACGTGCTCTGAAAGAGCTCAACGGCGGCGGCCCGATTTAAGCTAGCATCCTGAGGTATCCTGGCTCATGCCGGTAGGGAAATTGGTCTCCTGGGACCCGTGAGACCTCCTGCCGCCATACGAGCGACTGCGACAGCGTGGGACCCCGCGATCATGAAAACGGAGACCCGGTCCTGAAGAGGGGCCGGCGCCATCTTGGTATCTGCGGTGCGGCCAGACAGCAACGCTGGGCCTGGGGACCCGTTGGACCCTGCAGAGGCGGCGCAACCACGCTGCGATCCCGGAGGAGGTCAGCTTGCCGCCATACGAGCGACTGCAACAGCGTGGGACCCCGCAATTTTGGAAATGGAGTCCCGGTCCTGAAGAGGGGCCGGCGCCATCTTGGTATAGGAGGAGAGGCCAGACTGCGATGCTGGGCCTGAGGACTCGTCGGACCCTGCCGAAGCGGCGCAACCACTCTGCGATCCTGGCGGAGGTCGGATCCTGACCGGACATAAGGTGGAGGGCGAGCAGGACCGAAGCGCACAAGGCAGCGCGACGTTCGCCCGCGGCACTGTGAGGCCCAGAGGGGTGAGAACTGCTGAGGAGGGCTTGAGAGGACAGCGCAGTCCCTGTCCGGAAAGCAAGGCACCCGGCACCGGTGGAGTCCTGAGGCATTGCGGGACACTGGTCGATGTATGCCCCTCCCCCGACTATTGGGGAGGGCCTACCGCATCGTGGGCCACCGGGGCCGAGGGACAGCTGTAGGACGGCCGGATTGCCTACGCGACCTGTTGCGGTGAGAGCGGGGGGGGGTCTGGAGGGGGACCTCCCTGGGAGCCTGGTCCGGGAGGCCACAAATGGGCCGGTCTGACCTGCCAGACTGGGAGACGGAGGCATCCCTTGGTGAGAGAAATACCTGCACCCCGGGGGCCTTGGGAGAAACGTGAAGCTGAGGACGTGGGCCTGGGCCAATACTGAGGATCCACACACACGAGAGCCCCCAAGTGGGCCACCATTGGCGGAGGACAGAGATGGGATTGTGCTGAGACACCGAGACGAGGTACCCCGGTGCGCTTCATTGGGGGGGCCTTGAGGTACCGATCCCCTCTCGGAAGTCCTGGAGGGGAGATCACGGTGAAGAATTGAGGGGCTAGCAGCGAGGTCTGCGCATGGAGGAGCCGAACCCTGGTGGGGTTGAAGATACCGGGTAGAAACACCCGGGGGGTTCCCCTGACGGGTGGGGTCCCACAGGATATCATCTGACACTACTGGCCGGTCACCATGGGGAAGGACAAAGTGACGAAGGTGCAATCCAACAAAATATCGAACTATGCACAGCCCATATTTCATGGCCCAGATGTTAAAGAAGAGGACCCCGCGCTGGGGAAGGGGGCAGCAGAGGGAGCTGTTGAGGACACACCAACGCTAATGGACGTCATCCGAGCCATTCAGTTGACCAGGGGCGATATGGTCCGGAAGATTGATGCTGTGGCCATAGACGTTAATTTATTGAGGTCTCCGGAAAGTTTCGAATAGAGTGACTGTCACAGAGAAAGACACAGATGTCTTAAAGGAGGAAGTTAAAAACCTTAGTGCCACGGTGGTGGAACTGAAGTGACAAGTGATAAAGCTGGATGAAAGGGCAGAGGACTCATTCGGAAGGTCAAGGAGAGGGAACCTGAGATTTGTTGGGTTCCCTGAGAAAGCAGAGGCCCCTCATTGGCACTGTTCCTGGAGGACTGGATCATTCAAGAAATGGCTCCCAAACAGTTGCCGAAGTTCTTCAGTATCGAACGAGCACATAGAGCACTGGTGGCCCTCCTAGACCTGGTGCGCCTCCCCGAGCTATCATTGCGAAATCATTTCATTTCAGGGATAGGGATCTTCTCCTCCAGTTTTCTCGTAGTGGACGGCGCTTTTTCTTCGAGGGTCATTCCATATCGGTGTACCCCGGTTACACCCAAAGGGTTCAGGAACAAAGAAATACCTTTTTCGCAGTCAAACGGAGGCTGAGAGAGCTGAACTTAAAATACAGCCTTATGTTCCCAGTAAAATTACGAGTCGAAAGTGAGGGCCGTGCATTGTTTTTTTTCTCGGCGGAGGTGGTGTGGGAGACACCAGGGCCCCGGAGGGGAGACGTCTGGTGCCTTCTACGGTCTCCACTGGGACAGTGTCCGCGAAATCATCTCTGAGGGGCCGCAGACAATCTACGCAACAGGTACAGCACAGGAGGATGACGAGCCCGGGCCGCATCACTGTCCTCCAAGACGGCACGCAACAGGCTTCAGATTCGGAGATCGTGCCGGACTCGGTGGAAACGACGCCGGACATTGCAGTTGGAACCGGAGACCCAGGCAGCGGCCAAGAATGAGCTCTGCATGCCAAATATCAAACGTGGAACTGTACAGATAAGTCCGTTATGTATATGTGCCATGAAGGGGTCCCTGAGAGACTGGTTCGAGGATTTACTATTGGGGTTCCCAGGAGACTCGCAATTTGAGGTCACATGGGTGGCCCTCTTGACCGTTTTATTTTTTCTATCCCTTTACACTCAGTCCAATGTACAGGTCAAGGGCCATGATGGTCGTTCTTTATACTGCGAGCATGGGCAGCCGCTGGAGTAGCGACGCCCCCCACCAGAGTCCAGGTCCGCCAGGGAAGCTTGAGAGCAATCTCGCGCCCCGGCGTAGCCAGTTCTTTTGCACAGCGCCTGATAGACGTTACCACTTGTATTTTAGACAAGGCTGGACTGGGCCTCGGCCCTGGGACAGTTAAGCTGATGTTGAAGTGTTTACAGGGAGGGGGGAGGTATGGGGCGGTGTGTAATATTTTGTCTATTGATCACAAGATGCACATTGAAATTCATACTGCTGCCCATAGGGAGGAGAGGGGAAGGGGATTGTTAATTTTTTTAAAGTTTGTCCGTTTGTTGGGGAACTTTGGGGGTCACACAGGATTACACCATGCCATGCAGTCTACTGGGTTGGCAGGACGGACTCACTGGAGGAGGGGGAACACTCTTTGGACACTTACTATCACATCATCATGACAGTACAAACACTGAAGGTTCTTAATTGGAATGTTCGAGGGATGGCCGGCCTTGACAAACATTGCAGAATACACGCCTTCCTAAAGAGGTACAGGATAGCAATTGCGGGGCTCCAAGAAACACACATATGGGGGAACACAATAGCGAGCCTACGAAAGGATGGCGGGGTCAGAGTTATGCCATCTCGAACTCTGGTTTTGCGCAGGGGGCACTGTTGTGGGTGGCGCAGGGGGTCCCATTCCAACACTTCCAACATGTCCTGGTCCCTGAAGGGCGGTACGTCATTTTGTTTGGGAGGTGGGAAGGGAGGGAAATGGGTATTGTAAATGTCTATGCACCTAACTCGGACTGCCCCGACTTTTTTCCAGCAGTCCTGAAGACACCGTATATGGGCGCAGAGATTCTCCTCTTTGGAGACTTCAACTGCATCTTTGACGGGGAATTGGATAGAGAGCCCCCTAGAGAGAACACCAAACCCCGCATGACGAGATCCCTTGCATGCATCCTTCAGGGCATGCAGCTATGAGATGAGTGGAGGGAACGCAACCCCACCAAAAGAGAGTTTTCTTGCTTCACTCCCGCAGCTAATACCTTCTCCCGAATTGACCACTGCTGCCTCTCAGCCGGCCTTTCTGCCACAACGGAGGGCATTTCCTATTTACCACGATATTTGTCCGACCATGCACCATTATTACTGACCTTGACTAGCGGGCCGGGACGACCGGCCATCCCACTATGGCGACTTCGGGCGGAGGCACTTACGGCCCCCCCATACGCACAGACTGTGGTGGAGGCCTTGCAGCATTATTTTGGGGAGAACTGGGGATCGACAGCCAATAGATCCACAGAGTGGGAGGCCATGAAGGTCGTCATTAGGGGGGTTTGCATGAGGACCACGTATGGGGTCCAACATCAGCTCAGTACCGACATAGACTCCTTAGAAAAACGACTAAAGACCCTGGATGACACTCTGTACAGGGCTCCGGCCGATATGGCCAAATGGACGCGGGTCCGAGGGGAGTTACTAGAGGCTTGGTCCTGATTAGAGAAACACAGGTATACCACTTATAGGCAGAGACTACATATGGAGGGGGATAGATCAGGAGCGCTCTTAGCTCGATTACTTCGGGCAGAGATGGAACACGCACCCGTGTAACAGCTTCGCAACAGTATGGGGAACGTGGTGCACACGCAGGACGTGATTCTAAAAGAATTCGCAACTCACTTACAACAAACATGCTCGTCTGCCACCCAGGCTAGGCTGCCCGCACTGCGGGACTTTCTTGATAGGATAACGCTTCCCACCCTGGGGGAAGAAGAAGCCGAGGCCCTAGGGGCGCCAATTTCCAGGGAGGAAGTACTAGCATCGATTAAGAAGCTGAAATCAGAGAATTGACCCAGGAGCGACGGACTCCCAGCAGAGTTTTATAAAACGTTTGCCCCACAGCTGGTGGAGCATCTCCTGGAGGTGGTTAATGAAGCCTTGGCCCGAGGGGTACTTCCTAACACCATGATGGAAGCACTAGTGTCCATGATCCTTAAGCCGGATAGAGATCCCCTCTCCCCGGGCTCTTATAGGCCCATCTCCCTCCTGAATATAGATGAGTGGCGTGCTGGCGGCACGACTCCTGCCATATGTGACCCGACTGGTCCACCCAGACCAGGTCAGGTTTATTCCCACTCGAAACACCACACATAATCTGCACAGACTCGTGCATATATGACATGCACCAGACCTGCGGGAGGAGGGCTGGGCCCTGTGTCTCCTGGATAGCCAACAGGCCATCTGTTGAATGGGACTACATGTGGATGGTGCTTAGTGGGATGGGGTTAGGGGAAAAGTATATAGGGTGGTTGAAACTGCTCTACACTAGACCGACAGCTCGGGTCCGCCTCCGGAATCAGGTGTCTGACAGCTTCGAGCTCCAGACGGGTACCCAATAGGGTTGCCCCCTGTCACCACTTCTATTCGACCTCTCGATGGAGCCCCTGGCGATCACCCTTAGAAATAGGATGGAGCAATGGGGGATTCAGTTGGGAACTGCTACCCACGTGGTGTCAATGTACGCTGATGATACACTGGTGTACCTTCGGCATCCTGAAGAGGCAGTACCTGTGCTCCTTCAGGAGCTGACTGGCTTTGGGGAAATATCAGGACTGTGCCTCAACCCGGGGAAGTCTGAACTCTTCCCCATGGGAAGCCTGGTGGACAAGGAGGAGGGCGCATTACCCCTGGTGGGAATGCAATGGGTCAGAGATGCAGTACGTTACCTTGAGATCAGTCTAGTACACACACAGGCAGCCTATCTGGAGCGCAATATGGGGAGGTGTGTGGAGGGCATCCGCAAATCGATTGAGTTCTGGCGAGACCTACAATTGTCTCTGATGGGTCGGGTTGCCTTGATTAAAATGGTGATCCTTCCGCGCTGTCTGTATGTCATACAGAATTCCCTCTACCGCATACCACAGGCGTATTTCCACCAGCTAGACCGCCTGCTGGTGGACCTGCTATGGGGATCCAAAAGGAAAAGGGTGAAATTAGACACACTACAGAGGACATGGGAACAAGAGGGATTGGAGGTCCCTCGGCTGGGCCTCTATTATATGGCGACACAGCTTCAACACGCAATACACTGGCTGGACGAGAACGACAACTGGGAGAGGCGGTTACTGGAGGGCACTCACCGGGGGACTCCTCTCCCTGACCTTCTTATGCTGGGATCGAGGGTGCCCGAACGACTCCCGTACATTGTTAGGGATGTGGCTGCAACCTGGGAAGCTGCAATTAAAACCGTGGTAAAACGGGCGCCTTATGCCCCGGATGCCCCGCTGTGGGCAGTGATACCATTTAAACGTATAAGTCACACCATGTCCATTACCAAATGGATGGAGGGAGGCTGCTGCATGATGGGGGATTTGTACTCTGGCCAGCAGTTCCTCACCAGGGAGGAGGCGGAATCAGTGTTTGAGTTGGGCAGGGGGCAGTACCTCCAATACGCAAAAATCTCGGCAGTGGCCCGCGAGCTGGGGCCAATGTTCCCACAGTAGCCACCCATATCCGCTACTCTACAGGCTCTCTTGACATTGGCGGGGGGACGTAGGCTAGTTTCCCACATTTACAGGGCGCTAAGGGGGGACATTACTGCAGACCCCCTCCCAGTCCAAGCTAAATGGGACGCAATAGCAGAGGAACCTTTAACAGACTCGGAATGGAAAAGGGTACAAGAGGGGGTCAAGCAAATTAGCTCCAACGCCATA
Source organism: Calotriton arnoldi (assembly GCA_963921515.1). Classification (NCBI taxonomy): domain Eukaryota; kingdom Metazoa; phylum Chordata; class Amphibia; order Caudata; family Salamandridae; genus Calotriton; species Calotriton arnoldi. The sequence continues at coordinate 597,449 of CAWUFW010010170.1, forward strand.
TTTAAACTCACCCAATTCAACATTGTCCATCAAACCTACCTGATTCCACAAGTACTACACAAAATATACCCGGACCACCCTGCCCACTGCCCCAAATGAGGTTATACCGAAGCGCATTTCTTACATATGATCTGGGACTGTCTGGAATTGACACTATTCTGGTGGTCGGTGCTAGACCACTTACGAAAGGTTACTGGGTGGACGCTGACTCGCTCCATCAAGGAGGTACTTCTGGGACTCCTCCCTAGACCTAAAGGGAAAAAGCTTACAAGGAAATGTCTCCAGCTGGGACTTGTACTGGCCAAACGGAGAATTGCAATTAGGTGGATGAACTCGACGCCCCCCACGGTGGAGAGTTGGGTCAAAGACTTACGGGAATGGGCAACAGCGGACCTAATCTGCATGAGGCGAGTTCAGAGGGATGAAAAGTTGGAAGACGATGCGAGGTCCTGGTATACCATGATCACAGAAGTCCCCGTAAGAGGGGTCTTCACCACACAAGGGATGGAGGGGACTCAAGCTGACCACGCTGGCTCGGGTGGTAGTACCATCTGGGGGCACCCGTACCCTGAGAATGTAGTAGAAGCGCCACAATTGCGAGACGTAGTCTGACTTATGGTACATGGTATGGGGGGAGTTTCTTTCTTGTGACCCTTGGGGGGGGCTTGTTAAGAGTTAAAATGTTATGATCTATTTCCTTGAGACACTGCTGTTTATGTCCGGACACAGTATTATGTTTCATTAATGCAAGATTTCAGCTGTGAAGACGTCCTATGTATTGGCATTTTTGGTATAATCACCTGCGATGTGTAATTACTGTCATGATTTTATTTTGATTCTGGACGACCAATAAATATATAATAAAAAATGTCAACAAAAAAAAATAGAGGACAAGGAATCCAAACCCGAGAATCAAAACAAATCCCCCCCCCTTCTGTAACTGGCCCACCGCCAGATACAACTGAAGGGAGACATGGAGAGAGACAGCAAGGGAGACCTTCAGGGGCCAAAGCCAACAAGACGGGGTGCCACTGGCCCAGTGTCAGAATTGGACATCACCGAGAGGCAGCAAGCCGGAGCAGAGAATGCACGCAAGGGAGCCGTCAATCACAGCCTGGCAATGAACCGAAAAATACAAAACTACAGTAACTAACAGGCACAGGAAAGAAAGGGTTGGGCCAAAACACCCATCAGCAAGAAAGAGCAGCACCCGAAAGCAGGGCAACCACAGAGATCACACAATGCCAAAAACCCAACCACAAGAGGGAGGGGGAGGCAGAAAGAGAAAAAGCACGACACTGGGCACAACAGCCATCGAAGTGGGCTTACAAAAGCCATCATTATGTGTTGGGAGAAATTGGAGCAAGAGCAGCCAGTGATGTGACAACTACTCAGGGCCGGTGGCCTTCTGCCCCAGAACAGATGGAGAGAGAGAGATGTGGAAGACAGGAAAGCGTTGTGGTCAGACCTCAAACCTCCGTACGAGGGTGAAGGGAGCAGCCTGGTGGTGGCAGAAGTCAGGGATTCTGTAGCTGCATTCTCTCACCAACTGTAGAAGCCTACTAAAGAAATACCAGCCTGTCAGCACATATGATAAAAGAGAGAAATTATTACATGGCAAGATACAAATCAATATTACATGCAGCACAGAGACAGACAGCAAAGTGGCTGAATGTCCAACAAGGAGAAGTCTTCCAAAGTCTTTTACTGGTGCAAACCACAATGGAAAAGCGTCACAATTTATGCAAATATGATCAGTAATAGTAAAGGATTATGACACTTCTTAAGAAACTAAGCAAAGGGGGCAGCTTCTGCCCATCAGTAGCCTCAGCAAGTTACACAAGTATAGAGCACTGAGCCAATCATAAGAGACCAATACTGCGTGATACCTGCATGGTCTGAGGTGTTTTCACTGTTGCTACCCACGTGTTCTCTTATCGTGACACTGTCACGTGGCCCATTGGGACATTGTCGTCTTCACTAAGTTAGCATGTGCGCATTGCAGCTTGCCTGCTGCTTTGCGCACGTTGCTACATGTCTTTATTTTTTCAATATTTTCTATAGCTGCTTTCACATGAGAACTCATTGCTGTGTTCACTCTCTGCATGTTCCTGGGATTTTGACTGAACATTATGTGCAAGACCGAACAACAATGCCCCTTGTTATTTTGTTCTGGCCAGTCCTTAGCCCTTAGACAAAACATACCAATGCAGCTGTTGTTTGGACAACGTACTTTGGTTTTTAGTGGGATACACGAGTAGGTGACACACACTTGGAGAGGGATATTTCCAGGGAGAAGAGCAAGACAGCACCTATGATGTAGATCTACCACCTATAGGCTAAGATATGGGGTCTGCTGACAAAGCCCAGAGATCTTCTATTATATAATAATACTTCTTATTAGCAAGGGGAGGGAGGTTAGGCACTATAATCTTTTCTCCATTGTCTTTTTATGATAACATATCCCTTCATGATATATGGACTAGCTGCTATGTTGACTGTATTTGTACTATGCATTTTTCTGCTTGTTGTGGCACGTATGCTGCATGTTAGGGCACGTTAGTCAAAATAAATATTTTAAACTGTTTCGTGTTTCTGTCAGATCTTATTGTGGACAAGTACAAAAGTGCGGGCGAAAGGGTGTGTCTTGTTACAGCGATTCCTGAGAGATCTGGGAGTGTTGTGTTCTGGGGTGTCTAATCATTTGTTTCTCTGTGAGTGAGTAGGAGAGCAAGTAAGACAATATAGCTAGTCGGTCCTGGGCCCGTGGGTACTAAGGTGGTAGGAAGACTCAGTCACTATACACCAAGGTCCCATATTCCTGCACATAGTTTTGTATTTGTGCAGAATTTCTGCAACATGGCACCCAACGTGGGTCTTGTTCTTATTCATGAGACCCCTGAGTAGTGCTTGTGCTTGTCCATAACACCCTCTCACCGGTTTCCGGAGATGTCCGTGGTGTGAGGGCTTAGCCTCCTATTTTTGTGTTTTATAGGTTTTTCAAGCTTGGAGTTTAAAAGGTTTTGTTTCTCTCTCTCAACCCAATTTTGCGCTACCATTCTTCTGCTTTCTCCTTTTCCATTTTTATTATGGCAGTCCCTTTTCCCGGCACCTAACCGCTCAGAGGTTATGGCATTCTTCACTCAACGTGGAGTCCCCAATGCGGGGGCTAACATTATTTTTGTTGTCGAGGCAGACGCGGCTTACCGCTTCGAGGTCTTTTACTCTTGGGTTACATTCCCGACAGTGGATGGGAATGATAATTTGTTTCATGAATATACAGTAGCCGCAGTGCCGCAGGCTTATCGCCCTTATGCATTACTTGATGTTCCGTTGACGGCCTGGGAGCATACCATCTGGTTTAATGGCACCCTTCCTCACCCTGTTTCTGTGGTCCGTTTAGGCCCCTTATCAGTCGATGGGCCACTTGGCCCGTTTTGGCGGGTTTTACACCGCATCCAAATTATCTTAATGTTACACACGCAGAGCTAAGTCAGTTACATACAACGCTGATTCATATACACAGAAGTGTCATACAATTTATGTCACGTGCAATTCAAGTGGTTCCAGCTGGAGCCTCTCCCCAGCCACCAGTACATGGTGGTGGTCTTGTTATTAGTCCCGTCATGATTAAATTGGTGATGGGCAAACGTCCTCAAGACCGTGATGACTTGCCATTTTGGCTTGCATAAAAATTTGAGCAACTTGAAGCTGTCTTTCCGCATACTACCCCTGTAGAAAAACACAGGATCCTTACAATGAGTTTGCCGAGCAGTTGGATTCCCGATTTATGTGACTGCACCACCTGGGGGAAGGTGTTTGCTTCAGTGTATACACTGTGCTTTGGCACCCCTCCATGACCGTTCTACCAAGCGGTCTAAAAAAGGTACAAGATGAACACAGCGCTGGTCAAGCCCTGGACTTGGGGATAAAGTTGGTGGGAATGTTCCCTATTGCCTCCGATATGATTCTGGCCAACATTAAAGGTGAAGCAGTTTGCTTACAAGTCCGTCAACACCTAGCGGCGGTGCCGGACATGGATCTGCAGCAACAGTTGCCAATTATAATTGCAGATGTGTATACATCTTTGGGTCACAATAATTTGGGGATTCGACCATTTGCTCAGCAACAGTCTAAACCCCCTTCTGAAAAGGAGGGTCGTCCAGTCTTTCCAAAAAAAGGCTTGGAACAAGAATCAGCGGCAGCAACAACAGAAGTTCACCTCCACCTGATGCTTCTGACCGTAGATAGGATTTGCGTGACCGCTCTAAAATTAAGACACCTGAGAGGTTCATGGTTCTTGATCCTCATTCTCCTCGTTCCTTTCAGGAATCGTCGGAACAACAGTTGGGCAGGGGAGGGCAGCAGAATCACAGACAAGGCGAATCTACGCAAGCAAGACGTGACCCGCAGCGACAGTCTGATGTAAAAGTCAAGCAGGAGAAACCACCTCAATGTCGCCCACAGTTTCAGAAGAAAAATGTTGCTACTTTGACTGCAAAGTATGCCTCAGACGGTGAGAACCCTGCTCCTCGACAGGAGTTGGGCGGTAACCCTCCTCGACAGCACAGCTGAGGTTACCATAGTGCGACAGACACTCCACCAGCGTCTGTAGGCGAAAGCAACTGATACTTTCATTACAGTAGAAACAGCTGACACTCGAGTTGCCCCTCCTGATAGGCCTTATGAAGTAAGCCTCCAAATTGAGGGTGATATTAAACGCCCGATTAAAGCAGTCTTTTGGGAAAATCTCACTTCTTCCTATGATATTTTGTTGGCGGAGGTTGATTGGCCTCCCCCTTTTGTCCTCGCTTGCTCTAGAGGGGAAGATGTTATTCTACCCAGTTTTTCACAATATGTTTCAGATGACGATAAATTGGCTTACGCCTCGAAGTGGGTTTCATTCTTGGCCCCGGCGTTATATTGCAATCAGGCGGGTTGGGGCGAGGGTTCCCCGGTTCATGTGATTCCTTTGCGTTCTACACCTCAGCCCCAACCACAGTATCCACTCGAACGAGACGCTAAAGCATCCGTAAGGGAACTCTTGACCCAATTGGAATACCAGGGTGTGATTGAACCCTGTGTGTCATCGATGAATAATACTCTTTTTCCAATATGGAAACCGGACGGTTCATATTGTATAGTTTTAGATTACAGACATTTGAACAGTCATGTTCGTACCTTTGCGGTTCAGGACACACATAGCTCTGCATTAGAAAAATAACATTGTTCGCAAAAGATACAAAACCACATTGGATATTTCCAATGGGTTTTTCAGTCACTCTTAGGCTCCTGAGAGCCGTGATTTGACCGCATTCAGTGTGTTGGGCAATCAGCGCAGATATGCGAGATTGCCTATGGGGTATAAGAATAGCTCTGGTGTGTTTGGGGCACACATAGTATCCCTTTTGCATGAGATCGACCCCGATGCCTTCTCGGACGTCTATGACATATACTTGGCAGATAATGAATTACAGATGCATCTCTTGCGTGTGGACCACATTATCACACATTTTGCAAACTTAGGCTACAAATTAAATTTGGCTAAGTCTCACATCGCCTTCTTGGCGGTTCTTTTTCTTGGTTACGAACTCAACAATGAAGGTAGGGGGCTGGCCCCCCACTTTCTGGAGAAATGTGCTCAATAGCAACCTCCACCTACTCTTAAAAAATTGCAATCTTTGCTGGGTTTTTTGAATTTTGGGAAGACATACATTACTGATTATGCCCAGCAAATCAAACCTCTTTACTCTTTGATACAACTTTCTTTTTTGTCTGTTGGCTTCTGGAACATACCACAATTCTTCGGTCTCTGCAGTCTGATCTGCTTGCGACCACCTTCTTGTTAACACAAGACAATTCTACAAATTTGGTCATATGGATTGTACCAGGGGCGTTAGGCTTTACTTACTTAACGTTCAATGAGGGGGACACTGTCCCCATTGCATATAAATCGCATTTGTATACTCCCGCTGAGATGCGTTTCTCTTCTACAGAAAAGATTTTAACAGCATTCCAGATGGCGATTCTTAAGGAACGCTCTCCGTCTCAAGGTAAACGCATTATCATGGTCTCACCGCTACCTGCTTTAGAAGCAGTTACAAAGGCCAGTGTCCTGAATTCTAAAGCCTTGCATCCTCGCTGGATACAATGGGCTAGTTTTTTTATATCGGCTGATGTCAACTTTATCTTTGATCCTTCTTTGCAAACACAGGAGTTTTTACAGTATGAACATGTTCATCCTCCTCCTTTATCATTACTCCGACTTGATCAGTACAAATGCATTATTTACACTGATGGATCTGCGCAGCCAGCCATTGGTTCTAAACATGATTATTCTGCAGCCTGAGCAATAGTGGCAGGTACGATTGTTGATGGGGATTTCAAATCCTCCTTAGTGCACACACAGCCTCTTGGAGATCGCACAACTCAATTGGCGGAGCTACGTGCTTTGGTTTTGGCTCTTGAATTTGCTGATCCTGAAGTCCCCACCCTTGTACTGTGCGATTCGTTTTACTGTGTACAATCCTTCAATGACAATTTGTTCTTCTGGACGCAAAATGATTTCTGTGATTCTAAAGGTAGCGCAATAAAGCAGAAAACGATTTGGGTTCAAGTGGCCACTCTTAAGGAACGTTTGCCACTCACACATGTTGTCCATACTTTGGGCCATCAACGTGTGGGAGCACACGCTGTTGGTAATTCGATGGCTGATGAGGCAGCCAAATCTGCAGTAGCCACATATTCAGTAGCTGAAGTCACTAGGTCTATGACTAAAATTGATGATGACATTCTAGCAGCTGTTGCTGCGACGAAAGAGGGGACTGAGTTCCCCCAAGGTTTTCCTTTGTTATATTCCATATAGGTACCCTATATAGGCGCAGGTAACACTGCAACCTTTCACCTACATCCTTCCCTACATTACATACATAACGGTTCTTAGACACTGACCTTTTACCTAGATATGACACTGCATTCAGAATGCGGGTTTTTCCCTGGTTCGATTCTCATACATTATGCATGAGGCTTCTTGGAAGCACAGCAGGACTAACAGTAGGATTACCATCTCCTGTATAATATCTCTGTATAAAGTTCAGGCACAACGTCATCCTTTAGGCCGACACAGTAACACAGCAAGGTAGGACCCCTGGGGAGACCAGACACTGGATTCACTTACTCGTGCCGGCTACTCTGCAGCTCGTAGTCCTAGTTAAGGATATTCTGTATTCGGATATTAATTGTTTTTAAATTTCCATCTTTTGCACGTTTGGGGTATTACAGATATCCTTGTTTTTAAATCGGTTCCTTCAGTATTGCATTTTATTAAAAATTAGAGAGACTTTACTTACTGGCTTTGTCCCTGCTCCCGCGCTCACCTCCCATAGAGCCTGCTTTCCGGTCCACCGCAGCTGTTGCTGATTGTGTGGAGAAAGCATTCCGGCTCCACTTCCAGCTAGGGGCGGGTTAGCGCTCTAGTTGTTGCCCCTACTCCCAGTCATAAGACCGATGCTGCGACGGACGCGCAGCAGATCAGACACTGGATTCACTTACTCGTGCCGGCTACTCTGCAGCTCGTAGTCCTAGTTAAGGATATTCTGTATTCGGATATTAATTGTTTTTAAATTTCCATCTTTTGCACGTTTGGGGTATTACAGATATCCTTGTTTTTAAATCGGTTCCTTCAGTATTGCATTTTATTAAAAATTAAAGAGACTTTACTTACTGGCTTTGTCCCCTGCTCCCGCGCTCGCCTCCCATAGAGCCTGCTTTCCGGTCCACCGCAGCTGTTGCTAGGGGAGGGTTAGCGCTCTAGTTGTTGCCCCTACTCCCGGTCATAAGACCGATACTGTGACGGACGCGCCTAAGGCAAACCCGTCTGCGCCCGTCCGCGGCCAGGAACCCTGGCCAAAAACTGGTTTACTCTATGGAAGAACTTAGTAAACTAAAAAGCACACTCCACACGCCGGCCTTTTCGGATTCTCTAGTAGAGAGGCTCTGCTCAGACAATCTGTTAGTGGACAATGGGGACCCACAGATGAGTAGTGCGCTGGCTCAGAGGGCTATGGACGCGGGGTTAGATGTGCCCTTTGGCTTAAGGGCTGCTTTGCTACACATTCGGTCCCTTCAAAAGCACAACTTGGAAATTTTCACGCTGCTTCAGGAGAAGGAGCTCAACATCCTCGCATTAACAGAGACATGCTTAGAGGATACTTCAGGTCCCGATATAGTGGCTTCCCTTCCCCCAGATTACGCCGCCCTGACGTACAATCGACAGGGGAATAAAAGAGGGGGCGGAGTTGCAGTATTTAGCCGCAGGACACTTACCACTGAGAAAATAGTTGAGGAGAGCCTAGATGGGGCGGAGGTACTAGGGATCAATATTGAGCTCAAATCATCCTGCCTGATAGTGGTAGTGGTATACCGCCCTCCTCGGTCAACCCCACTGTTTAATAATCTGTTCCACGAAGTGGTTAGTGATTTGTGCTCAAGATACCAACAGATTTTGGTATTAGGGGATTTCAACTACCATTGGGATCTGATACCAAGAGATTGTGTGTCTAGTAGGTTTGGAGAAGCTATGACCATGCTTGGGCTGCAACAAATTGTAGAGTCCCCCACCCATGAGAAGGGTCACACTTTAAACCTTATTTGGACTACGTCGTCAGTTATGTTCCAAACAGAATGCAGACCGTGTAGCTGGTCAGATCATTATCTGATCAGCTTTGAGATCCCTGTGGGTAGCCGCCCGAAACACTTACCTCCAGTGTGGAGGGTGGTACGGAATTGGCGCAAGATAGAGGACGCCAGGCTGAGGGAAGCATTAAATGAGATAGCACACTCAGGAACACAATCCGGTGATCCGGACTTGGAGTACGAGAAATTCTCACACTGGCTGAGGACAGCCATTGACACGGTGGCTCCTGCCCGGAGGGAAAGGATAACGAATAGCATGAAGGGTGCCCCATGGTACACGCAAGAACTAAGAGGGGAAAAACAGGCCCTCCGTCAATGCGAAAGGCATTGGCGGAAATCATACGACCTAAAAGCCCAGGAGGCGTATTAAGCAAAACTAGCCCTCTACAAAGCATCAATTATGACAACCATATCCGCGTATTACGAATTGAAGATTAGAGAGGCCACAGACATTCAGAAAGAGACTTTTAATGTACTCAGGGAGCTGAGTCAAAAGAAAGAACAGAGGATGGTCGCCAATCAGGTTGACTGTGAAAAGGTACAGGACTTCTTTCTAGCTAAGGTTAAAGACATCATTACGGAAATAGGCAACACTCGTATAAATCCCTGCCCTCTATTAGTGGTGGATTCACTTGACTTTCAGGGCGGCTCTCTCTCAGTCTTTCCTGCACTTGACTCAAACGGTTTAGCCCATATTGTGGTCAAAATAAAATCCGGGTCACCAGAAGATCCTTGTCCTCCTAGGGTGTTTAAAATGGTCATTCCGGCGGTGGGGCCAGAGGTGTTGTCCCTATTAAATCTGTCTTTGGCAACTGGGAAGGTGCCACACAAATTCAAGGAAGCTATGGTGATTCCACTGCTGAAGAAAGCAGGGGCGGACATCAATAATTTGAAGAATTTCCGACCCATTTCCAGACTTCCTTTTTTGGCTAAAGTCCTCGAGCAACATGTGCTTAGAGTTCTTTCGTCCTTCTTGGAAGAACACCAGCTGCTACATGCACGGCAAGCAGGATTTAGGGCCCACAACAGCACTGAGCTGGTGATGCTCTCAGTGCTGGACGAACTGAGGCTTGCAGCTGATAAGAAGAATCCCTCAGCACTGATCCTATTAGATCTCTCAGCCGCGTTCGACACGGTGAACCACGCGCAGCTGTTGGCCCGTGTTCGGCGGATGGGAGTCACCGGGACGGCCCTCCAATGGATCACCTCCTTCCTAGAGGATCGGTCTCAAAAGGTCCAATTAGGAGAATGTACGTCCAGGCATGGCGTCCTGCCATGTGGGGTTCCGCAGGGCTCTGCGTTGTCCCCTCTGCTCTTCAATATCTACCTTCAGCCATTGGTAGAAGCACTTGCAAAACTGGATTGTCAGGTGTTTAATTATGCTGATGACACCCAGTTAATTGTAGGAGTTGATAATTCCCCTCAGGCACAGCTCAATGTTCAGAATATCCTCCGGTTCACTATGAACTGGATGACCTCAAATTCACTTAAGGTAAATCCTGATAAGACAGAGGTGCTTGTTCTTACAACAGGTGCTAATCCCTGGTCCAGCCTCTTTTGGCCACAAGAGCGTGGCACCACCCCGACACCGGTGCCAACCATGAAGAGCTTGGGTATCAAGCTGGACACCAAGTTGACTCTAAACAATCAGGTGTCTGCTGTAGTGGGGAGCTGTGTGGGCCTGATGCGGCAACTCCGGAAACTCGGGACCCTGCTGTCATTTTCCACCATGCGTACCGTCATGACGGCACTAATCTTGTCACGCCTGGATTATGGGAACGCAGTATACACAGGGCTTCCTGACAAACTTCTGGGGAAACTTCAGTTGGTTCTAAATGATGCGGCAATATTGATTTTTAAACTGCCAAGAAGAGCACACGCCACCCCCTGTTACAACAGCTACACTGGCTCCCTCTTAGGCAGAGGGTCAGGTTCAAGGGCCTGTGCATTGCACATAAAGCACAGTATGGAGTGGCGCCTAATTACATCAAAGACCGCTTGAAGCCCTATGTGCCCAGACGATGCCTCCGTTCATCTGAGTCAAGCTTGTTGGCCTGCCCGCGCTTTAATAGAGCCACCTTGGGGGGGCGGGCTTTCTCAGTTGTGATTCCCCAGCTCTGGAACAAGCTACCGGACAGTATGCGCAGGGAAGCCACCTTACTCCCGTTCAGGAGGAAACTCAAGACCATTTTGTTCACTGAGGCATTTAGATAAGTTCACCCTAATTTGTGCTGAGCCCAGCAGGAATAAGGGATTCCCGGGTTCTTGGTCTATGCTGCAAGCGCTTAGAGACCTCTTGGTGATTTGGCGCTCTACAAATATAAATTAACATAACATAACATATGGGTATATATACAGCACATCTTGCTTAGGAAGATAGAGGAGACCGTGACTTCCCGGCTGACACACTGACCAGAGACGCTCAGGTTCCTGCATACAGACGCTCCAGCTAGCAGTGGTCTAACATCCCTCGTGGGGTGTCCAACTCGAGACCAGGACGAGGTCCCACATTCTCTAAACGCTCAGGTAATGGGGTGGACTAGATCCTAGAGGGATTCTTGGCATAACACCTACACAGATGCTAGGCACATTTAGGTACATCTAGTTAGGGAGGCATCGTAGGAGTACGCACTTTTATCATGTGTTTTATGTACTTGTATATATTCCTGCAAGATGGTAGAACTATACCATCCCTTTACTTTCGTAGTATTGCTAATCATATATCTCTGCTACTGTCTAATGGTTGTTGCAGCTCATATACGCTACACTAGAATAACAACTGTTCAATAAATCCTTATTGACAAACGCCCAGTATGGTTATTCTGTGTAACTCTGAGACAAACTAAGTGAGCACGAGTGACTGAGCGAAAGGTAGTATATTGTTTCCACGATCCTGAGGGTTCAGGGTTGTCATGTTCTGAGGTTGCCAAGAATTATTCTCTCCCCGATAAGAGGAGACTCTACTGGCACTGTGAGCTAGCTAATACAGACAGGCTAACGTATCCGGTGGGGGTGCACGGAATCAGTCCGCCACCAATCCCACAGTTTATGTTATCCAAACGTGCAGATCCTGTGTAGGTAATATAGGAACTACACGACATGGTGCCGCCAAGGTTGGTTGGGTACTTATTTAACAGTAGAATCTGAGTAGTTCAGTCATGCTATTCTCAGAGACCCCTACTCACAAAATACCAGAGGTGTCTGGAGTGGGTGGGCACAAACTCCGCCACAGCTGAGTAGGCTAAAAAATCCTATTTATTGGCTGTTGGTTAATCAAGCTTGAAGGACACATTGTTCCTACAATTGTGCATAACACCGTATCTTGGTTCCCTTGAAAAGTTATTTAGTGTACTAAAAACAATGACTAACCAAGAATTAGACCCACTGCAACAAGAACTGCCCCTCACAGATGAGGAAAATACAGACGCAATACAAATTGCACCAAATTTTAGAAATGCAGTCACCCTGAGACTGGGAGAGAATGGTTTATCATCTAGGGGTGGTGTAGTAGTTTTCGTGATTGAGGCACACGAATCAAACAAAACAGAGGTATTTTATTCATGGGTTACATTCCCAGCAGCAAATGCATGAACAAAAACATTTCACTCCTACACGGAAGGAGATGCACCAGTGGAATATTATCCGTTCGAGGATATAGAGGTTCCGCTCACGTACCAGGAACATTTATACTGGTTTAAAGGCGCCCTACCCACATAAGAAGAAGAGTAAGACTCGGACCGCTCGGAGGAGAAGGGGCAACATGGCCGATATTAGCAGCCTACACACCACATCCTGACATTGACACAATGCCATCAGGAGACTTACTCATACAACATAAAGATTTAATTAAAATCTATAGGAACTTGACGTAATTCGTCATGAGGACATTTACAGTCCAACCAGCAATAGTTGCAACAAATGGAACTCAAATTCAGGGTACATCAGCTAAAATTACACCACAAACATTACACGCGGTAATGGGTAAAATGCCCACAAAACGTGCACAAATGCCATTCTGGGTAGCTCAGAAAATAACACAGCTAGAGGCAGTATTCCTGAATACTACCCCGTATGAAAAACACAGAATGCTAACAATCTGCTTGCCCATGGGGATAACACCACAAATAGAGGATTGTACCACTTGGGGTACAGTCTTTGCTGCCATTTATACCAGAACTCATGGTATCCCATCATTAGCAGTAGTACCTGATGTATTGAGACAAATACAAAATGAGTACGGAGCAGAGCCTGCCCTAAACTTAGGGATGAAGTTAGTAGGTAACTATGCCCAGGTATCAGCCATAATACTAGCTAACATTAAGGGGAAAGCAGCTTCAGTGGCAATCCACCAACGCCTAAGGGAGTTCAGTCCTTAAGAACAGGAACACGAACTACCAAAAATAATTGAAACTGCATATGCAGAATTAGGCAGAGACAGTCTGGGTGGGAAAGCTTTAAAACCACAACTGATGGGCAGTCCTGAAAAGGACACTTCTAAGCAGACACCTGCTTCCACTAAGAAGAAGTGGGACAATAAAAAACAACAAAACTTTAAAGGAAACAGATCTCAATCCCGAGGTAGATCTCCTCCACAGGAGCCCTCCGAAAAGAGGTACAACCTTAGGAATAGGGATAATATTAGGAAACCTGACAGGTATCAGGATACTGATACACGTTCCTCTCGTTCCTTTCAGAGTTCATCGAAAAACTCCGAGAGGGAAGGACGGTCAGACAGACAAGAAGAGCGTACAAAGTCCAGAGACAAGCAGCACGCTCAAGAGTACACTTCTAAAAAAGAAGAGAAACCAAAGCAAAAGCCACAGTTCAAAAAGAAGAAAGTTGTAGGTCTAAAGATCAGACATGCCCAGAATTCTGAGGACTCGACTACTGAATGGGGAATGGGCTCTGACGATGCTAGACAGTGCGGCAGAAGTAACAATAGCTCACCAGAACCTGATGGAATTTCTGGTGACAGCGGACTTGAATGATTATATCACGGTGGAAACACCTGATACTAGGGTAAGTGCCCCACATAAAGAATCTGAAATAAAGCTCCAAATGGAGGGGGACAAATGTAGAACAGTAAGAGGTCTCTTTTGGGAGAACCTGACATTTGGCTATGATATTTTATTACCTGAACAAGTTTGGCCGCCAGCATTTGTCATAGATTGCCCTAAGGGAGAAACGGTAAATCTTCCGGCCTTCTCAGACCATATTCCCAGGCACTTGCAACACACATATGCGCAGGAGTGGGTGGTAGCCCAGGCTCCGGCATTATACAAAAACCATGTTGGATGGGATGAGGATTCAACCCACCACATTATTCCTTTTAAAAAATACTCCAACTGCTCAGAGGCAGTTTCCAATAAAGCAAGAAGCTAAAAAACAGGTCAGGGAGATCTTAGATCAACTTGAACACCAAGGGGTGATTGAAACTTGCACCTCTCAAATGAACAATCCTTTGTTTCCAGTCATGAAACCTGACAATACATACAGAAACAGTGGTTCCTGTGGACTAATACAATAATAGTGGTAATTATAAGCACATTCACAATAAAAAGGGGTTAAGTCGATATCCAAAGGAGAAGGAACCATATACCACTCAATGTTTGGTAAATAACAATAGTTAGCATGACAAACAGGTACTGCTCCAACATTAAATGTTGGAAACAGTACATTGATGATATTTTTTTGACCTGGTCAGGCACAGAAATAGAATTTTATGATTTTGTCACATATCTCAACAACATCCAGAAACATCTTACCTTCACAGCTACTATACGCAAGTCAACCATAGCCTTCCTAGACCTCAACATAAAGTATGAGAATGGTACCCTTTACACAAGTCTACATATAAAACCCACAGAGAGGAACACGCTCTTGGCCTACAAAAGTCACCACCCCGAGCTCTTAGAGATGGCTTACCCTTCGGACAGTTTCTGCGGCTACGCAGAAATTATTCACACAAAGAGGACTACATGAAAGAGGCCCTGGTACTGAAATCCAAACTACTTGCCAAGGGTTATCCCAACAGATTAATAAGAAAATCTCTCAAACGTGCCTGGTTCTGCCCGAGAGAGGAACCATTAACCATCAAAGAAAAGACTCCCATTGACAGACTCATTTGTGTAACCACCTTTTGCGTACACACTAATAAGGTACGCAATTTAATCACAAAAAACTGGGATCTCTTAAAAAATATCGATTTTACAATGAAAACCCCCATGTTTGCATTTAAACGGGGCAAAAATGTAAAAGATCATCTGATATATTCCTACACAGAAAATATCACTGCACGTAAAACTAGAACTCTAGAATCAATATGGGGTCTTCCTGAATTGAAAGGACACTTTAAATGTGGCAATTGTGTTTCCTGTGCATTTACGTCTGACACCAACAAATTTGAGCTTGCCAATGTGAGACAGACACTAGACTTTTTCTCTAATTGTAACACACGTAATGTAGTGTACTGTATATGGTGTCCTTGCAATCTACCGTATATTGGACAGACATCTCAACCAATTAGTTTGAAATCTCTTTATTGAGGTATGAACAAACAAGATGAAGCAAGAAATAACGCCCATGTCGCAGGCTGGCATCCAACATGGTGCTTCGCAGAGAATCAGGATAATCCCAAAACAAACCCCCCTCCCTCTTTCCTTCACCCTCC
This sequence comes from Calotriton arnoldi, assembly GCA_963921515.1. Lineage (NCBI taxonomy): Eukaryota > Metazoa > Chordata > Amphibia > Caudata > Salamandridae > Calotriton > Calotriton arnoldi. The sequence continues at coordinate 612,813 of CAWUFW010010170.1, forward strand.
CACCCCACCCCACCTCCACCCGCCTCCTCCCCCAAAAGAATAGCTAGACAACAGATAAGAGGGGGGAGAAGGAAACCCTGCGTTCCATTGCACATGGCCATAATGCTTAACTCGCGCGTTGGTGCAGTTCAGGAAGGCGTAAAAGCCGTAAATATCTAGGACAGGACAGTTCACGGAATTCAGTGCACAACAAGGTAATAAATGGCTGCCAAATCTCAGCAAAGGAGGCCCCGTCCCCCTGGAGCGTAGAAGAAATGCGTTCCATGCCAAGAACAAACCACAAACGATGCAACCATCCCTGCAAGGTTGGTATCCTATCTGTGCCCCAATGTGATAGAATGTTCTGTAGTGCCGCCCCTAAGGCTATGCCTAATTGTTTACCTTTGCGGGATTTGAGGGGAAAAGTAAGTCTGTCAGACACTCCAAGGACTACATAGGCAGGAAAGCGTAAGAGCGTAGTGTCAAAGTGATTATCTATCTCGTCCAGCACTTGCGTCCAATAGGTGGCAAGGATCGGACATTCCCACAAAAGATGCAGGAGTGTGCCTTCAGCGTCACAGCCCCTCCAGAAAGTAGGGGAGCGATCCGGGTCGTATTTATGGAGGCGGGAGGGGGTGAGATACCAATATGTCATGATCTTAGTAGCTGTCTCAATGCTAGATGTATTCGGGCTGTGTGTCGGGCTCTATAATAAACGTCTGACCATTCTTTAGGGGTCAAGGTTCGGCCCAGCTCAGCCTCCCACCGTCTTTGGCCCGATGACTTGACCGCCGGTTCCGGGGGGCGCAGGATATGGTAAAGTTCTGTAATAATTCGCTTTGTAGAGTGTTTCGAGAGTAGCCAGTGTTGGTACTGAGTGAGGGACCTCTCCGCACCAGGGCGGGTTTGGGGTTGCATAGCCCAGTGTCGTATTTGGAAATAGTGGAAGCGTTCTGTTTCGGGTACGTCATAGTCAGCTTTAAAGTCTTCAAAGGGTCGAGGGCCCTCTGTGTCGAAGAAGCACCCTAATGACCTGCGTCCTAGTAGGTCCCAGTGGCTGAAAGCGTTCCAATCAAGACCTGGTGTGAAATCCGGGTTTTCGGTAATAGAGGTGATGGGCGATGGGAAAGTTGTCAGGCCAGTGCGAGTAGCGGTAGCGTCCCAAGCGTTTAGCGTGGTGCTAACCACCGGGGAGCCATACAGCCCAGAGGGCCTGGAGGCCTTGCGAAGGAAGGGGATCTTCCAGAGAGCCTTTTTCGCTAGTGCACGCTCCATAAAGAGCCAACTCTTCTCAGATTCAGGCTGAGCCCATTCTAAAAGAGAGCGTATCTGGGTAGCTTTATAATAGCTATCAAGATCAGGAATCCCCAATCCCCCTCTCCATGGGGTCTAAAGTTGAGAGCCCTGGCAATTCGCGGTCTCCTGTCTGCCCAGACATAGTTGACAAACTCAGATTGTCGTTGTTTTAAAACCCCCCAAGGTGGCTCAATCGGCAGGGTCTGGAAAAGGTATAGGACTTTGGGGAGTATGTTCATTTTAAGTGCCGCAACTCTACCCAACCATGAAAGATTAAACGGCCACCATCGCCTGAGTTCCTGCCTGGTCTGACGTAGCAGCCGAGAATAGTTCAGAGATGTCGTCTCGGCAATGGAGGAGGACAGGGTGATACCCAAGTATGGCATGGTCTTTTGGTCCCATGGAATAGGGCAGGCATGGGTAAGAGCCGTAGTGGTGACCTGTGACAGGGAGAAGCCCAACGCCTGGGACTTGGTCACATTAACTCTAAATCTGGAGGCTGCTGAGAACTCCTCCAGTTCGGTCAAGAACGCCAGAACTGAGGTATGTGGGGACTCCAGCATGGCGACAACATCATAGGCATAAAGACTGATAGTATGAGGCTCCCCCCCAAAAAGAATCCCCTGGATCCGTGGATTGTTCCGAACCCGTTGGGCAAACGGCTCCATGTAAAGGGTGAATAACAATGGGGAGAGCGGGCAGCCCTGGCGCGTACCCCTGGCGATAGGAAAGTGGTCAGAGGTAAAGCTGTTTACCCGGACAGTGGCCGAGGGGCAGCGGTAGCCGCTAAAAACCCAGTGTCGGAAACGACGCCCGAGCCCATACCTCTCCAGGACAGTCTCTAAGAAGGGCCAGTGGACCCTATCAAACACCTTCTCGGCGTATATGGACAGGAAGACCCGCTCCTCCTGCTGCCGGTGAGATTTATCCAACAGGTGTAACAACCGCCTAGTGTTATTGCTGCACTGTCTAGTCGCCACAAATCCAGACTTATCCAGGTCTATCAATCCCGGCATCAGAGGTCCCAACCGGGCCGCAAGGATACCCGTGAAAATCTTGAAATCGAAATTCAAGAGAGATATTGGCCTATAGGAGGCGCAGAATCTGTTGTCTTTGCCGGGTGTGGGTAGGACTGCTACTGACGCTAAAAACATTGTGGGCGGTAGCTCGTAGTGTCGTCTATGGCATTAAAAAGTCATGCCAGTATTTGAGCTATAAGGGAGCAGAACGTTTTATAGAAGAGGGCAGTGAATCCGTCCGGGGATTTAAGAAGTTTAAGTCTGGCTATGGCTGAGATAACTTCCTCTATTCTAATGGGACTGTCCAGAGTCGCCCCTTGATCCGCAGTTAGCTTAGAATGAGTTATGCCCTGGCAATACCTGAAAGGATTCTCGTCCGGTAAGGACTGTGCAGTGTACAGATTGGCATAAAAATCCCGAAATGTGTTCGCTACCGCCTCACCACACGTGTGCTCGGCGCCCGTGTCAGTCAAGATGAGTGGGACTGTCGCAGCCTGTCTCTGTGTGCGCAATTTGTGAGCTAAGAGCCATCCACATTTGTCCCCCCCGACATAAAATGTGTGCTTCAAGCAGAGCGCGGCATGTTCTGCCCTATCGAGATCAAGGCTAGCTAACTGCGAACTGGCTGCTTTCAGTTTCCTCCATATGCGAGGTGCCCCCGTCCGTTTATGGATCCATTGTAACAAACAGATATGAGCCCCAGAATTTTCTAAGTAAGACAGGATGGCTCGGCGCTTAACTGCGTTGTTGAGCCCTTTTACGTTGAGCGTGAGGAACTTAACACTCATCCGAGTAGAGAGTAAAAAAGGGGAAAGCTATGTTAGGAAGTGTGCGGAAGCTAGTCTAGTCGCAAGTGCCCCAGTCGGGGTATGTCCCAGGTGCGGAGCCAACGTCATGCATGTGTTGCAGCCTTGTGCGTGCATTTGGAGAGGCAGAACAAGGGGGAGGAGGCCCCAACAGTGAAATAAAGAAAACCCCATAACTAACGAAACTAAGAAGCAATAAGTGAGTCAGAGTCAATGTCCAGAGCGTCCTGCTCTTGGTAAAGGGAAAAAGTGGGATTCGTGGCCCAAAGCTCCCCGCTCCCACCCGAGAGAGCCTGTATGCGTCTTATCATCATCCTCCTCTAGGGCAAGGTCAAACAAGTAGTGCACCCAAATGTAGTTGGCGGAGATCCTCTCTCATTCCGAAGATGCCCCAGTGAGAGATGACAGCACTGCCTGTTGTTCTTTGGCCACAGTGTCTGGGTCGGGTCGCGACACCTGGCTCGGGGGCTTGATAGTGGTCCATCCATGGCCGCTTCGGCGCCTGCGAGGGCGCGAGTTCTGACTAGGTCGGTCCGCGGCGGGTTCAGCAATGCCCAGGAGTTTGTAAGCCTCAGAGGTTGAACGGATTTGCCTTAGGTCTCCTTTATAGACGAAAATCAGTCTAAATGGGTGGCCCCACGAGTATTTTATACCAGCTTCTCGGAGGTGGAGTGTAATTGGACGGAAAGACTTGCGTTTGAGGAGCGTAGAGGCGGCCAGGTCTTGGAAAGGAGTAGGTTTCTGTCCCTGATACGAGAAGTCCGGGTTTCATCGAGCCTCGCGGAGGATCATCTCCTTCAGCTTGTAGTCATGGACGCAGGTCAGGATATCCGCCGGAGGCGCAGGTGCCGCTCGTCGCGGGCCCACCTTGTGAGTACGGTCCAGCTTGACCGGGAACTCCAGGGGTTCTCCCAAGATAGAGTGGAAAAGGCCCTCCACAAGGGCTTCGAGATCCCCATCGCCATCTTCGTGCGCCATGCAGCGAATGCGGATGTTGTTCCGACGGGACCTATTCTCTAAATCTTCGGTGTGGGCCTGCAAGTCCAGGTTCTGCTCTTGCAACCGGAGCACTTCTTGCTGAAGGTTCTCAATATCTTCGTCCCTTCCCGCTTCATGGTCCTCCAGGGTATGGACTCTCTCCCCTAGGGAGTCCACATCGTGACGTACGTCCTTAAGGTCCGCCTGGAGTTCGTGTTTAATTGTAGCTAGATCGTCGCGGAGAGAGGTAAAGTGGGACTCCAAGAATGAGCGGTTGACTGGGGCCCGGGGCCGTCGTTCTCCTCAGGGTCATCTGCGCATCCCGGACCTGGCTGGCTTTCGGATTGGTGGGTGGACTTAAGCAAAAGCTCCTTTACAGATCGGTCCTTTCTGCCTTTGGGGGCCACCATGGCTTGCGCGTGCTCAGGGCCCACTGCACGTATGATACCAAAGTGCGCAAGAATCCGTCGCAGAGGGGGACCACAGAGAGGTGCCGGAAGGTGACTTCAGGCCCCAGGGCCACAGCTGCACGTCTTCTCGCTCAGGCCCTCACCATCTCCATGCCGTCAACAACACCTCAAATGCGGGGAAGCAAACTGGAGCCGATGCCTGGGGCCCAATCTTCGCTGTGCCAACTCGGTTGTGCTGCCTTCTCAGCCAGGATATCCGGGCCGCGGTCGAGAGGTATGGGTGACAGAGGCTGAAGGAATGGGGAACACCGGTATAGAGGCAGCGCGCAGAGAAGGGCCCCCATCACCTCCACCGGACAGAAACACCCTCTTCTGCAAGGGCAGCGTGGTCCAGCCTATCCGCAGGGCTGCCGGGCCCTCTGGGGTGCTTCAAGCAGGTCCCGCTGGCTGGGGCCGGTTGTCTCCCAGCTAGGCCACTGGGCAAGTCTGGAGTCTCCACCTGGGTTGGAGGGGCTGTGATCAATGTTGTAGGCTCCGGACTGATCAGTGAGCAGGGGGGACCTGACCTGACACCCCCGCAGTGCGCACTCACCTCTGTGATCCCGCGAACGTCGAGGCTGGAGCTCAGGGGCCTCCCATATTGGGCGAGGTGACACGCATCCTCCCTCTTCCCTCCGCCGTCTGCCGATCCGGGTCGCGCCACAATGGGTCGAGCAACCGTCGGGCAGCCTCCAACAGCCCCTCCAATAGTCCCCACACAAGGAGGCACAGTCAACAATGTGCCAGTAGCTAAATCCCAAGTGGACCACAGGCGCGGAGGCTCCTCCCCCAACAGAGCCGCAAGGTGAGGCCTTCGCACAGCGTCGGCGCCGGGGCCTCGCGTGAACGTCACTGCCTGGGCCTCCTGTACGATGTCAGGCAAGGTCTGCCGCAACACTGCCGCGAGGGACACCGCTTAGTTGCAGGAAGTGGCAGTCCCCTGAGACTCATAGGGGCCACCGTGGGATGCCAGCAATCAGTCCTTCCTCCCGGGAGCGCTGAGGGCACTTTTGTACGCCCGGCAGCACCGCAGCATGTTCCCGCTGCGGCCGTGTGTTCGGCGCCGAAGTGGGAGAGCCGCTGCTTTGGCTCCTCTGTGGGGCAGCACTACGCCGGGTAGGTTCTCCGCCGGTACTGGTACCCTCGCCCCGCTAAAAGTGCTTCAGAGGACTCGGTGGGAGCGGAGAGCTCTGAATATGCGTCCTACCAAGACGCCAACTTGGCCACGCCCCCCATCTCAACCAATTAAAGCACGAATCAGTCAACATCGGAGTCGTATTAGGTGTTCTGTCACCAATGCTCCACTGGTTACTCATTTTGCTGAAAAAAAACCATACAGTAGATGAAATAAAGTGGCAGGTCATTGACAGAGCCACTGTCCCTGAAAGAGGTGGTGATATTACACAAATATTGCAAAGATTAGAGTGCTGTTGGATAGAAAGGACCAACTCCATTGTGCAAGGCTTGAATTCAGCTGAAGAATGGCGTGGTTTTGTATCTACATTATTGAACTGATAGGCCAATGCCAACATTGTGTTTTCTTAGGGCTCCTAAATTATGTTACTGTACTTCATTATTGCTCTACGTGTTCACTAACATGCTGGTGCTATTTTGTTTTTTATTGCCAAGAATGATTTATAAATATTTCCTTAGAGCTCCCAAATCATGTAATTGTACATCGTCACTGCTTTACGTGTTCTCTTTGCCATTTAGTGCCAACTCATGCATAGAATGATTCATATATAAGTTGTTATATAAGTTGTTATATTTTGTAATTGCCAAGAGTGCGAAGAATGATTTATATAGAATTTGTCACTATTTCGATTTTGATATACATGTACATAATCAACGTCTCACCTTATTCGTCGTGAAACTGTTACAATCTACCATCTGCATTACCATTTATGCGTCATTTTAACTAACTATGGCTTATGGGTTTAGGAATTGGTTTGGGATAATATATTCATTGTAGAATCAATAACACCTATCTAATCTGGGGAGGTTGCAACCTCCAGCCACCGGCATGTTCCCACATTAACATCAAGCTCACCCCTTTCATTGCCTGCCACCAGGTCCCTTGGGGCCCCCCCCCCAGCATCACTCTCCCAGTGTTATGTCACACGCTCCTAATTATCCACTATCATGTATAGATCCAGTCCTCTCATTTCTATTTACTAGTCAGTCCTTAAACCGGCCGGTAGACAGTGGCTTTTTAAAATTTCTATTCTGTATACAGAATACAGAAAACCGGATCGGCGGTCAGGCAGATTTCTCAAGTGATGCCTGCCGTGACGTCCGGATTTGGCAGGCAAACTTCCAAATTTAGGACCTAGGAAATTCCGGCACCCTGTCATTATACAGGGTAGACCCCCTCATGTGGTTCTACCTCTCACGCGTAGCGGACGCACGCGTGCATTCAACAACTATCAGGAACATCGCTTCCACCATTCGATAAGGATTTTATCCCCGATTCCAACCTCTAGTAACAAGGCCTATCTCCTGAACAGGGTGGAATCCTAACAAGTTACCTCCCCACGTTTCAGGTTTACACGGATCGACGTGTACTGGCCACATCAACAATACCCAGATGCCTACCTCCGCAGGTCGGAGTGGTTGACATTGACGTAACGAGCAGCAGCTGCTTTCACTCTGGTAAGGATGCTCATGGCTCCTTCCCCCCCTTTTGCCTTGTCCTTTACTTAATTTGACTTGTCTTACACTTCCTCAATTATTTCAGATTCATATCCAACAACACACATTGTTGTGCTCTTCGCAGCTGCACTGACTTAATCGGTTGTAACATCTCCCCCTTTCCCTCTTCCACATGTACAGCGCCTGGCTGGGTCCCATGTGAGTACCCCTCCTTTCCTATCACTTCCTTGTGGTGCACTTTATCACGCTGACAGTTTTATTCCTTCTCAGGTACAGACCTCCCTATTTTGTTCCATATTACCCTGCAGTTGGCCCAGTGCTCACACTTATGTTATCCCTTTCTTCTTCAATTATAGATGTCCCTACATCAATAGGTCCTGATGAGACCCCTTATTGTTACAGGGGTTGACAATAATTTAAAGCAAACCATTCAACAGCCCCTATTATTGTATAAGGAGGCTGCTCCTATTGTGTATCATTTTGATGGTCGACTTTATTATTTTGGAAACCAATTGTTTATGTCACAATATGTCACTATTTCTGTAGGCTCCAATTTTTCACTGGGGACACCTTGCACTACATATGTATTTACTTCTTTAAAGATTGTTTTCATTGTTATATATATAAAAATAACTATTGCTATTTACCAAACATTGAGTGGTATATGGTTCCTTCTCCTTTGGATATGGACTTAACCCCTTTTTATTGTGATTGTGCTTATAATTACCACTATTATTGTATTAGTCCACAGGAACCACTTTTTCTGTATGTATACTATGTACCCTGGTTCCAAGTGAGTAGGGTTTCCCTTGTCTCCTTCCCTTGATGAAACCTGACAACACATATCGTCTAGTTTTAGATTATAGACATTTAAACACTTGCACTAAGACATTTGCAGTCCAAAATGCACACAGTGCCCCATTAATGAATAACATTGTGCGGAAAAAATATAAAACAACACTTGATATCTCAAATGGATTTTTCTGCCAAAATATAGCGCCTGAAAACAGGTATCTGACAGCCTTCTCAGCGCTAGGGACCCAGCGGCAATTTTGTCGACTCCCCCAAGGGTATAAGAACAGCCCGGGGTTGTTTTCGGCTAGAGTAACTGAGTTACTTCAAAATTTGGATGAAGAGGCATTGTCCTATGTGGATGATATTTATCTAACGGACGATGACCTAGAGGAGCACTTGAACAGAGTGAATACTATAATTTTGGGATTTGCATTTGAGAGCTACAAATTCAAATTTAAAAAATCAAAAATTACCCACCTCAGTGTCCTGTTTTTAGGATTTGAGCTTTCAAGTGAAGGGAAAAGCTTGGCAGCCAATTTTTTAGAAAAATGTGCGCTGCTCCAACCTCCAAAATCATTGAAATATTTACAATCAATTCTGGGATTCCTAAATTTTGGTAGAACATACATTTTATAATACGCAGAAAGAGTAAAAGCTTTCTAAGATTTAATAAAACCTGATTTTTCAGTAAAACAATGGACACAGGAACATACAGATACACTTCGTTCCTTACAAGCTGACATGATAGCTTCCAAACAATTACAGACACGCGTAAACATACGCAACCTGGTGATCCGTATAGTTGCGGGTCAGTCTGGGTACACCTATCCAACATATAATGAAGGTGAGACAGTACCAATTGCATACAAATCACATTTGTACACAAATGCTGAGATGCGCTTCGCACCTACAGAAAAGATTCTGACAGCAGTACAGACTGCTGTAGTGAGAGAAAGAGCACTTGCTCAGGGGAAACGAATAATAGTAGTAACTCTGGTTCCAGCCTTAGAGGCTGCGACAAAGGCAAGCGTTCCTAACGCTAAAGCCTTACATCCGAGATGGATACAATGGGCTAATTCTCTCACTGCAACAGATGTAGAATACAGGTACGACCCAAATTTAAAGACACAAGCATTCCTGCAATACGAACAAGAATATCCTCTACCAAACGAAATAATGCCTCTAGATCAGTATGAATATATCATTTACACTGACGGATCAGCTCAACCGGCCTTAGGGAGTAAGCAACAATATAGCGCAGCATGTGCAATCGTTAAAGGTCGCATGCGGGATGGAAAGTTCCACCCGAGTTGCACAAAGACGCAGTCCCTAGGAGACTGCACGGCACAGCTGGCAGAGTTAAAAGCGCTGATACTGGCACTGGTAAATACGGATCGAGAATTCCCCATACTAATTGTGTGCAATTCCTTTTACTGTGTGCAGTCTTACAATGAATATTTGCAGTACTGGGTTCAAAACGGGTTCAAAGATGCAAAAGGTGGCACAATTAAGCATAAAATGCTATGGGAACAGGTAGTGGAGTTGAAAACCGAACTACCGAGGGCTCACATGATACATACACTGAGTCATCAGCGTGATGGCGTTCATGTTGAAGGGATTTCATTGGCTGATGAAGCCGCAAGGGGGCTGTACGCATGGCTTCCGTAGCTGCAATCACTCGTTCTAAAACGAGAATAGACTGCGAGATTATGGTAGCTGTCATTGCTTCACTCAAAAACAGCAAAGCACTACCAAAGAAGTTTCCACTCAAGTACTCCTACAAGTTAGATGCCAATAACATTCCATTTGCTCAGATTCCTGGAGTGGGGGATAGAGTAATTCCAAACATGGATCGTAGGTTAGATTTAATTCTAGCAGCACACGAAGGGATAGGTTCTGCCCATGCAGGAGTTACGGCTACTGTTTCTTTGTTGAAACAACGCTATTGGTGGCCTGGATTAACAAAGTAGACTAAAGACTATGTCTTGAAATGCGACATCTGCCAGCAGATGAAAGGTTCCACCGTAACACGTCCAGCGCAAATCCCATTGTTAGACAGCATCAGACAGTCCGTTTGTGTGCGTCCTGCTCGAGATTCCTATGGGTGTGGCCCCAACGCTCGGCTGACGCTCAAACTGTTATAAAAGATTTGCGAGTCTTTATAGGGACATACGCAATTGGCACATTACATTCTGACCAGGGCCCTGCGTTTAGCTCTTGGGCTTACAAGGAGGCCATGCGAGGATTGGGTGTAGCATTGCGGTACTCATCTCCGTACCATCCCAAGGGAAATTCGGTTGTGGAGAGAAAAAACCGGGACTTAAAGCAATCTTTAACAGCTAGAGTATTAGGCAGGGTGAAAGTTGGGTAAAACATCTGTATGGACTGGAGTCCAGCGAGCTTTGAACAACATGCCAAGAAGTTCTCTAGGGGGTGTCACTCCATATGAGGTCCTATTTAGGACAAGAATGTGGGTACGTGATCTTGATTGTGAAGGCACAGTGGCGGATGAAAAACCTTTTGACATCCATGATCGTTTGGCTGTTTTACAGGATCCAAATGAATCCAGGACACAACAAAGTAATGTCCACCTGAAGCGGACCGCCACTGGGGAAGTCAAATCAGTCATGGAAAGACCTGTCTGGATCCCAAAAGTCGGGGATCTGGTCAGAGAGAAAATAACGGACAAAAAAGAATTTGGGTCATCATACAGAAAACCTGTACCGGTCCTAGCAATTGAAGGAACAAGAACTGTACTTCTACCGCCTCTTGCCGGAAAAAAGGAGAAAAGATTTGTCTCAATTGACCTAATCAAACCACACTATGTGGCCGATACTAAGCAGTAGGCCATGTGGACTCCAAAGTAGCAGACGCCCTCCTCTCGCTACAATCCAAGAAGTTCAAACGGAAAGACTCATCATGTTCGAAGAACCTCCTGCACGGAATGAAGGACTATGCAACAATGCTATGGAACTCGTTCCTCTTGAACCTGCGGTTCAAATTCAAAATCAAACTCATAATGAAAGACAACTCGCTGTTTGACCAAATACAGATGTCTACGTCAACATGCCTCGACAAGAGCAAACCACGATTTCTACAAATCCTGATGCAATACCAACAATTGATCGAACTGCTTCGGGCTACTTCATAAACTTTGATACGTTTCCTTTGGATCCAAGCGAACCGGAAACGACGCCAGCCAAAAAATCATGCAAACAGCAAGTTAAAAACTTTATGCACTTTCTTAAAAAGACTTACCTGGTGTCACCGTGGGTAGAACTATGGGTAATCACTGGGATACTTTTCTTTCTTTTCTGGGTAGGCTTAGTAATAGTTTTTAGCATGCTTGTTAATGGAAGATACCTTCGACAAAGCTCTGCTGCCCAAAAGGTGAACTTACTTTTAAAACCACACCAATCATCTCATCGAGAACAAAGAGACTTGTCATCAGTGAACATTACAGTAGTTCCTATACCTGATGGTATAGTTTGGGACAAGGTTCATTTCGATATATTTGGTCCGACCGAAATTTTAAGAATTCCACATTTATTTAAAATATTGTTAAGTGATATCATTACCTCAAGTACATTTTCCGATGATTGGGATTTTGAAACTGTTAATAACAGATTATCTGATTTGGAAAAATCTGCTACGTTTTCTAATAGTGAAACATTGGAGGACACGTCAGATTTTGAGGCTATGTATTGTTATCAACATTATGGTCTTCATTTTCTGCATAAATCTGCAAATCCTAGAAATGTGTTCACATACCACCAGTGGGAACATTGTCCAACACCACCGAAAGGTAGTTCAAAAGCATTTACACAAAAGTTTCCATATTTTTCAGGGTTCAATATGTCTGACCCAGCCTCATTTTATTATAAGGTTGCACCAACAACATCAGCACAGAAAAATATGTTAACAAACACCAAACAGATTTACTCTGCTTCCTTTATTGCCCAGCTGTCCGAACAAGGTTTTGACTAGTGGAAAGACACCATAGACCTAAAATCAGTCTGGGGTACTAGGGAATGGCAGGTACAGGGAACATAAGCTTTGTTTAGAGCATGCCTCATCCCTCAACAAATTATGTTTTTGAACGAGACAGTGCAACAGACGTCTTGCCTTGGACTAGCCAAGAACAAAGACTTGAACACACCTCGGATGCCGGCTCCATCACACACCGAGGGTAACATAACATCACAGGAAGAGATTACAGTAGATGACATCATACAATACAACAGATCAGACCCCGATTGGAAAAAAAGGTTGATTTGGCCCACAGACACTAATAGTTGTCAGGCAAGATTCATGGGTAAAACCGAAGGGTTTAGTATCCATAGGTCAGATCCACGTTATGTACAGAGACAACATCCAGGGGTAGTGACATCCTACAGTGTTGGGAAGTTGTGCCTTGATTGGCTAAAAACCTCAACACTCACACAGGTGAAACAACACTTATCCTTACTGTCACAGGATGTGGATCTTAGGGATTTTTTAATGGGTCCCAGGAAGCCAAGTCAGAAACGTTTCTATTATGCTGTCTATAATAAAATATGGAAAATATCACAACAAGAGGCCGCAGAGAGACTACGAGAGATAGACCGTATAAATCTAGAAACATCTCTAGCAGTGGTAGACAATGGGTTAACTACATTGACCTCCAGGCTATATTCCTTAGGCAACATTGTATCTTCTGCAATAGACATACTAGAACAAGACTTGGCCATATTACAACATGGGCAATCACAGCTATGTTCTATTATGTTATTAAGCTGGACGCTGCAATCTTTGCGTGTAGGCTACGTGCCTTGGCGTCATATCAACAGTACGTCTCTGTTTTCTGAATACAATATAACAGAAAAACAGATAGAAATGGCACAAAGGGGAGCTAAATATACAATGCTGCTTATCGAAATACTGGATAGATTAGCATTTACAGTGGCAGAATCACCATCCACAGAATGGCTAATCCATGGCCACATAGCTCTACCAGTCACTACTTTTCAGTTTCAATATTGCCTTGAACAAAAGCAAGTAGGCAGATATGACGAAATGGGTAAGGAATACATCAAGGAATCATGGGTATTACCATACAGATTTCGCTGCCGGAGTGGGGATCGAGAAGTGTTTCTAAGCGGTACAAACAGTGAGAGCGCTTTAAGTGGATCATGCCAGGATATAATGCTGCACGGGGCTTGTAATGGTTCTGTAGCAAACTTGTCCTGCCATTTGAGGGGTGCCCTAGCTGCAGTGATTACTCCAGTATTCAGGCTACTTTCAAATGGGAGGTACTTGATGCTGAACAGTCAAGGCTGCTGCTGCATGCTTCCGGGCATCGCATATCTGGTAACCGTGAGCTCCATGGTTACTTGTTGTATGCAAGTATTGTTTCCACCGACACATACAGTCAGGGAGGCGCCGTTATGGCCTTCACAGAATGTTTCTTTAATACGGTTTGATACTCTAAGCAGAATGAAAGCCATGCTTCTACAGAAGTCTGTGCCCTTAACATACCCTCGAGAGACTTTTGATCTCCAGATCACAAGGTCTTTGGCAGAGATACAGGCGCTAATTCATACAAACTGCCCTTTCCATTTCGCAGAAATGGTCAATCGTATCTTTAACATGTCTGATACCACAGGCATTGTTCACCTATTTATGACCATAGGTTCTGGACTTATAAGCACCTTTCAGACGGTACTTGGAGTTATACCAAACTTCATACACTCCGTATTCGGAAGCATCTTTGGAGGACTTCCTCTCATCTTGTTCCTAGCAGAAGGTATCCTGATTGTTTTATATTTGCTACGCAATGGACGTCCCAGTCACCAAGGAGATGGAAAAAGCACTCCTGGAGCGTAAATACCGTGACCGTATGGTACAACATCTGGGCACACCTCGCCTAAGAGAAGTTAGTGCATCTTGGTTCTTGTCATTTCGACCAGTCTGGATGGACTGCATCTTACCTGTCCTCCGATGCCTGTTTTGCGGAGAAGAATGCGTGTTAGACCTGTGTTTGACACTCCCATCATGTGCGCAACCGGACGTGAATGCGTTACTGGACCCGATAACGGCCCATGTTTTGCAGTGTCCTCAGCGTATTCCAATGTTGATGGCAGCATTCCTTGAGCCACCGCAGGTAGTAACTGCACCTGTTGGTCTGAATACCGGCTCCTCCACTGACACCCAGGCTTTGGACGGCACACAAGCTGCCCCAGCACCGGCTGGGGACAGCGTGGAACATCATCTGTGCTCAATTGACATACTCTGTGAGGTGTTACAGGGGCCGTCTACGGCGGAAGCAAGCAACGGAAATGTTGCGTCTACCAGCCAGGACACATAAACATTTGACTCATTTGGCTTGACGTGTGCTTGTAGAAATTCGCCCTTTTCTAAACAAGCTCAAATTTGGAACTATGAAAATAAATTGACATTCCTTTCATTTTTTGGGCATACATGGCTTTTTAATGCTTATAGTGGTTCGGACTACAATTAGAGACATTTTAGCTAGGGCTTCAAAAAAATGTCTTTTTAAATTTTTCAGTTTTTAGAATTGTTTTTAGAAGTTTTTAAAAAATTTTAGCTAAAGAGATGTTTTTATAAACTTTGTGCGTACCGCTATCTAGTCATGCTAGTAGTACAGTAATAGGTTACATATGTCATCCAGTCGGAAGAGGAGTGGGTGTTATATTCCATATAGGTACCCTATATAGGCGCAGGTAACACTGCAACCTTTCACCTACATCCTTCCCTACATTACAAACATAACGGTTCTTAGGAACTGACCTTTTACCTAGATATGACACTGCATTCAGAACGTAGGTTTTTCCCTGGTTCGATTCTCATACATTATGCATGAGGCTTCTTGGAAGCACAGCAGGACTAACAGTAGGATTACCATCTCCTTTATAATATCTCTGTATAAAGTTCAGGCCCAACGTCATCCTTTAGGCTGACACAGTAACACAGCAAGGTAGGACCCCTGAGGAGACCTATGGGTATATATACAGCACATCTTGCTTAGGAAGATAGAGGAGACCGTGACTTCCCGGCTGACACACTGACCAGAGACGCTGAGGTTCCTGCATGCAGACGCTCCAGCTAGCAGTGGTCTAACATCCCTCGCGGGGTGTCCAACTCGAGACCAGGACGGGGTCCCACATTCTCTAAACGCTCAGGTAATGGGGTGGACTAGATCCTAGAGGGATTCTTGGCATAACTCCTAAATAGATACTAGGTACATTTAGGTACAACTAGTTAGGGAGGCATCATAGGAGAACTCACTTTTATCATGTGTTTTATGTACTTGTATATATTCCTGATTTCTGCAAGATGGTAGAACTATACCATCCCTATACTTTCGTAGTATTGCTAATCATATATCTCTGCTACTGTCTAATGGTTGTTGCAGCTCATATATGCTACACTAGAATAACAACTGTTCAATAAATCCTTATTGACAAACGCCCAGTATGGTTATTCTGTGTAACTCTGAGACAAACTAAGTGAGCATGAGTGACTGAGCGAAAGGTAGTATATTGTTTCCATGATCCTGAGGGATCAAGGTTGTCATGCTCTGAGGTTGCCAAGAACTATTCTCTCCCCGATAAGAGGAGACTCTAGTGGCACTGTGTGCTAGCTAATACAGACAGGCTAACGTATCCAGTGGGGGTGCACGGAATCAGTCCGCCACCAATCCCACAGTTTATGTTATCCAAACGCGCAGATCCTGTATAGGTAATATAGGAACTACACGACACCTTCACGTTACACATACCACTTGTCATCTCATCAAATTCCATTTGCAACTATCCCATCCGTTGGTGATCGTCTGACTCCCAATGAGGACCGCAGGCTTTCTTTGATCATTGCCGCTCATGAAGGCGTGTCTTCTGCCCATGCCGGAGTAACTGCCACAATTTCGCTTTTACAGCAACGCTTCTGGTGGCGTGGTTTATATCAACAGGCACATAAATTTGTTTTTTCTGGTGACATCTGTCAACAAATTAAGCCTTCTACTGTTGCACGTCCACCCCACACTCAACTTTACATCTCTAATCAGCCATTTGGCTGCATTTATCTTGATCACTGCGGTCTTTTGATGTCTGATACTGCTTTTAAACACATCTTGGTTGCAGTGGATTCGTGCACTAGATTCCTTCGGGTTTGGCCGCAACGCAGTGCTGACGCTCGAACTGTTATAAAAGATTTGCGTGTCTTTGTCGGTACATTTGCCTGTGGCACCTTCCATTCTGACCAAGGTCCTGCGTTTGCCTCTAAGGTGCCATTCTCGTCTCCATATCGCCCTGAGGGCAATTCTGTTGTGAAGCGGTTGAACCATGACTTAAAGCAATCTTTAACAGCTAGGGTTTTAGATACTGGCATGGGCTGGCTGACTCATCTTTACGGAGTCCAACGTTCACTTAATAATCTCCCAAGAAGATCTCTGGGTGGGCGGCCCGCATACGAAATGCTCTTTGGCCTTAAAATGTTTGCGCCAGACCTAGATGGTCTAGAAGTTGTGGTGTCTGCCGCAACCTTTGACGTAGCTAACCATTGTGCTGTGTTACAGGAACTACAAAAAGTTTGTGATTCACAAGCGAAAGCCCATTTGCCCTCTTCCACGGATGCTGCAGTGCTGATTCCTGTTTCTGGCTGGCTTCCTAAAGTTGGAGATCTGGTCCAAGAAAAGGTGTAGAACAAAAAATAATTTGGTCTATCCTACCGTGCATCGGTCAGAGTCCTTGGCTTAAAAGGCACCAGTACAGTGATTCTGCCTCCACTACCTGCTCGTTAGGAGAATCGTTACATTTCCATCGGACATGTCAAGCTACACCATATGGCTGATACTGAATAGTATGCCTCCAAGCATTCCACGCTGGGATCTCTCACTGAATCAGATGGCTTCTGTTTCTTCGAATAATCCCCAACAAATGGCGGGGGAGATGGAAACTTCAATTGATTTATTGCCTGTTTTACCTTCTACATCCACAACTGTGGATATTGAGTATGCTTCTCATACCGTTGAGGTTATAATTGACATTCCTGAAAGTACAGTCCATTCACCTTCTGCTGAATTGCAACCACCGTTGTTTCAGCTGGGGTCCAGTGGTTACTATATGGACCGCACTAGCTTTTGATCTGAATCATCTTCATCGTCATCTGCAGCTGAACCCCCTACACATACCAGTCTTTTCATCGCCTGGTTCAAAAAGACTTACTTAGTCCCTCCATGTATATATGTCTGGATGGTGCTGACAATGGTGTTCCCTTTCATGTGGATTGGGTTTGTGACTGTGTTTTTCTCTTGATTAATGGCCATTACTTACCTGAACGCACTGCTGTGAACTTTGTTGATGGTGTTCTAGCCCCTCACACGTCCTCTCATAAAATGAAACAAGATCAAGCCATAGTTAATATTTCAGCATTCCCAGTTGTTGATGGCATTGTTTGGGATAAAGTACCATACGATATTCCATGGCCCGACGGACCTTTTGAACATTCCATATGTTTTCTGTGTTTCATTGGGAGATGTGGTTTTGCCTGGCATACACTCTGATGACTGGGATATTCATGCTGTTCATTCATTGTGCTCTAACTTGAAATATTATACTGCTTTTGACACTGAAGATTTGTATTTAAATTCTGCAAACTATGCCGATTTGTTCTGGCCATCATTTTCTACACAAGAGACCTCTTTTTAATTTTAACCAATGGGAGCATTGCCCAAAACCTTTTCAGGGGAGTTCAAGGACCCAACAGAGTAAATTTATGTATTTTTCTGGTTACAATCTTTCTGACCCTCTGTCCTATTTTTATAAACTAACTATACCATCCCGCAGTAAATTTATGTTGACCCACACAAAATTAGTTTACTCTTTGTCCTTCATAAATTATTTATCTGTGAAGTGTTATGAATATTGGAAGGAAACAATTGATTTTAAATCCATGTTGGGCACCAAAAATTGGCAAGTGCAGGGCACAAAATCATTGCATTGGGCATGTCTGACACCATCTCTACTCATATTTTTAAATACGACGGTACAACAGACTACTTGTTTTGGTTTAGCCACGGCCAAAAATCTAAATATTCCCTCAATTTCATCATTGGCCCCCTATGACACATGGCAAACACATACCAACTATACAATTGAAGCCTTAGCTGTCATGCTTCAGAATGGCACGTTTAACTCTTCTTCTATTGACCCCTTGGGATGGTTATTGTGGCCAACGAACTCCAATGCATGTCAATTACGCTTTCTGAATACTACACAGGGGTTTACACAAAGTAGATCTGACCCTCGTTTCCCACGTTCCCATACGGTTACCACATACTCAGTGGGTAAATTGTCAGCAATGGTTGGAACATTCCACACTGTCATCTGCCAAACTACACCTTTCTCTCTTGTCAGGTGACATTGATCTGGCTGATTTTCTTTTCGGTCCCAAATCCCCTCGCACAAAACGTTTTATTTATTCAGCATATAATCAATTTTGGAAACTGTTGCAGATGAAGCTGCGGTGTGTCTGCGCCAAATTGACCAAGCTAATTTAGAAAACGTTCTTGCAGTAGTCGATAAAGCATTAATACACTGTCTTCTTGTATATATACATTGGATAACATTGTATGGTCAGGCATTGACATTGTTCAACATGAAGTGTCTGTTTTGTATCATGGTCAAAATCAGTTACGTTCTGTAATGCAATTTGCATGGACCTTGCAAATGCTCAAAAGTGGAAAAGTACAGTGGGATTTTCTAAATGCTTCCGCACTATTTTTGCCATTTAATTTAACTGATAAACAGAAATAATGTCAATGAAAGACGCTACATATACATTGTTACATATTGAACAATTAGAACAGTTACCCTTTTCTGTAGCAGAGACTGATTCAGCTGTGTGGTTAATACATGGGGTTATTTCACTGCCTATCTCATTTTTTTAGTTTACGGCCTGTATAAAACATTATCCAGTTGATAGATATGAGTCCCTGGGCAGTATTTATATTCACGAATTATGGTCGTTACCTTTCACCTTTAGATGTCAACGTGCGGATAAGGAAGTTTTCCTTACTGGGGAGGATTGCGATTCCACAGTAGGACATTCCCTAGCCTGTAAACAAGTTAAACTCCACAGCGCCTGTAACATTTCGGTCCCTAATCTGGCTTTTTGTTTTTAAAGGTACACCTGTCCTAGCTATTATCCCTGTGCTAACTTTGCTTTCTAACAGAAGTTATCTTATTTTGAATAACCACGACTGCTGCGGCTTACGGGCTGGCATCCCATATATAGTAACAGTTTCCCAACGAGTTACATGTTACAGCAATGTCCTGTTTCTACCTCTGCATGAGATTGTAGATAGTTCACTTTGGCCTTCCATTCCAACTTTAAAAACAGATTTCAATAAGTTAAGCAGACTCAAAGCGCTATTGTTTCAACAAGAAGTGGCTCTCACATCAGCTCGAGAGACCTTCGAATTGCAGGTGGCGAGAACAGCAAGTAAGATTTACTCACTGCTAAATATGAATCTCTCACTCCATTTTGGAGAATTAATACACTAAATATTAAATGCATCCGATACAGAGGGCCTTGCCCATTTTTTTTAAACTTGTGGGATCCGGCCTTGTTTCATTCTTTCAGACTATTTTTGGAGTAATACCGGCCTTTATCCATTCTATTTTTTCCAACGCCTTTGCAGGGTTTCCCCTGGTGCTCCTATGGATTTGCGGCATGCTTGTTCTCCTATTATTGCTTTGCAATGGCTGCTCAATCTGTGGAGCTGCCAAACCCGGTCCAGTTGCACTTGTTCCGTGATCGAATGCAGCAGCTTTTTGGTTCGATGCCAGTGAAGTCTTTTGCCATCGACTATTGACTGACCTTCTGTTATGCCTACTTCACCTGCGTGCAACCTGTGTTCCACTGCCTCCGATGCCCTTTTCAATGGGCCCTGGATGTCTGCCTCTCCAATACCACACATGCTGCCCTGGATTACGATCTGTTAATGGGTCCGTTGAAGGCCCATGACCAGGAATGTGCCATGGGTAGGCATTTGGTGTGCAATCCTCTACTTTGACCAACGGCAGACTTGAGTACCTGTGCTCATGCGCAGCACCTCATAGACCGGAGTTTCATCGAAGTTAATGTAGGTTGCCCTGAGATGCTCCTAACTGCCTCTGGATATCAGGAGCATGTGTGTTCGTTCGACCTACTTAACTGGATGGCATACCTTTTTACTATGGAAGGGACTGACAACATTCTGAAGTTCATGGCATCGCACTATTCCCGCAACATTTATGTCTCCGAAGACTAACTATGAATAGACGGCTTTTTTGAGTACCCAATTGGCAAAAAAAAAATTGAAAAATAAAACCTTGTAATAATAATTTTCTTTTGCTTCATACTTATCCTAATTCGAATACCACTGAGTCGCTTTGCCTCTGCTTACCTCTGATTTTTGTCTTAGCCTATGGCTAACGACCTGGCCAAGCGAGGGTGTCACGTGGCCCATTGGGACATTGCCGTTTTTCACTAAGTTAGCATGAGCACGTTGCAGCTTGCCCGCTGCTCTGCACACGTTACTACACTTCTTTATTTTTGCAATATTTTCTATGGCTGCTTTCACATGAGAACTCATCGATGTGTTCCCTCTCTGCATGTTCCTGGCATTTTAACTGAACATTATGTGCAAGGCCGAACAACAATGCCCCTTGTTATTTTGTTCTGGCCAGTCCTTAGCCCTTAGACAAAACATACCGATGCAGCTGTTGTTTGGACAACGTACTTTGGTTTTTAGTGGGATACACGAGTAGGTGATACACACTTGGAGAAGGATATTTCCAGGGAAAAGAGCGAGACAGCACCTATGATGTAGATCTACCTCCTATAGGCTAAGGTTTGGGGTCTGCTGACAAAGTCCAGAGATCTTCTATTATATAATAATACTTCTTCTTAGCAAGGGGAGGGAGGTTAGGCACTATAGTCTTTTCTCCATTGTCTTTTTATGATGACATCTCCCTTCATGATATATGGACTAGCTGCTATGCTGACATGTATTTGTACTATGCATTTTCCTGCTTGTTGTGGCACGTATACTGCATGTTAGGGCACGTTCGTTAAAATAAATATTTTAACTGTTTCGTGTCTCTGTCAGATCTTATTGTGGACAAGTACAAGAGTGCGAGCAAAAGGGTGGGTCTTGTTACAGCGATTCCTGAGAGATCTGGGAGTGTTGTGTTCTGGGGTGTCTAATCATTTGTTTCTCTGTGAGTGAGTAGGAAAGCAAGTGAGACAATATAGCTAATCGGTCCTGGGCTTGTGGGTACTAAGGTGGTAGGAAGACTCAGTCCCTATACACCAAGGTCCCATATTCCTGCGCATAGTTCTGTATTTGTGCAGAATCCCTGCATCAACACTTTGAGTCTGTCCAAGCTAATGCAATGTACCAATAACGGTAATTTCTAAGGAAATTATTTGCAGCATCAGTTTCAGTGAAGGACATGTAGACTTCTAATTATGGTGTGCCTTAGTGCCTGTTGCTTAAGCAAGCATCATGAACTGTCTAAATGTGGTTCTTGAACAAGACTTGCATTACAAGAGCAGCTTACTTTCAGCAACTGGAGAAACATTTATTTAATTCGTTTGTGACAACATTCTACAGGCCTAAAAGTAGATAATTGGTAACAAATTATAAAAGCGGCTTCCGCATCAGGACATGGCTTGGTGCATAGCTCAGTAACATCAAGGCAGCCATGCTCTCCCTCGATCTCTTTCTCTTCACAATCAGGTAATGGCAGGATTGAGAATAGAACACTGCTTCAAGGTGATGTTGTCAGCTGCCAAGATGGCTTGCTCATAATGGGCAAGTCTACTGTTCATCATGTGTTGTATTCTGATCCTAGTTAGCAGTAATTCTACTGAATGCGGAACATAAACAGTAAGTGGAGGACCCATCACGATGCCTTCGCATCTCTCTAGGCTGAAACCTGTTCTAGCAAGGGATTTGAGACATCCGGGCAATGCAGACTCTACTTGATCTAGAGTAGCAGAGAAGTATGCAACTGGTCTTTGGGCACCTCCATGATTTTGAGTCAAAACTGAGAGAGCATAGCCCTCCCTCTCATGACACAAGAGCAAAATTACGCTTTATTGTAATCTGACATTCCCAGCACTGGAGCACGGCATCGGCTCTGTCTCAACTCCAGGAATGCATTCAAACAATCATTGTCCCAGGGTACCGGATCAGACACATCCTTGTGTGTCAACCTCTGAAGAGGTTTGGGCACTAGGGAAAAACTGGGTATCCACTGGTGACAGAAGTCCACCATTCCCAATTACATCCTGACTTCCTTCTGGGTATGCAGCGGATTCTTTTGCATGATTGCCGATATTCTCTCTTGCGACACCTTTCTGACACCCTTTACAATTCGATGACCCAAATATAGGACTTTAGTCAGACAGACAGTACTGCAGCTTACTCGGGGACACCTTACATCCATTCTCAGCCAGATGGTTCAATAGAGCATTGATATCAATTTGGCAAGCGTCCTGAGTATTTGACTCCGAAGTCTTGATATACTGCACCAGGACCAAAATACAGGGCATGACCAGAGACTCAAGATTTATTCTAAAATTTGCTTAAAGATGGTAGGACTCTCAGTATACCCTTGTGGGACAAGGCACCATGTTAAAATACGATTCCCCAGCCTAAACGCGTACAAAAACTGGCTGGTTTCATGTAAGGGTACCGAGAAGAAGGCCTGGCAAAGATCACTAACAGTGAGCCATTCGGCCTCACATGGAATCTGAAACAGTATCACAGATGGATTCAGTACCATGGGACAACAAGGAACAACCACATTGTTAATTTTGCGGAGATCCTTCACTATGCAGTACTTACCGCTAGGCTTCTGTAGATCCCCTGGATCTTCTTCAAAATTCCTTGCTAAATGATGGACTCGATCACAGGCGTGATCACCGAAAAATGTCTTTCACGTCAAATTGTACTGTGGGGCTCTTGGATATTCTGCATTTGGCTTAATTTGTATATGGACAGACTCAACTCCTTTGATGAGTCCAATGTCCTTTCCCGTAAAATCCCAAACTGCACTTACCACTATCTCTCTAAGATCTAGAGGCAGGCCCTCTGTCGTCAGTAAGGGAAACAATGAAACCTCCAAATCTCGATTGGAGTGCAATATATAGTGCAGTTTAACTTGCACAGCAAATCTCTTCCCAATAGACTTACAGGGCTAAAATCACAGACCACAAACTGATGATGATCCTCAAAGGCCCCTATCTTTACAGGAACCTCCTATGACAACGTCCTTGTTGGACATGGCCCTTTTTGGCTAAAGTTCCGTAAACTTTTTGCCTTCCTCCTAGACCTTTTTCTGACATAATGTTGCCGACTTAGATGCTTTGGGCACTTTGCCACTGCTGATCAGTGTCAAAGTGCAAGTGCTCCCTGTATAAAGTGTTATGGTAATTGGTTGTCCATAATTGGTATGTTTGCCTTACTAGTGAAGTCCCTAGTAAAGTGCACTATGTGTGCCAGGGCTGGTAATGCAAATGCTACTAGTGGGCCTGCAGCACTAATTGTGCCACCCACACAAGTAGCCCTAAAGAGAGATCTCAGGCCTGCCACTGCAGTGCCTGCGCGCAGTTTGTTAACTGCCTTGTTGTCCTGACAAGTGCACCCACTTGCCAGGCCTTACCTTCCCTTTTTATGCACATCAGACACCCCTATAGTAGCCAAGGTACCCCCCTGGGCAGGGTGCAGTGTTTGTGAAAGGTAGGACATGTACTGAGGTGTGTACCATGTCCTGACAGTGAAGTACTGTCAAATTCGTTTTTCCCTGTAGCAAGGCCATCTTGCCCATACCACAGAATGGGGAATGCTGTGTCCTATGTTTTCAGTATATCTTCCAATAGGCATAAGATGGAGAGATGGAGTTTAGTGTTCCTGAACTCAGAATTTAATAACACATCTTTTTGTGAAGATGGTTTTTGAATTGTGTGTTTAGAATCCACGCTTTCAGAAGTGGCTGGTTTCTTGTCTTAAACCATCCTGTATGCCTCTGCCTAGTTGTATATTGCCTGCCTGAGTTTAGACATGACAGGGTCTGGGAAGTGTCCTGACCCCAGGGAGGAGAAGGTGAGACAGCAACAGCCTGGCCTGCATTTGATGTGAGGGGGAGGAGTAGCCCCCTGGATGTGAAGAGGGCTGTGTTGCTGCCACAAAAGGATGGCTCCACCTCCTGCTGAGCGTCTGGGCCCCAGACCCTGACTATCAAAGGAGGAGGGTGTGCACTGGCAGGAAGACACCCAGGTCTGGTTTTGGACCGTGGTCAGAGCCCCCTGAACACAAAGACTTCAAAGGCATTTAGTGGTATAAATGTAAGAGCTGAAACCCCTGAACTCAAGACTGAAATCCATATTGAAAAAGGATTGAACCTACTTGGTGCTCAAGAGGAACCTCTGCCAAAGAAGAACAGCTGAAGAGACTGAAGAGAAGGACTGCCCTTGCTGTGTGTTCTGGGGCTGGCCTGCAGTTTGCTGGTTTGACTAAGGAGAGGACAAGGGACTTTTTCTGTGTGCTGTGTCCCCCTGTGTGCTGTGTCCCCCTGCTTGTGAGAACTTTGCTGTGTGCTGTGTCCTGAAGTAGCGTGTCTCCAAGGGCCCGAGGAGAGCTGGCCCCCTGTTGTGGAAACTCAGGAACACAAAAGTTTCCAACCGTGTCTCAGCGACGCTGTGTGCGTGGTGCTCTTGCACGCCTGAGACTGCCGTGTGGTCCGTGGTACTGTCTACGAGGTGCCCGTGATCGCACTGCCCCCGCAGCGTGAAACATCGTCCACTCTGCTGCCTTGCTGTTGTGGCCTGAGCCGTCATCGTACCTGAGGCTGTGAGGGAGGATCACCGCCGCCGGCCCGAGTCGCAGCGTGCCAAAGGATTGTGTGAAACTAAGAACTGTGTCTCAGCGACGCTGTGTGCGTGGTGCTCTTGCATGCCTGAGACTGCCGTGTGGTCCGAGGTACTGTTTACGAGGGGCCCTGGGATCGCATTGCCCCCGCAGTGTGAAACATCGTCCACACTGCTGTATTGCTGTTTGTGGCCCGAGCCGTCATCGTAACGGAGGCTGTGAGTAAAGATCGCCGCCGGCCCGAGCCGCAACGTGCTAACGGGGCACTTGAAACTGAGGACTGTGTCTCAGCGACGCTGTGTGCGTGGTGCTCTTGCACGCCTGAGACTGCCGTGTGGTCCATGGTACTGTTTACGAGGTGCCCCGGGATCGCATTGCCCCCGCAGCGTGAAACATCGTCCACGCTGCTGTATTGCTGTTTGTGGCCCGAGCTGTCATCGTAACCGAGGCTGTGAGTAAGGATCACCGCTGCCGTCCCGAGCCGCAACGTGCTAAAGGATTTCTTGAAGCTAAGGAAGCTACAAGGTGAAAGGGATCGGGATCGTTGTTCGTCGAAAGGAATCTGCCCAAGATCATCAACGACGGAGAAGACCGCCCCGTAACCTGTCCGGCTACAGCGTCGCCTAGCAACAGAGCTGCAACGTGATCGGGATCGCCCAGCAGGACGTCCGACGAGCGGGGAGAGAGAGAGAGCGAGGCAGCGCACCCCCCCAGGTAAGGCTTGGACTCCGGTCGGGAGCCGCAAGCGTGTGTGGCCTGGGGAGGCGTGCAGGAGGAGTACAGGAGTGCGCCGAGCTCTCTCCCACTGCACCGCGTTAGACACGCTGAGTCCCCGAGCGGCCTGGACCTGCCCAGCAGGACTGGGGCCGCCCTTGTAAGCCTATGACCGGTGTCTCTGCTGTTGGGGCCTAGTGATGCCCGAGTTGACCGCGCAGATTGCATTACGAATCGCATTATCATTGCATTACGAACTGCCTGATTCTTGCATCACGAACCGCATTATCATTGCATTACGAACTGCCTGATTCTTGCATCACGAACCGCATTATTATTGCATTACGAACTGCCTGATTCTTGCATTACGAATCGCATTATTATTGCATTACGAACTGCCTGATTCTTCCATTAAGGACTGTCCTAGTATTACATTACGAGCTGCATTACGAACTGCATAGCATTGCATTAGGACTGCATTAGAGATCGTAAATTGCTCATTAATACCACAAGAACCTACAAGTGATTGCTAGCCTAATAACCGGCCAAGTGAATTATTACGAATATGCATATGTTGGTTTTCTATCGTTTGGTCTCATCGTATTCCTTTTTATAAAGATACTGCTATTTTTATGAAACCAGTGTGGTGTCCATTTGTGGTGTTATCACTGTGTCACTGGGAGTGTGGTTGCAAATACTTTACACATTGCCTGGGAGATAAGCCTGGCTGCTCGTGCCAAGCTACCAGGGGGTGAGCAGGGGTTATCTAAGGGTGTGTCCCTCCTTAACCTGACTAGAAGCAAGGGTCCCTATTTGGACTAAGGTACATACCTCAGCCAACTAGAGACCCCCAGTTCTAACATTGGTGGTCAGCGGTTGGGGATTTGAACGTGTATTTGCAACTGACTCACAGTGATTGGTGTACATCACTAATTTAGTGCAGACCACGACGCAACCACATATTGTGTTTTGATTTTTGGTTCTATTTTTGAGCGACCTTTAAGCCACACATCATGTCTCAAAGGAGTCAGGTAGCCAGTGAGGCTGCAGAATTGGAATTCGACATTGAGGCATTGCTTACCTACAAAGTTGATCAATTGAGGCAATTCTGCAGAGCTTTGCGATGTCCCATGAAAAGTAGCGCCAAGAAGGAGGAGCTGCAAATGGCCTTAAGGGCCTGGTGGGAAGCCAAAGAGGCTCAGGAGACAGGTGATGATGAGGTGGATGAGGATGACCCAGGGCATGGATTTGGTCCACAAGATTTACCGGTGGAAGGACCAGCCACAGGGGCTGGTAGTAACCATTCAGGGAGGAGCTTTTCCCCAGAGGAGCTGGAGGAAAACCAAAGGGTCAGAGAGCATGAGTTGGAGGTTTTAAAACTTAAGGTTCAAGCAGAGGAGAAAAAGCTGCTCATTGAAAGTGAAAAGCGAGCAGAGGAGAGCAAGAAGGCTCTCGCCTTGGAAGAGAAAAAGATTCTCTTAGCTCATGAGTTAAGCATGAGGGAACTGGACATTAAGGCTAAACAGGTGGAGTCCAGTTCGAATGGTGGCAGCGCACAGCCAGTGCCAGCGGGTAAGGTGTACATTCCCAAAGACTTAGTGCGAGATTACCAGAGGGGTGATGATATTTATGTGTGGTTCACGGCATATGAGATCGCACTGAGGATGAATGAGGTGCCTGAGAAGCATTGGGGGGCGGGCCGATGGAAACACTTTAAGGCTTCTGGGAGGGATGTTTTACCACCCTTAGAGAGGGCAGGAACCCTGACCTACGCCAATATGAAGGAGGCTTTATGCCTCAGGTATGAGCTCACTCCTGAACAGTACAGGCAGAAATTCAGGAACTTCAAGGAACTGAAATCCAGTCCTTGGGGTGGGGGTGTGGATGAGTACACACGTGCACTGGATGATTGGGTGATGGTTAGCATGGCGAATGATTTGAAGGGATTGCTCAATTTGGGCCCCAGTGAGCCTCGGCTCAGAAATCATTTTTCAGAGTTGCGCCAACACCTGTTAGGGTGCGAGCTCTTTGATTCCCAGGAGCTGGCACCAGAGACAGACCCCTGTTTAAGGGACAGAGTGTCTGAAGAGGCACTAAGGTGGAATCCCAGCAGCAACACAGAAATCTTCCGATCCTGTGGGAGGGAAGAAGGACAGAGTGGCGCAGTCAGGTCCCAGAGAAGTGGTGGGGCATGCAGGCTAGCACCCTGTCTCAAAGGAGAGGGAGAGAGTGTAAGCGGTGTCCCAGGGGGTCCGCAGCCCCACCCCAGAGACTGGAGGTCTCCTTACGAGAACACCCGGTTGGAGGTCTAGAACCTACTTGCCAGCTGTGCGAGGAAGAACACCTAGCATCAGGAGGTCGTGGGGCGTCTGTAACCAGAGCTCCCGTGGTCCTGAAGGCCCAGAAGTCTAGACGAAAGGTTGAGAGGAGGTGTTCCCCAGTAGGAGAACCCGTGGGTCAAGGCCCAGCCAGAAGGGCTGGGTCCCCTAGAAATCACCAGGGTAACCCCGCCTGGAGTTGGCAGGGGACAAGCACCCCTAGGGGGCCCGACTGCCAGGAAGTATCAGTGGAGTAGCTTAGTTGGCCCAGGGAGTTGTAACCAAGGGAACCCCCTGGGGTCAGGGAGGCATAGAACAGGAGGGTGTCCCTGCGGTAGCGGGCCCGCGTCCGGGTTCTATCGCCCCAAGCAGGGAAGTCCATCAAGGTAGTGATTGGCCTA
Organism: Calotriton arnoldi; assembly: GCA_963921515.1. Taxonomy (NCBI): domain Eukaryota; kingdom Metazoa; phylum Chordata; class Amphibia; order Caudata; family Salamandridae; genus Calotriton; species Calotriton arnoldi. The sequence continues at coordinate 641,141 of CAWUFW010010170.1, forward strand.
CCCTGGCTTTAGGCTGGGAGGGGGTTGTGTTGGACTTGGCCCTTTTTGGCTAAAGTTCCTTAAACTTTTTGCCTTCCTCCTAGACCTTTTTCTGGAATAATGCTGCCGACTTAGATGCCTTGGGCACTTTGCCACTGCTGATCAGTGTCAAAGTGCAAGTGCTCCCTGTATAAAGTGTTATGGTAATTGGTTGTCCATAATTGGTATGTTTGCCTTACTAGTGAAGTCCCTAGTAAAGTGCACTATGTGTGCCAGGGCTGGTAATGCAAATGCTACTAGTGGGCCTGCAGCACTAATTGTGCCACCCACACAAGTAGCCCTAAAGAGAGATCTCAGGCCTGCCACTGCAGTGCCTGCGTGCAGTTTGTTAACTGCCTTGTTGTCCTGACAAGTGCACCCACTTGCCAGGCCTTACCTTCCCTTTTTATGCACATCAGACACCCCTATAGTAGGCCAAGGTACCCCCCTGGGCAGGGCGTAGTGTATGTGAAAGGTGGGACATGTACTGAGGTGTGTACCATGTCCTGACAGTGAAGTACTGCCAAATTCGTTTTTCACTGATGCAAGGCCATCTTGCCCAAAGGACAGAATGGGGAATGCTGTGTCCCATGTTTTCAGCATATCTTCCCATAGGCGTAAGATGGAGAGATGGAGTTTAGTGTGCCTGAACTCAGAATTTAATAACACATCTTTTTGTGAAGATGGTTTTTGAATTGTGTGTTTAGAAACCACGCTTTCAGAAGTGGCTGGTTTCTTGTCTTAAACCATACTGTGTGCCTCTGCCTGGTTGTATATTGCCTGCCTGGGTTTAGATGTGAGAGGGTCTGGGAAGTGTCCTGACCCCAGGGAGGAGAAGGTGAGACAGCAACAGGCTGGCCTGCATTTGATGTGAGGAGTAGCCCCCTGGATGTGAAGAGGGCTGTGTTGCTACCACAAAAGGATGGCTCCACCTCCTGCTGAGCGTCTGGGCCCCAGACCCTGACTATCAAAGGAGGAGGGTGTGCACTGGCAGGAAGACACCCAGGTCTGGTTTTGGACCGAGGTCAGAGCCCCCTGAACACAAAGACTTCAAAGGCATTTAGGGGTATAAATGTAAGAGGTGAAACCCCTGAACTCAAGACTGAAATCCATATTGAAAAAGAATTGAACATACTTGGTGCTCAAGAGGAACCTCTGCCAAAGAAGAACAGCTGAAGAGACTGAAGAGAAGGACTGCCCTTGCTGTGTGTTCTGGGGCTGGCCTGCAGTTTGCTGGTTTGACTGAGGAGAGGACAAGGGACTTTGCTGTGTGCTGTGTCCCCCTGCTTGTGAGGACTTTGCTGTGTGCTGTGTCCTGAAGTAGCGTGTCTCCAAGGGCCCGAGGAGAGCTGGCCCCCTGTTGTGGAAACTCAGGAACACAAAAGTTTCCTACCATGTCTCAGCGACGCTGTGTGCGTGGTGCTCTTGCACGCCTGAGACTGCTGTGTGGTCCGTGGTACTGTCTATGAGGTGCCCGTGATCGCACTGCCCCCGCAGCGTGAAACATCATCCACGCTGCTGCCTTGCTGTTGTGGCCCGAGCCGTTATCGTACCTGAGGCTGTGAGGAAGGATCACCGCCGCCGGCCCGAGCCGCAACGTGCCAAAGGATTGTGTGAAACTAAGAACTGTGTCTCAGCGACGCTGTGTGCGTGGTGCTCTTGCATGCCTGAGACTGCGTGTGGTCCGTGGTACTGTTTACGAGGTGCCCTGGGATCGCATTGCCCCCGCAGCGTGAAACATCGTCCACACTGCTGTATTGCTGTTTGTGGCCCGAGCCGTCATTTTAACGGAGGCTGTGAGTAAAGATCACCGCCGCCGGCCCGAGCCGCAACGTGCTAACGGGGCACTTGAAACTGAGGACTGTGTCTCAGCGACGCTGTGTGCGTGGTGCTCTTGCATGCTGAGACTACCGTGTGGTCCGTGGTACTGTTTACGAGGTGCCCCGGGATCGCATTGCCTCCGCAGCGTGAAACATCGTCCACGCTGCTGTATTGCTGTTTGTGGCCCGAGCTGTCATTGTAACCGAGGCTGTGAGTATGGATCACCGCTGCCGGCCCGAGCCGCAACATGCTAAAGGATTTTTTGAAGCTAAGGAAGCTACAAGGTGAAAGGGATCGTGATCGTTGTTCGTCAAAAGGAATCTGCCCAAGATCATCAACGACGGAGAAGGCCGCGCCGTAACCTGTCCGGCTACAGCGTCGCCTAGCAACAGAGCCGCAACGTGATCGGGATCGCCCAGCAGGACGTCCGACGAGCGGGGAGAGAGAGAGAGCAAGGCAGCGCACCCCCCCAGGTGAGGCTTGGACTCCGGTCGGGAGCCGCAAGCGTGTGTGGCCTGGGGAGGCGTGCAGGAGGAGTACAGGAGTGCTCCGAGCTCTCTCCCACTGCACCGCGTTAGACACGCTGAGTCCCCGAGTGGCCCAGACCTGCCCAGCAGGACCGGGGCCGCCCTTGTAAGCCTATGACCGTTGTCTCTGCTGTTGGGGCCTAGTGGTGCCCGAGTTGACCGCGCAGATTGCATTACGAATCGCATTATCATTGCATTACGAACTGCCTGATTCTTGCATCACGAACCGCATTATTATTGCATTGCGAACTGCCTGATTCTTGCATCACGAACCGCATTATTATTGCATTACGAACTGCCTGATTCTTGCATTAAGGACTGTCCTAGTATTACATTACGAGCTGCATTACGAACTGCATAGCATTGCATTAGGACTGCATTAGAGATCGTAAATTGCTCATTAATACCGCAAGAACCTACAAGTGATTGCTGGCCTAATAACCAGCCAAGTGAATTATTACGAATACGCATATGTTGGTTTTCTATCGTTTGGTCTCATCGTATTCCTTTTTATAAAGATACTGCTATTTTTATGAAACCAGTGTGGTGTCCATTTGTGGTGTTAACACTGTGTCACTGGGAGTGTGGTTGCAAATACTTTACACATTGCCTTGGAGATAAGCCTGGCTGCTCGTGCCAAGCTACCAGGGGATAAGCAGGGGTTATCTAAGGGTGTGTCCCTCCTTACCCTGACTATAAGCAAGGGTCCCTATTTGGACTAAGGTACATACCTCAGCCAACTAGAGACCCCCAGTTCTAACAGTCCTATTAGCAACGCCTACAACTTGGATAGTTTTTCCCAAGAGGGGTAGTTTGGGAGCTTCTGCTGTTCTCACAGTAGAGCGTGTAGCACCAGTATCGACCAAAAAGGTGACATTGTGACCATCCGAGTCAGCATCACCATAAGGTCCACTCTGGTCTCCCTCTAAGACTGCGCCAAGTGTACAGTCTTCCTCCCCTCTCAGGCACTGTCATGGGGACTTACCGGTGCCAGAGTCAAGCCTTAAACATGGGATACTGCTGAAATGGAGCAATGTTATAAGGGACACTCTGTAAAGCTTGTGGTGGCGTCAGAGGTTGCAGCACCTGCATCACAGGTCCTCCCATTGTTTGATAGCTCGGCCTGGGCACGCTCTGAAGCGATACAAGATTTCCCTGTAGTTGATGAGACCCCCCCATTCTGATCTTGTTTTTTTTTGTTGCAGTATTTAGGCAACAATGCCCCATCCTATTGCAATAATGACACAAGCTGGTTTTCTTTATCTTTAAGGTAGCCCGTCTGAAGGAAGTGGCCCAAAAATGGGTCACTCGGGTCATAAGGACCACCTCTATGCCTTCCCAAATAATGAAGAGTCAGTCAGACAGTAGAGAACACAAACCAAAGATATTTATTAATAATCACAGCTGTGGAGCCCGGTCTGACCAGCCTCATGAAAAGACCGTCGAGGCACTGCCTTTCACCAGCATAAAGGTGACAATTATACATTTCAGCCTGAGCACAAGACACACCCACCCAGTAACTTTCCACAGAAGGCAGCAGAAACAGAGGGGGCACACAAAGATGAGCTAAGAGTCTGAGACCGGGCACACACTATCTCTCTGGCAAGGTCATTCTGTCCGTGCCTGCAGCTGAGCCAGTGGGGGCAGGCTCCATCTGATGGGAAAGGAATGCAGAAATACAAACAGTGTATTAATTTATACAGCGAGGCCCAACTTACAGAGACACAGGGAATTCTACACAGCTGCTACTTGCAGAGCCAGGGAACAATTAATTGCAAACATGGCCTAGAATTAGCGGCTAAGTATAAAATGGCGCCGCAAAGGCTAACTTAACCATCATTACATATGGTAGCACAGATCAGACTTTTAATTTAATTCTAACAGACCCCCGTTTTAGCCTTAGCTAAGTCATCTTATACTATGGAGTGAAACATCTCTATTCACATGAACAACATTAATACTCAGAACTGTTCAAATGTTTGTTATTAAGCAGGGAAACTATAAGAGACATGTTGACCTAAAAAGTATCTACATCAACGCTCATCAACCCTTCTATCTCCTTCTGAAGCATGATCTCAGCATTTGTGTTGCATGGATGTCCTTTCCCTAGCAGTCAATGTACTTACGCAATAGACGCAACAAACTGGGAGACAGTGCATACAAGGGCCTATTTTTCCTGTCAGGCCTAAGTCACAAGCAATTAATTGGTAACCTTTTCTCAAATGAACCTATTGTTGCTAGAACTTTCTCTAAAACTTCCCTGCAAACAACTTTCCTGAGCAAAGCCTCTCTGCACCATCATATTTTTTCCTCCTAAATCCGTCCTGCGTCTCACGTCTCCCTGCCCATGAGCCCCCTCCTTGGGAATTCCTTTCTTATCTCAAGGCCAGAACGAACTGAATTCACGAGCAATGTGTTTCAGCCTTCCCACTACGCTTTCAAAATGCCTTTTTATTCAGCACCAATACACGCTACCTTGAATGTTGAAAACACATTTTGCAAATTAAATGCACATTCTATAATGAGGTCAAATCTAAATCCAACACACTCAAATCGATCATGAATTAATTAATTAATTGAGCATCATCAGACTGAAACGTCCAAGCAAGCCCCACTCTCCTTTTTTTTCCTTCTACAGATAAGGCCGTGTATGTCTGCATGCGTCCTTTTCATGAAGAAAAAAAAATAACCAAACAAACGAACAGTACCAGCGAGATAAATTCCACTCCTATCTCAAGGCCAAAAAGGCCGCAGTAAGTCTGCCAAACCAAGCTGAACACAAGCTGTGTATTTCAACTTTGAAAATCCCTTTTATTCAGCATAAATACGTGCTGCCTGAAATGCTTAAAACACCTTTTCCAAATTAAATACACGTTATATTGTAAGGTCAATTCCAAACTAAACACATCAGCATCTGCGCAAGGCCCATTCATTCATTTTTTACTTTCATGTACCAAACTTTAAAAATACAACTTCATGTCTGTAGTTCAAAACAGCTTTTCTCATTTTGCAATGTCCAAAGCTAAATGTGAGATCTGGGCGCCATCAGCGCACCCCTTCTTTTCTCTCTTTTTTTTTATTTTTTTATCATCACAGCATGCTCTGTAACTGTCTTATTTCACATTCTCCCCCCATTACGCATTCCTTCGTCCTTTCTCAAACCATTCATCCTATGCAAAAAACAAACATATATATTATAACTATTATTTGCGCCTGCTGATCTTCTTCCAATCATGCATCTGCAGAACAACAATGACAACAAGAAACTCATTCCAGGCATTTTCAAAAAGGAGCCAAATTCATTATTTTGCCTGGCAAAGAAATTGCAAGTGCTTTTTTTTTTTTTTTTAAAGGACAGTCCTCAGACCGTACCAACAACAAACTGATGGACCACCATATACACAAAACACACTCACAGACAAAAGAGCTCTCAAGAGCAGTCCTCAGACTGCGCCATGGCAAGTCAGTCCTCAGACTGAACCAAAACAAGTCAGGCTCTAGCCTGAACCAAAACAAGTCAGTCCACAGACTACACCAAAACCAAGACAGTCCAGAGACTGCACCAAGACAAGTAGATAGGCTCTCGCCCCAGACCTTTTCAAGAGTAAACCAAATTTCCAGTTGACCTGGCAGATTGTTCGCAAACAGCCCCAGACCTTTTCAAGAGTGGGCCAAATTTCCAGTTGGCCTGGTAGACTGTTCACAAATACTCTGTATCTTTTAAGGGTCCGCAAACCCACCAAGATCAAGACAAGACAGTCCGGAGACTGTACCAGACACAGCCCGTAGGCTCGTGACATTCAATCATGGGGCCACATTTTCCAAGAATTCAAATCACTCACCTGGTGCACTCAGGTCGAGCAATATTATTCTCCACTGCCGACTCTTCGGACCAAACGGTCAAATCCAAGGTTCCGCCTTCTCAGGACCCCAGCCCGGGCGTCCACTAGACATGGAGCCGCCCGATCAGACAGGCGGGCAGCTGCGAGTGAAAAACGCTATCATGTAGGGTACCCTGATCCGCCCATCCGAGCAGACACAACCCCGTCCTCCTTACACCCTATTACGGGTGAGGATGGGACACCCGATGGAGGGGCCCCACGTACGGGCACCAGCTGAAGGAAGTGGCCCAAAAATGGGTCGCTCGGGTCATAAGGACCACCTCTATGCCTTCCCAAATAATGAAGAGTCAGTCAGACAGTAGAGAATACAAACCAAAGATATTTATTAATAATCACAGCTGTGGAGCCCGGTCTGACCAGCCCCATGAAAAGACCGTCGAGGGACTGCCTTTCACAAGTATAAAGGTGACAATTATACATTTCAGCCTGAGCACAAGACACACCCACCCAGTAACTTTCCACAGAAGGCAGCAGAAACAGAGGGAGCACACAAAGATGAGCTAAGAGTCTGAGACCAGGCACACACTATCTCTCTGGCAAGGTCATTCTGTCTGTGCCTGCAGCAGAGCCAGTGGGGGCAGGCTCCATCTCATGGGAAAGGTATGCAGAAGTACAAACAGTGTATTAATTTCTACAGCGAGGCCCAACTTACAGAGACACAGGGAATTCTACACAGCTGCTACTTGCAGAGCCAGGGAACAATTAATTGCAAACATGGCCTAGAATTAGCGGCTAAGTATAAAATGGTGCCGCAAAGGCTAACTTAACCATCATTACATATGGTAGCACAGATCAGACTTTTAATTTAATTCTAACACATCCATTCCTGTTTCTGGGTCTACCGGAACACCCCTACCTCTTCATTGCCCCTGTATTCCTCCACCCTTCTGCACCAGGACTCCTTTTGGTAAGGTCTGGTCGCAGGAGCAACATTTATGCCATAGAGTTGACTCTGACCCCCCTCTCTAAACAGCCTTTATCTGCACTAACATCAGCTTTTCCTTCATCCTTTTAGGTCTCATGTCAATTTCATCACTGCAATATTTGGCATAATGCAGAATTTCGTCAATAGACTTGTTCTTCCAGCAGAACAAATGCTGTTGAATAATCAAGCTAATTTCAGTTCGCAACCCTGTCACAAATTTAGACACAAACTGTCCCATATCCTTCGATTCAAGAGTGTCAATCCCACTGTACTGCTTAAAAGCCTGCAACAGCCTCTCATAGTAAGCATGAATTGTCTCCTTAGGTTCCTGTGTGGTTCTGTCAATCTTAACCCAATATGCACCCTGCGGAGCCACCTTAGCTTTCAGCCATGTAATTACCTGATCATATTTTTTCATCACTATCTGTGACAGACCATGCGTCACCGGATCCCGTACAGGCTCACCGTCTGGCCATTCTATAGCTATTTTACATGCCAAACACAAATCACTCGGAAGCACAATTTCAAACAGTGTATTAAGGTCAATCCATAACACCTTCGAGATGTTCACAAAACGATCGACCTGTTTGTACCACTCTACAGGTTTTTCTCTCAATCTCGGGAAGTAATTGGTAAATGCAGCTAGATCATCCCTACTCCAAGGCACATGTACATATCCTCCTCTTGGCACCTCTCGCAAAGGGAAGGCTTGAACACTCGCTCCCATCTCTTTTATAGCCTTTCTTTTCACCCATCTCTCTTCCCACTTATCCAAAGTACTCCAAATTCGAATACACAATATCAGTTCTCTAATCGGTGTTTCGAGTCCTGGCGCTCTCAAATTCTCTATGTCTTGATCACTAAAGGCAAGCCAATGATTCTTCTGCAATGCTTTAGTCTTTTCCATGTCAACCTCAAACTTACTGGCCAATTCAGATAACTTTGCGTGTGCCTCTCTCGCCCTTCTAGTAACATCTTTACTTATGAACAACAGTTCATTCAGTTGGTAAGAGTCTATTGAATAAAGCTCCAGTGTTCCACTTATCATTGCATCTAACTCAGTCTTCAACTTGAGAACGTCCACCAAATCCACTTTTATGGCAGACTTAATAGTTCCCTGACTCTGCTCCATACTCTGGCTCTCATTAGGGTTGCTACATTCTTTCAACCACTTCTCTTAGTCCAAAACATCAAATAAGCTCTGGCTCTCAGGTGATTTCTGTGTGTTTCCAGTTTCTCGGGCATGCTATTACATACTCTGGGTAGTGTCTGCAACACAGGAGTCTCTAACCCCTTTAATTCAGAAAGGGGTCTAACAATTCCAGACCCAATTTGGACTGTTGAAGAATCTGCAGTCGTTGTGCAAGGGGTACTTGCATTCCTCAGTGTCAGGGGAGCAAACCTCGTGTGAGGACCTTCTACTCTTTTCTGCAATGTTCCCCCCTCTGTGGCTATGGACGTCCCTTGGTGCCCGTTCCGACTTGGGTTCGGATCGTATATGGGAATGATAGGGCCGATGGTTACTGGTACTGTAAAAGCACCCGGACCCCTTGAAGCAGGATTGGAATCACAATGTCCTGAAACTTCTGGGACACCCGCTAACACCTCTGCCCTCCTCCCAACTTGGGACATCCCAATCGAAAGGATCCCTACCACATTTGGGTCGGGAGCCACCGGAGCTGAAGCACTTATAGTGGTATTAGGGGCATCCGGACTTTCCCGATTCCCAGGGTATGACTGGCTATACGGCAGTTGACGCTCTGCCAACAAAACGCCACCGACTGTCACCCATATCGCTGTCTTCTCAACCCTCATCTTCATCACCCTTTCGTCCTTTTTTCTTTTCTTCCCCATATCGTCCCCATTAGACACTAATGCAGGGTACAATGTTGCCCCCTCAATCATATCTACTCTCCATCTCTTTTGCTTTTTATCCCATTGTGCATCTTCGTAAGCATGCATTGCCTTTTTCATCTTCTCCTGATATCAATCTCTCTGCTTAGAGTGTGCTGCACGCATCCATGCATCAAGTGCTTCAAATTGAGTGAGTATAGGTAAGGGCTTCATTGCAAACAACATTCTCTCAAGTGATTGATTATTCTCAAATTAAATGTGCCATAGTGTGGAAATGTCAATGCACCCTCTTTCTCAGTGATCTTATGCCAATTCTTAAGCCAAATGATAGTGTGAAGCCCTACATTTGTCACCATATAGTGAGCTGGGATGTCCTCCGGGGTGCCTCTTACTCATTCTAGTAGGACATGCGCATCACCTCTAAACATGTCTCTGATCACTTTAAAACACCTCATTTTACACAATTAAACTTCTAATTTCAATCCTCAGAGTTCCAACACCAATAACATTTCAAATAATTGAGCCAACCTATCCCAACGCAGTTCACTCTGGCGTCACTCTTACTCCTCACAGCGGCACACCCTACTTCACAATTTTCTTCACACACACAATTCTTCTTTCAAACAACAATTGTCTGCTCCACTAAAAGAATTGATAGAATTCGACCACTCAAAGGACGCATTCACGCAAATGAAACTTCGACCAGCGGATATAACCCGAATCAGTATAGTTTCCCTTCTACACAAAAAGGTCTGCTACACCATTCACAATTGTCCCATTCCCACAGTGTTGATGGCCCCTATCTCCATTGAGGCCATCAACGACGTCTCACAACAAACCCCTACAAAACACAGCAGACAACTTCGAGAATATCTTGTCACCACATTCACATGACTCTCACAACATCTCCGCCAGATATCACAAGACCAATTTCCCAGCGCAATCTAGCATAACTGTCACACATACACAACCCTACTATTACTCACTTCTCATCCGCCACTGGGTTCACTGCGCATCACTGGAACACCGTTTGTCCTCCAATTCTCAATTGTCGGCACTAAACTAGGGACGCTTGGGTAATGCTCTAGGCTAGTCTAAAGTTAGTTCTCAGTTTTCTCTTACTTCAGGTGCAGAACCATCCTCTGCAGCTACCATCTGGGAAAGCTGGAATTCATACTGCTAAATAATGTAGCTCAATGGTTCTTTTTATGCAGCATGAGAAGTAAAGAGAAAACTCCTTTCACAATATCTAAATTTCAAAAGTCCACATTACCAGGTAAGAAATCAGGTCGACAGCCAAATTCAAGTTAGTTGTTTAATTCAAATTTTGAAACAGATTAATATACACCAATCTGAGCATTATGGTGTAAAAATACAAGGCAAACCGGATGAAAATGAATCTCCAGAATCGATTCACTTTGTATAGCAAAAAGAAAACAACTAACTCGATCACAGTAACATATGCTTTCAAAAGGCAAAAATGCATGTTGGATTGCAGCAAAATTTCATGTCAAAGCCCTACAAATCCCTAACTGTCCCTACACTACCTTAAAGTGGAGATCCTAGTCTAAGGCAAGTTTCAATAAAAATGGCAAAAGGTGTCAGTTTACAGAGCCTTCCAAAGAAGTAACTCCAACTGGGGAATGTAGTATAAAGCCACGAAGCCAAAGATGAGGTCTATACCTCAAGGAGTCCTAAAGCAGAGTGTCAGCTATCCCTAACTACATCACAACATAAGGAATCACTGAATTAAGGCACCTCCCATAGTGCCACTAGTAAATTTCCATTTCCAGCTCCCTCCAGCTTCCTTCCTCCGCCTCCATGTTCACACGCTTGAAATATTTCGTACGTCCTTGGTCCAATCTCCTTTTCCCACGAGAATTCGTCCCCAATCCGTTATCGCATTTCTCCTTCTCAGGCCACTTTATCTACTAGGAACAATAACTCTTTCTCTCAACTAATGAAGCCTTGTTCACCTACAGTGGGAACACAAGATACATGCAACATTCCACAATGCAAGCAAAATGCGAATTTAAAGGTTAGTTGGAAAATACATTGTTGATTTAAGGCCTACAGTTAGGCTAAATTAACAACGCAGAGTTTACATTATGTGCACACTTCTAAAAGCAGTTAAGTTATCCACTCAACATATACTTCAACAATTATAAACGGCAAACCCGTGAAACATTAGTATCATGAGTCTAATTTTTAAACACATTTTTCATAACACATTAACTGTTATTGCCCTTAACTAAATATTATTGCACAATCCTGTAAGTTACATTTCTAAAGTACACATGTGATTTGCGTTAATCATGAGGATACTCAAAACATTACTTATTCCTCTTCTTTTCCTATATTAGTCACACAGAATATATCTGAGTGCAGACTAACCTTGATTATAATGCACTCCTTCTGTAAATTCAAAAAGGTGCCCAAACTGCTCTCTTTCAATAGCACCGAGGTGGCCTTGATAACTTCATCAGAACAAATTAGACAGACCGTTCATGTAGGAGTTAATGCTGCCTTGATTCTATTAGATCTCTCTGCAGCATTCAACATGGTTCAAGCCTCGGGGTCGCGTCCACATCCTGTGATTCTGGGCAAATCACTTAATCTCCCTGTGCCTGAATGTGTCCTTGTGTAACGTAACCGGTGCTCATGTAAAGCGCTCCAATACCTTCAGGTCGAGTTCGCGCTATATAAATCTGCATAAAAAAAAATAAAAAAAACATGCTATCCTCCTAGATCGTCTGGCCTCCATCGGAATTAGGGGGAGTGCACTTGCCCTTATCAAATCCTTTCTCTCAGATAGAGAACGGTTTGTCGCCTTTGACAAATTCAACTCACCCCCTTTCACTCTGCCCTTTGGTGTCCATCAGGGCTCTTCTTTGAGCCCTATCCTCTTTAATATCAATGTGACACCACTGGCCAAATTGATCAGGTCCTTTGGCATTTCGGTGATATCCTACGCCAGTGACACCCAAATTGTGGGAATCTGGAAGACATTGTCACTCGATTCCATAATTGCATGCTCCAGGTCAGCAGATGGAAGTCCCACAACTGTTTGAAGCTCAAATAAAGAAAAACGGAGGTCAAGAATCTAGGGATTGTCTTTGACAGTAATTTATCTTTTGAGTGCCATATCAACACCATCACCTCAGCTTCATTTTATATCATGAAGCTACTTAGAAAAATCTTCCTGTTTATTCTGCAGGACTTACAGAAAACCATGATCTCGGCACTCATTCTTTAAAAAATCAATTACTGTAATGCCCTTTTTACAAACATTAAGAAAAGATGCCTTAACAAAAAACGGATTCCCCAAAACGCTGCTGCTCCCCTTCTTCTAGGCATTCCCAAATACAAGTCGGTGTCCTCCGCACTGACTCATCTCCACTGGCTTCTTGTCAATAACTGCATTGACTTTGAGGCTCTTTGTAGCGCCTTTAAGGCACTCCACGGGCATAGGCCCGAGTATCTCAGACAAAGCTTCCACTAGTATATCCCGCCCAGATCACTTCACTCTGCCGCGGCCTTCAACCTTGTAGTCCCTAAATGTAAAAAATCTTCTTGGGGTGGGAGGAGCTTCGTGGCCTGTACCTCCAGACTATGGAACTCCCTCCCCCTCGATCTCAAGAAAGAGACTCAACTGTTAGCCTTCAGAAAGGCCCTCAAAACCTGGATTTTTAAACAATAACACCTCTATCTTTACTCTCACTGAGTCTTAGCGGACTACCTTTTTTTGCTGAGTTTAGCGCCTGGACACCTTAGTGTAGTGGAGCGCTTTAGAAACCTTACTTTCGTTTCATTTTCAATATTTGTCTGGGGGCCAGTATTGATAAGGAGAAGGGTTGTTCCTGCTGGCCAAACATTGTGGTTGAAGGCATGTTTGATATGCATTGTCTCTGCTTTGCACACTTTCCTTAAAAATGGCAACTAATATTGTTCTGAAGACATTAATGTATGGCCCCTAAATCCTCAATTCTTGCTCCTGTCCACTCTCGGACATTGCCATTGATGTTTTATTTCCATTTCATCGTGGGAACAAAATATTATAACTTCAGGGGCAATTAAGGTGACTATCTGAATCAGAGAGACCTCCTTGAGTTCAAGGGCACAGCCCAAAAACAAAGTGGCTGGCAAGAAGGAAGCTCCTTTTTGACATCTTAAAGCACAAGATCACCACCCAGTGAAAATCCTCTTCTAGAAGAATTGATTCACTCGGTTCAACCAAAGACTGGATGCTGAGAAGGTCTGTTGAATTGCCTTGTTGATTGTCCGAGAAAAGTGTGAGTCCTCAAAGTAGCCACGGTGGCACCTTGCCCTTAATATTATACTTGAAAGGTGTCTTGAGTCTTAAGAGGTTCCCAAATTTGGCGTTAAACCACCAAAGACAAAAAAAAACTCCTTGGAAATCTTGTAGCTCTTGATTGTCGGTGATGGTTGATGTAGGCACCAAGTTCCCCCTGACATTAGGGAGCAAGGAGAGCAAAGCAAGAAGAATCCAGAAGAAATCGAGGAGAATTTCCAGCTACAAAGATTAAGATATCAGAGAGCAAGATTGCAGTAAATGAGCGACAAAAAATAAAGCAACAAATATATCACACCCATCATTTGTCAATGCCTCCTTTTGTATGGTTTAAACAAACTGGCATCATATGGAAAACCCTTCTTCCATCTTGTATTGTGGATCTTGGATATGTTTCCCTGGATACCACTCTATCTTGGAAAGGGCAGAAAATAAGCTTGGCCACATCTTCTTACATAAACTCATGGGGATGGTTTAGTGTAGGAAGAAGCCCAAGCTAGATAACCTTCATCCATATTCTAATCTGTTGCTTGACTTCCGCCTTTCCAACCTGATGTTCCACACACCTCTCAGAACACCCCAGTGAGTGACCATGAGTACAGAAATGACTGTGCAGTCTGTGCAGCGGGAGCGTCCAAGCATATGCTCAGTGCACTGTTCGGCAACACTCCCCACACTGACCAAGGACCACACTGCCTGCATGCTTGTAACTTCTAATAAGCGCTTTACACTTCACCTACTCAGTAAAGATGGAAAGTGCTCTTGCCATTCCTAATCGTGGAGCTGCCTTCCAACTTCAGTTTCCTCAGGTCTGGTAAGGATGTCTTTGTGTTGGATATAAGATCCTCAGTGAGCCAGCTAACCCACTTGCTACCTGTACCCATGGCATGTAATATTTGTATTAATCGGTGTGTGGTTGGTTCAACCCCCTGAGTTGCCCAGGGGTCTCTTGTCACCCCCTTCATGAAGGCATAGAGGATGAACTGGCCCCTGAGGACCTCATATTGTGCAATCACTGCTTCAAGTTTCATCAGTTGTTTATTGAGAAATAGGTCCTCCACGCTAGTCAGCCCTGCATCCTACCACCTCCGTGGTTGTCAGCTTGTAAGGTGGTGTGTTGGAAATCCAAGTAATGGGATCGCAGGGGTATAAGGAAGGAGCTGGCAAGCGTATCGGATTGCTGCTGATAAGCAAGAGAGGGCTACCCACAGGAGTAAGGGTAAGTTATGGGGCAGCTGAGTGTTAGAGTGCAGCAGATGGAGGAGGGCTAAGTAGTGGGGGGCCAGCCGCCAAGTGTCCTCTAGGTAGTGGTCCTCTAGCCAGTATGACTGCCAATGCAGCTGAGCAGCTAGATAATAGTGTTCAAAATAGGAGGCTCCCACACACCTCCCTGCTGGGAGGAGCTGGAGTTAAGGTAAGACTACTCATCTGTGCGACTTATTCCAGCAGAGATCTTCTAAGAGGACGTGAACATTGAGTGAGGCTGCGAGAGGGCCCATGGTGTGCTTGCAGGCCTGGTGACAAACAGGAGAACTGCACTGGAGGGAAGGTGAGACGGTGAAGGGGCCCTATCCAGTGGTTACCAGTACAGATTGTAAAACTGGTCTCACTGCACACGGAGTGGTGGGGAGCTGGAGCGATGCCATTGCGGGGCCAATGATTGGTCTGGGACTATCGACCCTTTCTACTCCTGGAACGGAATGCTCCCTCTTGACTTTTGCGGACTGGGTGAGACCCCCCACAACTCCCTGCGACTTCTGCAGAGTGGAAGCCTGAGTGAAAGGGGGTGAGGGACTGGTGGTCTGGGGGAGCAATCTCCCTGGTATTGGTGGGAGTGTCCATGGAGAGCAATTTCTGGTGACAGCGGGCAGGCAGTGTTCGGTTGGGGCTGCGAAGATGGGTAAACCACAGGGAAGCATGCTGGGAATACCCCAGAACAAGAGGAGGATCAACAGGAACAAGCACGGGGTACCCTGAGCCTCAGCTAAAATCCGATCCTATCCAGCAGCAACTGTCCAAGATACAGGAGGCCATCTCTGACACAAAGACCACACTTCACCAGGACATCAGCATGTATCGGTGGACATTGGACTCCTTCGCGCGGAACATCAAAAACCCAACGAAAGGGTGAAGGTGGTGGAGTCCAGGCTGGAGGAACTGTCACCTGCACATAGGGCCTTCTTGCGGCAGGTGGCGGAATTAACTGATAGGGTCCGGACCCTGGAACGCAGAGCGGAGGACGGAGAAGGACGTAGCCACCGAAATAACCTACGGATCCTTGGTTTGCCAGAAGGGATCGAGAAGGGCAACATGGTGGCATATTTGGAACCGTGGCTCAAGGAAGTGGTGGCCCCGGGAGCACTGACGCCGTTTTTCAGCCTGGAAAGGGTCGCCGTCTGGCGCTGGGCCGCCCTCCGCGACCGGTGGTGGCCAAACTACTGCACTATAGGGACAGAGACATCCTTCTGCAGAAAGCCCGCACAGATGGCCCCTTTCTGGTGAATAACGCTAAAGTCTCAATGTTCCCTGACTACACCCTGGAAGTCCAACGGAAGCATGCCTCATACATTGATGTCAAGAAGGCACTCAGAGATGAAGGCATCCAGTATTCTCTTATGTTCCGAGCTAGACTCCGCATTGTGGCATACGGCAAGACTCACTTTTGCGAGGATCCCAAAATGGTTTGGGATTGGATAGAGGCTTACCGTACCAAGAAACCTGGGCCAAAACCGAAACACCATTGAGCGGCATGAGACTGCAGACCCAGCAAGAGTTCCCAGCAAAGATCTGAACGCATTGGGGCAAAGAAACTAAATTCTTCGCAGACAGAACGGGAAAGAGCCGCAGCGCTGCAAGCGGTGGCGGAAATCGCCCGGAAAAGTGGTTCTCCATCAGAGGAGGGATCGAGATCCATGAAGGGAACTGAGGGTTTGGACTCGGACTCCTCCGACAGGAACAGCCTGGAGCTCCCGGTGGTGACCCCGAACACCACAGATGATATTATATGACTAGAGATGGCCTGCCTGGGTTGTAAGTCTGGGCCGGTGCATGGGACACCGCTGTACGCCATGATTGTTTCTATGCTCTTGCTGTCCTCAACAGAGTAGGAGTCCACGACCCCCTCGAGGCCTTCACTGTGACGGTTTGGGCCTTCACTGTTTCGTCTACAGTACACTTGGAGTTTGGGCAGATGGCCGTTACCAGAATGCTCTGGGGCCGGGGAGTTTTTGTAAGTTGGGGATTTTTGTGTTTGATTTGCTATGTTCCTCATGCATGCGGAGATGTCTCATTTTCGAATCCTATTGGCTTAGCAGGGGTGGGTAATATCAGAAGGGGTGGTGCTTGGAATTATATAGGATGGTGGTCGCACACCAAGACCTGAAGTTGCTCACATGGAACATTAGGGGGGTGGGGTCTATGTCCAAACGCCATAATATTCACAGCTACCTGAAATGCCCAGGAGTACAGATAGCACTCTTGCAGGAGACGCATCTCGTTTATGGGGAAGTGGGGAAACTAAGGAGAAGATGGAGGGGAAATATTTTTGCCACCACGTTTTCATCGTATGCTCAAGGGGTGCTGATATGGATCTGGCCGGGGGTCCCTTTTGAGGCAACTCGCATGCTAATTGATATGGAGGGAAGGTATGTGTTAGTCGCGGGGCGATTATTAGGTCAGGAGATTACACTATGCTGCTGCTATGCCCCCAACCATGATCAAATGGCATATTTGTCCTCCCTCTCCACTCACATAGCGGACATAAAAGTGGGGCAGATAGTGATGGGGGAGATTTTAATTGTGTAGCGGATGTACAGCTGGATTGCTCCCACCCCCCCTCTCAGGATCTCAGGTGCACAGACTGGCGGCTGGACTGCGGGAGTGGATGGCGCACTGGGACCTGCAAGATATATGGAGGCTCCAGCATAGTGGAGATTGGGAATACTCCTTTTACTCCCACTTACATCACCTTCACACGAGATTAGATCATTTTGGTGCTTCCGGCAATTGGCACTGAATACCTCGGCCGCACATTCTCGGATCATAGCCCCCTGTTGATATCGTACCATCCCCACAGGCGGAGGTCCCCAATACCTACGTCGAGGCTTAACCACGTGGCATTGGAGGATGCATCGTTTGTGGAATCTCTGCGATCTCTTATAGACACATACTTCAGCGAAAACACAGACACAGCCTCTATCGCACTAGTAGAATGGGAGGCTTTTAAAGTGGTGGTGAGGGGGCATTGCATGGGGCAGACGACGGGAATACATAGGGAACTACACAGAGAGCTCTTGGATCTGGAGGGAGAAATGCGCACATTGGATAATTTAAAGGGCCCAGGGGTGCAGGCGTATGAGCAATTATTGGCTAGACGAAAACAACATGATGAGGTGCTGGAACAGCTTCGATCTCATGATTATAGAGCGTACATGGACAGAGTGCAGAACGAGGAGGGGAAGGCTGGACGCTTACTGGCTTGGCTCATTAGACCTGAGTCACAGGGCTCTCCGATAACTCGTATAAAAACCAATGAGGACGTGATCGAATATGACCCGAACAGGATTAATAGTATCTTTCAGGGATACTATGAACAACTATATACCGTCCGCAAGGTGCCTCACAGGCGGAGCTTAGTTCTTTCATGGCCCCACTGGATCTCAGTGTGGTGGATGACAAGTCTGCGAGGGAGTTAGGGGGGGCCGGTTACCCTGCAAAAAGTTAGGGGTGCTATTACTCTGATGGCAGGTGGTAAGACGTCGGGCCCTGACGGCCTCCCAGCTGAGTTCTATGCGAAGTATGGAGCCGGACTGGCTCCTCGCCTGGTAACTATGTATAATGAGGCTCTTCGACTGGGACTGCTGCCGTCTTCCAGGCGGTCTGCACTGGTAGTCCCGCTCCCCAAGACTACGTGCCGGGAGGCGGGGTGAGAGATTTCCGGTTCCTGTCCATGCTTAACACTGACTTTAAGCTATTAAGTAAGAAACTGGCAATTAGATTACGCCCACACATAAAGCGTCTGGTTCATCCTGATCAAAATGGGTTTATCCCCTCCTGTAACACTTCGTACAATCTACGTAGATTATACTCAATGCTCTACCACTCAGGGGCCGGGAAGCTGTCACAGGCTGCTTTTCTCTCAGTTGACCTGGAGAAAGCATTTGATACGGTGAGCTGGGATTACCTAATTGAGGTCATGCGAAAACTGGGGCTGGGCTGGCTGAAATGGGTCCAATTGTTATATCCTACCCCCACAGCGAGGGTTAAACCGCGTAATGCTATCTCTCCAGAGTATACGATATCACGCGGTACTCGCCAGGGGTACCCTTTTTCCCCACTCTTGTTCGCGCTGGCGGTGGAACCTCTGGCCAAGCTTTTTCGCCAGGGTGGGGAGGGCCTGGGACTGACATTGAATGGCAGAACATACGTGATCTCTTTATACGCTGTTGACTTGCTGATTTACCTGGGAGATGCCGTGAGAGGTGGGAACCGCTTTTAGGCTACTGGAGGATTTCGGTTGCCTGTCGGGCCTTCGGGTTAATCACCACAAGACACATTTGTTTACGGTGGCTGGACCCTCCCCATGACCATGGGAACTTCCTGCAGAGCATAACTGGACCCCCAGTACCTTTAAATACTTAGGTACCAGGATCTTTCACTCGTTGGAGGACATGAGGGAGGGTAATCTGGGCAGGGCACTCCGCTCGCTTCGCTCTAGTGTGGCCTTTTGGAGCTAGTTGCAGCTTCCATTGATGGACAGAATTTCGCTGACCAAGATGGTTATGTTGCCCCACCTACTGTATTTCTTTGCTAATCTACCGGTGCTCATGCCCGTGGGGTGGTTTTGGCCACCAGATGCACTGGTACGAGACCTCATCTGGGCGGATGGGAGATGCAGAGTGTCACTGCGGACTCTGCGGCATCCCACGAGAGAGGGGAGAACTGGGAGTACCGGACTTCAAACTTTATCAATTGGCTGCACAACTGCAATGGGTGGCTCAGTGGTTAGAGGGGGTGAATCAGGATGGAACTTACCTGATAGAATCAGGGCGGCGCCCACGCCTACTGCTGGCCAAGCTGCTGAATCAGGCTGTGAGGGTTCCATATATCTTGACATTACAGTCCACTGCCTTACAGTGCTGGAGAAGGTGCATGGCAAGGCTACCGGTTATTACGTGATATTCCCCGACATTACCACTGGTGGGGTTGCCTTATGGAGAACCCCAGGCGATCCTGGGGACAGAGCAGCTGGTGCCTTGGACAGAGGCTGGGATTGAGACAAGGGGAGATTGTTATCACGACAAATGCTTACTTCTCTTTGCTGAACTAGTGGATGGGTATGGACTCCTCCAAGCCAGTCCTTATGTACGAAGTGTTGGTACGGGCATTTGGGCGACTGTGGGGAGCAGGGAGAGAGGAACCAGACACACATATGGTCCTCCATTCGCTGCTCACACTGGATACAGCAGGCCATCAAATAAAGTGGTTTTATGCATCGCTCCTAGACTCCGATGCTAAATTTAAGGGGTAGATGGGAGAGATTCCTTCATAGGGCACTCACTGATAGAGAGTGGCGCTGAGTTTTAGAATCACCCAGGACAATCTCCCGCAACATCCGTCTAAAATACTTGCAATTTAACTACATCCACATGATGTATATGACCCCCCACCGCATCCGGGCTGCCTTTGGAGGAGAGCCAAGAGGCTGCCTGAGGTGTAGTCAATCAGATGCAGACTCCCTCCATATGACCTGGAGCTATGCGCCACTACGAAATTTCTGGCTAGCGGTACTGGCCAAGATTAATGGTACGCTGAATAATACACTGGATTACTCAGTGGAGGTTTGCTTACTTGGTCTATACCCTAGGCCACCCAAACGCAAGGTGGGGAACAGATTTATTGAGTTGTCCCTGGCACTAGCTAAGAGGCGAATCGCAATAACATGGAAATCAGCCATGGGACCGCAGATCAGCACGTGGACCCAAGAGGTATCTAGGTGGGCTGCTGCAGAGGGTAGAGCTTTGAATAGGGAGGAGTTAGGGGGCCTGCGTAGGCGCCCAATTGCTGAAGCATGGAGGGACATTTTGTTTAACTGGGACCACCCGAGCCATTATAATAGTGAGGAAGCCGAAAGTGAGACTCTCACAGAGTAAGAGGCTGAGGCGTTGAGGCAGTAAGGGGGCGATGTGTGATAACCGACACAACAGGGACACTCCGGTTGCTGAATCTGAGACACCTCTACCCTCCCCCTTCTCCTAATAAGGCGTGCGCTTCTGAACAAATACATGGGTCTATCCGATGTTGATAATGATTAGACTTGTCCCGCCTCGACGAGAATATACTAGTTTACCACCCCTCACACCAAGACTGTCAGGGATATGGACACCCGCATGCATTGTTTGAAGATGTTCTTCTTTTTTAATATGTTATTGATTAAGAGGTATCTATGGCATGTCTGATCCGTGGAGTAGCCAGTGAATATCACAGTGTTCACTTGCAATTCGTAGGCCCCCAGGGAGTACGTAATATGGCATATAAGGCACATATTTGATATGTGAAATGGGGGACGTTAATAAGTTGAAGCCCATGCGAGATGGACGGAGTATGGCTGATGTATATATGGTTTCGCAACCCCACACTCTGTCTGTTGTCTACAAATATAAATGTGATGCAATAATGCCTTATGACACACGCTAAGTGCCCAAATGGGGTTGAAACCGGTTAAATCTTGTTCCACCCACACTACTCTACTAATAAATGCCTACAGTATACTGCTATGTATAATTACAAAATGCCAATAAAGCTATTTTTTTAAAAAAAGTATCAAGGCTGTCACTGTGGGCCATCTGTCCTTAAGCACCTCCATGAGACAGAAATGCTGATAGACACACAGGGAGGTATTCCTTCCTGTTATAAATACATTCTGGTCTCCACGAATCAGGCGCAGCAGCACCTGTTGTATTCGTTAGGCCAGTACCATTCTCAGGAATTTATAGTCTTTGCTTAGTATTGCAATGGGGTGATAAGAGGCTATATCCCTGGGGTCCTTGCTCGGTTTCAATAGTGACACCATAGAGGCTTCTCGAAGAGTGGCGGAGAGGGTCCCATTCGAAAGTGCTGCCTCATACAGTCAGAGCAGTTTTGGGGCTAACTCTCCCTGGAATGT
Organism: Calotriton arnoldi; assembly: GCA_963921515.1. NCBI lineage: Eukaryota > Metazoa > Chordata > Amphibia > Caudata > Salamandridae > Calotriton > Calotriton arnoldi. Next base: position 662,664 of record CAWUFW010010170.1, read on the forward strand.
TTTATAGAATTCTGCCGGTAGCATCAGTACCATGTATATCATGGACAGTGAGGGGAGTCTCCAGATCTCCTCACTACTACGGAATCACCCTAGGGAGAGGGGCCAACCCCAGTAAAGTCTGGCGGTCTTAGGGAACATGTACTGCTGGAGGGTGGTAGAGGTCTGCATAGTATGAGATGAAGGCTTTGTGTATCTCCTCCCCGGGAGTGAATAAGCCTCCCGTTTGGGCCCCTGAATTCTGTCACTGGAAGTTGTTTAGTATCCCTATTAGCCAGCCAAGCCAGCAGCCGGTCTGACTTGTCCACCTCTGAGTGTGCCCTGGCAGACCTCGTGGCATAGTCTAGACACCTAAGGCACTCAAGTAGTTGGGCCTTTGCCTCCCGGAGGGGACGTATGGAAGCAGGAGTTGGGTGTCCTGTGTGGTCCGCCTCTCCAGGTCTATGTATTCTCGCTCAGCCATCTATAGGTCACGCAGGATTGAGGGTCGAATCCCCACCATTGCTTGTATACTCTTCCCCTCGGATGACCAGCTTAAAGGCCTCTCACTCCACCACTGGGGAGGAGGCTGAGCCCTCATTGAGTTAAAAAAAAGTCCTGGTTCTCACTAGCCAACATGGCCTGGAACAGAGGATGCTCAAGGGTGGAGGGTTGTAGCCGCCAGGTGGGTATTGGGGATGGCTTCCTACCGCATTGCAGGCTTAAGGCCTAACAGTAAGGGATTATGATTGGAGATTTCCCTACCAAGATGGTCCGGCATGGAAATGAAAGGGCACATGGAACGTGAGAAAACTATGTGATCTAAGCGGGCATAGACCCTATGCACTGGGGAATTAAAAAGAATAAAGTCTGATGCCCAGGTTATAGTGTCACCATACATCCAATAGGGCCCAGTGCTGTAACCACTTGTAGGCTTTTGGCAGCTGTGGGGGCACTGAGGAAAGGCGGGTGGGAGTGGTCCAAGGTGGGGTTGATGACGGAATTGAAGTCTTCCCCTATGAGCCAGGGAACATGAGCCCCATTTTGCCAAACTAAGGGAGAGTTGCTGTAGGAATTTGGGTTGTTCTGTGTTGGGGGCGTATACGCTGCGATCAGCATTTGTTTACCATCTAGCCGTGACTCAAGTAGAACATATATGTCGTCATAATCAACTTCTTGCGACAAGACATCAAGGGGAGTCCCCGCCCACACACAAACGAGTGTACCCTTGCATGTGCAGAGAAATTAGTGGGGGGTGTAGATTTGGCCTTTCCATTATTTCTGAAGCTTGTTCCCTTCTGTCCGTGTAATGTGTGATGCCTGCAGCATGGCAATATGAACCCTCTTCCGTTTGAGGAATGTATGAATGCGATAGTGTTTGGCTTGAGTATACATACCACGTACACACCATCATTACATTATATATCTGGGCACACATAGGATCAGTGCGTGAATTCCTCGCCCCCCCCCGTTCCCATGAAAGGTCTTGTGCCTGTGGCCAACGGGCAGCACAGGAGTACGATCAGAGACTACCTGTAAAGAAGCCTGAAATAAACAGTAACCAACAAAATGTAACAAGTACACTTGGGGTAAACAGTAGACGGCCCATCGCCCAAACTGGGTAACCAAGTCATCATATGAGGGAGAAAATGTGGATCTATGTTCGTCCATGAGATAGGGTCCTGGAAGGCAGGCGGACGAAATGGTGGCTCCCACCCAGTCAGGAGAGTGTCTGGACTCCAGAGCAGGTGACTTCAGAGTGCCAAAGCAGGGATACGGGAGGGCAGTGGTATGTGGCGAGTGCCATAAGTTTATTCAATGTCTTTGGATGTTTAGGTGGTTACCTGCTGAGGCTAACAGGCATATGACAGGGAGGACCTGTTTGGGGATGCCGTTCCTGGGATCGGGAACCATCAGGGTCGGCCGTGCTCGGAGAGACAAAGGCGCCTAATGCAGCGTTTGGGTGGCTCTTGGCTTGTATGTGGAGCCTTCAGGTTAGGCATTGTGGTCTCCTGCCAGTCTGAGGCCTCCATTGGTTCCAAAAAGAAGAATGTCTTGTTTTGTCAGATTTCTTTTAGTTTTGATGGGGAGAGAAGAGTATGCTTACGGTTTAATTCCCTCAAATTGCATTTGACCTCAAGAAACGAGGCCCATTGGCATTGGACTTCCAGGGTATAGTCTTGGAAGAAAACGATGCAGTGGTTATCTTGAAGGACTGGATGAGATTGGCGAGCAGCTTTAAGAATTGCTTTGCGATCCTCGAAGTGCAGGAGCTTGGCCACTATTTTTCAAGGGGCCCTGTGGGGACCCAGTGGGCCCTTTCGATGGAGAATGGGCTAAGGTCCTCCACTTGTACCAAGTCTTTACACCACTGTTCTAGGTAGGTCACCATGTTAGGGCCCTCGCTGCCTTCGGGGAGCCCAACAACATTACTGCACCTGCCTCTTCCCTCTGCATCTTCTGCCCGTGTCTCCAGGTGGTGTATCCGTTCCTTCAGGTCCCATAATTGTTTTTGAAAGTCGAAGGCTTGGGGCTGTAGGTCAGCCAGGGAGCATTCCATGAGGGTAACTTGCTCAACCAGCTTCCTGTGGTCCTGTCTCAGAAGATTGATGTCATTGCTACTGTGTCTACTTTCGATTTGAGGCAAACCCGCAAGGTTTCAATCACCAACAGGATGGCATCCAGTTTATCTGGGTGTTGATGGGCCCCCATTGTCTAAGGGTCCTAAACAAGTCTCTGCATGGTCCCTTGTAAGGGAGTGCGATTGATCTCTCTTCAGGCCCGTTTGACTCACTGAGGTCCCTTGGTGAATGCGGACGCAGCACGAGCAGCCTGATACACTTCAGTCGGCCAAATCTGCTGTAGGAAGGCCTCTCACACCAGCCGGGTGGGGCAGCACACGCAGCCATGGTAGGGTCCTGGAAGACTTGCCCCCGAAGGTGGTGTCTCCTATCGAGGTGATAGTTCACCCCGATTTGGACTCCTTGGCACGGCCTGGGCCCATGGGAGGCAGGTCCTGGTAGTAGCCCACGTGATTGTCCCAGGGATGAAGATGGCTTGGACCCCCCACATCGGGGTCTGCTGGTCACCCCCTTGGCACCCTATCCCGAGCCGGGGTTAGTACGGTATGGCCCAGCAGAACCTGGGAGATTTCCCCTCAGCAGGTATTGAGGGACCCGCGCTGAGAAGGGGGCCCCCAGGCTCAATCTGGTCTTGCCATGCAGCGGGCTCCCAGTCTTGATCCAGCCTGTAGGTGGGATGCGTGTCTTCCGACATCACTCGTGGGCCCAAGAGGAGAACAGTTGGAGCAGTCTAGACTGCCAGTAAGCTGCCAACTGGGCCAGCTGCCTCAGTAGGTGTGGGCGCCTTGCCCCATCTCGTACTGGTAGGGGCTGCTACTTTGCAGTCTGGCTCACGTCCTCATCAGCCACCCTCTAAATCAAGCACCACAGGGACCCCTCCACCCTCTGCTTACCTCTGGTAGCCCCTGCGTGCTGTGGTCACGGACAAGAGTAGGCACGACGGCCGGGCACCGACATCCCTTGTGGTCGCCCCCAGAGCATGCCAGGGGAGTCGTCCGGCGCCTGCGTCACCCGGGAGCGCAACTGAAGAGGTCCCTGGCCTCTTCTCACTGGAAATCTCTGGGCTGGTGCCGCTGATCAGAGAAGGAATGTGGACTCTACGCAGCAGCCATATCTGATAGAGACATCTAGCCGTAGATTCCTTACCTTAAAATTATCCCCAGACATCAGACAGGATCTGAAATTGCTTTCTGTGAGCAGTCCCCCTGCGCGCTGGAGGGTGGTGGTCATGTGGCTCTGCCTTGGAAGTAATGTGCGCGGTGCCTATATAGGCGCCACTCCAGCGTGCTGATGCCAGTTTTTTTCTTTCCGTGCCAGTCACCGCAGATCCGGTGAGAAGCTACCCCTAGTCAATTTTTGACTGTTATTTTATTTAATTTTTGTCAAGGTTTTTTGAGACTTGTCCTGGTGTGTCAGAGATGTCTACGAGGAAGGCTGGATTCAAGCCCTGTGACACCTGTCACTGGCAAATGTCGGTGACAGACCTGCACCTCGTCTGTCTTAGGTTTCTTGAGCGAGACCACAACGCCAAGACCTGCGTCGATTGTCGTGCCATGCACCCCAAGACCTTTAGGGAGGAATCCCTCAAGCTCCGTCTTGATGTGTGACGCCTTGACGGTCTAGATCCCAGGTGAGAGGAAGATCCCGGAATCGGTCACGGAGTCATCGATCTTTGTCGCAGACAAAGTCATCCCACTCCGGTAAGTCCCACAAGAAGAAGAACAGTAATAATTTGAATAGTTCTTCGACCTCACCCTGTCTGTCAAAGCCACCCTTTGAGTCAAGGGAGTGGCGTCACTCTATGCCTGGCTCCGCAGCTGGGCCTGCGTCCGGGCCATCTCCACACCTCCCCGAGTTTCCAGGAGCGACCCCCATCCAACTCTGAGAATTTTATGAGGTCATGCACCTGATATTTGGTCAACCCGTTCCCACAGGAGCGCCTGTGGGCCCCCCTGGTTGTGAAGGGGCCCCTACTGGTTTCCTGATGGCGGGTCCGCCCTCGGCACCAATTGGGTCCCATGGATCCACAGATGGATCAAACCAGCGCTAGTCGAGCCACCTCGAGCTTCCCTGCCACCAGTCCTGCTGTCGATGATCCTGGCACTGCCGGCGCCCTCCTGCAGCTCCCTCCAGCAGCACGTCTCCATTATTATTCCTGATTCCGACACGGAACCGGAGGAACGTCCCCTGACGCCGACAGGATCCATTCCCTCCAGGCCAGAGCCTGAGCCCTATTCCTATTGGCTCGGAGTTGAGGAAGCTTGGGAGGGGCCACTAAATCCTGAAGAATACCAGCCCCTAGACCCCAACATGGACTTGTATGAGAAATTGGTGGATGCCAGTGAACTGGATACTTCCCCAGATACTGGCTTTGTCTCTCCTTCTACCGTGGCTATGGAGGAGGGTCCCTCATTTGCTATGGTGATGAGAAGGGCGGCTGAGGTCCTGGACTTTCAGCTGCCCGTAGTGGTGTTCAAGACTAATGTCTTGACAGAGGTGCTTGGAGTGACCCTTTAGAATTGCTTCTCCCATTTAATGAAGGCCTTATGGAGGTCTTGCCTGGGGTCTGGGTCAAGCCCTGCAAAGGGGCTCCGGTGAACAGGACAATTGCCTGCCACCATCAACCTACCCCAGGGGACCCCTCTTTCCTCAACCAACACCCCACCCCAGTGAATTGGTGTGCCATGCCTCCACTTACAGAATAAATCCTGGTGCATTCCCTACCACTCCACCGGATAGGGAATCCAAAAGGCTGGACACCTTGGGTAATAAAATGTTTTCTTCTGCCAGCCAGGTCTTGGGTTTGTGAACACTGCATGCCTTTTGGGCTGTTAGTCTCATTCCCTTTGGGATTCAGTTGTGCAGGTGCTGCCAGCAGTCCCGGAGGAGGCCAAGGCCATACTCTCCCAAGCCATGACTGATGGGAGAGATGCAGCTAAGTTCACAATTCGATGTGGGATGGACACGACTGACTAACTACGCAGAGCAGTTTCTTTGTTTGTGGACTTACGGCGTCATGCCTAGCTGAGGACAACTGGCTTTTTAAGTGATGTCCAAGCTTTGCCTTTTTGGAGAAATTCAAAATGCTCACGCTCACTCAAGTTCTGTCTGCCCTTGACCTGGGAGACTGGAGGGTAGCATTGGACTTGCAGGACTCATACTTCCACATTCCCATCCTGCCTGCTTACAGGTGTTACCTCTGATTCATGGTGGGATCACAAGCACTTTCAGCTTGCCGTGCTCCTGTTTGTCCTTACCAGTGCCCCTTGGGTATTCCCCTCTAAATCAAGTACCACAGGGACCCCTTCGCCCTAGGTTTAACTCTGGTGGCCCACCTCTGGTTGTGATGGTGGTGGTTGCAGCTCATCTGCGTAGATCAGGGGTGCCAGTCTTCCCCAATCTCAACGACTGGCTTTTGAAGGCGGGCTCGCCCCAAGCGGTCGTCTCCCACCTCCAGACTACGGCAGACCTCCTGCACTCACTGGGGTTCACTATCAATGTGCCGAAATCACACCTGACTCACTCATAGATGCTCCCTTTCATCGGAGATGTTCTGGACACAGTGCAATTTCAAACTTATCTTCCCAAACGGCATGTCCAGATTATTCAGACTATGATACTGATGTTTCAGCCTCTATCCTGTGTTTCAGAGACACGGTCTCCTGCATCCTGCTTATGACACATGCCCGCTAGTATATGCGGGCTCTGCAGTGGGACATGAAGTTCCAGTGGATGCAGCATCAGTGGAATTTCCCTGATGTGGTGCAGATCTCAAAGGGTACTGCACAAGATCTGCAGTGGTGCTTAACGAATTGTGATTGGGTCAGCGGCAGACCCCTCTCCCTTTCCCAATTAGATCAGACAGTAGTGACAGATGTATTACTCCTGGGATACGGCGGTCATCTGGAGAGGTGGAGATGAGATGTCTCTGGTCTCCGTTGGGTTCCACATCAATCTATTGGCTCTCAGAGCAATCCAGCTGGCATTGAAAGCCTTTCTACCCTCCCTTTCTCAGGTAGCTCTGTTTATTCTTTCTCTTGCCCTGCAGGACTCTGCTTTGGGAACCTTAAAGGGCTATCTTTCTACCATTCCTACATTTCTCTGGTTGCCAGATCAGACATCCCTGTTCAAATCTCCTGTTATACTTAGGTTTTTGGAAGGTCTCCAACAAATGTTCCCTCCTTCACCCTTTATCATGCCTCAGTGGGACCTAAATTTAGTACTCACCTTTCTCATGTGCTCTCCCTTCAAGCTGCTACACAACTGTCCTATCAGCCTCCTTACAATCAAATGGCTTTTCTGGTGGCCATAAAATCTGCCCGGAGGATCAGTGAGCTCCAGGCTTTGTCATCTAAGCCTCTATACCTCAACATCTTCCCGGACAAGCTGGTCCTTTGACCTTCTGAAGGTGGTCACTCTCTTTCATGTAGCAGGTAAGTCAAATGTTCACTCAAATACGTTGTTGCGAAGTAATGCTTTCCTATGGAGAAAAAGACATATACTGAATACGGTTCTTTGCAAACAATTCTCAGGGGTCCCCTTTAGGACTTAAGGTGCTAGGGGGCCAAGGTCAAAAGTACTACCAGCAATTCGGGTTTACCTGCCTTGAAGTGTCCAGGTGCAGAGGTTGTGGACGGGTTGGTAGCCTTGCGAGCTATACCGTAGGCAATGAGGGGGGCCACCTAGAAAGAGGATGCAGAGGGGCGCTTGGGGACAAGTACGGGTGCTCCCAACGAGGAGCTCGGTTCATGGAGGTCTTGGGAGCAGGGGAGCACCTTCTGTTGTCGAGGACCTGGGCCGGGGAGCTCGAGTGCAGAGGGTTTTGTTCGGTTGGTGCTTGTGCGTCAAAGGCACCCACGGATCTCGGTGAGACCTGCAAAGGGGGAAAAATAAAGAGTTTGGAAACTCTTAAGGTTGGCCTCTGCGATGCTGACGTCACTCGTTGGCTGCTCGGTCTCTGCGGCACTGGAGTCCGGATTGGACTCAAACAAGCTTTGGTTGCTGCAAGGGGTTTGGTGCCCTGGGTATTGGTGCAAGGCCGCTCCAGTTGGTCCTGGCATTTTCTCACTTGGTGGTGAAAATGATCTGATCTCTCGGAGCATAGTGATCCCTTCCTGGGTGACTGCTGCATCAGTGGAACCAGTGAACAGCAGAACGGTGAACCGGACGTTGCAGTCGGTGCCTGAAGGCTGCAGGGAAGTGGCTTTTCCACTTCAAGGGATATGCTGACAGCTTGGTGGCTTTTGGAGGCTGCACAGCTCCAGAATGAGTCAGGGTGTAGCAATTGTTGGGACAGCAGCAGGTAGGCAGGCAGGGTTTGGCACCATAGTCCACCAGCAGTCCGCAGTTCTTATTTCTTCAGCTCTTCTTTAGCCTCTTCTTTCTTTAGGCAGTCAAATCTAAGTTCTTGGTGTCAGGGGGCCACCTAAATACTCAATTTAGGGGTGTTAAGGGGAGTGAAGGATAGAAGCTATTGGGCTACTTACCCTCAGGGTCACTACACCACATAACCCTGTCCCAGAACTCCTAATAATTCCACCAAAATCAAAATGGTGGAACCCTTCTTTCGTGGGGCACATCAACCCACCTTAGGGGTGTGACTGGCCTGATAGTGCACCACGCCTCCTAGCATAGCTAATTTCCCACCTGTCCTGCTGCCAAATGGGCCTCGGGGCAGGGGTGGCATCTCCCAGGTCTAGGGAAGCAGGGATTGCATATCAAAGGTGGCAGGAGCTTTGACGTCCGTGGCCTTGGTATGCAGATTCACTAGCCATCCTGCTGGAGGAGGTGTAAACATCTTCCTCCGGAGCAGGCATTATTTCTGGCCTCAGAGAGAACGGGCTCTCATGTGCAGGTGGTTAGAAACATGCCTGTGGAGGCAGGCTGGACGAAACCAGTCAGCCAGCACACCAAGATGCTGGTAGATTTTCAGGAGGCACCTCTAAGCTGCCCTCTGTGTGCATGCTTTCAATAAATCCACTACTGGCATCAGTAGACATTTATTAAGACCAGGTGTTTCATACCAAACACCATAGGCTGTAGTGAAGCCATCATGTAGCTGCTGAACTTGTACTGACCAGTGCCCAGTACATACACTTAATATGGCTTTCCTGTTCACTTGTAGTATCTAGCAATGGAACTAGACTGCACAGGGGCATATATGCTCATGCAGATATGTCCTCACATGTAATATAATGCACCCTGCCTTAGGGCTCTAAGGCCTGCTGTAGGGGTGACTGGCATATATTGTATGCAGTGTCTGTGGGTATGGCACACAGGTTGTGTGCCAAGCTGTATTTTCACTTCAAGGAGTACATCATTTCAAGGAGCCTGCAATAGCAGTCTGCATGAGATTGGTGGTGGGTCCTTTAGGGTGGCACAATACATGCTGCAGCCCTTAAGGGATTGGGCCCACCTCATTACGATCTCAGCACCCCCCTCTAAACATTGCAGGGAAAGAATTGCAAAGCTATTATTTATCCAATGTGTAGGAAAGTAGGATCTGCTTTTATGGTTACCCCCACTTTTTGCTTGATGTAATGCTGTTTCTGACGAGTCTGACTGGGATCCTGCTAATCAGGACCCCAGTCTCTGTGCTTTCTCCCCTAAATTGTTATGGTAAGTACTTTAGTACATCCCAGATTGGACACTGGTGTACACTTATCAGTCCCTAGTATATGGTACTAAGGTACCCAGGTCATAGGTACACCAGGGGTCCACCATGGGCTGAAGCATGTAAAATGCCACCCATGGGAAACCACTCAATTTGTAACTACAGGCCTGCCACTGCAGCCTGTGTAAGCTGGTGCTAGCACTACTTACGAAAGATATAGGTTTCCCTATATCTAAGGTCACTGCACTTAAAACCAATAAGTCACCCCTAAGGCAGGACTTTCAATCCTGAAGGCAGGGTGCTCGGTTCTAAGTGTGAGGGTGCCCCTGCATGAGCAGGACACCCCTACAGCCTACGGAGTCCATTCTCCCGGGTTGCAGGTAAGACAGCCATTTAACATATAGAGGGGAACCGCGTCATTACGCGATGACCATCTTGAAACTGGCTGTAATGTACCCTATCATGTTTGATATCAAACATGTTTGAATCATACCCCCACACAGTAAAAGGTGTGGGAGTCATGATTCCATGCACTGTAAAGCTCCTCCGGGGGGCCCTCAGTGCTCCAGGTACCCGTCTTCTAGACCCGGACAGCACAACATGGCTGCTGCCGACCAGAGACACGGTTCTGCCCTCTTGCTGCTGAGCCAAGCTCGAGCAGGGGAAGGCAGAACAATAGGTTTTCTGTCACAGGGAGATGTGACCACCTCCCAGACATGGTTTAGTTTATTGGGGGCGGGTGTGAGCGCTTGCTAGCGCCACTCTGTCTGCTTGAAGGGCACAGTTGGTGCCCTCCTTGCATAGTTCAAACCTGCTCAGGGAGCCGTTTGCTCCCGCTCTGGTGCGAAACTGGACAAAGGACATGGGAGTATCCTCCCCACTGTCCGACCCCTCTCCTGGGAGGGAACCCTGAATCATCCCAACCATTTCCTTAGGGTGCTTAAGGACTTACTTGAGGGTGGGTCCCTAGATTCGTCGTGGGAGAAGATTCAATTTAAGACACCACTTCTTCAACTATCTGGGCACTCTAGACCTTGCTCTGGGAATCAAGGCTGCAACTGGGAAGACTCTGGCTGCTCCTGATCTCGTCGCCCCTCTCGTCTTCTGCAACGTCTGTGCCTGTGCACCATACAGGAACCTTCCCAGGTCTGTGGGCATCCAAGACACCTGAAGGAATCTCCCTTGAAGTGAAGGAGTCACTTCCCTGCATCTGTAGGTACCGCAACTAAGCTGACCGGTCTGCTGATCCTGGGCTCCCACGGACTCTGAAAGGCTCAGCAACACAGGTGGTGCTCTTCTCATCCCTCGGGGCCTACCCTGTCCTCTCACCAAGTTTGAGGCCAGTATCCCTCATCGGAGCCGCAGGAACCAAACCCCTGTGCACTGCATCGGCTTGCAGATGCAAAGGCTTGCTGGCTTCCTTCCACCAAGATCTTCGGGCTCCAAGTAGCCCCAACCTCAAGCATCTCCAAGTGACCAAGATCTTCATCCTCAATGCATCACTTGGAGCATGGGCCTGCATCTTTGGTGAGCTTCTCAATGTCCTCTTGTGACTCCAGTGCCTGTGGGTCCTCTTGAGAGTCATCTTTGAATTCTTTGGGCTCCTCTGATTGCTTGGGGCCTGCCCTGACTCCCCTGCTTGTGGTGAGTCACCTGGACCTTGCTGGTCCCGACACTGCACCTTCTGCGCTTTCCACGTTGTTTGCAGTTGCGAAGGCTTGTTGGCGCTCCCGATTGACACCGACCCATCAACTCTCGACATCTGACGTGGGACAGCTCGTAAATGCCTCCTGGTCTTCCACAGCTTTGCCTGGTCCTCAGAGCTGCAGCTCCAAGGTCATCTTAAGCTCTCCTGCAGCACCCGGCATCGGTGGGCATTCATCTTCCGTGCCTCCTGGTCACTCCTGAGTGGCATAGACTCTGTCCCCTCTGCTTGCAGGTACTTCTCAACTTGAATCCACCTTTGGGTTCCACCGGGCACTATCACCTTCCCCAGCAGCGGAATCTTCCTGAAGTCCTCCATTAGGTTCGACAGCGATTTCCGACGCCACTTCACACCTATGCACCCGGCTTCACTGGAATAGGTATCCTGGTTCCTAGGGTATCCACAGGTGGGGTGGCTCTCCAACCTTCTGTCTTCCAGGGGTTTCTTCAGGGTCCACTGGGAAGGGTCCTTCTTGTTTAAAATTGCAACCGTGACTTACCATTGACTTGCATTGATATCGCGGTCGTGTTCCCACTCTGCACACGGCCTCCGTGGGGCTCCTGGTTACTTACCTCGGGTGGTTCCGTGGGTCCCCGGCACTTCTACGTCTTCTGGGTATAGTCTTGACTCGAGTCGTGGTTTGCATACTACAATTTTAGTATATGGTTTGGTCTCCCCCTGGTGACCACTGTGTATTACGTGCTACTTACCTGTTTCTATTGAAAAGTATTGTGTGCATTGTGTATATCTCCGGCTAGAAGCTATCTGCATATGTTCGTGAGTGTCTTATAATAAATACATATTTTTATAAATACACTGTGTAGTTCTTTTTCACTTAATCTATACCTATAAGATTATGTTCTGGTAAAACAAGCTGTTTTACACTCCTTCTGGACTAAGCATGAATGCTGCTCTCCACAGCTACCACTTAGAGAGCTTTCTAAGGTTATCTAAGACCACTAAAATCACCATAAGGGTTGTCTGGATTGGTGCAAGGTGCCCACTTACATAAGTGTACACCATATACCAAGCCAGCTTCTCACATTGGTGTGCAGGGGTTGGTATTCAAGCCTGCATTGTTTTACCAGATAATCTTGGTGTGGATTAATTGAAAAACCATAACTAATATTAGGCACATATAATACAGCTTAGAATAAGTAAGTTCTACTGAACTTAGGGTTGGGTAGTTAAGGGTCTAGCACAAACCTTTCTCCAACCTCAGAGAGTTTAGTTTCCACTAGGTTAGGTATGTGCAACACCTCACTACACCTAGAACCATGTCTTTAGTTGGGGATACTAGTGTCCCCCAGTCTGCGAAGTACAGTGGTCTAAAGTTCCAGGAACTAAGGACCCTGTGTACGCTTAGAAAGATAAAGACAGGTGGCAGCCCCACCATTAAGCTGCTCTTAGAGCTGCTGCATCAGGATGATATCTGTCCTGTGAGGGCAGAAGAACAGGAAATCGTGGATGGGGATACTCCTGATGAGGGAGCATCAGGATCTCTTCCTGATGATCTCAATTCTGAGTATGGGCAGGAGGACTCAAATGATTCCAACCTGCCAAACTCTGACCCTCAGGACATAATGCACATGGAACAGAGTAGGTACCCTTTGTTCCTCCTGGGAGGGTCCAGAGTAGACTAAGAAGGTCTAGATACTCCTCCAGAGAATCCAGTGCTTCATGAAATTCCATAGGGACTTCCATATCTAGTAAGAGGGACAGCTTGTTGGACAGGGAATGCCAAATGCTTGAACTTGAGAAAGCAAGGCTTAGGCTCAGGAGAGATCAGTTGGCCCTTGACAAAGAGTCCATAGAAGTCCAGAAGGCTAGGAAGAAATTGGGACTAGAGTCCCATGGTGGCATCAACAGTGTCCATAGAATAAGAGAAACTTCTTTTGACAATAGGAACCTCAGCAGGATAGTCCCTCCTTACCAGGAGGGGGATGATATCCATAAATGGATCACTGCTTTGGAGAGGGCCTGTAAAGTTCAGAGGGTCCCTCAAGAGCAGTGGACAGCTATCCTGTGGCTCTCCTTTGCTAACAAAGTTAGAGATAAGCTCCTCGCTGTTAGAGAAGAGGATGCTGACAATTACTCAGTACTGAAAAGTGCTCTCATAAATGGGTTTGGCTTAAGCACTGAACGGTATAGGATTAAGCTCAGAGACACCCAGAAGGTACACACCCAGAACTGGGTAGATTTTTTTGAGAACACTGCTATTAAGGCTCTGGAAGGCTGGCTTCATGGAAGCAAGGTACAGGACTATAAAGGATTGTACAATTTGATTATGAGGGAGCACATCCTGAATAACTGTCAGAACCAGATTTTACATCAGTACCTGGTGGACTCTGATCTGACCTCTCCCCAAGAATTGGGAAAGAAGGCAGGCAAATGGGTTCGCACTAGGGTTAAGCAGAAAAATCATGGTAATGGAGGTGACCTGAAGAAGCAAGATTCTTCTAAAGCCCAGGATAAGGGTGGGGACAAAGGTAAAGATAAACAAGCATTTGCAATGCAATAGGTCTCGCATTACTGAAAGTTTGAGCTATTGCTGTTGCAAATAATAATGCAACGCCAATAGCTCAAACATTCAGTAATGCGAGACAAATAGCATTGCAAATGCTTGTTTCCTCTCTTTGATACGTTTAGTCTCAGAAAAATCCTTGAGTGGAATAGCTACTCACACCTGACATGGGACCACTTTAAACCTCACTTGCACCACCATGTGTCCACCCACTACACATCAACCTGCAGTTCGTGTTTTACTTCACCGTGCATCCCTGATTTGCAGGGCACCAGTGGTACCTATGTGCACACCAACCTAGGCTCCCATTCACAGTGAATATGGTACATCTGCACACAAAGTGTGACTGTTGGTCTGTGTCCGTGGATGCTTGAAAGTTTGTGGCTGTGCCCTTGTGTGTCTGTATGTTTACAGGACAGCAAAAAAAGCCACAACTAATGACTAAGTCAGTGCTGGTTAAGCTTTAGTTGTGTAGAGCACTATATGCCAATATTAAGTTGCCTTCCAGCGCTTATTCAGTGGGTGGAATACCGTTTAAGACTTGTTCTTTTGTGGCTGACGGAGGTTGGAAGGCTTTGCCACAGTTAAAAGGTGCCCTGAGTGCCTGCGTGGCACAGCTATGCGCAGCTGGCACATGCAGCAAAATGCCCCATCTCACTTTCCAAGTCACAACACGGACGGGCACGCAGATTCACAAGAAACCTGACGCCCTCAGCTGAAGAGAACACAGGGAGCGAAGCTGCCGCTGATGGGGCAGCTGCCTGCATGGCCCTTGAACGCGGGCACCGTCACTGATATCAACCGGTGGGCACACACAGTGAATGTGCGCACCAGGACTGCGTGTTCAGCCGCCACACCTCTGTGGACGCCCTCAGGCACACCGTAGTCGCAGCTGCGCGCCCCGGAGTTCTATTGGTGTGAAGTAAACTTTCACAAGCACCCTCCAGGGTGTGAAATTGCACTGTAAACAGCGAGGCGCGTTCCCTGTAAATTGGTCATCGTCTGGAGCCACACGGCGATGAACGCTCGCGCTGGTCGTTGGGACGGTTTGTTTACACAGGAGGTTACTCCCGAGTTTAATCATTTACCCAGACAGGTGAGTGCGCGCGCGCCCTCCCTCCCGTGGGACCAAAGTCCAGAGCACACCTGGAGCCAGCGAGCTGCCTCCAACTAACTCCTCGGCAACTATAAAGGCTTTTACAAACTGTCAACCTTTAGCACGTGCGTTAGACGAGGGGTGTCTATCATGCCCCAGTGCTAAAAGGATGGCCACCCCGTGTTGACGACTAAAGTACGTATGCGTGCTTGTGACAATTAACAAGCGCTTAAACATGTACCCAAGAATCCGTCAAGACGTGAACTGACGAAAAGACTATTCCATCGGGACCTCTCCAACCCTGGACTTTGATTTAATAATACAGAGCTCTCTGGAAGTTGTAGTCTTGGCTAATTTCAATTAAAATAATTGTTTTGATGAACATGATTTTGATTAGTAGCAGAAAAGCCCAGGATGGAAGTGGGGTGTCCTGTGACAAATGCCGTCTGGTCGCCCTACGCATGCTGATCAGAAGTGTAAGAACACAGTTTTGTAGCATGCTGCTGTCAGTTGAGATGTGGGCTCCCCATATTGCAAGCCACTTCCCACCACAAGTACCCGGTGTAGTACTAGGCTAAAAATACTGGCCTGTCAGATAAAAAAGCCACGCACCCTTTGTACTGACATCACCTTCCAGATAGCCAACAAGATGCGGCCTTCACCCTTCTAAAGTCAGTGTTACTTCACAGAGTGGGTTCCTGTCACCAAGGCACGCGCTCACCAATAACTACATTCTAATACCTAAAGGCTGCGGACAGTCTCCAGCTAATGAATGGCCTGACGATTCTGTCAGGTGATGGGCCTCTCACGCTATAGAACTAGACAGAAAACAACAACTACACACTCAGTATGAGAGGAGGTTTTGGCACTCTTAAGGTTGAGTTGTAATGGAGTGGGTGACATGAATTTCTGAACCGACTCAACATCACTTTGCTTTTCACTGGTTGGGGTTATGCATGCTGCCTCCTTCAGTTAGGAAATTTTTACTACAGCCTGCACAAGATTGGAGGTTTGGTGTGCTAGAAACCCTGTCCTCACCCAGAAGAGACACTTTAAGCCGTGGATGCTTTAACGCACTGTGAGCAGAGCTCACCGGTGGGGAGGGAAGCACATGCTCGGAGCCTCTCAGACGCTTCTCTAGCTCACGAAGAAATCCCTGTGGAAAGGCCTTGCTTGGAGTTTGGTTTTGGAAAGGCTGGGCCTTTCCTGGACAGAAGACAAAGCAGCCTTGCCCGGGGGTGAAGGGAGCCCTCGGCCTTTTGTTGTCATGCATATCTCGCCCGGTGGGAGTCTGTTGGCTGCCATTGCCCTGCCTCCGCCTTGTGCAGGGTTTCGCATACCTCAGTCCAAGCCCCCGCCCCCCTCCTCCTCAACAACCTGTACATCGAGGACCCGTGCCATATACACTAGCTGGCATACCTGCGCACTGTAACATTTATATAGCGCTTACGTACGGTAACATTTATATAGCGCTTACAACTATGTGGGGCGCAGATGCACCGTCCGCAACCAAGTATTAATCGGAATGCACTTAAGAACCAGACAGCTGACTTCTCGCTACCCTCACTCAACCCGCTCGAAAAGAAGGAATACAAAACTCAAATCAGCGTCCACTTCTTTTACAACCTGTGCGCCGGCATCACCAACATCCGCTCTCATTCTCCCCGCTCGGGGAGCCCTGCAAGGGAGGCAACGGGGCAGGGGACTTTTGAAAAGTAGCACCAACTATCAGAAAGGTTCGCCCCATGTTGGCATACACAGCGCCTCTGGAAAAGAATATTCAGCACCAGCCCTCCTTCAAAACACTTGGCAAAAAACGCAAGTAACTTAGCAACATAAACCACACCGGCAGACTTACATTCGTCGGTCCTGCGGCTTCAACTGCCGGTGCATGGCCAGAGAAAATCCGAAGTAGCTGCCGGGGTCGCCTAGGGGTGCCATCAGGTGCCAGGAAGGGAATCCGGGGTTGCTCTTTGAGGGAGGTAGCTTCTGATATTAAAAAATTACCTAGCAACAGCCGAAGGAAACGAGTGGTGCGCGCGAGCAGCCCACCTCTCTTTCCTTCTTTCATTTAGTTGCTTCCATGCGAAATGGATCCACAAACGAAGAAGCCCGCGAGTGGTGCGCGTGCACGTGCCACAGCGAAACATGTGCTTTCAATTATCGCGCCCGCGTCTGGGCACGATAATTGAAACCACATGCCCGGCGGTGCGCGTAACAGACACCAATAGGCCATGGGCGGAGCAATGCGCCCGCCTTTGTGCAATTGCGTGCAGTCTTTTAGACAAAGATGCACGAAACGGCCTATGGGGTAGCACATAAGGAATCGCACACGCACGAGCGCGTGCGATTCCTAGGTCAGTGCTGAATCCCCTTTTTCACCTACTAAATGTCTTGCACTGAGCGAGCACTGCTGCGCAGTGCACCGCTAGGCGCGAGACCTAAAAAGAGTCTTCACAAGGGCCCCAAAAACCTGCATCTGAGGGTGAGTCCCAAAATTCCAAGAAAGGCAGAAAGAAACCTTGGTGCTACCTTTGTAAGGTAAAGACCCATTGGACAAGGGATGCTGATTGTCCAAAGGCCAAGGAAACTACTACTACCACTGCCCCTAAGGCACCTGCTCCCCCTAGCACAAGTACAAGTGGTAGTACAGCAACCAAGGGATTATTAGGGTTAACCTTGGGATCTGAGATGGGTTCTGACTTGGTCAGAGCTCCAGCTCAGGCTGTTGTAGTCTTTGATGGTGGCATAGATCTTGCCACCTTACTAGTCAGTCCCACTAACTTGGGCAAGTACAGACAACAGCCTTTGATAAATGGAAAATAAGCAATGGCTTACAGGGACGCAGGGGCCAGTGTTACTATGGTGACATAGAAACTTGTGTCCCCTGACCAGATCATACTTGGACAAATGTACCAAGTTACCAACGGTTGTGATCCTCAGCTGGGGAGGGGTAACTGGACCTAAGAAGGTTGTGGTATCTCCAGACCTACCTGTAGATAGTTTGTTGGGCAATGATCTAGAAACTTCAGCCTGGGCTGAAGTGGAGTTCAGGACTCATGCAGAGATGATGAACATCTCTGCCAGTGTGTTTACTGTCACTTGGGCTCAGGCCAAACAGCTCACCACTGACAAAGCATTGGATTCTGGAAAAATGGACCAGGTACTTCCCAAGAGAAGGAGCAGGAAGGGTAAGGAATTGCCCTCCTCACAAACTCCCAGTGAAGATCATGCTCCTGAGGGAGATGATCTCAGCCCCTGTGAAGGAATTGTCCCAGAGGAGCTTGGGCCTGACCAGGCAGAATTCTTGGGGACGGGGGCCCTTCCATGGCAGACTTGAGTTAGGAGCAGCAGTCCTGCCCCTCTCTTGAACCCCTCAGACAGCAAGCTGATGCTGAGGAAGCAGGGAATATCAGTGGGTCCCATAGGATCTATTGGGAAGATGGGCTCTTGTACTCTGTACTGAGTGCAAAGACCCCAAGCCTGGCGCCACAAGGAGGTTGGTGATACCCCAGAAGTTCAGAAGTTTTCTCCTCTCCCTGGCACATGATATTCCTCTTGCAGGACACTTAGGGAAAAGCAAGAATTTGTACAGTCTTGTCCCTCACTTTCACTGTCCCCACATGTCTGAAGACACTAAGGAGTTTTGTCGCTCCTATGCCACTTGCCAAGCCAGTGGTAAGTCAGGTAGCACCACAAAAGCCCCCTTAATTCCACTTCCAGTGGTTGGGGTCCCCTTTGAAAGGAGGATAGGGATTGACATTGTTGGTCCCTTGAACCTTCCATCTGCATCTGGGCACAGTTATATACTAGTGGTGGTGGACCATGCCACTAGGCACCCAGAAGCTATTACCCTTAGAACCACTACAGCTCCTGTAGGGGCCCGGGCCCTCCTGGGAATCTTTTCCAGAGTGGGCTTCCCTAAGGAGGTTTTAACAGACAGAGGTACAAACTTCATGTCTAGTTATATCACTGCCATGTGAAAAGTGTGTGGAGTAAACTACAAGTTTACCACAACCTACCATCCACAGTGCAATGGGCTTATTGAAAGGTTCAACACGCCCCTCAAGGGTATGATCATGGGACTCCCAGAAAAGCTTAGGTGAAATGGTATGTCTTACTACCCTGCCTGCTCTTTGCCTACAGAGAGGTTCCTCAGAAGGGGGTTGGCTACAGCCATTTGAGCTTCTGTTTGGACTTCCAGTTAGGGGTCCATTGTATCTAGTGAAGGAAGGCTGGGAGCAACCTCTCAAACCTCCTAAACAGGACATAGTGGACTATGTCCTTGGCCTGCATTCTCGCATGGCTGAGTACATGAAGCAGGCAGCAAAATCCTAGAGGCCAGCCAAAAACTTCAAAAAGCTTGGCATGACCAAAAGGCTGTCTTGACTGTTTACCAGCCAGGCCAGAAAGTGAGGGTGTTGGAGCCTGTGGCCCCACCAGCTCCCCAAGACAAGTGGAGTGGGCCCCACACTATACTTGAGCAAAAGAGTGAGGACACCTACTTGGTGGACCTAGGTACTCCCAGAAGTCCCCATAGGTACTTCATGTGAACCGCCTGAAACCTTTTGTAGACAGGGCTGACATGGGCTTGCTCATGGGAACTGATGAAGGACAGGAGGAAGAGAGTGACTCTCTCCCTGATCTCTCTCAGAACCCTGATGATGTGTCAGCAGATGGAGTAGCCTCACTGACCAGCAGCAAGCTGATTGCAGGCAGGTCCTCAATCAATACAGACATATGTTCTTCCTGACACCCAGTCCAACCATCTGCTGTACCCATGAAGTGGACACAGGTGACAGTCTGCCTGTTAAGAGTAAAATCTACAGACAGCCTGACCATGTCAGAGATTGCATCAGGACAGAGGTCCAGAAGATGCTGGAATTGGGGGTCAATGAGCCTTCATATAGCCCCTGGGCTGGTCCAGTAGTCCTTGTGCCAAAACCTCACACCAAGGGTGGAAAAAGAGAGATTAGGTTTTGTGTGGACTACAGAGGCCTCAATGCAGTCACTATGACTGATGCCCATCCAATTCCCAGGGCAGACGAACTCATAGATGCTTTGGCCTCAACCAAGTTTCTGAGTACATTTGCCCTGACAGCTGGCTACTGGCAAATCAGACTAGCTGAGGATGCCAAGCCAAAAACAGCATCCTCAACCCCTAGTGGGCATTATGAATTTATTGTGATGCCCCTTGGTCTGAAGAATGCACCTGCCACATTTCAGAGGCTGGTGAATAAAGTAACCCTGGGCGTAGTTCGCGTAGTAGCGCTACGCGTAGCTACGCGAAGTGCACTTCGCACTACGCGAGCTACGCGTAGCTACGCGAACTGCGTAGTGCACTGTGCAAAATGCTGTTCGCACTGATTGCACAGTGCCGGATGCTTGTCTGCACTGTGCAATGAGTGCTAACCGCATCTTGCACAGTGCAAGCAGTCGTTTTCTGCCGCTCGAGTAGATTTCTACTCGAGCAGCAGCTTTCTCAACGCGGACTGGTAGTTTCTCATCGCGAGCGGTCGCGAGCATACGCGACCACTCGCAATGAGAAACCTGACCTCCCCGCGTTGAGAATCTCGCCAGGAGGTTTATTTTCCACGCTCGCGATCGGCAACTTGATGTTGCTGATCGCGAACGAGAAAAAGTCTCGCCGGGATGTCATTTTGCTTGCTCGCGGTCGCCAACTTGACGTTGAGGACCGCGAGCAAGCAAAATGACCGCTACGCTACTCGTGTTTGCACTGTGCTACGTGCAATTCGCGTAGTGCGAAGTAGCGCAAACTTCGCAAACTACGCGAGCGTAGCGTAGTACTTCGCCCAGGGTTAGAATAAAGTCTTAACAGGTCTGGAAGCCTATAGTGCAGCATATCTAGATGATATAGCTGTCTTTAACTCCACCTGGGAAGATCACCTGGTCCACCTTAGAAATGTTCTGGAGGCCCTGCAAAAAGCAGGCCTCTCTATCAAGGCCACCAACTGCCAGATAGGGCAGAGCAAGGTTGTATACTTGGGCCACCTGGTAGGTGGAGGTCAGGTTCAACCATTAGAGAGCAAAATCCAGACCATTGTGGACTGGATTGCTCCCACTACCTAAACTCAGGTCAGAGCTTTCTTGGGACTGACTGGGTACTACAGAAGATTTGTAAAGGGATCTGGGTCCATTGTGACTCCTCTGAATGATCTGACATCAAAGAAAATGCAAAAGAAAGTTCAGTGGACAGTAAGCTGTCAAAAGGCATTTGATGACCTGAAGCAGGCCATGTGCAATGCTCCCATCCTGCAAAGTCCTGCCTACTCCAAAAATGTCATTGTCCAGACAGATGTATCTGAGATAGGGGTAGAGGTTGTGTTATCACAACTTAATGCAAAGGGCCAGGATCAACCAGTAGCTTTTATCACAGAAGGTTGACCCCCAGGGAGAAACGTTGGTTAGCGATTTAGAGGGAGGCCTTTGCTGTGATCTGGGCCCTAAAGAAGCTGAGGCCATACCTGTTTGGCACTCACTTCATTGCTCAGACAGACCACAAACCCCTCTTATGGCTTAAACAGATGAAGGGTGAAAACCCCAAACTTTTGAGGTGGTCAATTTCCCTACAGGGTATGGACTATACAGTGAAACATAGACCTGGGAGAAACCATGCCAATGCAGATGGACTCTCCAGATATTTCCACTTAGAAAATGAAGACTCAACTGGACAAAGTTAGTCTCATCTCCTTACGTTTGGGGGGCTGTGTAGGAAGTAGGATCTGCTTTTATGGTTACCCCCATTTTTTGCTTGATGTAATGCTGTTTCTGACTAGTCTGACTAGGATCTTGCTAATCAGGACCCCAGTCTCTGTGCTTTCTCTCCAAAATTGGTATGGTAAGTACTTAGGTACATCCCAGATTGGACATTGGTGTACACCTATCAGTCCCTAGTATATGGTACTAAGGTACCCAGGGCATAGGTACACCAGGGGTCCCCCATGGGCTGAAGCATGTATAATGTCACCCATGGGAGACCACTAAATTTGTAACTGCAGGCCTGCCATTGCAGCTTGTGTAAGCTGGTGCTAGCACCACTTACAAAAGATATAGGTTTCCCTATATCTAAGGTCACTGCACTTAAAACCAATAAGTCACCCCTACGGCAGGACTTTCAATCCTGAAGGAAGGGTGCTCGGTTCTAAGTGTGAGGGTGCCCCTGCATGAGCAGGACACCCCTAAAGCCTACGGAGTCCATTCTCCCGGGTTGTAAGTGAGACAGCCATAAACATATAGAGGGGCACCGCGCCATTACGCTATGACCATCTCAAAACTGGCTGTAACGTACCCTATCATGTTTGGTATCAAACAAGTTGGAATCATATCGATTCCATGAACTGTAAAGCTCCTCCAGGAGGCCCTCAGAGCTCCCGGTACCAGTCTTCTAGACCCGGACAGCACAACATGGCTGCTGCCGACCAGAGATTCGATTCTGCCCTCCTTCTGCTGAGCCAAGCTCGAGCAGGGGAAGGCAGAACAATAGGTATCCTGTCACAGGGAGATGTGACCACCTCCCAGATAGGGTTTAGTGTATTGGGGCCGGATGGGAGCGCTTGCTAGAGCCACTCTGTCTGCTTGAAGGGCACAGTTGGTGCCCTCCTTGCATAGTTCACACCAGCTCAGGGAGCCGTTGGCTCCCGCTCTGGCGCGAAACTAGACAAAGGACATGGGAGTATCCTCCCCACTGTCCGACCCCTCCCTTGGGAGGGAGCCCTTGAAGGAATTGGCCCGAAAAGGGTCACCCGGGTTTTCTACAACCTCCTTTCAGCCTTCCCCAAAATGAAGAGTCGGTCAGACAGTAGAGAATACAAAACAATCGTTTATTACCAATACTCTGCAGAGGAGTCCAATCCGATCTGCACCCTAAGATGTCTGCCGAGGGGACTGGTCCCCCAACAGTCGGCAACGCATAAACATTCCTCCCAAGGGCCTCCCAACCACGCCCACAATAGAAAGTTACCGGCTTAGGTCGAACATGAACAAAGGAGGCACAGAAGGATGGGCTACCACCTGCTAGATGGGTACATGCTATCACTATCTCAAGGTTGCCGTGCTGGATTTCGGCATCTCCTAACGTGGGAGCAGAGCTACACACAAGGATAGGTATGCGAGGGCAGAATGGCCTATTCATTACCAAGTCAGAAGGCAACCTTGAACAGAAAATAAAATAATAACTGAATACAGCGTTCTGCTGAGGCAAGCAATACAAAGTGAGGCCTAGTACAGACACAGCCTAATAGGGATTACGAAATACAAAATGGAGTCACACTCGCTAACTGAGGCTCGGACATGGCGGGGATAACTCAGTGGGTTACATAACGTGAATACAAATGGTGTCTCATTTAGCCGCACACTGCTAACCTACTATAGCTTAAAACAAGTATATAACGAGAATGGGATTTTCAAATCTAACAGACCCTCCTTTTAGCAGGGGAGGCTAAATGCTTTATTGGCTAGCAGGTAGGGTCTTTACAATTCTAAACAGGGAAAATAGAAAATGCATAATGACTGTAATATCCAAAGGAAATAAGCAACATACGTATTGCAATATACTTCTAATACTCAAAAATACCCTCATCCATCTGCATCATATCCTGTATTTCCTGCAGCATCATATTAGAGACTTTATCATTACGGCCTGGCAATTTAGGGGCAGGGGTGAGTTTACTCACAATAGGTACAGCATGCTGGAAGACAATTGACACATAGGCAGCACGTGAAGATGACACCTGCAATAGCTACTAGGAAAAGAAGTATCTTCCAACCCCAGGATGACATCAGACCCCAAAACCACCCTGTCAAGGACCATGAGCCTTTCTCCTGATGAATATCGGATGCAAGCCTGTGTAACTTCTGGATAGCGGAGTATACATTAGGGGCGTGGTCTGGGATGTAAACACAGCAACTGCTGCCTATGACACGACAAGCTCCACCCCTATCTACAAGGATGATGTCTAAAACCATACGATTTTGAAGAGCAACAAGTCATGTAGCCTGAAGCTCAGCTGTGATGTTAGTGAGTATGCCTGCTGTAGTGTTGATGACCCCTTCAACAACCCTGGTGAGGCGACGAATGCTGACACTATTATACATAGGTCCCCAGAAAGGCACAATACCCTTCATGGCATCTGTAAATTGCTGTAGAGTAGTATCAGTTTGATCAATATCCGCTGTGTCAATTATTCTCCTCACTCGGGACAAGTATACACTTCTCCGTTGCAGCCTATGGTCTTTGTGATAGTTGGACGGTGCAATGTAAACAGGAGGTAGAAGGAAAGAGACATAACACCGGCCGGACCATCCCCTAAGGAGCCAGGTGTAAGCCTGCTCCCCACAAACGAAGTATACATTAGGGGGGGTAAGCAAAGGTGGGCTACTGGTTGTGTTTAATCGATAGCTATAGTTGCAACTGCTCTGTCCCACTGGAATGTTCCCAGAACCTTCGACACATAAACTAGCTGCTGTATGAACCACAGGTACAGGCATGGCTTTATCTTCAGTGATATTTTGTGTATGGAAGCATTTAAAATATTCGGTAACATTGAACCCCTGAAAATCCAACATTTCATTTTGCAGCCATGTGGCATTCTTGTTTCCCTCATAAACATTCATGCAAGCATGTGGATGTAAGGTACCCTCCTTTCCTCCTGTCCCAGGTGTATAACCTTGGTGTACTACTATGTATTCCAATACTGCCTCATAATCAGACTCCGTCATATTCATAGCATCAGTATGATAATGTATATACACCATGGAAAGCAACAGGAACCATGCCTCACAAATACTTAGTTAGGACAGTGGTAAAGACACCAGCAAATCATTCTTGTGAATAACTGAGGGGAGTAATCCACATACCCAGCAATTCGTGGCATTCGTCGTATTGTGTACCTGTTGAAGCATTTTCAGGAAGCCATTTCCGACATATGTCTGTCTATGCCTCTGTTTATGTGGGGGCAACGTAACGAACAGATGCTCAGGTGAAGCTGGGGTAGTCCCTATCAAGGTGTGCACAGGATGCTGTTCTTCTAAATACCATACTACTCCAAACAGTGTTATCATTACTATGAGGATGAACACTACCACTACTATCTTACTCTTAATAGACCAGCTAGACCACACAGGACCACTCTGCCCTGGTGGTGGTGCCGCTAGGGGCTGTTCTTCTTCCATGACAGCACGGCCAAATAGGAACATGAGAAAAGCCTTAAGAACTGGAGCCACAAAAATACAACTGACCAGAGGGGCACAAGTTACCCAGCATCCTTTTTAGAGGCTCACTGGCAAGCTCCTATTGTTCATCAACAATGGTGCTTTGAAGCACTCCCTCGTGGGGGTCGTGCGATCACAGCCCTTGCTTGAAACAAATCCTTCTTCTCGCAGGATAGGGCACCCTCCCTCCTGGGCAAGTACCCTCAACGATCCTGTCCAGTGTCTCAGGCAGTGCACCAGTGTTATTTACCCTAAGCTGACGCAGGCACCGCAGACGTAGTACCTATAACCTAATCTCAAGTCCTTCCCTCACTCCTGAACTGTCCCTCTGGCGCACTGTCCTTCTTTCGTGGGCGCAAGTTGTACCTGTCAACTCCAGGCACTGTTTCATCAACAAAAAGGGGTTGAAACTCAGGCTCAGAAAGGCAGGAGGACTCAGGTGCCTGTGAATCAGATGGGGGAGAAACTGGGGCTGCCCTTGTCTCCAGAGGGACCGCCTCAAGCAGGGCGGCGTCACTGTCTGCTTCCGTCTACACCCCCCTTAGCTGGGCATCAGAGAAGGGAACAAAGCAGGGCACCCTTTCCCCTTCTTGATCAGCAATGCCATCGAGCACCCACTTGTCGTAGGGGAGAGGAATCTTTTTGCAATGAGTACCATGCACCCAATTTTTTCGGCCGTCGAGTTTCACCGCTGTTCTGGTGGCTAGGAGGACCAACAGGGGGCCCTTCTAGCGGGGCTCCAGGCAGTTCTTCCTCTGGAAGTTCTTGACAAGAACTTAATTTCCGGGCTGTAGCTGATGCCCGGGCCCCTCTGGTACCAGCTGCAGTGTCTCCTGAATCTGTTGATGAAGAGAACGAAGATCTTTAGTTAACTCATACAGATAGTCTATAAGCAAAGGGTGCTCTATCTCAGAGAAGCGCTTTGGCCTTGGAACGCCCCAGATACTGGCAGGGCGACCAAACACTACCTCATACGGTGACAACCCTGTCCTAGAGTGTGCCGTTGCCCTGGTGGATAACAAGGCCAGGGGCAACGCATCTGGCCATCGCAATCCTGTGCTTTCCTGTATCTTTGCTAACTTCAGTTTGAGAGTACCATTGTACTTCTCAATCAGACCTGACTGGGGGTGGTTGGCTGCATGAAACTTATGCTTGATGTGCAGACCTTCGCACACCAGTTGGATTACCTTGGAATTGAAGTGACTTCCGTTGTCACTCCAAATCACACGTGGCAATCCGAAGCGCGGGAAGAACTCTTTTAGGAGTGCCTTCGCCATCGCCATAGCTGTATTCTCTTTAGTGGGGTAAGCTTCAATCCATTTACTGAATGCACAAATCACTACCAGCACATACTTCAAATTGTTGACTCGTTCCATTTCGATGAAATCCATCTGGAGGACCTCGAAAGGGAAGGAAGGCGGTGCAAAATTACCAGAGGGTGTAGGAGTACCTTTCCCAGGATTATGTGTCATACAAATCATACAGTGTTTCACTAAATGAGTGACTACCTTGGAAATATTGTCGTTCTGCCACACTGGGTCCAACACCTTACATATTCCCTTGGCGCTAATGTGGGCTGGGCCATGGGCCATGGCAACCACAGGAAGTACATAGGCATTAGGTAACATCCATCTCTGTTTCTCGGACTTATTAGTCCAGCACCCATCCTCTTCCAGACGCCCTGTACTCTCCTGCCATATTGCCAATTCATCTAGGGTTGCCTCACTTTGTATCTCTTTGACACTCTCTACTGTATCCTCGAACATTCCATTGTCTGGGACCCACCTAGCCGGACCTGCCACAAACATCTTTTTCATCTTCGATCTCGCTGACTCTTTATCTGTTTGATCTGCAAACGCATTTCCTCTACCAACATCATCTGTTATTGCTTTGTGGGCACTACATTTTATTATCGCTAACCTTTTGGGAAGTGTTAGAGCTGACAAGAGTTTATGTATCAATGGGCCATTCTGTATTCGTAATCCATGTGATGTTAAGAATCCTCTCTCCGCCCAGAGGCGTACAAAATTATGGGCGAACCCAAAGGCGTCCTGACTGTCAGTATACATATTTTACAGTCAGTCCCTCACTCAACTCACAAGCCCTAAGAAGAGCAACCAGCTCCGCAGCTTGGGCTGATTGGTATGGGACACAGGATGTCTCAACTATAGTGTGTAACGTTGTAATTGCATATGCTGCAGTGGTGGTGCCATCTGGTAGTTTGAAGCAAGAGCCATCGACATATAGTTCCCCTTGGGGTCCAGATAGGGAAACATCAGTCAGGTCTATCAGTCCTTTCGTCTCCTCTTCCGTTCTGTATACACAATCATGTGCATCTGTGTCATTGCCCGTCGAAGGGAGGGGTAGTAACGTGGCTGGGTTCAGAGTGGCACATCTTTTGATGGTAATGTGCGGAGCAAACAAAGTTAGTTCATATCCAGTCAGACGTGCACTTGTAAGGTGCTGTGTCTTTGTCTTATTCAAACACATATCTACAGCATGAGGTACCATTACTGTGAGTTCAGTATCGAGAATGAGCCCCGCCGATTGTCGGATAGAAACTGCCACTGCCGCAGCAGCTCTCAGGCAGCTCGGGAGCGCTCTGTCTACGTTATCCAGCATCGCAGAAAAATAAGTGCAGGGTCTTTGCTTACCACCAAAGCCCTGTGTTAGAACAGAAAGCGCGCAACCGTCTGCCTCATGTACGTAAAGCACAAAAGGCTTCTGGTAATCAGGAGTACCAAGCACAGGAGCAGAGCAAAGCGCAGCCTTTAATTGCTCAAAAGCTTGCTGGCATGCAGATGTCCAAGGCAGGGGTTCATGCACTGGTCAGGTAAAGGAGGGTCTTGTTAGTAAGGAATAATTGGGGATCCAGTGTCGACAATACGAGGTAATGCCAATAAATGCGCGTACTTCACGTTGAGTCTTAGGAACAGGCATATTAGTGATAGCAGCTATGCGCTCAGGTGTTAGCTTGCGACCCTCCTTCGACAGTAGGTGACCTAAGTAGATGACCTCCTGTCGACAATATTGAATTTTGGAAAGGGACACCTTATGACCATGACGTGCCAAATGCAACAGCAATTTAACAGTGGCATCTCTGCAACCATCCTCAGTATCAGAGGCCACAAGGAGGCCGTCAACGTACTGCAATGGCACATTACCAGTGGGAAGCACCAAAGAATCCAATTGACTTTTTAAAGCTTGACTATAGATACTAGGACTTTCTCTACAGCCTTGAGGAGCACAACAGAATCTAAAACTCCTGCCGGCTAAAGCGAATCCAAACAGATATCTGCTATCTGTATGAATTGGAATGCTAAAGAAAGCATTCTTTAAATCAATGACGGAAAAGAACTTTGCTGACGGGGGAATCATTGTCAATATCGTGGTAATGTCTGGGACTACAGGATATTGGAGCACAACTATTTTATTGACCTCTCTGAGGTCAATTACAAAGCGATAAACATCCGGGTGAGCATCAGAAGAGTCCAAGGGGGCCCTCTTGAGAATCGGAATGATAGGGCTGTTACACACATTCGCTACTGTCTCCTCAACCACACCAGACTTAATCCAATACTGAATTATTTGCCACAAAGCCCTTTCTCCTGCTTGTGAAATCTTATACTGGGTAGTACGTGACAATACAGCATTGTCCTTAACCATAATAGAGACCGGCTGGATCTAGAGTAACCCCACATCCGTGTCTCCTGCTGCCCATAAACTACGGGGCACCTCCTTGAACTCTGCGGGGAGGGGTGCATATTTTGCAAAGCATTGTTTTGCGTGAGCCACTTGTGGCCCAACAGTCATGTAAACACCATCTGGAGAACAAAAGATGGTGGCATGTAATCTCTTCAACAAATCCAATCCCATCAAATTCTCCCCACAATTTGTCGTTAACAGAAATGGCGAGTCTACCGTAAAGGGACCAATAGTCAAAGCAAGAGGTTTGGAAATGGGGCTAACAACCGGAATGCCTGAAAAACCTACCGAAACATTGTTTTGGCCAGACAGAGCTGCCCCTGGGACCAGCGAACGAGAAACAGAGCTATTCATAGCACCCGTGTCAAGTAAGAACGTCTTCGGCGTGCCCTGTAAATCCGCAGTGACATAAGGTCCCGCTGATCTACAGGCACTGGAACCGGTCCCTTACCCTGTCCCTAGCTGTCCTAGCTGTGGGACATCCCAGTCACTTCGTCCATGTCATAGACGTCATGATAGTACTGCCTTCCCCGGTGGTCGTCGAAATAGTTCTTGCTCTGCTGATCATACGATGTATCCTCAAACTGACCCTCTCTGCGGCCCCCTCCTCCTCTACCACGTCCTCTAAAACCCCTACCTCTTGGGGCCTTAACTTTCTGCAGCAACTCCGGAAACTGACTTCGCCAATGCCCCTCTTTTTTACAGTACGCACATTGGTTGTACCCTACGGGCGCACCCGATGTACTGTTCCGGTCAGACCGGGATCCCCACTGAGCGGGACCCGAACCCCTTCCTCTACTGTTCCCGCTTGCCACCTGCTGCATCAACACCCTCGTCTTCAACTCCTTTGACTTTTTCTCCACCTTCTCTTTGTCCTCATTCTCCCTATGCTCGTAGTACTGTGCCATACTCAATATTACTGATGGGGAGGAGGTGGTCCAAGTAGTTTCCGATGCCTGCAACCTAGTCGCAATCTCAGGAAGCAAATTAGTGACAAACCTGTTGACGAACAGACGAACACCACCCTCCAGCAATAGATCCTGACCACTAAAATCCAGAAACACCCCTTCAAACCTAGTAAAGAAATCGGACACACTTTCATCCTTTTTCTGACGACATGCAGTCAACTTGTCCCAATCCACTCGTCTTGGCGGGATAAGGGAGTGCATGTAAGTAATAATACGTCCCGGCAAGGCTAATAGCTCCGCTTTCGGCTTCTCGCCGGGCTTGCGCTCCTTATCCCATGCCCTGATCTCATCCCATGTTCCACCCAATTCCACCACATGATCCTGCATATGCACCTGCCTCCATATATCTACTGGTACTAAAAGGCCGAAAAACAACTCTATATCAGCTAATGTCATCACTGTGGAGGAGGACGCCTCCGTAAATTCTTTATAGTACGCTGTTGGATTTTTCCGAGGGTCCGGTAACTGCCCTTTTAGGGATATTACCTCACTCCTCTTCCAAGGAGTGTAGATCCACTGTTCCTGGAAATAGGCCGCCACTCGTGGGCGAGTAACAATATTATTCCCTTCTCGCAACTCTGGTATTTCGGGGAGGTAAATGGGATGAACTTCCCTCATGGGGAACTGTGACACTGCTGTCGGGACCTTCTGAAGCAATTTACCCCGATAACCCACCAATGTCGTCACATTACTGAAAACCTCATTTGGAGCCATATCTGTAGTATATACCCTGTCCCGAAAGTCATAAATTATCTGCGGTGCAATACCCTTGAAACACTGTTTCCACAATCCTATCAGAGTGACCGACATATGCTTAAGAGCATGTTGCTGTATAAACGGCTCGTAATCTTTCATCACGCTCCACACATCTTCCACACTATAAATCGGATTCCGGGCCCACTGTGCAGCCTGGTCAGCCACCATTATCTTTTCCTCATCACCCACAGCAGAGCGCACCAACACTTTATCCATGCGTTCACGTGCCGCTGCCCAATTCACTTCATGCACTCCACGCACAGGCGTCTCAGCATTTCGCGATGTCTTAGGTAACACACCCAAAGGGGAAAGAGCAGATGAAGAAACAGGTACCATCGCGCTCAAAGACTGTGCCTCAGGAGTAAGAGGAGGCGTGACCACAGGCACTGGGTCCGGAGACAGAGTAGAGGAACGGACGGCACCCGCCCCTGTAACTGGCGAGAGTGGGGAAGAAGTGGGCGGGCCGAGGCTGAATCAGTAGAGCTAGAAACGGAAAGAATAGGAATAACAGAACCAGAGGCCGAAGACTGAGGTGTCGGAATTACGGGATATAGCCGTTCGGGGGCATAGGGAGGTGGGGGTCGAGAATCCAACAACTCCTCAACGAAGACATCACCTTCCTCCCTAGCCACATAACACTTATCACTTTGCAATCGAAACTTCCTGTCTGCACACTCTATGCCTTTCTCGATCTTTTCTCTCTCATAAGCTATTGCCTTCTGCGTTATCGTTTGCGTCTGACCCCTCTGGGCTTGCTTCTCTGCTCTCATACTTCGTTGCTTCGCTTCCTTCTGCCATGTTCTCAGGGAATCAAACATCAACTGTCTGCTCTTTTTGGCGAACAATTTGTCCTGCAAGTAATTCAACTTTTGTTCATCAAATGTGCCAGTAAGCGGCCACTGTAGATCGACATTGTCCCTCATATATTTATTCCACAATGTGCTAAACATAATAGAGCCAATGCCATGCTTGACGTATACATCAAAATTTGGGTCACCCGTTGGAGGCGCCGGCTTCCTTTCTTCCAATCGAGCTTCAGTGGAACAACATTATGTTCTGGTAAAACAAGCTGCTTTACACTCCTTCTGGACTAAGCCTGAAGGCTGCTCTCCACAGCTACCACTTAAAGAGCTTTCTATAATTGTCTAAGACAACTAAAATCACCATAAGGGTTGTCTGGATTGGTGCAATGTGCCCACGTACATAAGTGTACACCATATACCAAGCCAGCTTCTCACACAATGTGTTTGGGCCAACACAGCAAAAACTGCCTTTTGCCTGCCATCATTAAATCATCAATGGCAAAATAATGAAAATTCAATTAAGTTTAACAAATTGCCCACCACAATATCAACCATGTCACACAAGCTCACAAAAAAATGGTGGCTCGAAGAAGGTAGCTGAGAACAAAAGAAGATGTCTGGCTACTTGGGCCTAGGCTCCGGGAGCCACCCTAATCCTGGCCACCAACAGGCACTTGCATACAAAAAATAACATACATTTTGCATTTAGTCCAAGGCCATCCACCAAACCTCCTAAAGGTTTTTAAAACACATGTAGCACTGCAACAGTGAGAATGTGAAAAAACATGAAAAATTTACCCAAGGCATAGTGCAGGGCAGACTAGGTCACTAATAGTAAAACAGCATCACAGTAAAACTATAAACAAAGCAGTACAAAAATTCACAAAACCCACATAAGAAAATAGAGAAAAAGTATATTTAACCTTAGGCCTCCCCCACCAAAAAAGTACAAATATTTCTTCTTACAAAAAGTTGATCCCACATTGCCCCCCTATTCCAATCCAAACTCCGGAGCACCCAACAACAAAGAAACAAAATCTAAAAATTAAAAAAGGAACAAAAACTACTGTTGCATGCCCTACTTCAAATAACAAACTTTTTCCAAAGTGCAGCATTGTAATTTGTGGATACTTCCAAAGAGAGAAAGTGATGCTTTCCCTCCAAGATTCAGACCCAGAGTGACGAAGGGCAGGACAAAGCAGAGAGAGGAGTCTTCAGGACAGAAAGAGAAAGTTGCCACTGTATGTACAGGGACCTCCCAGTCTCCATCGCACTTATTTCCTGTCTAAAAAAAATAATTTAAAAAATGCATTTTGTCCTCAACAAATAACCAAATGTTCGGGTAAAGTATCAACTCGAAAATGCATTTCGAGTTCAATTTCCAGCTCCTTGAGTAAAACATCTACCCGAAATTCTGACCAGCGAGAGCCTGCATTAAAGAACTGCCGCACATGCTCAAAACGACGGCTGAATGTTCTGATGGTGTTTGCCAAATGATGATAAACGCAAATGTTTGTGCTATTGCGTTGTTTCAGAGTTTCTCGTGGTCCGATTTTCCCTGAACAGAAGAATCAGTTACACCGCGTGGCATTATGGTGTTTAAATTGGTAATAACACATTACAAGAGTAAGACAAAGGGGTCGATTCCGATCTCGGTCGGTAGGGCTCCGAATCGGATTCGGCTTTACCGGATCCGAGTCGGAGGCTTTGTTTCCGACCGATTCGTACAGTCGTCTGAGTGAGCAAGTACGATGCTAGTGAACGCGAAATCGCCGACCGACTCGTTTCCGGGTCCGAACCGCTCCGTCCGACTCGTTCGCACTCGATTCGTGGCGCACAATGGAGACGTTTTACGACCGAGCCAGTACGATGGACGCGTCGGACAGCCGGATCGAGTCGGAGCGTCCGGCTCGGAAAAAGCTCCCGGAGCCGGACTTGGGGGGTCCGTGCCGGACCCCCCTGCACCCGTAGCCGTACGAGTCGAACACAGGGGGGACCCAAGGGTCCCCCCTAAACATGCATGTACTGTGCGAGTTGCACCGACGCGTACACACTGTAGGGGGCGCACTTGTTTGCGACGTACCCATTGAGTCACTGGGAGCCCATGTACGCGTCGTACGACCGGCTCCCATTGACTTCAATGGGAGTCCGACCGAATCGAGTCCGGCAGCATTAATATCGACACTATGGGGGCTATTAGCATGGCGGGCGGATCGCCACCGCCCAACCGGCGGTGGCGATCCGCCCGCCAAAACACCCCGACGGACGGCCTTTTACCCTGGGGTACCACGGCGGGCGGAAAGACCGTCCGCTGCTTTTCCGTCACGATTGCCTACCGGGCGGAAAAGGCCTATAATATTGTGGCGGTGCCTTGCAGGCACCGCCATCCATATTATGATGTGGGCGGTGTTATGCCTTTCCATGGCGGAGACTCCGCCATGGAAAGGCATGCGGTTTTTGCATCGGGGGCCCATTGCAGGCCCCCAGTGGGGTGGGGGGCATGGGGGATGCACTTGGGGGGTACCTATGGTACCCCCCAACATTGGCATGGACAAAGTGGCAGGCACCGCGCGGTGCCTGTCACGTTGTGCATGCCAATACCAAACATGCATATATTGCATTGTGGCGGGTGCTGCTTACAGCACCGCCCGCCGCAATGCAATATATGCAGGATGCCACCGCCACCGTGGCATCCTAATTTCCATTGCGGGACCGTAGCACCTCTTGCGGGTGGTCCCGTTTGCCATTGCGGTGGCGGGCGGACACAGTCCGTCCACCACCGTAATAGACCCCTATATACTTAATTAAGAAAACACAAAAATATCGAAACAATATCGTACATCGTACATCATAAACATAGTTATCAAAAATATCGTAGTCATATTTATCAATTTTCAAAATATCGCACATTAATTAAAAACATACACTACGTTCAAAATATCGACCACACAAATATCGTTACTTTAAATATATCGACTATACAAAACTAGAGAAAACATGAAAATTAAACTACATAAATTTAAATAAATACCTAAACATGTATTACAAAACAAATTAATTTAAACACACATTTTTTTCAAAACAAACAAAAATAACATAACAAAAAATTAAAATATATAATACACTATTAACAACATTTATACATATGAACTTTCATAATATAAAATCCATTTCTCTCATTTCAGATATATAACCTAACATATAAACAAAAATCTTTAAACATAAATACAAAAAAAACTAACTCTTAATTAGAGTTTTCCATATAAGGAAAACAACTTCCAAAACAATTAAAAAATATATAAATTAACCAATAGAAACACACAAGTTTAAAACTGACCAATAAAATTAAACTAACAATATACTAAACACTATATAAACAGACAAACCTAACTCCTATTTCACACCTCAAATGAAGAAAGCTAAAGAAGGAGAAACTCTGCTGAAATTCTACCGAAAAAAAGATCAACATACAAAAACTACAAAAAATCTACCAAAAATAAGTAAACTAAAATATACTAAATAACTCTAAAAGTAATACTCTTTAAACAATAACATACAAATGTAAAAAACTAATTTATGTCTTTATTCTATTTTATATTTCCACTACAGACAACTCTAAAGAAAACAATCAAACTTCAGAAAACACCATAAAAATATACAACTAACAAAGTAAGTATTTTCCAAAATGCATGAAATAAAGCTGTAAAACACCCACCCAAACCCAAAACCCATCCCAAAAACCCTCCCCACCCCATATAAAATTGTTGTAAAACAAATAATAAAAGAAACTTGCTTTTTATTTCAGACAAATAAACTACAGAAGAACATTCCACACCTAAAGAATAAAGATCATCAATTTCAACAACATAAAGACAAACTTTGGGGCCTATTACGATGGCGGTCGGAAAACCTCTCCGACCGCCATGGTAGCGGAAAACAACCGTCCGCAGGTACCGCGGCAAAGCCGGCGGCCAGATTAGGATGTCCCGCCATAAAAAAACGACCGCGGCGGTAAAAGCCACCGAAAAACTGCTTGCAGCGGGCGGAGAAGGCGAAAACCCGTCCGCGGCGGTCGCATTCTCGGAGGAAACAAATCAAACCACCGCCACGACAGCGGAGACACCGCACGGAACATTAGGATATCCCCGATGTGACCGCGGTACGTTCCGCTGAATCCGACCGCCGAAAACGCCAACAGTGATGAATGGGAGAACCGCCGGAAGAACTGCAGCATAGTCACCGCTGCGGACGCTCCGTTACAAATATGGCGGTCGACAGAAAAAAATCACAACAAGGTCACAAAGTGCACACAGCAAACTAGCCATGCACCCAAAAACACACAACACACCCCAATGACACAACCACATGGCAACTACAAAAATCAAAATCCCAGGACAACCCACACAACACACCTGACAGCAATACCCCATTTGGACACACCCACATAGCTGGGTATAAAACCAGCCCCTTCCCTGGCCACAATCCTTTGCAATACTCCACAACTGAAGGGCCCAACACCAGAGCACAAAGGAGAGGCAAATCTGCACACCATCACTACTCACACCACACACAGCACCACCACCACTTACACTCCTGCACCTCTAACCCAGCTGCACATCACACACCATACACATCACCCCCACCCCCACCACTTACACATCTGCACCTCAAACCCCTCAGCACATCACACACCATGGCACCACAGAAAATGCAAAAATTCACAGATAGTGAGTTGACAGTCATGGTAGATGAGATAGTCAGAGTTGAACCACAACTGTTTGGTAACCTGGTCCAACAGACACCATTAGCCAGAAGAAATCAAATGTGGGCAAGGATAGTCGATAAGGTCAATGCAGTAGGGACCATCCCACGCAACAGACAGGAAATCATGAGGCGGTGGCATGACCTGAAGAGTGTTGTCCAAAAGAAGAGGAGCAAGAACCATGAGCTGGCTCAGAGGACTGGCGGTGGCCCTCCCATTTCACCAAGAACATTCACTGCATGGGAGGAGAAGGTGCTTGCCATACTGCATCCAGAGAGTCTCACAGGACTACCCGGGGGAGTGGAGGCTGGTAAGTACAAACAAATGTAGCCCATTACACACCAATGTACTGTCAAGCACAACTACAAAGCTCCATCTCAGAGGCACAAGTAGATCCATATGCACCACAATATCCAACACATGTCCCACAGATGTAACATCCACTACATCTGAATCACCCCAAAAGGTAGCCAACATTTACAGGGCTGTATGTGCCCAGGCAAATAGCACTACAACTCCCAGAATGCCCCCTGTCCCACCCCTGAGCAGGATGGAGCACTCCACACCCAGAAGCATTGGGAAGCCATTGGCACACTACAAACAAACTAACAGCTAGGTAGCCATCTTCCCTGGGGGGGCTGTTTGGGTGTGGGAGGCCTGCACAACAACTCCCACCAGGCCCCCTGTCCCACCGCTGAGCAGGATGGAGCACTCCACACCCAGAAGCATTGGGAAGCCATTGTCTCACTACAAACAAACTAACAGGTAGGTAGCCATCTTCCCTGGGAGGGCTGTTTGGGTGTGGGAGACCTGCAGTACTACTCCCACCATGCCCCCTTGCTCCCCAGCACATCAAGATGGAACACTCCCTCCCACCCAGGTGCATGTGTCACTCATTGCACTGTCCACTTCAAACTAACAGGTAGGTAGTCATCTTCCCTGGGAGGGCTGTCTGGGGGTGGGAGGCCTGCAGTACTACTCCCACAAGGCCCCCTTGTTCCCCAGCACATCAAGATGGAGCACTCCCTCCCACCCAGGTGCATGTGTCACTCATTGCACTGTCCACTTCAAACTAACAGCTAGGTAGCCATCTCCCCTGGGAGGGCTGTTTGGGGGTGGGAGGCCTGCACAACAACTCCCACCAGGCCCCTTGTCCCACCCCTGAGCAGGATGGAGCACTGCACACCAAGAAGCATTTCGAAGCCATTGTATCACTACAAACAAACTAACAGGTAGGTAGCCATCTTCCCTGGGAGGACTGTTTGGGGGTGGGAGGCCTGCACAACAACTCCCAGCATGCCCCCTGTCCCACCCCTGAGCAGGATGGAGCACTCCACACCCAGAAGCATTTGGAAGTCATTGTCTCACTACAAACAAATTAAAAGGTAGGTAGCCATCTTCCCTGGGAGGGCTGTTTGGGGTGGGAGGCCTGCAGTACTACTCCCACCATGCCCCCTTGCTCCCCAGCACATCAAGATGGAGCACTCCCTCCCACCCAGGTGCATGTGTCAGTCATTGCACTGTCCACTTCAAACTAACAGCTAGGTAGCCATCTCCCCTGGGAGGGCTGTTTGGGGGTGGGAGGCCTGCACAACAACTCCCACCAGGTCCCCTGTCCCACCCCTGAGCAGGATGGAGCACTCCACACCCAGAAGCACTTGGAAGCCATTGTCTCACTACAAACAAACTAACAGGTAGGTAGCCATCTTCCCTGGGAGGGCTGTTTGGGGGTGGGAGGCCTGCACAACAACTCCCACCAGGCCCCCTGTCCCACCCCTGAGCAGGATGGGGCACTCCACACCCAGAAGCATTGGGAAGCCATTGTCTCACTACAAACAAACTAACAGGTAGGTAGCCATCTTCCCTGGGAGGGCTGTTTGGGGGTGGGAGGCCTGCACAACAACTCCCAGCATGCCCCCTGTCCCACCCCTGAGCAGGATGGAGCACTCCACACCCAGAAGCATTTGGAAGCCATTGTCTCACTAGAAACAAACTAACAGGTAGGTAGCCATCTTCCCTGGGAGGGCTGTTTGGGGTGGGAGGCCTGCAGTACTACTCCCACCATGCCCCCTTGCTCCCCAGCACATCAAGATGGAGCACTCCCTCCCACCCAGGTGCATGTGTCACTCATTGCACTGTCCACTTCAAACTAACAGCTAGGTAGCCATCTCCGCTGGGAGGGCTGTTTGGGGGTGGGAGGCCTGCACAACAACTCCCACCAGGCCCCCTGTCCCACCTCTGAGCAGGATGAAGCACTCCACACCCAGAAGCATTTGGAAGCCATTGTCTCACTACAAACAAACTAACAGGTAGGTAGCCATCTTCCCTGGGAGGGCTGTTTGGGGGTGGGAGGCCTGCACAACAACTCCCACCAGGCCCCCTGTCCCACCCCTGAGCAGGATGGGGCACTCAACACCCAGAAGCATTGGGAAGCCATTGTCTCACTACAAAGAAACTAACAGGTAGGTAGCCAGCTTCCCTGGGAGGGCTGTTTGGGGGTGGGAGGCCTGCACAGCAGCTCCCAGCATGCCCCCTGTCCCACCCCTGAGCAGAATGGAGCACTCCACACCCAGAAGCATTTGGAAGCCATTGTCTCACTACAAACAAACTAACAGGTAGGTAGCCATCTTCCCTAGGAGGGCTGTTTGGGGGTGGGAGGCCTGCAGTACTACTCCCACCATGCCCCCTTGCTCCCCAGCACATCAAGATGGAGCACTCCCTCTCACCCAGGTGCATGTGTCACTCATTGCACTGTCCACTTCAAACTAACAGCTAGGTAGCCATCTCCCCTGGGAGGGCTGTTTGGGGGTAGGAGAACTGCACAACAACTCCCAGCATGCCCCATGTCCCACCCCTGAGCAGGATGGAGCACTCCACACCCAGAAGCATTTGGAAGCCATTGTCTCACTACAAACAAACTAACAGGTAGGTATCCATCTTCCCTGGGAGGGCTGTTTGGTGGTGGGAGGCCTGCAGTTCTACTCCCACCATGCCCCCTTGCTCACCAGCACATCAAGATGGAGCACTCCCTCCCACCCAGGTGCATGTGTCACTCATTGCACTGTCCACTTCAAACTAACAGGTAGGTAGCCATCTTCCCTGGGAGGGCTGACTGGGGGTGGGAGGCCTGCAGTACTACTCCCACCAGGCCCCCTTGTTCCCCAGCACATCAAGATGGAGCACTCCCTCCCACCCAGGTGCATGTGTCACTCATTGCACTGTCCACTTCAAACTAACAGGTAGGTAGACATATCATGCCCTCTTGTCCCATCCCTGAGCAGTGCCCTAGTCATTTTTTCACTACGTTTTTGGGTGATTTTTCACTGTTTTCTCGAAGTCGCTCGACTCCGAAGGTGTCGGTAGGGATGCCCGGCTTCAAGCCATGCGACGCCTGTGGTCGAATGATGTCGATCACGGACCCGCATCAGGATTGTCTCTACTGCCTCGGGCGCGAGCACGACCCCGAGTCGTGCCCCGACTGCCGGGCCTTGCATCTGAAGGCTTTGCGAGAGCGGTCTCGAAAGCTCCTCGAGGTCCGGCAGTCGGCTCCGCGCCACGCCAACCCCGGTCACGCGAGAGGTCGAGGGGCTGGTCGCGGAGTCCTCATCGGTCGTCGGGGTCCAAGTCTTCGCACTCCTCCGGTAAGTCAAAGCATAAGAAGTCGAAAAAGCGTCATTGCTCGACGACTTCCCCTCGCCGGTCTCGCAACTCGGCTGAGGGTCCTGTCGGCACCGTCTCCGCCCCCGCAGCTCCGGGAGAGCCTGTGGAGTTGCCGCCGCATTACCCCCCTTATCCGGGTTCGGCGGCGACTCCGGCCGAGATACAGGAGTTCCTGTCAGCCATGGCCCGCCTCTTCGGGCCTCAAGGTCCCCCCGGTGCGCCTTCGGGCCCCGCAGGCCCTGATGGGGTTTCTCCGGCGCCGCCGGCGACTCCGGTCCCGGCGCCGCCTGTCACACCAGCCTCGGTCCCGGCCCCGGCTCCGGCCCCGGCCTCGACCCCGGCTCCGGTGCTGCCACAACCCCGATCGACGCCGGTTGACCTGACGACACCTTCACCGGCGCCGATCTCTCCGGTGCCGTTCCCGATGCCGCCCGGGGCTCCGGGCAGCGTCGTTCCCCGGTTCTCTCCGGATCCGGACACGGCGCCGGACTGACGTCGCTCGACGCTGGCTCCGACGCCGATGAGACCTTGGGTCCCACATGTCCCTCCTCCTTTGAGCCAGAATTGGAGGACGAAGAGAACTGGGAGGGGTCGGATGACCCTCTCACAGTCCAATGTGAGTTCGATCAGGACTGGGCTGAGGAACTTGGGGACGCCAGTGGTCTGGACACCTCTTCTGATACTGGCATGCTGTCTCCTCCTTCCGTGGCAACGGAGGAGGGAGCAAACTTTGCAACGGTGTTGCGTAGAGCAGCTGGGGCCTTACACCTCCAGTTGCCTACAGTGACTAACATCCTGACGGAAGTGCTTCAGCCGGAGGCTACCTCCTCGGAGCCACTGCTGCCATTTAACGAGGCGCTTTCAGATGTTCTTTTGGGCACCTGGTCCAAGCCCACCACAGGGGCTCCTGTGGATAGGAACATGGCCCGACGCCATCGCCCTGCTCCGGGCGACCCCCTGTTCCTCTCCCAACACCCCACCCCTGAGAGCTTGGTGGTCCAAGCCTCTGCTTCCCAAAGCACCTTCCCTACCACTCCCCCGGATAGGGAATCCAAACGCCTGGATCAATTTGGGAAGAAGGTCTTTTCTTCCTCCAGTGCTGGCTTGCGGTCCGTCAACACCACTTGCCTCTTGGGCCGATATTCCCACTCCTTGTGGGACTCGGTGGCGCAAGTTCTGCCCCAGTGTCCTGAGGAGGTCCAGACACTGCTTTCCCGCACCATTGCGGAGGGAAGAGATGCGGCAAAGTACACCATCAGATGTGGCCTTGATACCGCCGACTCGCTAGGCAGATCGCTTGCGGCGACAGTGGCGCTGCGCCGTCACGCCTGGCTGAGAACCACTGGTTTCTCGGGTGATGTCCAAAACACTCTTATGGACATGCCCTTTGATGGGGTCGGTCTTTTTGGGAACAAGGCAGACCATGCGCTGGAGCGCTTTAAGGACTCGCGGGCTACGGCCAAGTCCCTGGGCCTTTCTGCTGTACGCCCTCCGCAGCCGTCTGCTTTTCGCCCCTTTCGTGGCCACGGAAGGGGCACCCGGTCACGTCCACTGCCCAGCCACCGGCCCGCGCAGCAAGCGTCTTTGCGTGGCCGAGGACGTGGCTCCCGCCGTGGTGGGTCAGGCAACCAGCGTGCGGGTCAGGCCACCAACCCCGCCCCGTCCGCGGCCTCCAAGCCCTCCTAGTCCTTCTTTTCAGGTGCACAGCACGCCAGTAGGGGGCAGGGTCCGCCATCACCTTCACCACTGGCGTGCCATCACCTCGGACTAGTGGGTCTTGGACATTGTCCGAAGGGGCTACTCCCTCCCCTTCGAGACCATCCCCCCAGCCATGCCACCTCAATTCCACCGCATGTCAGGGGATCACTTGGTGCTTCTTCAGAAGGAAGTTGCGGCCCTCTTGGCCAAGAGGGCCATCGAGCGCGTTCCGACCCCAGAAGTAGGACGTGGTTGCTACTCCCACTACTTTCTGGTGCCCAAAAAGGACAAGGAGGACATGCGTCCTATCTTGGACCTCCGGAACGTCAATCGCTTCCTCCGGAAGGAGAAGTTCAAGATGCTCACCCTAGCTCAGGTCTTGACTGCCCTCGACCCTGGAGACTGGATGGTAGCGTTGGACTTGCAGGACGCATATTTCCACATCCCCGTCCTGCCGGCCCACCGGCGTTACCTGCGGTTCACGGTAGGCCTCGAGCATTTTCAGTTCACCGTGCTCCCTTTTGGCTTTACCAGCGCCCCTCGGGTGTTCACGAAAGTGATGGCGGTGGTCGCAGCTCATCTGCGCCGGGCAGGGGTTCCAGTCTTCCCCTACCTTGACGACTGGCTGCTGAAGGCGGGCTCGTCCCAGGCAGTCGTCTCCCACCTCCAGACTACGGCCGAACTCCTGCACTCGCTGGGGTTCTCCATCAACGTGCCGAAGTCACACCTGATTCCTTCTCCACAGCTCCTTTTCATCGGAGCAGTTCTGCACACGACGCAGTTTCGGGTCTATCCTCCAGAACGGCGAGTCCGGGATATTCAGGCTATGATTCCGATCTTTCGGCCTCTATCCTGGGTTTCGGTACGGATTACCCTGAGGCTGCTGGGCCTCATGGCCTCCTGCATCCTGCTGGTCGATCATGCCAGATGGCATATGTGGGCTCTGCAGTGGGACCTGTAGTTCCAGTGGGCGCAGCACCAGGGCATCCTGTCCGATCACGTCCAGATCTCGGAGGGGACTGCAAAACAGTTGCAGTGGTGGCTCTCGAACCGGCAATGGGTCATGGGCAGATCCCTCTCCCTTCCCCAGCCAGAGCACACAGTCGTGACGGACGCGTCCCTTCTGGGATGGGGCGGTCACATGTGAGAGGCGGAGATCAGAGGCCTCTGGTCTCCGGCGGAGTCCCGGCTCCATATCAACATTCTGGAGCTCCGGGCGATCCGACTTGCACTCAAGGCATTCCTTCCCTCTGTCAAAGGGAAGGTAGTGCAGGTGTTCACAGACAACACCACCGCCATGTGGTACTGCAACAAACAGGGCGGGGTGGGGTCGTGGACCCTATGTCAGGAGGCTCTGTGCCTCTGGACATGGCTGGAACATCAGGGCATATTCCTGATGGTTCAACATCTGGCAGGTTCCCTGAACGCCAGGGCGGACGAACTCAGCCGCAGGTGCATGATGGATCACGAATGGCGTCTTCACTCGGAAGTGGCGCAAGGTCTCTTTCAGCAGTGGGGAAAGCCTTGGTTAGATCTGTTCGCCACGGAAGAGAACGCGCAATGTCAGCAGTTCTGCGCGTTGGAATTTCCAAGGCGGCACTCGCTCGGCGACGCTTTTCGTCGCGAGTGGAGTTGCGGTCTGTTGTACGCCTTTCCGCCTATACCACTTCTACCCAGAGTGTTGAAGAAGATTCGGCGCGACCGGGCCCAAGTCATTCTTGTGGCTCCGGACTGGGCTCGAAGAGTTTGGTATCCCGAGCTACTCAGTATGAGCGTCGATCCCCGATCCGTCTGCCTCTTCGGGAGGATCTTCTGTCGCAGCAGCAGGGGACGGTCCTCCACCCGAACCTGTCCAGTCTACACCTGCTTGCGTGGAGATTGAGCGGCGGCAGTTGATTCCTTTCGACTTGCCTCCCGAAGTTTGTGATGTGATTCTGGCAGCCAGGCGTCCCTCCACTAAGGTGGTATACGCCTGCAGGTGGAACAAGTTTGTGGAATGGTGCACAGCAAAGGCTGTGAATCCCCTTTCTGCCCCTCTTTCTGAGGTTCTTCTGTTCCTTCTTTCTCTGGCCCAACAGGGTTCTGCCCTGGGTACCATCAAGGGCTATCTTTGTGCAATCTCGGCCTTCCTCAGGCTTCCTGATCAGCCCTCTCTTTTTAAGTCCCCTGTTGTTAACAGGTTTCTTAAAGGCATTACACACCTGTTTCCTCATGTTCCGTTTATAATGCCTCAGTGGGACTTAAACTTGGTTCTTACTTTCTTAATGTGCGCTCCCTTTGAGCCTCTGCATAACTGTCCTCTTCGTCTTCTTACTCTGAAGACAGCCTTTCTGGTAGCCATCACCTCCGCTCGGCGAGTGAGTGAGCTCCAGGCTCTTTCATGCAAACCCCCCTTTCTGTCTGTCCATCCAGACAAGGTTGTTCTTAGGACGCGTCCGTCCTTCTTGCCAAAGGTGGTTACTGCCTTCCACATTGGGCAGACCATCACTTTGCCCACCTTCTTTCCGCCTCTGCATCCTTCCAGAGAGGAAGAGAGGCTCCACCGTCTGGACCCAAAACGTGCGCTTTCCTTTTACATCAGCCGCACACAACAGTTCCGGGTGGATGACCAGCTCTTTGTTGACTACGTGGGCGCCAAAAAAGGTCGGGTCGGTACACAAAAGGACGATCTCCCGCTGGGTCATCTTGTGTATCAAGGCCTGCTATTCTTTGGCTAAGAAGGAGCCTCCTGTTGGGCTGCGTGCCCATTCCACCAGGGCAACGGCTGCTACCACGGCTTTAGGCCGCGGTGTTCCGTTACAGGATATATGTCAGGCAGCTACGTGGGCCTCGCTGCACACGTTTACCAAACATTACTGCCTTGACAGCCAGGTCCGGAGGGATGGCTTCTTTGGCCGTTCTGTCCTCCGGGACTTCCTTGTCTGAATCTGTTCGCAGACCCACCACCAGGGTTGGTATTGCTGGGGTATCTATTCTAAGGTAAGGAATCTGTCACTAACGTGTCTCTTTCAGATGCACAAGTTACTAACTTGTGTAACGATATATCTGTAAGAGACAGTAGTTAGTGACAGATTCCTACCGCCCCACCCATCCTCCCCGTTCTGCGAACTGATTTCTAGGGTTAAGGACATCCCTTTCAGGGCCCTAGTATTTTTCAGACACCTATGTCAGCTTCTTGCATGGCTCTGCGTTCCTGGTGCGGAAAGTCGTGTACAGAACTGACGTCAGCGCGCAGGGGCGGCGTCTAAGTACTGCCCGCGACGTCATCCCGGCGATCCCGACGACGGACGCGCAAGGGTACTGCTACGCAAAACTTTCCGGATCCAGCCTGACGCCTGGGGATATTCTAAGGTAAGGAATCTGTCACTAACTACTGTCTCTTACAGATATATCGTTACACAAGTTAGTAACTTGTGCATCAGGGGGATATCCTTGCGACTGGCTAGGTTGTGGAGCATGCAGCACGCCACAGCAATCTGACACACCTTCCTGGGCAAGTACATGAGTGCACCTCCCGTCTTGTCAAGGC
Source organism: Calotriton arnoldi (assembly GCA_963921515.1). Lineage (NCBI taxonomy): Eukaryota > Metazoa > Chordata > Amphibia > Caudata > Salamandridae > Calotriton > Calotriton arnoldi. Next base: position 707,271 of record CAWUFW010010170.1, read on the forward strand.
AGCGAAATCGTGACTTCAGGAGACCAAATGTCTGCTCCACCACACGACTTGTCCTCCCATGGGCATCATTGTAGCGTACATCAGCTGGTGTCCTGGGATTCCGCAGTGGGCTCAGCAACCACGGACGGTTGGGATATGCAGAGTCACCTAGGTGTGAGAGACACAGATAAACCTTGTAATTATACTGTGGCAGAGGACAGCATGTCACACACACAGCACGCTACTGGACTCTTCGTACTCACCCACAATCCATGCACGCTCAGGAAGCAGATTAGCCATGAGCTGTGGTACAATGCTGTTCCGCATGATGTATGAGTCATGGGCTGAGCCTGGATATTTGGCACACACGTGCGTGATGATCATGTCCGCCTGGCACACCACTTGCACATTTATGGAGTGGTAATGTTTTCGATTCCTATAAATGTGCTCCCGTGCCTGTGGTGGAACAAGCCCAACATGGGTGCAATCAATGGCCCCAACAACATGGGAGATGTGTCCAAGGGCATAAAAGTCTCCCTTTACAGCCACCAATTCCGGCACCCTGGGGAAATGGATATACCTGTCCTTGTATATCATCATGGCGGACAGGACATCACGCAGCACCATGCTGAACATGGGATGCAACATCCCACCTGCACTGGACACCATGTGCTGCAATGATCCAGAGGCAAAAAAATGCAGAGCCGCCATCACCTTAGATGTTGGGGTGAAAGCTGTTGGATATGTTCTGCGAGGCTGTAGGTGGGGCTCCAACATAGCACAGAGGTTTTGTAGGGTGGCTCTGTCCAGACGGAACTTCCGGATGACCTCCTTATCCTCCATGTCTGCCAGCATGGTGTAGGGACGATGCAGATTTGGTCTCCTCCTAGTTGAGATGAAAGTGGACACATGTCAATTCAAAACACCCTGAGACGTGTACAACATCTCACGTTTTGACTGACACAACGCCAACAATGACTGTCATCACAATTGAGTTACAGAGCAGCTTACACATAGGGACACCTTCAGCCACACTACTCGCACACTTGTCCCCTTTCACACAGCAAGTACATCCAAAACAACATCTGACTATGCGAATGCACGTATGGATATGGCCACATCTAGCATGAGCAGACCTGAGGGTATTTCATACAGCATATGTGTAAAACTGCAACACCACTGTCTCATACCTAGCTGCTGTACCTGACACACCTTCAGGCGTGAGTTGAACATGGCACACATCAACAACATAATGACCACAGGCTGAGCGTAAACAACAAGTGTGTGCATGATCAAAGAAAACAAGACAGTCAAATCTGCACATTCTATATTAAGAAATACATCAATGTGACTTTCACAGCACTTTCACACATTGACATGTGTACACATTTGAGAGTCCATAACAACACTGTTCTGTGTACATGCCAATCAATATCACTAGTGACATGTGAGTGAGTACATGCCAATGTACTACATGACATACACAAACATGGCATGTTTAGTCAGCAGTGTGTTAAATGTGACACTGGCATTGTGTGCACAATGATGTGCCATTAATCATGTGGCCACCGTGCACTGTTGATGACTGGCCATTGGCCATTGACACAGCATGATGTGTCCATAGGTACTGACAAAGTGTCCCGCCACCCAAATCACGATCACTCACGTCAATGTATGGCACCCAAATTGTGGAAGCTACCTCCTGCCACCAGCGGTGTGTCACCACCAACCCCTCGAACACACTCGCGGTAGTGAGAGACATATATGTATCGACAAATGGCGGTTGGCATGCTCCGCCACCCTAATCACGGTCACCGGAACCAATGTATGGCACCCAAATTGCGGAAGCTACCTCCTGCCACCAGCGGTGTGTCACCACCAACCCCTCAAACACACTCGCGGTAGTGAGAGACATATATGTATCGACGAATGGCAGTTGGCATGCTCCGCCACCCTAATCACGGTCACCGGCACCAATGTATGGCACCCAAATTGCGGAAGCTACCTCCTGCCACCAGCGGTGTGTCACCACCAACCCCTCGAACACACTCGCGGTAGTGATAGACATAGATGTATCGACAAATGGCGGTTGGCATGCTCCGCCACCCCGATCCCGGTCACTCATAGCAATGTATGGCCCCGGAATCGCGGTAGCGCCCACCTGTCCCCTGCGGTGTGGCACCGCCATGAACCATGCCCTTACAGCCAATGGGAACCGCAATCGCTGTAGCCTGATGCAATTTTGAAAATCACCGTAGGCATGCTCCGCCACCGCGGAGCAGGTCATTGGATGCACTTGGAAGATGCACCACCGCGGTAGCGCCCGCCTGTCCCCTGCGGTGTGTCACCGCCATGAACCATGCCCTTACAGCCAATGGGAACCGCAATCGCGGTAGCCTGATGCAATTTTGAAAATCGCCGTAGGCATGCTCCGCCACCGCGGAGCAGGTCATTGGATGCACTTGGAAGATGCACCACCGCGGTAGCGCCCGCCTGTCACCTGCGGTGTGTCACTGCCATGAACCATGCCCTTACAGCCAATGGGAACCGCAATCGCGGTAGCCTGATGCAATTTTGAAAATTGCGGTAGGCGTGCTGCGCCACCGCGGAGCAGGTCATTGGTTGCACTTGGAAGATGCACCACCGCGGTAGCGCCCGCCTGTCCCCTGCGGTGTGTCACCGCCATGAACCATGCCCATACAGCCAATGGGAACCGCAATCGCGGTAGCCTGATGCAATTTTGAAAATCGCGGTAGGCGTTTTCCGCCAACGCGGAGCCGGTCATTGGATGTATTTGAATAAGGCAGACCTGGAACACCAATTGCAGCAGCTTAGAACCACTGAAACGAGCCCAGGGGGCTATATATGTGTGTGAGAGCAACACATTTACACAGCTCACAGAGCCTGCTGCCTGCCACCCCTCACCACCAACTGCTGCTCCTGCTGCTGTCTCCAGGGCCTGCTGCCTGCCACCCCTCACCACCAACTGCTGCTGCTGTTTCCAGGGCCTGCTGCCTGCCACCCCTCACCACCAACTGCTGCTGCTGCTGCTGTCTCCAGGGCCTGCTGCCTGCCACCCCTCACCACCAACTGCTGCTGCTGACTCCTGCACACAGTGATGGTGAGGACTGAGAAGATCCGTGCCACTCCCTTCACCACCGAGGAGCTGGAGGTCCTGGTGGACGAGGTTCTCACCCAGTATCCGAGGCTATATGGTGCGCCAAATGTCGTGGTAAGTCTCTCAGAGTGGGAGTGAGAGTGCAGGGGGGGCACACATGAAGTTGATCTGCTGCAGTATGTGTGTGAGAGTGTGGGGTTGTGTCATGCACTGCCTAGCATGCTGTCCCCAGGGGGAAGGGGTGTTTAGCCTATTCCACACGTTTCCCTGCCTGCACATCCAGATTTGAGAGACAAGTTTGGAATGCAGGAGTCAGGACTGTGATTGCTAGTGTGAATGTCTGTGTGGGTCCCTGATGTCCTTCACAGGCCCATCTGTGGCATTATCTAGGGTTGATGTCCAAAGGGTAGTGATGGAATTGTACATGACTCAATATGTGCCTCATCTCTAGTTCTGCATTGTGCTCAGGATCTCAATCCCCGAGGATGGCACTCTTTTTTTTTTTTTTAAGTCTTTTTATTAACATTGCTCATGATACCATAAATTATAAGACAGTAGTAACGTAGCATGTGGTAAAGTTGCAAGTCACAATACATTGGCATGCAATCGAGGGCGCAAGTGGGGGCGTTTACATTTTGAAATCATGACCCTGACTCTCCCCCCAACGCCCTGTATTTCTGCCAAGGCCCTCAGACTTTCTTCCATTTCTTAGTGCAGCCTCTACTCTTATAAATAGTTTCCTCTGCTCTCTGGCACCAATCTAGGTCTCGCATCCATTGGTCCCACTGCGGAGGTGCCTGCGACCCCCAACCACTGGCTATGTTCCTCTTTGCCACCCCGGCTGCCAATGTCAGCCAGATCTCGTTATATCTAGACCAATCAGTGTCATCCTTGATCATTAGCAGCAACCACCTGGGCTCCCGCGGGACCGGTGAACCCACCACCGCGGACATCGTGGCCGCTACCCTGGTCCAGAATGGCACTATCTCAGGGCATTCCCATAATATGTGGTAGAAGGTGCCTTCACCCCGACATCCCTGTGCACAGAGGGCCGACTGACTTCTTCCCCAGGCATACAGGTGGGTACGGGGGTAGTATACTTGGTGTAAAATCTTAAGCTGCACTAAACAGAACCTAGAGCGAATTGCAATCTCACGCGGGCTCTGCAGGGCATCCTGCCAGTCGTCGTCTTCCAGGGCACCTATGTCTCCCGCCCACCGTGCTCGCAGCGACGCCAGTGGATTGGGCATGTTATTTATGAGTTTGCGGTATATGGTGGAAGTGGGTTTCTCAAGTATAGGGTCAAGGAGTAGCCTATCCTCCATGGGAGAATACTCCGGGATTGACGTGTCGCTTCGTATGTGTGAGCGCAGGGCATGGGTAAGGCGTATATAGTGGTAGTGCTGTGAGTCGTGAAGGTCGTATTCTTTTTGGAGGTAGGCGAATGATCGGGGGGCATCCCCCCTCCAGACGTCTCCCAGATACTCAATACCTATGAGTTTCCAGCCCCTGAAACCGGTCAGTCGGGTCACTTCCGTTAGCCAATCTCCAAACCATAGAGGGGTCCTACCCGTCAGGGAGCCCAACCACCCCAGGAACTTATTTGCCTCCCTCCAGCACTGAACAACCACCCCTGTGTGGGACGGCCAGTCCTTACATAGCTTCCGGGCATAGAGCAGTGGCTCGCAGTTTCCCCCCGGCATGACCATCCGGTTGACTCTATAGGCCGGTTCCGACCTATCCACGTATACCCAATCGTTAACCACCTGCAATTGTGAAGCCCAGTAATACAGTTTGACGTCCAGAAGGGCCAGCCCCCCATCATACACCCCTCTCGTCAGCTTGTGCAACGCTATCCTCGGGCTGCCACCATCCCAAAGCAACGTCCGCAACGCATGTGAAATTCGTGTGAATACCTCGGGCGGAACCGGATACGGTGTATTTTGTAGAATGTAGAGAAGTCGCGGCAGTGCCAGCATTTTAAACATAGCGGCTCGGCCCATGAGGGAGAGAGGTAGCGACCTCCAGTGGCTCACATCAGTCCCAAGGCGTATCAATTGCGGCTCCAGGTTCCTGGCAAAGAACTCCGCCCTATCCCTGGTGATATATACCCCCAGGTACCTGAACCCACCCATTGCAATTGAAGCGGGACACTTGGGGGCCGATTCCAATCTCGGTCGGAGGCGCACCCAATACCATTCGGTCATGCGAATGCCTGTTTCCCGACCGATCCGTACATTATTCCGAACGAGCAAGTACGATGCGCACAACAGCATAGAATCCGGCCGAGTCGTACTCACCCAATCCAGGTCCTGTTCTCCGACCGAGGCGAATCCGGAAACGCTGAATCAAGTCGCACGGAAGGAAAAATGCAGCCCCGTCCGGCCGGACAAGTACGATGCGCTTTCCGTACGCGCCGAACCCGTCGCTACGTCCGGCACATCAAAGCTTCCGGGAGAGGCGCACATAAGCTCCGATTCGCGCCACAACACGATCCACGGCTACGAGGCGAACACGCCAGCGACGAGGACGACGCGAAGCAACGAGAAAGACGAACGAGACGAACCAACCATGAATCCCTTCGTTCCGATCCTACCAATATTCTACATTTACTACCGGAACAGGCACGGACGCGTACGGCGCAGAAGGTAAGTCAGACACCAACCACAAAAACATACAACACGTACACGACACATCACACACACACAGAGGGATGCAGAATTTACTTACACCAGCAACAGCAGCACCATAGGGGCGGGATGCCCATCACCAATGCCACATATGCACACAGGGGCCTGGATGCGCACCACCACTACCACCCCTACACAGGGGGGGCTGGATGCCTACCACTACTACCACCCTTAGCCAGGGGGGCTGGATGCCTACCACTACTACCACCCTTACCCAGGGGGGCTGGATGCCTACCACTACTACCACCCTTAGCCAGGGGGCTGGATGCCTACCACTACTAACACCCTTACCCAGGGGGCTGGATGCCTACCACTACTACCACCCTTAGCCAGGGGCTGGATGCCTACCACTACTACCACCCTTAGCCATGGGGGTGCCAGATGCCTACCACTACTACCACCCTTAGCCAGGGGGCTGGATGCCTACCACTACTACCACCCTTAGCCATGGGGGTGCCAGATGCCCACCACTACTACCACCCTTACCCAGGGGGGCTGGATGCCTACCACTACTACCACCCTTAGCCAGGGGGCTGGATGCTTACCACTACTACCACCCTTAGCCAGGGGGTGCCAGATGCCCACCACTACTACCACCCTTACCCAGGGGGCTGGATGCCTACCACTACTACCACCCTTACCCAGGGGGCTTCTCCTACCTGGCAGCCAAGACCTGGAACTCCCTCCCCACTCACCTTCGGCGAACCCAGGACCATCTCTCCTTCAGGAAGCAGCTCAAGACCTGGCTGTTCGAGCAGTAACTTACCCCCTCCCCCAGCGCCTTGAGACCCTCCCGGGTGAGTAGCGCGCTCTATAAATGCCGTGATTGATTGATTGATTGGATGCCTACCACCACTACCACCCTTAGCCAGGGGGGCTGGATGCCTACCACTACTACCACTCTTAGCCAGGGGGGCTGGATGCTTACCACTACTACCACCCTTAGCCAGGGGGTGCCAGATGCCCACCACTACTACCACCCTTACCCAGGGGGGCTGGATGCCTACCACTGCTACCACCCTTACCCAGGGGGGGCTGGATGCCTACCACCACTACCACCCTTAGCCAGGGGGGCTGGATGCCTACCACTACTACCACCCTTAGCCATGGGGGTGCCAGATGCCTACCACTACTACCACCCTTAGCCAGGGGGCTGGATGCCTACCACTACTACCACCCTTAGCCATGGGGGTGCCAGATGCCCACCACTACTACCACCCTTACCCAGGGGGCTGGATGCCTACCACTACTACCACCCTTAGCCAGGGGGCTGGATGCTTACCACTACTACCACCCTTAGCCAGGGGGTGCCAGATGCCCACCACTACTACCACCCTTACCCAGGGGGGCTGGATGCCTACCACTACTACCACCCTTACCCAGGGGGGCTGGATGCCTACCACCACTACCACCCTTAGCCAGGGGGCTGGATGCCTACCACTACTACCACCTTTAGCCAGGGGGCTGGATGCTTACCACTACTACCACCCTTAGCCAGGGGGTGCCAGATGCCCACCACTACTACCACCCTTACCCAGGGGGCTGGATGCCTACCACTACTACCACCCTTACCCAGGGGGGCTGGATGCCTACCACCACTACCACCCTTAGCCAGGGGGGCTGGATGACTACCACTAATACCACCCTTAGCCATGGGGGTGCCAGATGCCTACCACTACTACCACCCTTAGCCAGGGGGCTGGATGCCTACCACTACTACCACCCTTAGCCATGGGGGTGCCAGATGCCTACCACTACTACCACCCTTAGCCAGGGGGCTGGATGCCTACCACTACTACCACCCTTAGCCAGGGGGGCTGGATGCCTACCACTACTACCACCCTTAGCCAGGGGGTGCCAGATGCCCACCACTACTACCACCCTTACCCAGGGGGCTGGATGCCTACCACTACTACCACCCTTAGCCAGGGGGCTGGATGCCTACCACTACTACCACCCTTACCCAGGGGGCTGGATGCCTACCACTACTACCACCCTTAGCCAGGGGGCTGGATGCCTACCACTACTAACACCCTTACCCAGGGGGCTGGATGCCTACCACTACTACCACCCTTAGCCAGGGGGCTGGATGCCTACCACTACTACCACCCTTAGCCATGGGGGTGCCAGATGCCTACCACTACTACCACCCTTAGCCAGGGGGCTGGATGCCTACCACTACTACCACCCTTAGCCATGGGGGTGCCAGATGCCCACCACTACTACCACCCTTACCCAGGGGGCTGGATGCCTACCACTACTACCACCCTTAGCCAGGGGGCTGGATGCTTACCACTACTACCACCCTTAGCCAGGGGGTGCCAGATGCCCACCACTACTACCACCCTTACCCAGGGGGCTGGATGCCTACCACTACTACCACCCTTACCCAGGGGGGCTGGATGCCTACCACCACTACCACCCTTAGCCAGGGGGCTGGATGCCTACCACTACTACCACTCTTAGCCAGGGGGCTGGATGCTTACCACTACTACCACCCTTAGCCAGGGGGTGCCAGATGCCCACCACTACTACCACCCTTACCCAGGGGGGCTGGATGCCTACCACTACTACCACCCTTACCCCGGGGGGGCTGGATGCCTACCACCACTACCACCCTTAGCCAGGGGGGCTGGATGCCTACCACTACTACCACCCTTAGCCATGGGGGTGCCAGATGCCTACCACTACTACCACCCTTAGCCAGGGGGCTGGATGCCTACCACTACTACCACCCTTAGCCATGGGGGTGCCAGATGCCCACCACTACTACCACCCTTACCCAGGGGGCTGGATGCCTACCACTACTACCACCCTTAGCCAGGGGGCTGGATGCTTACCACTACTACCACCCTTAGCCAGGGGGTGCCAGATGCCCACCACTACTACCACCCTTACCCAGGGGGCTGGATGCCTACCACTACTACCACCCTTTACCAGGGGGGGCTGGATGCCTACCACCACTACCACCCTTAGCCAGGGGGGCTGGATGCCTACCACTACTACCGCCTTTAGCCAGGGGGGCTGGATGCTTACCACTACTACCACCCTTAGCCAGGGGGTGCCAGATGCCCACCACTACTACCACCCTTACCCAGGGGGCTGGATGCCTACCACTACTACCACCCTTACCCAGGGGGCTGGATGCCTACCACCACTACCACCCTTAGCCAGGGGGCTGGATGACTACCACTACTACCACCCTTAGCCATGGGGGTGCCAGATGCCTACCACTACTACCACCCTTAGCCAGGGGGCTGGATGCCTACCACTACTACCACCCTTAGCCATGGGGGTGCCAGATGCCTACCACCACTACCACCCTTAGCCAGGGGGGCTGGATGCCTACCACTACTACCACCCTTAGCCATGGGGGTGCCAGATGCCCACCACTACTACCACACTTACCCAGGGGGGGCTGGATGCCTACCACTACTACCACCCTTACACAGGGGGGGCTGGATGCCCACCACTACTACCACCCTTAGCCAGGGGGGCTGGATGCCTACCACTACTACCACCCTTAGCCAGGGGGGCTAGATGCCTACCACTACTACCACCCTTAGCCATGGGGGTGCCAGATGCCTACCACCACTACCACCCTTACCCAGGGGGGGCTGGATGCCTACCACTACTACCACCCTTAGCCAGGGGGGGCTGGATGCCTACCACTAACAACATCTCTACTCACAGGATGGCTAATACATGTCGCAACAAGCACACACCAACATAAAGAATGCAACATTAAGACATCCCCCCAACACCATGACAAGCGTGTGTAGACTGTGTCAAATGCCAACGACACAGAACATGATCATCAACATACAATGTGACACCCTATCACATTTGCCACACATAAATGTGTGTGGCCCCCACAATGCAAGCAGGCCATGACCATTGTGGCACGGGTCCAAACCCCCATCATCACAGTGCCCAAAATGTAAGGTGGGGTCCTGAGCTGAAGCACATCTTGACCATTGTGGCAATGGGGTCCAAATCCCCATCATCACAGTGCCCAAAATGTAAGTGTGGGGTCCTGAGCTGAAGCACATCTTGACCATTGTGGCAATGGGATCCAAACCCCCATCATCACAGTGCCCAAAATGTAAGTGTGGGGTCCTGAGCTGAAGCACATCTTGACCATTGTGGCAATGGGGTCCAAACCCCCATCATCACAGTGACCAAAATGTAAGTGTGAACAAAGTAGAAGCTGCAACTGGCAAACTGCATGGACAAATCCTGGTCACAGAACAACAAACACAACTGTGGCAAAGTAGTGCAGGTGTCCCATTGCAACATAGATTTGGGGAGGCAAACAGTGCAGTGCAAATAAGACATACCTCTGGCCAGCTGCATACAAACATCACCCATGGTGTCTGACACCGTCAACATACATCAATGACACAATGACAGAAGTGACCATCACAATGCAGACCCACATATTTGCACCAATGGACACACCAATGCAGATACCCTGTGTAGACTGCAGATGGCATGTGAACAGATACCATACCATGGCAGCAATGGGACACATAAACAATGATCATTGTGCTGACTGATGACCTAGGAGTCCCAGGGACAGCAGGGCAAACACACCAAACAACATACAGATAATGGCACACCATGAATATGCCAATGCAGTGGCGCTGATGCACAAACACAAACAAGCAGACACACACTGCACGTCAAACACAACAGGTGAGGGGGGGGACCAGTGTCCCCAGGCAACCACACAACACATGAGGAGGCCTGAAGACCAAACACACAGATGTGCATACAGTGCCACACAAAGGTAACTCAGGGATCCAATTCCCCTATGTGGGCAATCAGGCATTGTCAGATGAGAGGGAGCACAAATCACACATGTCACACAAGCATGTAGGAACAGCAACCCACACAGTAAGACACCGAGGCACCACAGCACCACCCCCAGGGCCCACACAATGTGGTGACCCTGGGCTGCATTACAATACCACTGTGATGACAAAGCCAGATGTCGTTCACACTGTGAACCACAGTCATGTATCCTGAGCAAAGAATCACCAGCACACCCACACAAGCACAAATCAATCAGCATGGCCAGTAAGCCAAGGCCAACATGGAGGCAGGGGTCTTGCCGGGCAACAACTCTCATCTGCACACACTAAACAACACACACCTCGACCACCAACAATGTGCTGCAGTGAAGCTCACATGCACAGGTGACATTGCGCATGCACCCATGACAATCCCAGGGGGTGGGTGGGAAGCAAGGTGCAGAAACACAGCACACATGGCCACTCAACAAGACTCCTAAATGTCTGACACACTGCACACTACGCCGTACATGGACATGACGGCAACACCACACCAACCAATGGTATCCCAGCCACAGTCACACACCAATGAAGAAGCCAAGGTCACCCACAAACAACACACATGGACAACTACCAACATTGCAGCCCTGACCCTGAGGAGTGCCAGCAGTCACACACACAACGTGTCACAAACAATGAAAGCTAACACAAACCGGAAATCACATTACAGGAGTAAACAACAAGTGCTAAGGGGACTCCTAACTGTGACCCATCAGCGCCTGCCCACAAACTCAGCCCTGACAGCAAACACACCTATGGGTGACACCCTGATGACCAGTAATGTGCCATGCACCCACATCACAGAGAACCCAGGGAGTAGACTTTGGGGAAACATAGCTCAACTCAGCAAGCATCACAAACAGGAACATCACTAGGGATCCCAGCACGCATAGCAAAATGGAAGTGAACACACAGACATGCTCATACAACACACACCTTGGGCGCAGGCAATGTCACAGGAGCACACACTGCCATGAGGGGACTCCACTCCTGTGTGAGGAAAGCTGTGCCATATGTCGCATCAGTAGGGCTCCATCATGTCAGCACAACACTTTGTCACACAGTAAACAATTAGCACCAAATCAAGGCTCCCATCACATCAGCCTGGTCATGGGAGTGTCAACGAAATCATCAGCACAGATCCAACACACATGTACAGCAAGTTGCACTGACAACACAGATGAGTCTTTCCCCATTGATGCCCAAACCTGCATGTCCACTGGAGATGGCCACACGGTCAGGGAAGTAGACGAATTGAACAATGGCAAGCACTACAGATGTGCAGGGATGGAAGCCACAGATGTGACATTGCTAATGTAACTAGGAAATTCCATTGCCAAATATTGTACACATGACACCCACAGATGCTGTTAAGGATGACATGGATACACCACAGGATAGGACACTGTCCCTCTGGACCACATGGGGCCCTGCCCAGTGACACTTCATTTTCATGAGACCAAAGATCATCATCCCTGCTGCAAGGGCATGGTCAGCATCATCAACATCATGTACATCAGAAGTAATAGCATTAGAGAACAGAAAGTTGCTTTATTCAGCATATGTGTGTCCAAAAACTCAGAGAACAGTAATGCTCCAACAAAGGCCAATGGCCAGTCCATCAAGTAAGTCAATACAGGGTGACAGTGGCAGATGTCACCCTACGCATGCCTGCACTGCACAAAACCAGGGACAATCCACTAGGAGGGGCAACCGGGGGCAGGCCAGGCACTGCAGGGACAGGATCAGGGCTCACCAGGAGGAGGCAGGGAAGGGGTGGTGGGTGCTGGAGAGCCACTGACAACTGCAGTGGAGGTGTCTGACATGGTGTGTGCCGGCACAACTGGGGGGCATGGCTCAGATGGTGTGTGTGCTGGCACGACTGCAGTGGACCGTGCAGATGGAGTGGACAGGTCCGCCACTGCAGTGCCCAAGTCAGACAGGGTGGTAGTGGACTCCACTGCAGTGCCTACCTCCAGGGGAGGAGAATGGGGAACAGGCAAGGTGGGCTGGACAGAGGGGAAGACACCCTCACCACATCAGTGGCACAGACAAGCGCAGCGGGGGTGTGGTGCCGGGAGAGCAAGTGGCAGGGGGAGAAGGCCGGATCCTCTTGGGGATGGTATATCTGTGGGTGGGGGAACCTGGGGCAGGGTGTGGTGGGGGCACCTGTGGAGTGGGGGCCTGAGGGATGGAGGAAGGAGACCTGGTGCCTGAGCTGCAGGGCGGCGGCGGGGTCTTGCTCTTACGACTCCGGGGGACTTGCGGGTGGGGGCCTCAGTCTGTCTGTGCCTGGGGGAGGGTGTCCGGGGGCGAGGGCACTCTGCTCCGTGTGGGTGGGCTTCCTCTTCCCCCTGGATGCTGGAGCAGCTGGATCGTAGGGGATGAGGCCGAGGTCACAGAGGAAGAGCCGCTGTGACTTTGGGGTTGCAGGTGAGGCAAGGGAGGGTGCTTTGGAGGGAGAGGCAACTGAGGACTGCGCAGTGCTTGTGGATGCGTGTGTGTGTTCCAGGGCCCCATCCCCTGTGAGTCTGGTTTCAGTCCCCTGACTGTGCGTGCGTGTGCGTTTTGTTTGTGGCGTGTGTGTCTGTGTGCTGGACGTGTGTGTGCTGGTGTGTGCCTGTGCCGGTGTGTTTGTGCTTGGGACGGGTAAGGTGCTGGGGAGTGTGGATGGAGCAGAGGCAGGAGGGGTGAGGGACTGTCTGAGGAGGGACACTGCTGCCGTCAGGGAGGAGTCCATGGACCTATTGCCCCTCTGTAGGTCAGACATGCCCGATGAGATGCCCTCCATGAACGACAACAGCTGAGTCAACAGAGCGGTGTGTGCATGGAGGACACTCAGCATGGCTGTCTGCCCTACATGGAGCTGGCGAAGGAGGTACACAGACTCCTCACTCAGGGCAGCAGGAGACACAGGGGCAGGGGGTGCGGTGCCTGGCCCGAAGGAGACACGCTCCCGAACATGG